>CM052702.1:125201040-125396982 GCA_028551405.1 Uromys caudimaculatus
GAACTTGGAATGTCTTTAAAGGCGTGGTACTAATTCAGCATGTTGCCATAATGGTCTCCCTTTGCTTTCTAGGGTGACATCTATCTTGTGTAATATGTTTGCATTTGTATACGGCACAGTTAGGGTTTAAAAATATGCATTAATGTTTCTAACAAACCCAGCATGCATCAGTCTGCTGTGTTGTATTGGTATTTTCCGGATTAAAAGGGAACTTGTTTTTAGTTCAAGATCTCTGAAATAGGAGGGCCTTCCCTCCTCTCTCATCTCGCAGCTCCTTTAGAGATGCATTTTGCCCTACTAAATGTTGGTGTTTTATAATGTGGGACCCGTGCACACGGTAAGTATGATGTGGGGCCTGTGCACACATGCTGTGCACTCATCTTTTCTAGAAACATCTAATTTAGGTTTAGGAGGCTGGAGATGACAGTAATGCACACTGTTGCTCTCTAAAGTCTTTTCTACTTTGGGCAGCCACAGTGGTGGTCAAACAGAAAAGGCCTCCATGAAAGTTCTGCCCCCTGCAGCTAAGCGGGGTTGGGTGCTCAAGCCAAGCTGAGGAGGACAGGCTTAGAAATTTTCAGTCTGTAAATTTAAAAATAATGCTCTTTATAAATCTTCAGTTTTGTGAGGCTAGGTTAACGTTGCTACTGTAACTCTTGTTTTTGTAGAATTCGTTTGTGGGCCTGACTAACCTGGGAGCCACCTGTTACGTCAACACCTTTCTCCAGGTGTGGTTCCTCAACTTGGAGCTTCGGCAGGCGCTATACTTATGCCCAAGCACCTGTAGTGATTACACGAAGGGAGATGGTATCCATGGAGGAAAAGGTCTGTAGGGAATGGGGAGCAGGGGCTTCCTGCTGAGGGTGTCGCCAGCCAACTCTCTCATGAGCCTGCTACAAAGGAGGAAATAGAGTGTTGGCTCCATGCCAAGGGTGATACCGCACACACGCTGGGAATCCAAAGTACATCAGCCAATAAGTGAGGCTTCTGAAAAATTACTCTCTAGTGGAATTTTGTGGTCATCCTCCTCATACAAGGAGTTTAAGACCATTGCCTGCCCCCATCCCTCCCTCAAAAAATTAAAAACTTGTTATTTGGTTGGAGAGATGGCTCAGATGTTTAGAGCACTTGCTATTCTTGTAATGGACCTGGGTTCAGGTTTCCAGTATCTGTGACCCCACTTCCAGGGGGGTCCAGTGCCTAAGTACCAAGCACACACATGGAACACAACATATGGAGCCAAAACACTATACACATAAAATAAAAATACAGCATTTGGGGCTGGAGGGATGGCTCAGCAGTTAAGAGCACTAACTGCTCTTCTAGAGGTCTTGAGTTCAATTCCCAGCACCCACAAAGTTCAGAGATTGTAAGCATGTACCCTTGTGCTTGGCTGGGAGTAGGTAGTTTGTTTTTGTTTATTGTTTTTAAATGAAACATACCTTTTCTCTTAATAGATTATGAGCCACAGACGATTTGTGAGCATCTTCAGTACTTGTTTGCTTTGTTGCAAAACAGTAACAGACGATACATTGATCCTTCAGGATTTGTTAAAGCCTTGGGCTTGGATACTGGGCAGCAGCAGGTGAGAGAGAACAACTTCAGTCCTGGGCTCCCACCACCCCACTCCTCATCTTGTCAGGTGCTGCTGTGCTCCTTAGAGCACTTCTAGGGAAGGCGAAGCAGAGAGCTTGTTAAAATGTCAAGTTTGACCTGGTGTGGTGGCGTACACCTTTGATCCAGTACATGGGAGGCAGAGGCAGGAAGATCTCTGAGTTTGAGGCCAGCCTGGTGTACTTAATATCAGGACACATTGATGATCTTTCTAAAAGAAATTCTACTTTGGGTTTAGCAGTGCCTGTTTGCTGACCAGTGTGTTCTTTGTTACGCTTGGCATTTTTCTTTTGTTCTGTTTTAATGTATATGCGTGCATACCCTGTGTTCTTAGGTGGTCGTGGAGGCCAGAGGAGGGTGTTGGGTCCTTTGGAACTGGAGAGACAGGTGGCTGTGAGCCCCTGATGTGGGTGCTGGGAACTGGGGGTCCCCCAGAGGGGCGGCAAGAGCTCAACTGCTGAGCCAGCTCCAGCCTGCCTGGACTTGGTACTCTCTCCCTTCCTTTTTTAAAATTGTGGGGTATTTTGTTTTTGTTCTTGTTTGTTTGTTTGTTTTTTGAGACAGGGTTTCTCTGTGTAGCCCTGGCTGTCCTGGAACTCACTCTGTAGACCAGGCTGGCCTCGAACTCAGAAATCCACCTGCCTCTGCCTCCCAAGTGCTGGGATTAAAGGCGTGCGCCACCATTGCCTGACTTTTGTTTTTAATTTATTTTAAATGTTTGAATATCTGTGTACTGTCTGTGTCTGTCTCCTGCCCCTTCCCCAAAGAGGCTAAAAGGTGTAGGAACTGAGATACTAGTCACTGTAGATGCTGGGAACTGATCTGGGTCCTGTGCCCCAGAGCAGCCATTTCTCCAACCTGTCAACTGTTTCTTAACTGATTTGTGGGACTGATCTAGATAGATGTGGTCTTTGTGAAACACTAAGTTGGAAATACAGGTTGTTTCTGAGTAGTATTTGCATTAGAAGTCAGAAAGCAAGACACAACTTTTCTTTCTTTTTCATTAATCTAAACCTTAGGATGCACAAGAGTTTTCCAAGCTCTTTATGTCACTGTTGGAAGACACTCTGTCTAAACAGAAGAACCCGGATGTTCGGAACGTCGTGCAGCAGCAGTTCTGTGGGGAGTATGCCTATGTGACTGTGTGAGTCCACCGCAGCTCTCCTGCCATTACCCTTCATTTCAGGCCAGGTTATCGTGGCGGTGGGTTACATTTCCATGGGAAATGCCAGTTGCAGTTGAGTGCTCCAGGTGTTGGGAATGGTTTGGCTGAAATCTGTGACGGCTGTGAAGTAAGGTTGGAGCTGACTGGCAAACTAAATCATGTCGGCGCCACTTGGGGAGGTTCTAGTCCAAGAGAGACCAATTCCCTAGTCAGGTTCTGTTTTTATTTTACATGTATTTATGTGCTACAATTCCTGAAACAAAATGATGAAGGTTATAAACACTCCCTCCCCTCTGTCTAGAGCAGTGGTTCTCAACCTTCCTAATGTTCCGACCCTTTAATACAGCGCTTTATGTCATGGTGACCCCAACCATAAAATTATGTCGTTGCTACTTTATGATTGTGACTTTGCTGCTGTCATGAATCATAAATATCTGCTGTACAGGCTATTTGGCGTGCCCCAGGTGGAGAGCCGCTGGTGTAGAGTGTGCTGCAGCGGCACAGGGCACTCTTCTCACTCTCGTCTTAGTGGTCATTGGTTCCTTGCAGGTGCAACCAGTGTGGCCGAGAGTCCAAGCTCGTGTCAAAGTTCTATGAACTGGAGTTAAACATCCAAGGCCACAAGCAGTTAACAGACTGCATCTCCGAGTTCCTGAAGGTACCTGCACGTCAGCATGCATGTCAGATGCGTGCTTTCTGCTCACTGGTGGCTCTGTGCCCTTTCCATTTTAGGTGGCATTTTGATTAGGTACATTCATTAGTGGAGACTTTTTCAAATAAGGAATACCTGTTTTTGTAAAGGTCCAAAAGGAGTGATAAAGTACCAAAGCAGTCTGCACCTTTTTTTTTTTTTTTTTTTTTGGTTTTTCGAGACAGGATTTCTCTGTGTAGCCCTGGCTGTCCTGGAACTCACTCTGTACTGTAGACCAGGCTGGCCTCGAACTCAGAAATTCGCCTGCCTCTGCCTCCCAAGTGCTGGGATTAAAGGCATGCACCACCACTGCCTGGCGCAGTCTGCATCTTAACTTAAGTTTGGAGCATTGTATGCTAGTTTGTGTGTAAAGTTGTGTGTGTGTAGTTATAGGTAGCACATGCCCCTCCCTCCATGTTTCTGCTTTTTATATATTCTGAGTTCTGCAGAGGTAGAGGTGGCTCCCTTCTGTGGAGCTGCTCTGAGGAGTGTGATAGATGAGCCTGGAGCACATACTTCCTGTCTTTAAACAGTGTTGAGTTTGCATTCTCTGTTGTACACATTAACATTAATTACGTTGAATTTATCCAGCTAAAGACTTCCTGAGTGCTCACTTAGTTGTATTAAGCTCGGTGGCAATGTTGCACTGACAGTATTGGCCAGAGCAGGCAGAGTCAGGCAGTCAGCTTCAGTGGAGGTTGCAGTGCAGTGTCATGGCTACAGGCTCACTAAGTGCACAGAGGCCGACTGTGGAGAGAGTGGTCATGCACCGTGCTTAGTGAGGAATAATGCAGAGCGGGGCTGGCTGCAGTCTGAGATGAAACGGTGGCTGCCCTGTGTGCTTTACATGAAAGCAGAAGGGTGTCTGCCCATCTGAGTCACTGAAGGCAGAGCAGAGGTGGGACTGGGCCTGTGGTTTGAGGACAGGAAGCTGTATGTGACCTAGTGCTTGAGCACATGAAGAGTGACAGAAACAAGTAGCTGGAGAGACGGTCATAATAGACAGAGAGGCCTGGTTAGAAGTCTGACTTGTACATCAAGTGACACTCAAGGACCATCGTAGTTGTGGTCGTGGGCTGATGGAGTGTTCTCAAAGGATGACTGCAGGTGCTGTCTCTTGAGAAGAGGCCGAAGGACGGGGCCTGCCAGGACCGTGGGTAACTGAAGTGCTGAGGAGCACTGGCTGGCAGGCTCTCCTATTTTAGGGTAGTCAGTCAAAGCTACATACTGAGTATGAAGGTGAAAATGAAGGGGTTTTAGGTTTCGTGGAAGTTGGAAGGACGTCTTTGCTATGATGGAAGAAGACTGAGAAGGGTTGAGAAGAATTGTTTGTGAGGTGAGGCTAGACCTGAATACTGAAGGTGGACAGGAGAGTCAGGAGTTCAAAGCCAGCTTCAGCTACTTTAGGGAGAGACTGTTCTGTGTTGCATAGTTTGGCCTCACCCATAGCTCGGTACCAGAGAGCTTGTTCAGCATGTTGAATGCTCTCTCTCTCTCTCTCTCTCTCTCTCTCTCTCTCTCACACACACACACACACACACACACACACAAGGTTAGTGTTAAACATGAAGGGGGAGTAATGAGGATTTTATAAACCATGAAGGAGGGGAATGACTAGAGCCACTTTTCTGGCCCTGACCTCTGAAGTAATTAGGGAGAAGCAACATCTGGCTGGGGAAGCTGCAGAGGGCCTGTGAGGGAGGGAAGGAGTGAGGAGGGGGAGGGGAGGGGAGGAGGGTGGAAGGAGTGTGGTGTCCAAAGTTGGGTGGGAGCTGCTAGCTCACAGTTGTGCTTCACACCAGAGCTTTCCACACTGCCTTCCTAACTTGTCTGTCTTATTCCTAATCAGGAAGAAAGATTAGAAGGGGACAATCGATACTTCTGTGAGAACTGTCAAAGCAAACAGAATGCTACTCGGAAAATCCGACTTTTGAGCCTCCCTTGCACTCTGAACTTGCAGCTGATGCGGTTCGTGTTTGACAGGTGAGTCTGCAGGCAGCTGGCGGAGAAGATGATGGTACAATGGCTTGCATGGACCCTTTGGCTCTTCCAGATATATTTCATGATTAGGCCTTGGCTTAGGCTACCTCCCAGCTAGCTCATCCAACTTAGTAGCAGGGCTGTTTAGGTGCACATCACACCACAGGCCTGTCGCACCCCCACCCACATACATCCAACCTCCTCCGTGTCCCACTGTTGAATTTTCTGATGTCTGATTATTCTCCTAGAGATCCTCTCTCAGCCCGGAAAAGTTGCGTTCCCTTTCCTGCCCAGCTTTTGGCTGTTAGCTCTTTATTAAACAAATTGGTGGGTGAGGGAGGAAGAATTTACAAAATACAATAAGAATAACAATACCAAAGTTCATCCAGAGCCCCTACAGAATTAAAAACTGAATAATACAACGGTCTTCAAATGGTGCTTCCTTCCCAGCAGTGGTGCAGTGGCTTGTACACACACAGGAGCTGGAGATGTAGAGAGAGTGTGTTTGTAACCACGGCTCATTTTTAGCATTTTAATTAAAAACCATAAGAACCTGTATTGCCTTGATATTTCTGTATGGTTGTATACAAATAAAATTCTCCTCTCCATGGGAAGATGTAATTTCATTATGTAATTAAGGTAAGTAAGTGCTCTGCACTTGGGCATACATACAGTCTGCTGCGGGATTGAATTGTTAGGTATCAGAACTTTGCGGAGGGGCTCAGCCTTTGCCTGTGTGTAGTGAGTAGGACTTGTGGATGGAACCGGGCTGCTGTGGAGCTTGTCTAGGATCTGGCAGCATGTGCACACGTTCCTCATGGTTTGTCTGTCTTGTTCTTGGCAGGCAAACTGGACACAAGAAGAAGCTCAATGCTTACATCGGCTTCTCGGAGAGTCTGGATATGGGGCCTTATGTGGAGCACGAAGGTACTGTGTTTGCCAAGCCTGACTGTTGTTGCTTGAGTTGGAGCCTCGGCCTGCTCTCCCTGTGCACGGCTGCAGTGTCCTGAATCCTTGTTTGCAGTCTCTGAACAGCAGCTTTTTGACAAGAAATAACTTTCATTTGTAAGAGTTAGCACACTTAAATTTTACATGTCTCACCGGATCCTGCCCTGTCTGCTTTGCGTACTGTAGAAATGAACATTTGCACGAACTTCCCAAAAGGGAGACCACCCCAGCAACCTGATGTCCGCTGGGTGCTTACAAACTGCCCCTGTCCCTCCCGTCCCTGAACTTGATAGTTGGGTTTACTCTCTCTGCCCCCTGGGATAATGCCGGGCACAGATAACCTCTAATTAATCCTGTTGCGCTGCTGTCTGGGTGGGGAGGGTGCCTGGGGACACCACCATCCCAGGTGCCTCTCTCAAGTGGAAGGTTTCAGAGAACACACAAAGAACTCTGATTGGACCTCAGAAACTATTACCTGGATTAATGTGACCACTGATGTACTCCTCTAGTTCAGGGTTACTGTCACGGAGCCCTCCCTTTTTAAGTTAACTATTTTGGTTAGCATGCACGTCATTCCCTTCCCCAGGGTCCTCCCTCGAGTTGTGTCCCCTTCTCTAGCGCTTCCTTCCTAGCCGCTCACATCTGCCTTCCATGCCTACAGTCCGTTACCCTGTCTTATGTCCTCCGTGACAGGGCTCTGTCCTTCGTTGGCACTTCCAAGCTCCTTGTTTCTCTAAGGGTGCACGGGTCCTTCAGTCCGTGACCAGCAGTGTGGAGGTGGTGCCATTGTGTCTTCTGGCCCTGGTACCTTGGGCACACTGGCTTCTGTTTATCAAACCCTGTAAAGAGATTTTCCTAGAGTGGGACACATGTGGCTTCCACATAAGGTTTATGTTTGGGACACACTGTAGTTAGATGTCATCACAGAGTGATGCTTGAGGATCGCCCAGATGTAGGACCTCGTGGTCTATCTGAGGCCATGAAATATCTTCCTCTTTTCTGCTGCTTTTCTTGGGACTGGGGAACTTTCTTTTATTTTGTATTACTATTTTAAAAGGCTGTGGTTTTACTTACTTATATGTGAGTGATAGAATGTATGTTTACCACACATGTGCCTGTTTAACCGAGGCTGGCTAGGATTTACAAACACCCAGTGCTAGGATTTACAAACACGTGCTAGGAAGTCTGGCTCTAGAATCACCTTATTTAGAGTATGTGTATCTGTGTATGTGTGTGTGTGTGTGTGTGTGTGTGTGTGTGTGTGCGCGCGCGCGCACGTGAGTGCGAGCATCTGTCCCTGTAGGTGTGTGTGTGCATGCATGTGGAAGCCAAGGCCAGCTTTAAGAGCTCTCTCTCCTTCCTCCCGCCTTTCTTTCCTTTCCTTTTTCTTTTCTTTTTTTTTTTTTTTAAAGATTTGTTTACTCTTCTATATGAGTACGCTGTAGCTGTCTTCAGACACTCCAGAAGAGGGCATCAGATCCCATTACAGATGGTTGTGAGCCACCCTGTGGTTGCTGGGAATTGAACTCAGGACCTCTGGAAGAGCCGTCAGTGCTCTTAACCGCTGAGCCATCTCTCCAGCCTCTCTTTTCTCTTTTTGCAGCATACTGTCACTGAACTTTGTCAGTTAGGCTAGGCCAGCCCAGGAATCCACCTGTCTCCATCTATAGGGCCCTGGGATTACAGGCATATCACCCATACATTCTTTGCCTTTAAGAAAATATTTATTTTGTGTTTGTATGCATTTATATATGCCAGGGTGCGTGTATGACGGTCAAGGAACAACTTAGAGTTGGTTCCCTCCTTCCCTTAGGTCCCAGGGATCAAATTCAGGTCGTCAGACTTGTTGGCGAGCACCTTCACCTGCTCCTTAACCTCATGCCTTGGCTTTGGAAAGTGGGTGCTGATCATCAGAGCCAGGTGCTCCAGTGCAAGAACTGTGCTTACTGAGCCGTCTGTCCTGCCCCTGCCTTCACATGGAGTCATTGTGTATAAACATCTTTGGCTTTTCTTTCTTTCTTTCTTTCTTTCTTTCTTTCTTTCTTTCTTTCTTTCTTTCTTTCTTTCTTTCTTTCTCTTCCTTCCTTCCTTCCTTCCTTCCTTCCTTCCTTCCTTCCTTCCTTCCTTCCTTCCTTCCTTCCTTCCTTCCTTCCTTTTTGATGGCAGATTTCTTTCTCTGTGCATGCCATCTTCAGAAAGTGTTAGTTTTTTCCTTGTGAAACTTATTCTCAAAATGTAGGCAGCTGCTTGTACCCACTGGACTGAAGCCGTCCTTCTGCAGTCTTGGCCACTGTGTTGAATGCAGTCTGATTCTTGTCCTTGTAATCGTGTTTTATTTTAAGGTCCCTTCTTTGGTCTTAGTGTTTGCAGTGTTGGCTAGATATTCTGTTTATTTGCCTTCCTCATGGAGGACACCGGAGTGTTCTCTCTCTCTGTCTCTCTCTCTCTCTCTGTGTGTGTGTGTGTGTGTGTGTGTGTGTGTGTGTGTAGATATGTAGATATGTGTGCTTGAGTGGAGGTGTTTGAGGCTAGAGGCATCAGATCCCCCTGGTTGCTACAGGTTGTGAGCTGCCTCACTTTGGTGCTGGGAACTGAACTCAGGTCCTGGAAGAGCAAGCAGTATATATACTATTAAACACTAACTGTCTCTCTAACTATGAGACTTAATTTTTCTTACCTCTAAATACCAAAGTGTATTCATAAAGCTGGTGTCATAGTTCCTATTGTATTGCTATGAAGAGACACCATGACCAAGGCAGCCGTTATAAAAAGCATTTAATGGGGGGTGGGGGAGAACACAGGTCTGTCTAGAGTGGTAGGGGGGCTTTACATCCTAACCCCAGGCTGAGAGAAGGGGCCTGTTGTGGGCTGGCCTAGCTTTGGAAACCTCAGAGCCCACTGCCAGTGACACATCTCCTCCAGCAAGGTCACACCTGTTCTAAGGCTGTACCTACCAGTGCTTTCTAAACAGTTCCACCAGCTGGGACCAGTCATTACAAGGCTGAGCCTTTGGGGGCCATCTTCATTCAAACCACCACAGCTGATAATTTTTTCATAACTATTTGTTGCAGCAGGAAGGTTCATTTCTGTTACTTGATAAAATTAGGAACTCTAGTTTAAAAGAAAACATGGCATATTTAGAGTGGAGTACTTGGATAAGAAGACAAGAAAGTGAAATAAATCGGTATGGCACCAAAAGGCAGGTCCCAGATCCTTTAAGATCTTACTCTCTGGAAGAATCTAAAAAGGTTGACCATGTACAAGTAGAAATGAACTGGGAACCTTATCTGCCATGGAGCTCAAGGGATAAAATTGGGTGATCTGTTGCCTGCTGTGGTTGACTGAAGCTGAAGAGGAGGGTTTGTACCAGTGGTACCAGAAAGAAGTCCTCTGCTGACATAAAGATACTGTGCGTGCCTTCGTGCACAGGACAACTTCGGGGTCAGTCTTGTTTTCCAACTTGTTTAGCAGGGTCTGTTGTTTCTGCTGCCACCGGAATATTCCAAGGCTAGCTGGCCCAAAAGCTTCCAGCCAGTTCTATCTTGTCCTACCTTGGGAGCACTGGGATTCTCCCTGGCCCAATTCAGAAATATTTGCATCCCTCCTCCCCAGTATTTTTATCTTAACCTTGATTTTTGATCCACACATTAATCTTTATTGATGTCTTTCTCACTAAGTTCAAGGGTACTGGGATTTTGTTCTTTGGTCAACTGATATTTTTCTCCAGTCTAAAACAGGGTCCTGCATCCTCATCCTTTATTTATTGAGTGATAGACTGGGTGTTTTACGACTATTACAGCAACAAAATAATCAGTCAGGTGTGAAGACTCGTTATAATAGTAACTGTTTCTAAGGGCTTTCATTATTGTCAGTGTCAGTATCTAAAATTGGCTCCACATATTGTGGTGGGTAAATTATGTTTAGTCATGTAAGTAGGTTTTTTTTTTTTTTCTTTAAGAATTTATTTTAGGCAGTTTGTTTTGTTTTTATGTGTATAAATGTTTTGTCTGTGTATGTGTGCATTCCTTATGCCTGCCAGGATCAGAAGAAGGAGGGCATTAGATCCGGTTATGGATGGTTATGAGCCTCCCTGTGGATGTTGGAACTATCTTTTCTTTTTTAAAGTTTGTTTTGATTTTTGTTTAAAATTTTTATCTATGTCTGAGTGTTTTGTCTACATGTATGTTTATGTACCATGTGCATGCCTAACCTTTTTTTATTCTTCTCTTGAATTTTTTTTTTTTTTTTTTTTTTTTTGGTTTTTCGAGACAGGGTTTCTCTGTGTAGCCCTGGCTGTCCTGGAACTCACTCTGTAGACCAGGCTGGCCTCGAACTCGAAATCTGCCTGCCTCTGCCTCCCAAGTGCTGGGATTAAAGGCGTGCGCCACCACCGCCTGGCTTATTCTTCTCTTGAAATAGTGTTACAATATGTAGTCCTGACTGGGTTGGAACTCACTATATAGAGATGAGATTAATTTGGAATTTACAGAGATCCTCCTGCCTCTGCCTCCCCAGATTTGGGATTAAAGATGCAAACCACCACACCCAACTACTTTTTCCAAACTTTAGAAGGTTTTATTGAGCTGTGCATGATGGTGCATACTTATTTTCCCAACATTCAAGAAGCAGAGGCAGGTGGATTGCTATGAGTTTAAGTGCTGTCTCTACATAGCTGCGTTCCAGGTCAGACAAGACCACATAGGGAAAACTTACATCAAAACCAAATTTTAAAACATGTCTTACCCGTATTCTATCCTTGCCTAGAGTCTACCAAATAAATAGCCTACACTGTCCTCCAACTTGTGGTAATCCTCTTGGAGTTGTCATACTGTTTTTTGTTTGTTTGTTTGTTTGCTTTCTTTTAAAGGGACCTATGTTTTGTAAACATCTTACCATCTTAGGTGGTCTTTGCTCACTTGAGTGGTTTGGCTGTGCCTTGCATTTGTTGGTCCTCTTACCTCAGTCTTTGGGGTGCCGAGTGATGGGGGTGCAGCCACTGCCTGGCTCTTAGGTGTCTTGTTTGTATTCTGTCAGCCGCATAAAGGACTGCAAGGATACTTACTTATCAAGCTTTAAGGTATGCTGTCGCTGAAAGCCATTCTTAGGCCTCTCTCTCTCTCTCTCTCTCTCTCTCTCTCTCTCTCTCTCTCTCTCTCTCTAGGCGGGCCCTTCGTGTACGAGCTCAGCGCCGTCCTCATCCACAGAGGAGTCAGTGCCTATTCTGGCCACTACATCGCTCACGTGAAGGACCCTGAGTCTGGAGAATGGTACAAGTTCAATGATGAGGACATAGAGAAGATGGAGGGGAAGAAGCTGCAGCTGGGGACGGAGGAAGACCTAGGTAAGGCCTTTAAGTTGCGAGTGCCCTTTCCAAGTGTAAACCTGTTGTTGTTTTGAGACAGGGTCTCACTATGTATCTCTGGCTGTCCTGGAACTTGCTATATAGAGACCAGGCTGGCCTTGAACTCATAGAGATCTATCTGCCTGCCTTTCCCCTCCCGAGTGCTGGATTAAAGGTATGCACCACCATGCCTGGATTAAGTATAAATTTACTTACTGGCAATGGCCATCTTTGATGGTGCTCTGGTCCAAGATTAAGGGTTATTGGGGCTGTTTAACACCACCAGGCATCATTCGTAGCAGTTCCTGCTTCAAGGGTAAGCACACGGATGGCTGCTGTGAAGCATGTAAGCAAGGAGTCTGTCTCGGGTAGCAGGGTTTACCCCTGGCAGGCAGGGGAGGGGAGTTGGCTGACCAGGAGGATCTTGTTTGTAGAGGGGTGTGTCATCCTCTTCCCGAGGTAAAGACTTAGTACCTGCAGCAGAGAAGCAGTTGTGAGCCACAGTTTCATGGCAGGCGGCTCCTCACCACCTCAGCTATCATCTACCGGCTTTGTTTGCCAGACAGTGGCCAGGGCTTCTGATGGGAGCCGGGGTCTTCAACACGTCCTCTCTTGGGATCTGAACTGAGAGTTTTTACAGTTTGGTGTTTTGAACCAGGCCCAGGTTGGCCTTGAACTCTCCAGTGGCAATCCTCCTGCCCCTGGGTTCCATGCCTTTTTTTTTTTTTTTTTTTTTTTTTTAAGTTTCCAGTCCTCCCTTTTCCTTCCTTCCTTCCTTCCTTCCTTCCTTCCTTCCTTCCTTCCTTCCTTCCTTCCTTCCTTCCTTCCTTCCTTCCTTTTAAAAGATTTATATATGAGTACACTGTCACTGTCTTTAGACACACCAGAAGAGGGCTTCGGATCCCATTACAGATGGTTGTGAGCCACCATGTGGTTGCTGGGAATTGAACTTGGGACCTTTGGAAGAGCAGCCACTACTCTCAACCTCTGAGCCATCTCTCCAGCCCTGCCGATAAGTTTCTAGGGGTTCCATGTCTTGATATTGCTGGGATTCCACCTGTATACTGCCAGAGCTGGCTCCCAGCCAAGTTCTCAAGGTTTCCAGTAAAGGGGGAGCACTGGTACTCGGGCCTTGCGGACTCTTAGTCTCTAAATCCTGTTCCATGTATACACTGTGTTCGTTCCTCTGGTCAGAGTTGAAGTATCCGATGACAAAGCGGAAGGTGCAGGGCCGTGGTAAGAGTTGGCTCATGGTGTCAGGACTTTTACCCACAGAGCCATGTCATTGTCACTGTGACAGTCCTTCCCTCGGCTGTCCAAGTTCTGCTATTATAACTGCACATGTTTGCATTTTCTTTCCTCTCCTTTTACTATGTGGTTGGAATGGTGTGTCAAGATAGGGCCTGTGTAGCTTAGATTGGTGTGAGTCTCATGGCTAGAACAGAACCCCATGCTGTTAAGATCTTTGTACCTAAGACTCCCTACGTGCATCAACCACCCAGTTTTAGACTAGTTTTTATAATTTAAGACTGACACATAGGGTCAACCCAGGCAGCACACACTTCTAAATCCTATCACTACTGAGATTGAGGCCAGCCTGGTTTACTTAGCAGGTTTTGGGCCTGCCAGCACTATATATGTAGTGAGACACTGTCTCAAAAAACAAAACAAAACAAAACAAAACAAAAAACCAAAAGCCCACCACTAGGCAGGGTTGGGGGTGCAATATAACCCAACACTCAAGTCATGAGAGGGGTACTGTTGACCTTGCCCTGGCTGGACTGGAACAATGTAGATCAAGTTGGCGCCCTTGGCTCCTGGGTGTAGTTATATATTCTATGCTCAGCAAGTAGGACTTTGCTTTTTTGTAGTTTGTCTTCGGGAGGTATTTTCATCTTTTAAAAATGGAGTGTTAAAGATGGACCTGGTGCCAGGCAGTGGTGACACACGCCTTTAATCCCAGCACTTGGGAGGCAGACGGATTTCTGAGTTCGAGGCCAGCCTGGTCTACAGAGTGAGTTCCAGGACAGCCAGGGCTACACAGAGAAACCCTATCTCAAAAAACCAAAAAAAGAAAAGAAAAAGATGGACCTGGTGACACATACCTGTAATTCAGCATTTTAGAGGCTGACATAGAAGGGCCATAAGTTTGAGACCAACCTTGGCTATAGTGAGACTGTCTCAAAACTTGAATGGTGTGTGACAAGCAAGAATGGTCACTTGCCTTTTTGACATATCTTCAAATGGCTTGGTGGGTAAGAGTGCTTTCCTCTTGCCTGAGTTCAGCCCTGGAGCCCACATGGTAAGCGACTTCCAAAAGTTGTCCTGACTTCTGCCAGTGCTGTCTGTGCTTATGCATGCACGCACAGAATAAAACAGTATATTCCCTATCCAAGGACCTGCTGCATTTCTATGGCCTTTTCATGGTTTAGATATTCAGCTAGTTTAGACTTCTTAAGTGTGCGTGCTTTGCTGTCTAAGTGCACCACGTGCTCCTAGTGCCCGTGGAGCCAGAAGCGTGTCTGAACTGGAAGCATAGGCAATGTGGTTGTGAGCTGCCACTTGGGTGCTGGGAACTGAAAACTCTGATCCTCTGCAAGAGCAGCCAGTGCTCTTAACTGCTGAGCCAGCTCCCCAGCTATTAGAAATCGTGTTTGTGTGTGGGTCTCCTTGGTACCATCCATTTTGTTTTTTTGAGACAGGGTCTCTAAATACCTTGGCACTTGTTGTTTAGGGCCTGTGATCCTCAGGGATCTGCCTCTCTCCACAGCCTGAGTGTTGAGATTGCAAGTGTGTGTCATACCACGCCCAGCTTTTTAAATGTGGACTCTGGGGAAGGAATCAGGTCATGTTTGTGCAGTGAGCCTTTTATTCACTGAGCCACATAAGTCATGGTTTATGTGTTCCCCTCCCCACCAAACCTTTTTTTTTTTTCTTAATAAAGATTAATTTATTTTATGAGTACACTGTGGCTGTCTTCAGACACACCAGAAGAGGGCATCAGATCCAATTACAGATGGTTATAAGCCACCATGTGGTTGCTGGGAATTGAACTCAGGACCTCTGGAAGAGCAGTCAGTGCCCTTAACCACTGAGCCATCTCTCCAGCCCCCCACCAAACCTCTTAACCCATCTACTTAAGTTTTAATTTCTTCTTCCCAGCAGAACCTTCCAAATCCCAGACCCGTAAACCCAAGTGTGGCAAAGGAACTCACTGCTCTCGAAATGCGTACATGTTGGTTTATAGACTGCAAACCCAGGAAAAGAACCACACAATGGTTCAAGTCCCAGGTAACCACTTTTCCTGGATTGCTTTTGGTAATGCCTTAGAATTCTGTACTCCAAGTTGATTAAAGACTGCCGCCATATTGCTCATTGTGACAGGTCTGTTCAGTATGGGAAATGTTACTAAAAAGTAAGTGCTGGTCACAAATTTACCAATACCCAGCCTTTGGAATGACTGAGCCTTAGGCTATTTTATTATCCCACCCCAAAGAGAGGCAGAAGCAAGTTTTAATAACATTAAAAGGAAAAGGTAACCTAGGTTGAAGTTTGGTTTTATTTTGTTCAACTTCTAGAACAAAAGAAATTGGAGCAGCTGGTGGGTCCCATTTGGTAGAGCTGTTTGATGCTCTGGGCATTCCGGGTGGGTCACCTGGCTTCAGCCTGGAGGTCTAGTAAGAGGTGAACTCCAGTAGAGGCTTCCCTTACGGTACTCATCCATCTTGGAAAAATGTATACATCAGTGTAGTCTTTGTCTTTGGAAAAGGGGATAAGGTTGGTTTTTGTGTTTCTCTTTTGGATAGCCTTTCTTCAAGAGCTGGTAGATCGGGATAATTCCAAATTTGAGGAGTGGTGTGTTGAAATGGCCGAGATGCGCAGGCAGAGTGTGGACAAAGGCAAAGCGAAGCACGAGGAGGTGAAGGAGCTGTACCAAAGGTTGCCTGCTGGAGCTGGTCTGTGAGATATTCCAGGACAACACTATTGCCATTGAATGCCTGGGGTTTTGATCTGTGGTGTTTTGTCTTTAGATGTTGCAAAAATGTATATGAAGAAAACCCGTTTCCTCCTCTTAGAGGTCAGATTATACATTGTAAAATCATCATGCTAACTGGCAGTAACCAGACATAGAGTATCCCATATACATTTCTTTGTCACGACCTTTTCGAAGTGGGAGGCTCTTACTGATGAAATCCTAGGTCAGTGCTCTGCTCATGACCTGTAAAGACTTTTTTACTGTGGGCTGGTGAGTGCTTGCCACCAAGTCTGCCAACCTTGAGTTTGATTTTCAGGACACATGGTGGAAGAGAACTGATTCCTACAGGCTGTTCTCTGACCCTTGCTTCCCCTCCTCACCACAGACACATAGAAAGTAAGAAAAAAGAATATTTTTACTGCCAGATATGGTAGTGTATGCAGAGGCTGGCAGATCTCTATGAGATATACGCAAGCCTGGTCTACATAGCAAGTTCCAGGCTAGCCATGGCTACGTAGTGAAGCCTTGTCTCAGTTTTTTTCTTCTGTGAGATAAGAAAATGTTTCTAAAGGTCTGATTGGATTGCTGTGGCTCTGTTTTTTTTAAAAACCACTTTGTTCCCTAAGAGTATTAACAAACACACATGTGTACAATGTTTACTATGAGATGTTAAGCTAGAAGTAGGAACCTTTCTAGCTCACCTCTGGCTTAGACTTATCCATACAACCTTTTGATCTTGTTGTGTGCTATTTGAATTTACCTTGTGCCTTCAGAGGCTGTAATTTGTTTGTGACAAAGCCAACCTTACTCCTACACTACTTATGGAAGAGAGCAGTGTGTCAGAACTTAAAAACCTAAGTGTTCAAGCATAATTGTACTGATGTCTTTTGCCTTTTTAAATTAATTTGCCATTCCTGGTGTAATTTTAAATCAAAGATAACTTTAAGTCGTTGGGTCTGTATGAAAAGTCCCTAGGTGTTCTTTCTGGTGCATATTGCTCACACAGATAGGTCCTGGTTTCTACCCCAGCACCCAAAGGGGAAAAAAAGTCATTCTAAACATTCTTAATTTGATTCAATTCCTTGTGACTTGCTTCTTGAGCTGTGTTAAGTGCAAGAAGAGTCACTGACCTGTGCTCCCTAAGTGACCCCAAGAGCACATCACTCAGTTGTGGGCCTCTGTTTAAAGAAGTTGGCCCTCCTTCTGTCCTACCAACTGGAGTCAGTTTCTGTACTACACCAAGGAAAAGGACTTCTGCCCCAAGACAGAAGGGCATGAGGCAGTGAAGGTCAGGAAAGTCTTGGGAGAATGAATGCTTCGATCTGGAGAGGCCCTGGTCATGAGCCGTGGTACCATGGTCTCCTCTATTCCTTGGCCAACCAGGAGTCTCACGCAGTGGAGACTCCTTGTCTTGAAGCCAGCATTGTTTTATATTGCCTTGGTATGCAAATCTTAGTCTGTGAGCATTCTTTTGAAAGGCCACCTGCCCTGAAAATCCAAGTCTCACCAGAAACTCCAACTCTTTGGCCTCTGTTATTTACATTCAAAGGTGCTTGACTTCTAGATAAACAGTTATATTTTTCATGCTGTTATTATTCAAGACTCTTAACTTTGTTGTGTTCAAAATCCATTGGTTTTGATTTTTAGTTTTTGAACCTTGCTTTAAAGTCACTTAAGATATTTTTTGGCTTTTTTCAAGATGGTTAACTTTGTAGCTCAGAGTGGCCTCAAGTTGATGGCGATCCTCCTTCCTCATCCGCCTTGGTGCTAGGATTAGAGGAGCATCGCTGCTGTGCGTAGGTCACACTCTCCTAGTCCTAGACGCTGAGTGACCATTACCACAGCTAGCACCTCCTCTCGGGGTCCTAGCACACTCACTACCTCAAAAGCCGGAAGCTTGCGGAGTAAGGATCAGCAGGATGTTAGATCAGAACTGTGGGCACAGCCCTTGTTTTTTTCTTGCTGTTCTTAACTTTTTTTTTTTTCTTTTTTTCTTTTCTTTCGAGACAGGGTTTCTCTGTGTAGCCCTGACTGTCCTGGAACTCACTCTGTAGAGCAGGCTGGCCTCGAACTCAGAAATCCGCCTGTCTCTGCCTCCCAAGTGCTGGGATTAAAGGCGTGCGCCACCACTGCCCAGCTTGTTCTTAACTTTTTAAGTATCCCCTGCCCCCCTAATCTTTGGATCTTACATTAATTCATAATCATTTAAAAGCTGAAACAGCAAACAAACTTGATTTGGAAGTTTTCAGTGGGATTCCAGTAGTGGATTACACAGTTTGACTCTGACCCACCGGTCTTTGAGGCCCAGTATGTACCCCTTGTGTAACTTTACTCATCCTAGGGCCCCCTTTTTATAGTAGTTAGGTTCTTTTTGTCTTTTGGGACAAGGTCTCACCCTAGCTCAAACTGGTCTGGAACTCACCATATAGCTCCTGATGGCCTCAAGCATGGTGAGCCTCTAGCCTCAGTCCCCTGGGACTGAGCATCTTAATAGCCAAATTCATTGGTTTATTAATATTATTATTATCATCATCTATAGAAGGTATTGTCCTCTGTTCACCTCCTCCTAGTTGCTGGAGATTTAGTCCTTAAATGGGACCTTGTATCAACCCACCCACCTTGAAAAACTTAATATTGCATATTACTCAAAACTTTCTCTTGGACTTTGTATGGGGAAGTAGCAGCATCTTGGAAACTTTATTTCTCTCCAATAAAAGCACCCCAGCACCCCACCCCATTCTTTTGATACGTAGCCTAGACCTGATAAACAGCCCAAAATTGGAGAGATGTTTTGAGTTTAATTGGCTATGATCTGATTTGGGGGTTCAGGGCGAGACTAGTACTGGGGATTGAACATGGGACAGCACACGTTCAAAGCTGTCACTTTCCCTCTGGGCTGTGCCTTACAAAGGCAAGGCGTGTGTTATAGTTTTGCCTTCTCATTTATTTACTGGTGATGCTAGGGATTCGGCCCCGGGCTTTCTCGTGTTAGACAAGTAGTCTACCGTTGACCACAGCCCTACCCTCGCTGTGCTGGTGTCTTGTAGGATGCCACGACCATTTTACCTGTTCCATGTCTTATGGTCTCCTCTTATATATATTGTTTGGATGTATAATTAACTTTTCTATATCTCTTTTCTTCCAAAAAGCTCAAAATGCTTCCCATATCTTATCTTTTACACTCAGCAACATCTCTGTGAGGTAGGTAGAAAGAAGGCAGGTATTATTACCTTCATTTTGCAAATTAAAGATCTGAAGCATAGAGAGTTTAAGGGACTTGCTCATGCTCACATTGAGTTTCTTGAGGCAGAACTTGGATTAGACCTGGGTCTCACCTGGCAGTTGCCACCTGGCCTATAGCTACCTTAGCAATAAACAGAAGAGGCCATGGTTGTCCAGTTCCAGTGCAAAAATGCATCTGACATTTCCACTTTTTTTCCCCCAAAACATTAAAATGTTTTACATTAAAATTCAGTGGAGTTGTCAGCTTTCTGTATATGTGACTCTGGGGAGAGTAAAACTGGTCAAAGCGAGCTTTGCAGTGTCTGCCCTCACGTCTTGCCAGAAGTAGCACACAGTACGAGTTCATGAAATCAACCTCTGTATGTTTTCTCCTATGTTTTATGCTGGGACTCACTGGAGATTTTGTAAGTAATCAAAGCTGTCCCTTTATTTTTAGTTTTGACTTTTGTGGAAATTTGGGACTCCCTCTCCCCAAATTAAAATTCATTATGAAATAGCTGGTGTTCTTAATTTCTGAACTTCAGAATTATTAATTCTGTTCTAGTGTACTGCATCCTAGACGCATCTCAAATATGTTATTTTCTTGAAACGAGTAATGAAGTGAATAGATCATAAAGATTTTGGAAAGTCATACTTTTTCTTAATCAACCCCAGCCTCCCCTGGATTCAGGAAAGTTGATTGTTGACATGAGCTTGTGAAGCGGGTATAGCTGACAAGGTTAATTTGTAACCCAGAGCTCGGTCCTAGCTATATTCGTTTTAGTTTTCAGTTGTGTATCACATACTTCTGAAAAATAAGGGAGGAAGTGATGATTTTTCCATTCTGCACATGGCGTCCTCATGGACGCCCTGCTGTGCTCTCAAATAAGGCACTTCTCTCTGTGGATGCCTCTTGTAGAATGTGGCTAATAATACCCGCCGGTCCCATAGGGCTCTGCAGATGTGCGTCCATGCACAGCTGGAGCTCACAGGAGTGCTAACTAACCGGGATTTGTAGTCACACATCAGACACCTCCCAGCAACTCTTCTGATCCTGCTGACTTGGAACGAAGCTTGCACTGTCTTTTGAGGACAATGACTTGTATCACTTAGTTCAAAAACTGTAAAAATACATAGTTTCTTCCCATTCCTTTCTCTCTCAGAGCCCTATGAGTTTGTCTCTCTTGAATGGCTGCAGAAGTGGTTGGATGAATCTACACCCACCAAACCTATTGATAATAATGCTTGCCTGTGTTCCCATGACAAGCTTCATCCAGATAAAATATCAATTATGAAGAGAATATCGGAATATGCGGCTGACATTTTCTATAGTCGGTATGGAGGAGGTCCAAGACTTACCGGTAAGTCAGGGCGTCTGCTCTGCTTGAAGAATGATGCCTAGACTTCGCACAGTGGATTTTCTAAGTGCAACAGAAGTGCAGCTAGGCAGCTGAGGGAGTGCAGACACAGTAGGTTCCCTTTAGGGAGACTCGTCCACAGTAGCTTGCCAGCCAGCTTATTTGACAACTTCGACGGCCTGAGCCTTCGTTTGGTTCATTCCAGTCTTGTTTCTGCAGGCTTAGGAGATTGTTTCTTAATTTATAAACATGTTTAATTCTCCCTTGAATGTACAGAGCTGTATACAACGGTGAATAGCCAATCTGTTTAGTTCTGGCTTCTTCTCAAGAACTTTTCTATTCATTTATATTTAAATTTTTGTATTTGTGAGAGTTCTGTCAACACGTGTGTCTATGCTCCGTGCCCCACAGCTTTTTTTTTTTTAAGATTTGTTTATTCGTTTATTTTATATAAGTACATCGCTGTCTTTAGATAAACCACAAGAGGGCATTGGATCCCATTACAGATGGTTGTGAGCCACCATGTGGTTGCTGGGAATTGAACTCAGGACCTCTGGAAGAGCAGTCAGTGCTCTTAACCGCTGAGCCATCTCTCCACCCCCACCTCACCCCCCCAGCTTTCTTTTTAATAAGGAACTGGCACCATGGATCCCTTTCTGACCTCTGATGAGGCTAAGGGAGTCAATCCCATGACCTCCGTCTGGTTCCCCTTTTCTGAAGTCAAATGTTGTTTTTGTTTATGCATTAATTTAATTAAATACTATAGGCCTGTCAGTCATAAAGGATTTTACATTCTAAATTGCACATTCAGAATTAATAAACCATGCAATCAGTGGGAAGCTCTACTTTTTAAATCTTATTTTTATGAATGTTTGGCTTCATGTATGTTTGTACACCATGTACGTGTGTGGTGCCAAGGAGAAGCAGATTAGAAGATGGCATCAGACCTCCTGGAACTTGACTTAGGAGGAATTGAACCTGGGTCCTTTTCAAGAACTAATGCTCAGTGCTTTTGTTTTTGAGAGAGTGCTGAGCCATCTCTCCAGCCCCTGTAAGCTCTTTTAAAGAATCATATTTCAGGACCAATGAGATGGTCAGAAGGTGAAAGTATTTGCCACAATTCCTGCTGACCTGGGCAATTCCTGGGGTCCCCATGATGCAAGAAAGCTGATTCCGTGTGGTCTACAGGTGTGCACATGTGCACTGTGACACATGCATGCACACACACATTATATACCGACAGTAACAATAAATGAAAATTAAACACTTAATAAAAGAATTACACTGCATGTGGTTCCTAGAATATCTCTGCTCTTGTATTCTCCAGTCAGCGTTCTGGGCGTGGAAGAAAGGTCTTGTGTGCGTGAAGACCATTACATGATTAGCGGTCAGATGTTGACTCTTCCTGCTCCAGTCAGCCATTTGGTTCCCAGTGTCTGGGCCATGTGGTACATCATGCTTTAGTGCTATAGTTAATTACAGCTGATAACACTATCTTTTCCTTTTCCTTTTTTTTTTTTTTTTTTTTTAAAGATTTATTTATTTATTTTATATATATGACTACACCATTGCTCTCTTCAGACACACCAGAAGAGGTCATCAGAGCCCATTACAAATGGTTGTGAGCCACTGTGTGTTTGCTGGGAATTGAACTCAGGACCTCTGGAAGAGCAGTTGGTGATCTTAACCGCTGAGCCATCTCTCCAGCCCGACACTATCTCTTCCTTATACAGAACTGCTCCTGTGCATATGTCTAAATCAGCAGATCTACGATACACATTGATTGTGTTGTAAACATTTGTGGTTCAGATTTAAAATTTTTGTGTACTTTGTTCAGTACAAAAACATTCTCCTAGGCAGTCCGTGTGAGAATGACGTTTGTTTCTGATACGTTGCCTCTAGTGAAAGCCCTTTGTAAGGACTGCGTTGTGGAACGCTGTCGTGTACTGCGCCTGAAGAATCAACTGAATGAGGATTACAAAACTGTCAACAATTTGCTGAAAGCAACAATGAAGGGGTATGTTACAGCGTTGTTCCTGAGAGCCTGCACCATTGCCTGGCAGTTAGCAGGAGCTGAGAACAGAGCCAGCTGTTAGAAAGCAGAAGGTAGATAGCAGGGCTGTCCAGGTAAAGCTTGTATGGTGAGCATGGCTCACGGCTCTGTTCCTAGTACTTTAGAGGCTGAGGCAGGAGGGCAGCCTGCACTACATGAGTGTCCTTTAAATTTATTTTACCTGTGTGTATGTGTCTGAGTATGTTTGTGGATGTGTGTGCGTGTGTCACGGAGCATGTGCAGACATGAGAGAGGACAACTTTCAGGCATTGTTTTACCTCCACCATGTGGGTACTAGGAATTGAACTCGGGAGGCTGCCATATTTGGTAGCAAGTGCCTTTTCTGCTGAGCCTAGGACTCTTTCTTAACAAAAGAAAGAGCATATTCATTCTCCTTGGATTTTCTGTGGCCTTGTGGATAATGGGCTTGCCTTGCTAATGTGAAGATAGTTGAGATCCTCAATATCTACATACAAAGTTATAGTATTTCCAGGGGGCAGAGATGCGGGATCCCTGGGACAAGCTGGAAGCAGTGAGCTTCAGGTAAAGAAACTCTGCTTGGGGCTGGAGAGATGGTTCAGCGGTTAAGAGCACTGACTGTTCTTCCAGAGGTCCTGAGTTCAATTCCCAGCAACCACATGGTGGCTCACAGCCATCTGTAATGGGATCGGATGCCCTCTTCTGGTGTGTCTGAAGACAATGACAGTGTACCCACATATATGAAATAAATAAATCTTTAAAAAAAAAAAAAAAAAAAGAAATTTTTAAAAAAAGAAAGAAACCCTGCTTGAGTAAATAAATAGGAAGGCTCTCAACTTCAACTTTGTACCTCCAAGCACACACGTGTATCTATCCTGTACCCCTACAAATTCCAACACCCACCACACAAGCATTTTAAGTGAAACTAAAAGCTTTTTATTTACTTTATGTGCGTAGCTGCTTTGCCTGCGTGTTCTTCTGTTCCTCACATGCATGACTGTTGCCCACAGAAGCTGCGGAGGGCATTGGGTCCCTGGGGGCTAGAGTACAGACAGGTGTGAGTTCTAGGAATCAACCTGGGGCCTCTGAAGAACAACAGTCTTTCCGCTGGGAACTCACTCTGTAGACCAGACTGGCCTCGAACTCAGAAATCCGCCTGCCTCTGCCTCCCAAGTGCTGGGATTAAAGGCATGAGCTACCACTGCCCAGCTTAAACTAGGATTTTTTAAAAATTAATTTCTGGAGTGTTTACTCTGTTCCGTGTTTCTGTGTCTTTGTGCCAACTTACTGAAAGTGATCAAGTTGACAGTTGGGTGTGATTGGCATGGATTTTGGTTTGATGGATAAGAAAGGGCAGAATTTAGAATGGGGATGGAAGTAACGCCTCAATTCAGTAGTGAGGTGTGAAAATGGCTCATATCGGGATTGGATTAAAAACAGTTATGTGCTCAGTAGTTGATTTGAATGTTTGTAATTTGTTTTAGTTGTGGGCTTCAGGGGACAGACAGAAAAGGAGGGAACACTGGGAATCACCTACTAGGGTTTAACACTCTCTCTTTTCCACAGCAGTGATGGATTTTGGGTAGGAAAGTCTTCCTTGCGTAGCTGGCGCCAGCTAGCTCTTGAACAACTAGATGAGCAAGATGGTGAGGCGGAGCAAAGCAACGGGAAGATAAACGGAAGCCCCTTCAGTAAAGGTGATGGGGTGTTCGTGTCTCCAGAGTTAGAGCCCTTCTGGGGGGTGTGTGTGTGTGTGCGCGTCCGCCCACAGGCCTCCTCCCACCACCTCAGCTGCTGCAACTGCTGTTGCCCTGCAGATTTGTGTCCCTGGCCTTTTCTTGAGTGTCGGGATTCATGTGTGCTTAGAGAGCTGGAGTGTTTCAGTGGCAAAGCTGTGCCCTGTGGTCCCCTCCCCCGTGTATGTCCCCACCAGTTTGGGGTATCTGATAAGTCTGACAGCTGAGCTGTGTTCCGCTGGTTCATATTCTAGGTGGCAACACTAGCCCAGGGCCCTTTGCTCTTTATTTTCAGTAAAATTGCTTAGGTAAAAATTTATGTCCATGTATGTTAAAAATGTTCATTAAGTCGCAAGGTCTCTTAGGGGCAAAAATAATATGTTCAAGCTTTTAATATTCTACTCACAGACTCAGCAGGGCCTGAGGTGTCTCCTTCCTTTACAGCAATGAGCTCTGGGCTCAAGTGTTAACCTAGTTAGTCACATGCAGAGTTCATAACAGTTCTGTTCCAGCCTCAAGGGGGAGGGAATTCAATTCTAGAGGGCTCTTAGGCTGTTGAGCTTCACAGTTTGGCTCAGGATAGCAGCCCTTCAGCAGTGTGATCTCTGCACCCTGCCCCAAGAAGGGTAGGATTTGGACAGCTTATTGCTTGTCCATTCTTCGACTGAGCCCTGCTTTTAGACAGGAAATCGTGTTATTTTAAACCTAGCAGTAAACAGATACCAAAGGAAATTAAGGCATTTAGAGTAACTTTTAGGTCTCAGATGGAGATTGTGATTCTGTCTATTACTAATTTTGAGGTTAGTTGCACTCAGGGATGGTTAGTGACTTGTGAGCAATTATTTTTACCTGGATTTTTGTTATTTTATGATACTGGGCTTGGAACCCAGAGCCTCACACATGTGACACTTGTTAGAGCTCATAGGATGTGCAAATTTTCAGATTTAGAAAAAGCACATTTTATTGGCTTATTATAATTTTATCATTCATTCATTTTGAGACAAGGTTTCTCTGTGCCCTGGTTGTCCTCAAACTCTGCTTTATAGACCAGGCTGGCCTTGAAACTCCTGGGGGAGATCCACCTGCCTCTGCTTACTGAGTGCTGGCATTAAAGACACATGTCACCACACCCAACCTTTTTTTTCTTTCTTTCTTTTCTTTTTTTTTAAATTTTTGTTTGTTTATTTTTGTTTTTCGAGACAGGGTTTCTCTGTGTAGCCCTGGCTGTCCTGGAACTCACTCTGTAGACCAGGCTGGCCTCAAACTCAGAAATCCACCTGCCTCTGCCTCCCAAGTGCTGGGATTAAAGGGGTGTGCCACCACTGCCTGGCTAAATTTATTTTTTTTAATTCAGAGTTTCTGTGTGTAGTTCTGGGTGTCCTGGAACTCACTCTACACCAGGTTGGCCTCAATTCTTTTTTTTTTTTTAATAAAGACATAGTACAGGATAGGTCGTCCTCTTAAAAGTCCTGATCTTTCTGCATTCATTGTCCCCAGTGCTGGGATCACAGCAGGCTTATTTCATAACTCTTCAAAATCATTAGCTGTTGCTGAGGTTTCCCCCTTTCCTTCTAAGGGAAAGGAACAGCAGCCTTCCCTGCACAGCTGTGCAGGACGCCGTGGATCTCATTTCAGAATTAGCTCAAGTTTCCTTTCTATAAGTTGTGCTGCTTTGACCCGTGAACTACACCAGCCAGAGCAGTAACTGTCTGTTCCTTTTGATTAGATGAATCAAAGGAAGAAAAGAAAGAAGAGGAGGAGGAATTAAATTTTAATGAAGACATTCTGTGTCCGCACGGTAAGCCGGAAGCTTGAGTCTGTTGTCAGTTTTCCGTCAGCTCACCGGGCCCTGATCTACACTTTCCCTGAGGTGGTAACCCAATGCTTTGTTCTGATTTTTTAAGATAGTGTTTCGTTATGTAGTCCGGGATGGGTGTTGGTATCGACACAGACTTCTTCTCCCTGTACCTCCCAGATGCTGGGATTACATGTGTGTCAGAACGCCTTCCTGAAAGTTCTTTACCCAATATTTGAGAACTTACAATAGCTCTCAGAATGCCAATCTGAAGTTTAAATGCATGTTTCTGTTGGGTAGGTTTTACTCCGCTGCTTTCAGAAGTCTGTGGGTTGTGGGGAAGTGTCACCGCTCAGATGTGGACGTTAAGTACCCTTGCAGGGGCTTAGGGCTGCTGTGTCTTCCCTTGGTTGGAAAGTACACACCTGTTTTCACTGATGAACTGCATGCAGGAAGAGGGCTCAGTGTAGAACATACTGCCCATCTCTGCTCTGTCTTGTGTCCCCCACCCTCAGGGCAGAGCTTTGAATCTTGTCAGCCTTGTGGCTTAGGTTTTATACGTGTGGCTAGAGGGATATGGAGCATAGGACAGAGGCTGACCGTTAGCCACCTCTTAGATTAGGACAGAGGCTGACAGTTAGCCACCTCTTAGATTAGGACAGAGGCTGACAGTTAGCCACCTCTTAGATTAGGACAGAGGCTGACAGTTAGCCACCTCTTAGATTGATGATGTGTAGTTTTCTGCTCATTTACTTTTGAAAAGGCGTATTCTTTGTTGCCTAAGCTTACATTGAACTGGGGGGCATCTTTGTGTTTACAAAGCTGGATTTCTGGTGTGTGACATATCTGAAGGGCTTGCAGGGGGAGGAGCTCTTTAGCTGGGTGTGGCAGAGCACCCCTTTAATCCAACTCGGGTGGCAGAGTCAGGTGAATGATGATCTCTATTAGATGCAGACCATCCTGGTGTACAGAGCCATTTCTACAGTAACCAAGGCAGTGCCGTAGGTTTTTAAATCAATTCTTTTTTGAGAAAACTCAATAATTCTGGCTTAGTTTCCAGCTTAAATTAACCCCCTTGCCTCAGCCTTCTTAGTGCTGAGATTCTAAGTGTGCAACACTGGGTAAGGTTGAGTTTTTGATCTCATTTTAACCTCTGTATGCCCCTTGCCAGGTCTGTGGAGGCAGTTCTGTAGCATAGATCTGTTTTTTAAAAATCTTATTTTTCAACACACATGTCTGTGTGAGTGAGTGTGTACGAGTACATGTCTGCTGAGGCAGAGGCATTGCAGCCCTTGAAGCTGGAGTCAGGCTGTCTGATGAGTATGCTGGGATTCAAGCTCCAGTCCTCTGCAGAATAATATGTTCTTATGCTTCTGCTAAGGGGCAAGTGTTAGGTCAGAAGGCAGCTTCATAGAGTTGGTCTTCTCCAGCCTTTTCATGATTCACAGTGGTTGAACTCCGGTTGGTAGGCTTGCTTGCATGGCAGGTGTCTTATCTGCTGAGCCATCTTGCGAGTCCCTCTGGTTACTTCTTGACTTTTGCCAACTTAGTGTAATTTTTCTTGTGTTGTATATATCCAGTGTGTGTGTGTGTGTGTGTGTGTGTGTGTGTGTACTTCTGTGTGATGTTTATGAATGGGTGCACACGTAATAGGAACCAGAGGACAACCACAGGTGCCTTTCCTATTTTTTCCAAAGCACCTTGGCTGCTGGAGAGATGGCTCTACAGTTAAGAGCACTTGCTTTTGCAGAAAGGTCCAGACTTGGTTCCAAGCTCTCACGTGGTTTCTCAAGATGCTTAGAACTGTCTGTGACTCCAGTTCTAGGAGGACCCAGTGATCTCTTCTCGTGGGCACCAAGCACACATGTGTCACACATACATGAAGGCAAAACACCATGCACATAAAATAAAAGTCAAGTCTTAAAAATAGAGATGTTTTCTCTTTTTCAAAAGAGTCTTTATTGGCATGCTAGGCTGTGTGGCTAGCTAGCGCAAGCAGATCTGTCTGCCTCTGCCTCTCCTGTGCTGTGATTACAGTGTGTGACATCACTCCCAGGCAAACACTTGACCTACTGAGCTAGTTTCCTAACCCCCTTTAAGCTTTAATTTTTTTTGTAGATTCCAGGTCTTCTTCATAGTCTTCTTATAGAGTGTTTCAGGTCAGTCAGGGCTATATAATTGAGACCCTTTCTCAAAAAATAAAAGCAAAGAAGAGGAACAGATGATGTTGATTGACCGATAAAAATAGTTGTAGTTTGAAAGGATCCATTTTGGTGGCTGGAACTTGAGCTCAGTGGGAGAGGAGCACCTCGAGGCTGTGGCGTTGTGCTGCTGAGCTGGCAGTGGTCCTAACTGTTGGAAATGCTTGACTAGAATTATCCTTTTGATTTTTATTAAGTGGTGTGTTTTGTTTGTTTACTGTGTTTTGCCTGTATGTATGTGTGTGCACTACACGTGAGCATCATTGTCTTGGCGGCTAGAAGGGAACATTGGATCCTCTGGAATTCATTGCCGGTGATGGTGAGCTATTTTGCGGGTGGTGGGAACTGAACCCAGATCCTCTGCAAGAGCAACAAGGACTCTTATCCACTGATCTAGCTCTAGTCCCATTGAATTATCTATCTTATAGCAAAAATTGTTTTTTGTATTTCTAATACCCTGTGCATATTTGACTTGTAGCCATTAGAGATTTCTTTCTGCTGCGCAGTACAACTTTGTGTCAGGTACTATTTCATCTTGTATTCTTGGTAACTGACAACCTTCCTATTGTGTTAGTGTTTGAGGAGACAGAAGCAGGAAGCATACCTCCCCATTGTTACCCTTAACTGCTAATCTGCAGGTCAGGGCTAGCCGGTTTATGAAGCAGAGTTGAGCCTTATATGTGTTTTGTCTCTCTATATATGCATGTGTATGCACCCTGTGCATGCAGGTGCCCGTGAAGACCCGAAGATGGTATTCATCCCGATACTGCAGTTACAGGTGACTGTGAGCCATCGTGTGGATGCTGGGAACTGAACCCAGGTCCTCTGCAAGGGCAGCAACTGCTCTTAACTGCTAGGCAATCTCTCCAGCCCCTGGGCTGTATCTTAAATTTTTTTTCTTAATTTTGGGATGAGGGGATGCTATCCTACCAATTCATATGTGTGAAGACAAAGAATACTTTAAGGAAGTGGTTCCCTCCTTCCTTTACATGGTTCCCAGGGACTGAATTTAACGGGCAGTCTAGTGCAGCAAATGCCTAGCCCTCTGAGCCATTTCATCAGCCTAGTAAATAAATGTTCACATCGTCATCTAACTCCTCTGCTAAGTTTATAAGCAACATACAGTTGTTTTTAGACTAGGACCTAGGGCCTCATGTAACATAGACAACCATTGAGTTGCCACCCCACCCAGCATCTTCCTGGGTGAACTCATCCTCCTGCCTCAGTCTCCAAAGTAGCCAGAATGGAAGCCCATCCGTGGTTTAAGCATTGTTTTCTAAGCTTGAAAGATATTTTATTTTTCTGTTTGTCCTTGTGTCTAACTATTCTCTGGACCTCTCCAGAGTTTTCTTGTTGTTCCTGACACTCTCAGGTACAGGAGAGGGTTGTTCCAGACCCTGAGCCAGGAACAGGGAGGAAGGCTGCGTTGGAGGGTGGACAACAGGAGAGGGCTCGCTTGCCTCCTTTCTGTGCTGTGTAGCACGGACTCACCTTGAACTTTGGCCTCTTCAGGGTGGGTCCAACTGCAAGAGCATTTGTACTCTCCAGGTATCCACCACGGCACACTGCTTATGATGGCCTTTCCTTGAGGTTATTCAGAGGACCAGAAGGGGTGGGGGGTGGGGGCAGAATTAACTCAAGATTACAGTTTCTGTTATTCGAATGTATTGGGCATGGCAAAGACGGCCTTGTCAACCCAGGTGCTGTGCTGCCTCTGGTAGATTCTCCTTTTTACTCTGAAATGTGGCTGTACTGCTTGTTGACACATCTGTAGCTTCCTGGCCAGTGGGCATGGAATGGACCTGCATGTGGGTCTCTGAGCAGTGAGACCCGTATCAGTCAGCCTGGTTCACTCCTGTTTTATTTTGGAATATCTGAAAATAATAGAAATCAGTCAGGGGATGTACTTGACAAGCCGGCTGCAGGTGATTTAACATAACCTGAGCAATCTGAGACTACTGTGGTTCTGATCATAACCCTTCTGAGTGACCATGAGTATTCTTCTTTTGTCTTATTGCAGACTGGGTGGGGTGGCCCACACCTGTCATCCCATCATAGGAAGTTAAAGGGCCTTGTTGCACAGATTCATAGAAAGCACAGATGGGCTGGAGAGGTGGCTCAGTTGCTGAGAATGCTAGTTGCTCTTCCAGGGGATCTGATGCCTTCTTCTGATCTCTGTTTGCGTTAGGCACCCATGTAGTGTACCGACAGACAGGCAGAGCTTCCACATACTTAAAATTAAAAAAAAAAAAAAAAAAAAAAAAGGAAAACCAGAACCAATTTGGAGGTTGAATGACAAGGGCTCAGATAAGTCAAGACATTAAAGAGCAGACCGAGGTCCTAAAGCAAGATGCTTTAGGAGTCAGAAATCAGGAATTTTATGTGTGGCCCCAGACAAACTGCTCTTTCTTAACCCCTGCCAGAACTCAGATCCTAGGCTGGGTGGAACCTGACGACAATGAAATTAAACGTGTGTGTGGGGCCTGGTTGTGCTCATGCTGGCTCTGCAGCTCACAGATGAACCAAAGAGGTGGCTGAACCGATGGGAAAGGGAACGCCTGTAGACTCACTCCATCAGGATAGGGACTGTGGACCAATGATGTGGCTCTGGGCAAAAGGGCTATGATTGCACCCCAGCTTTTTGAGTTTACTCCCCAGGGCAGGCCCACACAGGAGGAGAGAACTGACCTCTGCACGTGGTCCTCTGACCTGCACACAGAAAGAAATAGATGCTGACTTCTTTCATCCCTGTTTTTCTCTTCTGATTTAGGGGAGTTAAGCATATCTGAAAATGAAAGGAGGCTCATTTCTCAAGAGGCTTGGAGCAAACTGCAGCAGTATTTCCCAAAGGCTCCTGAGTTCCCAAGTTACAAAGAGTGCTGCTCACAGTGCAAGGTGCGCAGCTCCTGACGTCTGTGGGAAGCGCTTGCCCCTCCCCGGGGCTGAGGGGGGCACCTGTGGTCAGTGGGAGTCAGCTGACTGCTTCAATCTTTTTCAGATACTAGAAAGAGAAGGTGAAGAAAATGAAGCCTTGCATAAAATGATTGCAAATGAGCAGAAGACCTCACTTCCAAACTTGTTCCAGGACAAAAACAGACCGTGTCTCAGTAACTGGCCAGAGGTACTGTAATTGCCTCAGAGAGAAAAATGTCCCCAGCTTTAAAGGCCTCATCCAGATTTATGTGAGGTCAACCTGGCCCTCTTCTTGTTCCCTTCCTTCCCTCATTGGGAGACACCTGCTCACTAGTTCTGTTTTATTGCACAACCTGAGTATTAACAAAGGTTTGTGTTGTAATACCATGGTTCCCAATGGTATGATAGTTCACGCCTGTGACCCTGGTGGTGTGGGAGGCTGCAGGGGCATTGTGATTGTGAGTTGGAGGAAACCTGGGCCACATAGCGAGTTCCCGGCCAAGTTGAAATTCAAAGAGAGAATCGCCTTGAAAATTGAAAGGGGCGTTGGGGGAGTGGGAGCTAACACTGTTTGTGCTTTCCGTTTCCAGGACACGGACGCTCTCTATATTGTGTCGCACTTCTTTTTAGATGAATGGCGGAAATTTGTTAGGTAGAAATTAGAAATTTCTTTTCGTTAATTTTTGTGGGTTGACTCTGGTATTTATTTTAAAACTCAGTGGATTCACTTAATAGTGCATTCTTGGTTACTTTACCTGAAATACAAAGATCTTTCTTTTCTAATAAGTTATACAACTAAACCCAAAGCAAAAATTTAGTAATATCCATTTACACATATCTCTAGTTTAAAATTACTATTTTTTTTTTTTTAAAATGTGGAGTCAAGTGTAGTGTTGCATGCTTTTAACCTCAGCACTCAAGAGGCAGAGGCAGGTGGATCTCTGAGTTCGAGGACAGTCTGGTCTACATAGTGAGCTTCAGGACAGCCAAAGCCACACACAGAGTAAGACCCTGTATCAAACACCAAAATACATAAATAAAATAAAATGTTGCAGATTATGGAGACAGATGGCCCAGTGGTTAGAAGGGCAGATAGCATGAACTTTTGGGTTTGCAGAACCTATGCAAATAGAGGCTCACCTGTAATTCAGAACTCGAAAGGCAGAGCCTAGGCACCCCCAGAACCAGCTTCCTGGTTGACTGGCCCGTATAGGTGAACTCTGGGTTAACTGAGCGGCTAGGAGGGAAAATGATGACTCCTGATAGCAGCATTGAGCTGTCACACACATGTGACATGTACCAACCAAGTACACACATACATGTGAACATGCATGTATATACTCCTCCTCCACCCCTTCTCTCACACGCATACACCAAGCAAGCATTTTTTTTTCCCCAAAGTAAAATTGTTTGGGTGTGGTAGCAAACAAATCCCAGCACTTGGGAGGCAGACCCAGGCAGATCTCTTATGAATTTGAGGCAAGCCTTGTCTTGGGTGGATAGGTAGGTTGGTAGACAGACAGACAGACAGACAGACACAAAGACCTTTCTTCATGCAGCAGTGAAGTTGCATTTATCCTCTGTCTTGTTTGAATAGAAAGCCTGCAAGGTCTACTCCTGTGTCATCAATTGGGAACGCTGCCCTTCTGTGTCCACATGGAGGACTCATGTTTACATTTCCTTCCCTTACCAAAGAAGACTCAAAACTGTGAGTTTCTTCTCTTCGTGTTTTGTGTGACCGTCTGTCCCCAGCGATCAAGTGTGGTTAGGGGGTTTCCATTAGGAATACACTCGGCCACCTCACTGTATTCCTTCTAGATATGACCTATGGCTGTGGACACTTGTCTTTAAAGGGAGATAGGTGGGTTGACTGCTTATTCAGGCAGGATAAGCAGCCACCAAGGGAAACGTGTCCTTCCTTTGTGTCCTTCTCCCACTGTCAACCAGTAGCCTGGATGTTCTACTGGTTGAACAGTCCTCTCTCTTTCTCTGTCTGAATTTGAGTCATCTATCCCATAAAGTCTTCCATTTAAAAGATCCATATTGAAACGTAGGCAGGACAGTCAAAAGTTCTCCGTCAGCCTCAGCCACTTGTTGAGACCTCTGCTTAAAACCCAACGCAGAATTAAGGTGTACACAGTTGATTGTGTTCCACTTTTTAATTCTATAGTATATCTAGTGTTTTCTATAAACGGCATTACCATGTGCATGTCCCTGTGTGGCTAACTTACTTCACTCAGGCACCGTGTACTGACTTTCCCAGACCTGGTCATACGGCTTCCCTGCTGCTCTGCTTTCCTGGTTGAGTCCTTCCCTCCGATTGCATTAAGTGGGTGGTACGGATTCTGCTGTGGGGTGTTTACTCTGTTGATCTCCACGTGTCTTAAGGCATGTTATTTTTGTTTGTTGTTTTTTGTTTTTTGTTGTTTTTTTTTGCACAGTATAGCTCTCATATGGCCCAGCGAATGGCAAATGATTCAAAAGCTCTTTGTTGTGGATAAAGTAATTAAAATCACAAGAATTGAAGTGGGAGACGTAAAACCTTCTCAAACACAGTATATTTCTGAGCCTAGTAAGTTTTCATGCTCTTTTTGGTTCCTTTCATTAAAAATTGAGTGTTTGAGGGGGAAGAGTAGGGTCCCTCAGTACTGTTACCTAATGTTAAAGATTATGCGGCCATTCACATGCTTCTGGCAGACCCGTGAGCCGCTGTCCTCTGAACGTTTAGTTACAGATAGCACACAGATTTCCTGCGCTTGCATTTGCAAGCAGCCTAACATGTTGGTCCTGAGTATGCTGCAGTATCTGATGCAGGTTTCTGCAGTGATGGTTTAGTTGCTTCTGCTCTACTGTTTTCTAGATCTCTGTCCAGATTGCAGAGAAGGCCTGCTGTGCCAGCAGCAGAGGGACCTTCGAGAGTATACCCAGGCCACCATCTATGTCCACAAAGTTGTGGACAACAAAAAGGTACCCGTTCTTCTTGTAGCCATGACTAGGAGAGGTGGGCTATCAAATCCGACCACTAAAAGTTGAACTTGGATGGTTGAAAAAGAACAGGAGATCTTCCAGTGTCGTGTGGCTCCTGGGTTAAAATGTTGGCCTGCCTATTGGGTTTAGACTTGGTGGGAGCAGGATGGGGACGTGAGGTTGGACCTCAGCTTCCGTCGGGAGGGTGGTGCAATAAGGAGGGGATTGGACAGTGATCCTACGGTTACTAGTGTTGGCTTTGGGAGTCAAAGTAGTTCTCTGGACGTCTATCAGTTAGACTCCAGGGTTTGGAGAATTAAAAACAGTTTATTACGCAGGGCAGTGGTGGTGTGCACCTTTAATCCCAGCACTTAGGAGGCAGAGGCAGGTGGATTTCTGAGTTCAAGGCCAGCCTGGTCTACAGAGTGAGTTCCAGGACAGCCAGGGCTACACAGAGAAACCCTGTCTCGAAAAACCAAAACAAAAAACAGTTTATTTGATGCTAGCTATTAAATGCATTGTTTTAGAATGCTGCCTTCCAAAGCATGCATGACAGGGGTGAAGTTCTACTTCACAGATTAAAATAAAGGCCTTTTATCCAAACCTGCTGAGAAAGGAACCAAATATAAGCATCTCCACTTCCCCCCAGGATTTCTTTAACCCTTTTGACCCTCAGCCCACTTACTTACCTAGTATAGACGATCCTTCAGCCATTGGTTATAAATTTGAGTTTAACAGCATTGTTCGCAGAATCATGCAGAAGACTACTTCCTCTGTCTATTTCTTGGTTCCTGTCAGAGGAGTTACAACTTGTAACTAGAACTCTAGGTGAATTGATGTTTCCGGCACCTGAACTCCTGTGCACATACATACCCATGCATAGCTACAGAATTAAAAATAAAACTAAGCTGGGAATGGTGGCAGCCTAGTCTACATAGTGAGTTCCAGGACAGCAAGAGCTATAACAGTCAGACAACCAACCCCCCCCACCCCCAAGTAAATAAATAAATAATCCACAGGGTTAGACTTTAAGAAATTAAAGGCAATGAAGATAGTTCTTGTTCCTGATTTACTCACATCTCATAGGCCCCAGCCCTGCCCCCTCTACTGCCTGCTCTCCCAGGCCTGACTCTTTTCTGCTCCTGGTAATTTCAGGTGATGAAGGACTCGGCTCCAGAGTTGAATGTGAGTAGTTCTGAGACAGAAGAAGACAAGGAGGAGGCTAAGCCAGATGGAGAGAAAGATCCTGACTTTAATCAAGTACGTATTGAGGTGCCCCATCATTGTGCCCTTCACAGCAGCCACCTGCCACCTGCCTTCCCTGGCTGGATATTGTTCTGGGTCTCTCTCTACTTATTCTATATTTCCGAATCTTTAAGTGTTTATAGCGTGCTGCAGCTAATTTCTCACCTCCCCTTTAAAAAAATGAGAGGGGGCTACATATCTTCCAAAGCTCTTTTTTTTTTTTTTTTTTGGTTTTTCGAGACAGGGTTTCTCTGTATAGCCCTGGCTGTCCTGGAGCTCACTCTGTAGACCAGGCTGGCCTCGAACTCAGAAATCCGCCTGCCTCTGCCTCCCAAGTGCTGGGATTAAAGGCGTGCGCCACCACTGCCCAGCCCAAAGCTCATTTTTTAAAGAAGCAAAAGTAACTGTGTGTGATGGCTGTGGTGGCACAGCATCATGTTAGAGCACTTAGAGGCACTGGGTCTGAGGCCATCCTAGTCTACTTAGTCCCAGGACAGCCTGGTCTACATGGTGAGACCCGGTCTCCAAACAAACAAAAGGAAAGTGCTGAATGTGACTGCTCATGTGTAAGACCAGTAGGGAGGCTGAGGCAGGATTGCCCACCTGTGCCTTTGACGCCATCTTGGCCCACAGTGAGGCTGTCTAAAGAGAAAAGTAAGGGGGGTTGTGGTGGTAGGTTTGGTGACATAAGTACAGCCCTGCTTTCCTGAACTGAGACAGGAGGATTAAGAGTTTGCAGGCCCTACTCTTACAGAAGACCTGGGATTGGTTCCCATCTCCCACCTCAGGCAGCTTAGAATTGCCTGTAACTCCAGCTTCATGAGATCTGACTTGTGTTCAGTGGATAAAGGCACCAGCCAGACCTGACAACCTGGGTTTATTTCCTGGGAAATTCACTACGGGGGTGGGGGGATGATCAGTTCCTCCAAGTTATCTAAGATCTACAGACACACCTGTGCACACAATGAATAAAATGTAATTAAGATGGTATTTTTTTAATTACATGTGCTTGGATGTGGGTACACATGAGTTTAGCTGCCCTCAGAAGCCAGAGGCCTTGGATGTTTCTGGGAACTGATATCGGACCTCTGCGAGAGCAGTGCTCATCTTTAACTGCTACGTCCTCTCAGTAACCCTTGAAAATTTCAAATAATAATAATGAAATGACATTTTAAAGGCAGAATATATCATTTTAAGCCGGAATGAAAATATTCGCTCTGATTCTCTTATGGTGACAAACTGGAAGTCTTTTTTCAAGACACTGTTTTCCTGTGTTGTCCTAGCTGTTCTGGAACTTGCTCTGTAGACCAGAGATCCACTTGCCTTTGCCTCCCAAGCACTGCGTTTAATGGTGATGTACACCATCACCACCCAGCCCGCAAACTGGGAGTCGTGCTAAATGGAGTAAGATGATATTAGCCCTTCAGTCTCCTCCATAATCAAATTTCTACTAAGATTGACTGTTTGGGGTCTGGAGAAGATGCTCCGTGGTTGAGAGCACTGCATCTTGAAGAGGGCTTGAGTTTGGAACTCAGCACCTTCGTTGGGCTGCTCACCAGCCTGTGACCCCAGCATTCTATTCCACTGACATCCCAGAAGGAAAAAGCCTGCTTTAGCTTAAATACCCTTCCACTCAAAGACCCTCCTTTTTCTTCCCTGGGTTTTCTTATTTTGCTTGCTCTACCTCGTGTTTACAGAAAGGGCTGTGTTAAAGGTGTGTGCTAGGGCTGAGCACACCAGAAGAAACAGGTTTTTTGTTTGTTTGTTTGTTTTTGGTTTTTTTTGAGACAGGGTATCTCTGTGTAGCCCTGGCTGTCCTGGAACACACTCTGTAGACCAGGCTGGCCTCGAACTCAGAGATCCGCCTGCCTCTGCCTCCCAAGTGCTGGGATTAAAGGCGTGCGCCACCACTGCCCGGTAAGAAACAGTTTTTTTACAGTTCACAATCTTCAGGGTTCGAGATGTGATCAACTATCTAAAAACAAATGAAAGGATGGTTTCTATTAAAATCCCTCTCCTTCTGTGAAGAAACTTATCTTGGTAGGAAGTATAGAAACGCAGTGAGTGATGGACACATGGATGAGCCTCAGCCTCTTGGGAAACAGACCTACCGCTGTGTTCCTTGCATATTCTGTGCATTACCTTATACATTTTAAAGCTATAAAAAAACGTGTGTGCGTGCGTGTGTGCACGTGCCCGAGTGCAGATGTGCTGGGTACCCACAGAGGCCTGAAGAGGAGGGCATTGGATTCCTGGAACTGGAGTTACAGATGGTTGTAAGCCTCTTTCTTAATACACTGAGAACCAAATTTGGGTTCTCTGGAAGAGCAGTAAGTGCTTTTAACCCAGATCCAGCGCTTCAGTGGCTGTACCTCATCTCCAACCCCACTCCCCCCACCATCCTCCCCCACCATCCTCCCCCACCCCCTTTCTCTTTTTTTGAACATATTTTTAGCGTTTAGCCCTGGCTGAACTGGGCTCAGATTCACCGAGAGACCTTTGTCTGCCTACGCCCCTTCTCTCTCCTGCCTCTATGTGTGCCCCCACATCTAGCTAATGCTGATTCTTTTGAAACCATGGGATTTCTACTTGATGTTTTACCCTTAATAGGTGGAGTAAATATCTTTACCCTAAGATCTGTTGGTCAAATTATGCTTAGCTTCCGCCTGAATGGCCCTCTGCCTCATCTGATGCAGAGCACAGTCTCTGAACATGCTGGCCTGTCATCAGCATACTGCTGGTTTTTGGTTTGTTTTCCTGTTTGTTGCTTGTTTGGTTGGTTGGGTTGGGTTGGGTTTTGTTTGTTTGTTTGTTTTGTTGTTGTTTGTTTTTGTCATTTTGTTTTGTTTTTTTCTGGTTGGTTGGTTTTCTTCATGAGGGTTTCTTTGTGTAGCCCTGACTTAGAACTTACTCTAGACCAGGCTGGCCTTAAACTCAGAGATTCACCTGCCTCTTCCTCCAGAGTGCTGAGATTAAAGGTGTGCACTGCCACCTCCTGACTTGCTGCTTTTTGTTTGTTTGGTTGGTTGGTTTGGTTTTTTGGTTTTTCGAGATAGGGTTTCTCTGTGTATCCCTGGCTGTCCTGGAACTCACTCTGTAGACCAGGCTGGCCTCGAACTCAGAAATCCACCTGCCTCTGCCTCCCCTGCTTTATTTTTTAATGTTGATTAACAAAGTCTTAAGTTTTGTGCTGGAGAGATGGCTCAGAGGTTAAGAGTACTCAGGACCTTCCAGAGGTCCTGAGTTCAATTCCCAGCAACCACATGGTGGCTCACAACCATCTGTAATGGGATCCGATGCCCTCTTCTGGTGTGTCTGAAGACAGCCACAGTGTACTTACATAAAATAAATAAATCTTTAAAAAAGAAAAAAGAAAGTCTTAAGTCTTGATCACCCCAAGGTAAGTAGATGTTGCTTGTCCTTGCTGGTGTGTGAGGATATCTCATTGTTATTCTTGAAATCTTATAAAAGTTACTTTAAAAATCAACAACAAAAACCCATGAATGAGCAAAACCACAGTTTTATACCCTTCCCTTGGACAGTGGGCAGGCAGATTTAGTGTCTGTCCCTTGTTAAGCCTATTGGCCTGTGGCCTCAGAGCATTCTGTGGTCATGCAGGGTTTGCTGACTGAGATGCCCTATTGCCCTATTTAGATCTGTTTGTGTCCGTTGTCTCTCTCTTTTGACATTGTGGAGTCAAGTTTTCTCTGTTGCCTCTTTTTCCTTTTTGAGACACAGGCTTGCTGTGCCACGTAACCCAGGTTGGCCTTGATCCCATAATCTTGTTTGGCATCCAGAGTACTGGTATTGCTGGTGTGGACACTCTTGCCTGGCTGTAACATGGCCCTCTCTAGGAGTTTGCAGATGGGTTTCTGTTTCCTGCTTTGTTTTTCAGTCCAAGAGTTGTTTAGCAAACTCCACATTTTCCTGTGACTCAGACTTTAAAGGTTGCCTCTTTTCTCTGAACGTCTGGTTTTATTCACTGTGGTCATGACCACAGCAATGTTTTCAGGTGGATGTGGGTTCCTGCCTTCAGTTGTGGATTGCAGCAGAGTTCACATGTACAAATACGATACAGAATGTTAGAGGACTGCTTTTTACGCCGTAATTATTTTGTACATGTTATAATTTCCCTCTGTCTCCCTTCTCCATGTTTGGATATTGTAATATTCTAGAATGTTTTAAATACTTTTGGTTGAGGGCAGGGCTAGGATCTCAGCTCTAACTCTCTGTTTAGAGCATAGTAACTAGTTAGTCCCTGGGGATACCTAGTGTCTTCAGAATATCACCTCCCCCTCTCCTTTTTTTCTCAGAACATGGGTGGCTGGTTTCACTGAAGTAAATAAATCCAAGCCATAGAGCGAGACATTAGTGCTCCTTAATGGAGCTGAGCAAATCCCCTTCCCTCCTCTCTGAGCCAGATCAACCCAGTTCCTTCTGTGTTATCTAAAATTCAGGTTAATGATATACTCAGTAGGTATCAGTTAGGTAATTGGAAGCCTTTTAAATCCATTGACTAGAAAAAAAAAACAACCACAACTGTACTGGTTTTAGTGGGTTGACAGGGGTTACAGAAAAATAATTCCAGGAAGAGCTTTTCGTTCTCTTAAAATCAATTTGAAAAGATTTTAGTTGATGCCTGGGACCTTTTGGGTGGGGGTGGGGTGAAGTTGGGATTGTACAGTGGGTACCTTCTGTCAGGTAATGTCTTTTTCAGTTGGATGTTGTTTTTGTGACTGCTAAGTTGACTTTTTCTTGTGAGTTTTAGAATCACATGTGTGGGTATGGAAGTTGTGGCTAGATTGGGCAGAGAAAAATCTCTGCCCTGGTAGCTGCTTTATGAATTGCAGAACACGTTAATATGAGTGGGATACATGTATCCACAGCGGCTCCTGATCACCTCAGCTGGCACTCAGCAACATTTTGGAAAGCAGAGAAGAGCTATAGTTATTTTTTCTAGACATAATTAACTTAGAGGAAAATCCCACTTTCCTTCCCTGGCTTGGTTAACAGAATCTTGGGCTTGTTAACCCCTCAGTGAGGGCTCTGTAAGTAAAGAGCCACAAACACACTAAAGCCAGCATGGGAAGATCACCACTGCCTAGAGTCCATGGCAAGTTCAAGACAGACCAAAAGATGTTCTAGAACATTCACCCCCTTGCTATCCTCTTTTCTAAAGACCAGTACAGCCTGTACCTTGTGCCCATATAAAGTTCCTGCTTTTTTGCTGAATGCTTAGGTCAGTTCAGTGATGATGACGGTCTAAATACTTGATCCTGTGTATCGCAGGGATAAACACTGCTGCAGTGTGTTTAAGAGAAGCTAGCAGGCATGACTGTGTCCACCAACTCCCTCTCAGACCCAAACTGATGCCACTGGCGTGTTCTGTGGGACTGGGTGGCTTCCATCTAGACTGGGGTCTTGGAGAGCACCTCACTTTTTTCTTATCAGCATTGCCTGAACTGTGTATTAACTTTTCTAGAAATTGTAAGTTGGGCCTGAGCATTCATTTATGTTTTCTAAACAATTTTTACAAGAATACTTAATATTTGAAGCTGTTTCCTTCTTTCCACCACCAATACGCCAAGAAGCACAGTGTCTTTGATTTTAGTAAAGGTATGTTCCATTTCTTGAGTACAGTCTAACCTCACATTTTACAGTTGGCAGTTAGCTTCCATATCATTCTTAAAAAGAGAAGGGGCCACAGATGTGGCTCAGTGGGTAGAGTGCTTGCCTTGCTTACTTAATTGCTTGCTTATTAGAAGCCCTGGGTTCTATCCCCAGCACCATAAACCTGACAAGATCGTGCACTGTGGAGGTGGAGCCGAGCCGGAGGATTAGAATTCCAAAGTCCAGTGAGTCCCAGGGATTTGGAGACTAGCCTATGATACATGAACTCTCCCCACTCCGAAGAAGAAAATGTATAAAACAAGAAAAGTAGAATTTATTTAGGCAGTTCTGTAATCTTGAAATTTCAATTTATTGGCTTAATGTTTGTTGTTTTTAACTAACCTTTTAATGCATTTGGGGGGGGTGTACACACGTACACGTAAGTAGAGGTCAGAAGACAATTTGAAGGAGTTGGTTCTCACCTTGCACTGTGTGGGTCCTGTGGAACAAACTCACTGTCCGGCTCGGCTGTGAGTCCATCTCACTAGTCCTGGGCCTTGTTCTATAACCCTTACCTGGCCTTGAGTTCAGAATCCCTGCCTCACCTCTCCAGTGCTAGGATTAGAAGAGGGCGACTACAACTGAGAATTTATTACTACTGGTTGTAGGTGAAACTTCCTTTTCTTTTAAATGTTTCTTATACCAAATGTTTAGATTACTTACATGCCGTTAAAGTTGACTTTTACACACACACACACACACACACACACACACACACACACACACACCCATTGTATGTGAACCTGCTAACCTCTGTAGAATCTTGGGTACATTGTGCTTGATTCACATGGTTTCAAGAGCAGCTCCTGTTTACCCAAAGAAGCTCCCGAGCAGCATAACCCCAGAGCTTTCTCTTTGGCGTCTTGCAGAGCAATGGAAGTACCAAGCGACAGAAGACATCCCAACAGGGCTATGTGGCCTACCAGAAGCAGGTCATCCGGAGGAGCACACGGCACAGGAAGGTTCGGGGAGAGAAGGCGCTGCTGGTGTCCGCCAACCAGACATTAAAAGAATTGAAGATTCAGGTGAGGGAATGTGTGTCTGCCTGAAAGCTCAAGGCCTGTGTGGATTTCTTTCTACGTCTGTTTTATGTAGTTACTGTCTCCTGGGGCTGAGCTTTAATTAGCTTGCCTACTTAGAGTGAGCCAATAGGAGAGGACTTTTGATTTTTTTTTTTTTTAATATGCTTATAAGACTAGGACACCCAAGTTAAAAATCACACACCCCCTTTAAGTTTTTATTTATTTGGTTTGTTTGTTGTTTTTTATTATAGCGTTTCTCTGTATAGCCTTGGCTGTAAGGGAACTTCTCTAGATCATTTTGCCTCCTGAGTGCTGGGACTAAAGGTGTGCACCACTGTGCTAGGCTACTCATATAAACCAGAGCGTCCAAGGGCAAGGGCTTCCTCATTGGTGGTAAAGGTCCAGAACCAATCCAGCCTGCATTCCATAGTTTTCCAGAGACAAGAATGACCTTGTTGCGAGGGTTGCTTTAGTTTCTTTAGCCTCCCCATTGTGTTATGTGTGTCACACTCAACATGGACTTCTTTCCCCAATGGTTATTGCAAACCACTTTGATCATTACCACCACAATCCCTGACCTGAAACAAAAAATAACTTTAAAAAGGAGTTTTCACTGTAGCCGGCGTGGAAGGCATCAGAAGAGCTGGTTAATCTTCCAGAGCAATCCAGGTTGTTCCAGGAGAAGCCTCATGGTTGCTGTGTCACTCTTTGACCATTTAATAAATAGCATGTGAGTCTCTTGCCAGGATCTGCTGTGGAATCTGAGGGGAGACACAGCACCGAGAGTCTCCCTAGGATGAGTCAGAAGCTCCCGGCCCACTTTGGTGGTGGTATTGTTTTCTATATGGCTTGCACACATGCGGGTCCCCGTGAGAGTATGTGTTTACTCATGCATGTAGAGTCCAGAAGGTTTTATTATAACTTTTTTAGGTTTATTTATCATGTTTATGAGTGTTTTGCTTGCATGTGGGCCACGTAGGTGCCTGGTGCCTGCAGAGAAGAGAAAAACCTGTCTCCAATTACTTGGAGCTGCACTTACAAAATGGCAGTGAGTAACCGTGTGGGTACTAGGAATTGAACCTGGGTCTTCTGCAAGCACACCAAGTGTTCTTAAGCACTGAGCCTTCTTTCCAGCCCCTAAAGTGTGTGGAGATTGGAAGACACCGTTACATAGGTTCCAGTTAGACTTTTTGGGTTTGGTTGGGGTTTGTTTTGTACTTGTTTTGGTTTTGAGACAGTGAATCACTATTGCTTTGGCTGGCCTGGAACTTACTGTGCAGATGAGGCCTTGAACTCTCAGAGATCTGCCTCTGCCACCACATCACGCCACAAGCAAGCGTCTTTACCTGCTGAGCCATCTAACTGGCCTACCTTGTTTTTTGAATTGGAGTCTCCTATTGTCTTGGAGCTTGCCAAGTAAGGCTAGGCCAGAAAAGTGCCAGCATCCACCTGCCTCTGCTTCCTCCGAATGAGTACACACTGTCACACCTAGGTTTTGTGTTTTTGGGTTTTTTTTGTTTTTTAATTATATTTTAATTGTGTGGGGTGGTATGTGTGCACATCAGTGTAGGTGCCAGTAGAATCCAGAAGATGACGTTGTAAGCTGACCAACTTGTGTGCTGGGTACCAAACTCAAGTCCTCTGAAAGGGCAGAACATATTCTTAATTGCTGAGCTGTTTCTCTAGCCTCCGTATTCAGAGTCTTAATTTTTAAATTTATATATGTTAAATTTTATATATGTGTTTGTGTGGCTAAGTGTATATATGTATATGCAGGAACCCAATGAGATTAAGAAGATATCAGATCCCCTGGAGCTGGCATTACAGGCAGTTGTGAGCCACTGTGTGGGTACTAGGAATTGAAGTGTGGTCTTCTGCAGGAGCAGCAAGTGGTCTTTTTTTTTTTTTTTTTTTTTTTTTTTTTTCCGAGACAGGGTTTCTCTGTGTAGCCCTGGCTGTCCTGGAACTCACTTTGTAGACCAGGCTGGCCTCAAACTCCACCTGCCTCTGCCTCCCAAGTGCTGGGATTAAAGGCATGTGTCACCATTGCCTGGCTAGCAAGTGGTCTTAACTAACTGCTGAGCCATCTCTCCGGACCCACACACCCGGGTTTTTAATATGACTCCTGGGGATAGAACTTGGTTCCTCAAGCTTAGACAAAAGCACTTCACTTCTGTTGTTAACATTTGCTTGTTTCTTCTGTGTGCACTCGGGTGTGTGCAGTAGAGGTCAGAGGCCAGCTTGGGGGAACTTGTTGTCTCCTTCAGTCCCGTGAGTCCATCAGGCCTGATGGCAGCACCTTCTCCTGCGTTGCCGTCTCACCAGCTGTCCGGGTTTGGGTTACTTGTGCTGCAATGCAGTGTCATGACCAGATGACTTGGGGAGGGCAGGCTCATGCGTTGTAACCCATCCCTGGAGGCAGTCAAGCCAGGAACTGTGTAGGAGGGCCCAACCCTGGCTGCAGGAGCTCATGCAGACACCATGAAAGGGCCTACTTTCTTATAGAACCCAGGACCATCAGCCCAGTGATGGCCCCATCCCTAATGGGCTGGGCCCTCCCCCATCACTCACTGAGAAAATGACCTACGGTTGGGTCTTATGGAGGCAGTCTGTCAACTAAGGTTACTTCCTTTCAGATGATTCTAGCTTGTGTCAAGGTGACTTAAAACTAGCCAATATACCAGGCCTAATTAAATTTTTTCTCTTAATTATTAGCATGTATGTCTACTATGCCTAAGAAAACAGAGAGGTGTGGGTTCCCTTGGAGCTGGATTTAAAGGCACTTGTGAGCCTCTGCAAGAACGATGCTCTTAACTACTCAGCTGTCTCCCCAGCTCCTACTCTTTGGTTCTGAGACAGTCTTGCTGTGTGTTCCTGACTGTCCTGGAACTCACTATGGTGACTACAAGGCCCTCGGAAGTCAACTTAGAACAGTGTTCCTGCCTCTGCCTTTCATTCCCTTGTATTTCTGCTGACGTCGTCTGTCTTTGCTAGAGCATGTTTACACGCGTTTACTTGTTTTGTGCTTTTTTAAAAAATGTGGATATGTGTACAGTGGCATGGGTGCGGTTGTGACCATCAAAGAACAGCCTATGAAGCTTGGTTTTCTCCTGCCATGTGTATCTCCAGGATCACGCTGGGTCCTCAGGCTTGGCCCATTTGCTAGGCTTTAAGTCATCGTCACCTCTTTTTTACAGTAGTCTTTTCCAAATTGTTGATGGATAACCCCCTCCAACACTCACTTGCAAATCAGTAAGGTGATTGCGACACAGGCAATTACTCGTGCTTTGTGGTGCTATCGGTGAAAGTTGTATATAAGTGTGTGTTCCAATGGCATGTCTTTAAACCTCGGCCGAAAGAGCTGATAAATTCAAGATGTCCATGAAAACCAATCTGGCCCCTGCGGTTTGAGTCCCTGTTGAATCTCCAGAAGCTGACCACGCTCCCCCGTCTGCTGCCTTCATGTGGCGGCATTCACTGGCTATGCATTTTTCTTGTTGCTGATATTTATCATTGTAATTAAGGCAAAAGTACAGGCTTCCTTTCAGGGTGTTATGTGCTCCAGATTGTCCCGAGAACAGCATTTCCCTTGGTTGAACCCACGGCTCTGAAAATAAACGTGTTGGCATAATATCTTTCCTCTGTTGTTGTGCCCTTTGCATCTGAGAAGGCTTGTTTCCATCACTGACTTTCTGCCTGTCAGTGGTAAACCTCCAGCATGCAAAACCCTCCAATTACAGAAAGAGCCCCTGTGGACAAGGGCGTTTCCAAAAGCCTGTGCTGCTTCTACTATGGATCACTGTTTTTGAAGAATAAATCAGAAGGCAGCAGAAGTAACCTCTCCACCTAGAGCCCACTCCCTGCACGGATGAACCGCTTCACGGCAGCAGCTGTTCGCATGAGACCCACACGCGCTTTTCTTGGGTTCTTTCTTTGCCGTGTGTTTCCTCTCATCTCCCACTCTTGCTTCATAGAGAGCACTGTGAGTCAAACAGGACTAAAAAGAAAGGGAGGAGGAGTGGAATTTCCCCTCGCTGCTCAGTGGTAGCTGTAGGAGCACGAGCTGGCCATGACCCTTTCCTGCTTCAGCTGTGGGCATGCATGTGGTCCTTGTTGGGAGGGGATGCATTTTAAGAGGCGTTGTACTTTCTCTTCTAATGTAGGGCGGGGCCTTTCCTTTTGGCACACTTCTTTGTTGTTGGGTGAATAGAGTGACACCCTGCACAGCAATGTAAGCACATGGTTGTAAACTTTACTATATACTGTTGCTTAGAACCTTACTGTTGCTTTGGGACCACATGCTGCTCTTACAGAGGACTTGGGTTCGGTTGTCAGCACCCATGTGGTAGTTCACAGTGGTCCGTGACTCCAGTTCCAGGAGATCTGATGACCTCTTCTGATTCCTGTAAGTTCCAGGCATGAAGTGGTTCATATACATTCATGCACGCAACAGGCTCGCACATAAAATAAAGTAAGGAAATCTTAAGAACAAATGCACTACGTTTCACATAGTTGTTAGTTCTTCCAATAATTGATCTCCTTGTGCTTCGCATCTCTAGTCCGAAGTTTTATTCCCCTTTGGAAAGAAATGTTGGGCACAGGGCAGAGTGGCTGCAGTCCCCCCATCCTGGTATGCTGACACCCATGCAGTTGCGGAGATCCTGTCCATAGACCCCGTCCTGATCTGTCTCTCCTCCCTGCACACTTTTCTCAGCCCCTCAGAGATGGGACTGCTGATTTGGTGCTTGTCCCATTTCATGGTGAAGGCATTTCAAGTGTGAAGAAGTAGTCCTATCTGGAGAGGATTGGATGTTACCTTCCCTGTATGAAATGTGCTGGTCTGGGACTGGAAGAGCCAGCCTTGTCAGTTCTTCTACACGTTAAGTGCAGGAAGAGGCTTGCTGCTTCAGGAAGATCTGACAGTGCCATATCCTCAGCATCTCTGGTCACAGGCCTGTTTAGAGAAGTCCAAGTAGCATCTTCCTGGCCAAGGTTCTTATCTGTAGGCCATATTAAGGTCACTCCAGTGCTAAGTGTCTCTGTGTAGCTGAGGACTGTTTTCTACATGTGAAGAAAGCATGAAAGCTGAATGAATCCTTTGGCATGGGGTAGCAGTGTAATTCGGTTATTACAGAATACATTTGAATGTAAGTCTTGCCTGACTTGGGTAATGCACACCTTTAATCCCAGCGAGGTTGAGTGGATCCCTGACAGTTGGGAGGCCAGCATATCTAAATAGTGAGTTCTAGGACACCCAGTACTACATAGTAAGCCCTTACGTCAAAGTAAATAATGTAATTAAGTAAAAAAGTTTTAAGTGACTGTCATTAAAATTATCTTTCCTGTTAAGAGTAGAAAATGTCGTTGTGTGTGTGGGAATGCCTTTTCAACATTATCCTCTGAATCCACTATCCAGAAATGATTGAAAACCACTGTTTAACAGTTCATGATACCAGGGATTGAACCCTGGGCCTACACTGAGTGTGCTACTACTAAGTCAGAATCTCACTAAATTACACTGACTGGCTTCAAATTGATCCTTCTGGTCAGCCTCACAAATGGCTGGAAATACAGGCCTACCCCACCAAACCTGGTTTAAAGTTGTTGTTTTTTTTTTTTAAACTTTCTGCACCTGAGACATTGAGGAACTATGTATCACAGTGTTTTTGAGTACCAGTCTTGGGGTAAGTCATGAGGCCCTTCTAAAGTCCTTATATTGGTTCCTAGATACTCAGCACTGAGTCCTTAAGAATATATGACAGTTCTGAGGTCTGAATGCCACAATCCAGGCTGTTTGCTAAAGAGCAAGGAAAGATCTTTAAAATGTTCAGATGGCTTATTAATTTAAATGTGTACACGTGTGCTGCTACTGTTGAGATGGGAGTGGTGTGTCTCACGTCAGCCTAGGTTCAGGGAGTCCTTGTTTTAACCTCCCCTGTAAATGGGATTATAGGTACCAGGCAGCTCAAGTCTAAATGGTTGTGAGAGAGAGCGTGTACTTGCTATGGAAAGATGTAGGGACAGCCTATATTGGGGTGATCCTGATGAGCTCTGGGGCTGAGCAGCACATTGAAGCCCCACCCCCATAGACTTGGGGAAGCCACAGGACACTGAAGCACCGACCTGAGGAACACTAGCAATGTGGCAAGTGGGCTGGTTGCTTCTGTACCCTGGAACTTTTGGGTTTTTTGTTGTTGTTGTTGTTTTTGTTTGTTTGGTTTTTTGTTTTGTTTTGTTTGGGGTTTTTTTTTGGTTTGTTTTTTTTCGAGACAGGGTTTCTCTGTGTAGCCCTGGCTGTCCTGGAACTCACTCTGTAGACCAGGCTGGCCTTGAACTCAGAAATCCGCCTGCCTCTCTGCCTCCCGAGTGCTGGGATTAAAGGTGTGCACCACCCGGCCGCCTTTGGGGTTTTTTCTGTGATTTTTACAATCTGTTTTATGTTTTCTGGGGGTGTAGGTCTCAGTGCTCTCCTGTGTGTAGACTGTTTCTTTTTATTGCCACAGATCATGCATGCATTTTCAGTCGCTCCATTTGACCAGAATTTGTCAATTGATGGAAAGATTTTAAATGATGACTGTGCCACCCTTGGTACCCTCGGCGTCATTCCTGAATCTGTCATTTTATTAAAGGTGAGTAAGAGCTATCTAGCTGTGGCCTCTGGGTTTCGGCGCTGCACCTCTGGCTACAGGATGCACAGTGGTGAAGGACATGGGCCCCTGAGAGCTGGGAACTCGAGCTCTCCTGTTTATCAGGTTCTATTAGAGACAGAGGGGAGACCTGCACAGACAGCATTGGGTCTTGTCCTTAAGAGTCATCCTGGCCTGTAGTGATGACAGAACATCAGCCGCTGCCTGACCCTAAGAAGACAGAGCAGACACCTACCTGCTCTTGGTCCTCTCTGGATTTTTTATGTAGCTTGGTGACAGTCAGAATAGACAGCACTGCCAGGAAAATTCCCATCCTCACCTGATTTCTCCCAGTTGATTTTTCTCCAACCAGGGGCCAGCTTCTCTGGCCTTTCGTCTCTCTTTCATTCCTTGTATGAAGGGAGGGAGGGAGGGAGAGCAGGAGCCTGGGTTAGAACCCAGAATCAGCCAGAAACCACCACACTGGGTTCACTTCAGTGACCTGGTTTCTGGTTATGATTTCTGTATGAGCCTCTCCTCGCTCATTTCTTTTTTGCTTGCTATATGTGCACACATTTCTTTGGGTTTGCTTATTGTATTGTTTTGGGACGGGCCTATATAGCTTAGGTGGCCTCCTGACTTGGTTCTTGAATGCTAAGATTACAGGCATGCACCACTGTGTCTGCACTGCTTTGTTTTGGACTAGCTTGAGAGCCTACCCTTTAAAATAGAATCAACAACAAGAAACAAACAAAACAGGTCTGAGCGTGTGGCTTCTCCCTTCAAGGAAGAGCAGAGGATAGGGCTGTGACCTGTGGAAGGATTGCTGGCTCCTGACACTTAAAATGTACACCTGTCATTTTAACACGATCTCCTAGCTAGGCTTTTATTGCTGTGAGAAACACCACAACTGGGGTAGGGGGTGGGCAGGGGAGGCAAGAACTCAAGGCAAAGCAGAGGGCCTGCAAGGGACCACTGCTGACCCTTGCATTTTATGTCTTTTCAACTTGCTCTTTCTGCTCTGTTTTTTTGTTTTTTGGGGTGTTGTTTTGGAGGTAGGGTCTCACTGATGGGTTAAAGGTGTGTGCCATGCCTAGACACACGTCTAGCCCTGGCCACCCAAGGCCCCATGCCCAGGGCAACACCACCATTAGTCATTAATCAAGGTTGTGTCCCTCAGATTTGTTTACAGGCCTATCTGATAGAAGTATTTTCTCAATTGAAGTTCTTTTTCCCAGATAACTCCAGCTTGTGTCAAACTGACAAAAGCCTAACCAGGACACAAAATTGTGAAAATCTCATTGAGAATAGGGCTTCTTGTGTCTTAATTAGTCACCTGTAGGCTGTTTTCTCCTCGGTAGGTACAGCACAATGGCTTGGCCTTCACTGTTGTGTTCAGGGGCACTGGCTGAGGCTCCCTTGTTGGAAATGCTTAAGGGCCAGAGTCCTGGATTTTTTTAAAGTATTTCTATAGACACAATGAGATACATTTTATATATACCCCATATACACGGTACGGAGGTAATTTCATACAGTAGTTTCAGTGTTGTAACTGTGGCCCACCAAAGGAGTTTTTGGTTATGGAAATTGGGTTTTTCAGATGCCCTATTGCAAGCTCAGAAAGAAAATTAGACATTTTGGATTTTAGAATTAGAGCTACCTTGTATCCACTTGTAAGGAAGGGAGGGGGTTTAAGGCACATGGTTCAGATGCAAGGGAAACCCCAGTGGAATTAAGAGACTCTTGTCCAGGATGGAAATTGGCTTTGGATTTAGCAGGTGTTGAGTGTGTTTTAGAGAAACTGTCTGTTGAGACCTTGCTACCTCCATCCTCCGCTCCCCAAGGACTTACTTTGTGACTTCCCTTTTCTTCTTTTTGTCTCTTGGGGACTAGAACCTTGCTATGCCACACAACAGTGCATTGTGTGGTAAAATAAATCCAAAAACGTCTGACGTGGGGTGGGCATGTTCTGACTGAGTGAGATTAGATGATGTAACAAAGCAAGCACCCATGCTGCCTCTTGGCCCTGCCCAGAACTGTAATCTGCAGAGTGATGCTCTAGACCTGTTAGTTGCTAAATCAGCTTGCTGTTTTGTTAGCCTCTAGAATAGCTTGTTACAAGGGTCCTGTAGCAGGTTAGCAGTGGACTCTGGATTGGCCATCAACCTCTTTCCTTTGCAGTTAGTCTCCCCTTAAATATGGCTGCTTCCCATCTTTGCATTGAAGGTGGTTTAGGGGAGGAAAGCCTTGCTCTGCCATATTCAGTCTGTTCCTCTGAGTTCCGGAGCCTAGACCCATAGTTAGTTGGCAGGGCATCTCTTAAGTCTGAACAAGGCTCCTCCTGCCCAGTACCAGCTATCTGTACAAAGCTAGGCAACACTGAAGAGATGAGGAACGTGGCGCTGACCCTGAGGGAACAGGTGCCTCTCTTCCAAATAGAAAACTCTCTATAGCCTGGGAGTATCATGGTGCTACCCTGAGGCTGACACACAGTAGAAGGGTGTGACCTGTGGGACAGGCTTTGTAGCAGTGCTAGTATTGGAACCATCAGCCAGGCTTCAGGGTGATGTGATTCACCTGCTCCTCTCTCACCTGTCCTTCCATGCGGCGCTGAATTGTCTCCATTTGTTTTCTAGGCTGATGAACCAATTGCAGACTACGCTGCAATGGATGATGTCATGCAAGGTAAAGACCAGTCTGCTTTCAGGACCTGGTTTTGAACCTAATATAAAGGGTTGTAAATAGAAGCTGAAGTGCCCTGGGTTTTAATTTTAACCTTGAAAAAAGGTGCATGCTCTTAAGGTAGAGAGCCTTCCAGTATTGGTCATAATCTGGGGTAAAGGGTGGGAAGGGGAAAGCAGGGAGAACAGTCATTGTTAATTAACATGAGGAAACTGGGGAAAAGGTAAGCCGTCTTAGCAGTATAAGAGGTCAAGAGGAGGTGTGACTTCACACAGGAGCAGGACGCTCTGCAGCTCCAGAGGTGGGCACACTTTGGCTCCTGTTCATTTCTAGCCTGTGTGAGAAGCTGTCAGACAACTGTGCATCCTGTGATCCTTGCCACCCATTCCCTTCATGTCTGTGTCACCCCTTGTGCACTGGGTACCTCAGATAGTAGCTATAGGGGGTATTTCAGCTCTTGGAAGAACCTGCATTACAAGGGTTGTAACAAACAGAAGAGTGGCAGCATGCCTGAGAGAGAGAGAGAGAGAGAGAGAGAGAGACTATGTGTGTGTCTGTGTCTGTGTGTGTCTGTGTGTGTGTTAGCAGCCCAGTGCCAGAGGAGTCCCTCTCTAGAGAAACAAGCCAACAGGAGAGAGTAAGTTACTCGTAGGAAAAGGGCAGTTCATCTCCTAGGACCTCTGTGACCCCACTGGTCCCCAGTAATGGGGCCCTCGGAAGCTTTGCTTGACACTTCATAGTATCAATAGACAGTCACATGACAGTTAAGGACCAAACTAAGACCATGAAAACAAGGGGTGTCTCTGAACAAACTCAAAGGATATTGTAGGCAGCCTCTAGAAGAAAAGAAAGAAAAAAGAATTCATAGAAATAAAAATTGATTTTTTCAGGCAGGGTATGCCACAGTCAGTGATGAGCTAGAAAATGATGCTTTCTTAGGACTGTGGTGGGAAGTGCGGGTGATGCCCTGAGCCAAGGAGGTTTCTGGTTCTCGATTCTGTAGCTAGACAAACCGATTCTGCTTACATCCCTGGCACTCAGAACACCCTCCAAAGTTACCTGCCAGCATGCTGTGTAGAGATGCACTCTTAAACAAAGAGTCGGTAGATCAAGAAGGAAGTTATTGGTGACATGGTGAGAAAGGACCAGGCATGGGACAGGAAGATTTCATTCAGCCCGTGCTGTGTGGCATGCAGTGTAAGCACTGGTCTACATTGGGGCTGGACATGGGCTTTAGGATGAGCTCTCTGCAGAGGGTAATGGGAGTGATCGCCACAGCCTTGAACAGGTTACTGGAGCCAGAAGCAGAAGAGACAAAGCATGTGATTGATGCAGGGGTTGCCAGGCAGAGAAAGAGCACACGAGTGGTGGAACCAATGGCAGCCAGGGGCAGGCTTGGTGTTGCTAAGGTGGGCAGGTGCTAGAAGAGCTGGAAGTTAATCAGAGGCTAAGATATGGAAAGCAACAAGAACGTGTTATTTAAAAAGAATACTGGCCAGGTGTGGAGGCTCATGCCTGTAATTCAGCACTCGTACGTCTGAGACGGAAGAATGGCCCAAGTTCTAGGCCAGTCTGGCTTACATAGTGTAAGCCTGTCTTAAAAGTAATTGAAATAGAGCCAGAGAGGTGGTTAAGAGCACTTGTTTTTCTTGTAGAGGATGCAAGCAACCATGTGTAACTCCAGTTCCAGGGGCCCTGAGTCCCTTTTGACTCATGTATGCCCCAGGGATAACTAGGGTCACAGAAATACATGCAGAAAAAACACTCATACACATAAAAGTTAAATCTTTAAAAAATAAGTTTAAAGGGAAAGAAACTAGATAACAGAAAAAAGGAACTACTACAGCCTCATGGTGACTCCTGTCACATGGGAGAGGCAGGAGAGAAGACATGGCTACTACATTTGCCTTTCTAAACGTGTGTGTGTGTGTGTGTGTGTGTGTGTGTGTCTTTGAAGAGAAAGAAAGCTCCTTAATAGTTGATTGCTACCACAGGTTCAAAGGGATTCATTCCTGGTGACTAAGGCAATTAAAAGTTATTTTCAACTTCTCATCTTGAAGCATTTGACATGCCCGCACCAGCTGACAGGCTGTCTTTCACTCTGGAACTCTTTTCTTTCTGCAGTTTGTATGCCGGAAGAGGGCTTTAAAGGTAAGGGACTTGTCGTGCCTCCTCCATGCAGAGCCTCACCGTGACTGGTAAGGTGAAGGCTGCAATTTGATTTTAAATTTCAAGCCAAGGCTCGTGACTTGCATTAATTTTAGCTGAAAGCATTTTTATTGCAGCTTCTCTCGTTTTCAGCACTGAGACCTCAGATGTGGCCGGTGTGTGAGAATGTTTCCCTCAGTTTCATTGCAGGGGAGGTTGGGATGTAGTGAGTGGCATTTCTAGATTGATATTTAACCTGCCCAGTGCTCTATCCATTGCATCTCAGCAGGGCAACTGCTGTGTAACTGTAAGAATTAGGGGTGGGAGACTTCACAGAATGACATCAAGTCAGTGCAGGTCTCGTTTATCATGAAGATTCTCAGGTGGACACAGCTCTCCCTTGACTCCTCGGCCACTGCACCTGTGCACACCTGTGACATGCGCAGATGCAGGAGTTGCTGTGGTGATTCTCTGTCTACCACTCCGAAGGTCTGTGGCAAGTTATAATTCTGCCCCAAATGATATTGAATCAAATGCCAGCAGTTCCTCACTGGGCAGTGACAAAGCTCCTGGCCTAAATACCACCTTCCTCCCTGTGTGGCTCTGTTGTCTGCATGTGAATGCCACAAAGAAACTCCTGACAGGATCTAAACAAACCAAAGCAAAACATTCCTTTATGGACGTGGTTGTGAAAGGAAAGCATGGATCAGCCTGGGTTAACTTGTGTGGTGTGCATAGGAAACGTGGCTGTCAAGCAGAGCGGGATTTCACTGAGAGCTTGGATTCTGCTGGTATTTTGTTTTGATCTTCAGTGCCAAAGGCCCCTGAGTTCATTTATTATGGTGGATATTCCCTGCTGACCCATTCTTGCCGAACCAAAGACAAAAACTCATAACTTTAGCCATCCCTCCACGTATGTTCTGTTCTAGGTACGGGCCTGCTTGGACATTAATCTTCGACCACTTGCTGACTGCCAAGGAATGACCAGAAAGGAAGTCGAACTTGACATGTTAGGGCATTAAAGAAAATGTGGATTTAAGAATTAAACTCTTACCTGGATCTTCCAAAAGGCAAAAATCCATTCAAAAGAGACTGTCCCAATTGCCTTATGTCAAATAAAGCAGATTGCACTGATGGACATCAGACTTGAAGGAAATGTTTCAGATTTTCTATTTAAGGTGGGAGGGAGAGGCCGAGTGAGGACTGAGCTGACGGAGTAGCAGTAAGAGTAAATCATGTTTACACAGGAGGGAATAAAGTCCCGGTCAGTTTCATACAGATGCCCTGGTCAGTAGCGGATTGTGTCACAGTACATGGGCTAGCATCCTGCTCCAAACTCCAAGTGACTGTCTAGCGACGACCTGCTAACCCAGCCTGTCTTTGACCTATACTCATCTTTCAGTAGAGCATGAAAGTGAGGACTTGCCGACAAGGACAAGAGGACCACTCCTGCAGGACAGCCACAGCCTGCTACCTGCTTGTGTCTGTCAGTGCTGGGCAGAAGGCACCTGTGTGCTTTCCTTGTCAAGCCAGGGACTGTCTCAATTTTCCTCCGTCATCCAGAGGTGATGGGAAATGTTCAGTATACAGTGGCAGCAAAGAAAGCATCCCCGAGCATTTGAAAAGCTGGACGGAAGAGTGAACGCTTGACAGACGCTCCGTAGGACAGCGCGGGTTTTTATGGACAACCCTTCTGTGCTCCGGTTCCACTTTCCTCGGACCTCACTTCTTTCTGAAAACCATTCTTCTGATACACCCTACAGGGGTATTTTGAAAGGAGGGACAAAAGACTATACAGGGTGTGCTGTCTCACCAACTCGAGAGCACTGTTGACGGTTGTCTAAGCAGCATCAGGATCTGCAGGAACAGAGAAAGGCTTTAGCGGAGCACGGGGCTGGGCTGGACAGCGATTGGCATTTTCTCTATTGAGTGGGTGTTGGTATGTTTGTGGCCCAGTTGCCGACATAGAGGTTTTGGGATTTTTTGTTTTGTTTTGTTTTTGTTTGTTTTTGTTGTTGTTACTTTTGTTTTCTTTTTAAACCTCTAGTTTGTTTAAAAACTTTAACTGATGTATACAAGCTGATCTCAACATTAGCAGCATCTTTTGGTAGCTTTCACCAGTGCTTATGGCTGCTGGGTAAAACTCCCAATGTGGTATTTATGTTTGCAATGAAGAGTGTTCTAGAGATGGTGAAAAGCGCAGGGCAGAGCCAGGAGTGCTGCACACCTTCCTGGAAGACTACTCAAGGAGCTCCTGCCTCTGGGGCTATGGGGACTCACGGGACCCTAGTTTTCAGATCTGTTCTTTACTGAGCACCACAGAAATGGGACCAAGCCTCACTCACCAAGAGCCCACTCTTTCCCAAGGCCAAGACCATTGAAAGGTCACCAAATATTTGACAAATGGCCTTTACTGTCCTTACAAAGAAACCTGGAACTCGGCGGCTGTGTGACAAAGCATTGACAGGACCTCAGCACCCCTAAAAGGTGGTAGGGGATAAGTGGCAAGAAGAAGCTGTTCCTTTTCCCCCTTTCCCTGGGATTGGATGTGTACAGGCCAGAAGTTAGCACTGTGAGGTTGGTTGCATAAACGTCCTATGTTTCCTTTACATAATGTTAGCAAGTTAATAGCCATTAACTCTCATCTGGCAAGTACGGGTGGGGCAGACCCAGTCTCAGCGTGCTGAAGTGTGCTTCTTCCACGCTGACAGCTGACAGCTGACAGTGGGCACCCGCCACTGCAGAGCCTTACTGGAACTTCAGCTCAGACCCCGCACCCACTGAACAAGGCCACTCCCGAAAAGCTTGGGATCCCTGGGCTGCAGCTTCCTCACAGCTTGAAGCAGACAAATTTCAAAGAGTATGCACTTGGACTTAACAGCTGCCATGTTCCTGCTTACTAATCATGCTGTTTGGTTGTCTTCTGAGCTGGGATGGCCTTACAGCACAGGCTACCTATTCTGCTGGATTCTAAAGCTTCATTTAGAAACTACATTAAACCAGATTGTGAATCTCCAGGCTTCTTTATGTTTCCTTTTTCTTTCCGGGGCACAGTCTTCTGTAGCCCAGGCTGGCCTCGGACTCCCTATGTAACCAGGATAACCTTAACTTCTGATCTTACTACTTCCTCCTCCCAGGTGCTGGGATTGCAGGCATGTGGGCATTGTGACAGGTTTCCTGTGCTGTGCTAAGGCCCGAGCCCAGGGCTTCGTGCACACTAGACAAGCATTCTGCTTACTGACCTACATCCCCAGCTTTACCCGTGTGTATTTCTAATCATTCTTTAATCCCAAGCAAATGTGTAGAGTCTCCTATGCTGAGATGGTTTTTGCCATTACCAGACATGTAGGCTATTATTTGATGTCTTTATTCCCTGAGAGAAACCTTCTTTTCTGTATTTATGAACTTTTATTGAGAATCACTGTTAACCTTTCTGCCAAATTAAAGACATTTGTGTCTCTGTTTCCACGGAGCTTTATCCAGAGTGAGTTCTTTGTCCTTTCCCCTCCTAGGTGTTGGTCTTTGGTCCTGGGTCTGACCAGATCCTGGTCAACAGCGGTCTCTGATGCTTGGCTTCTGTAGCCTGTTTTTGAAACCCAGGAGATGGTTTGTCCCTACAGAGCAGAGAAGCCTGTCTTTCCTGTTCTGGACCAGCCAGGCAGGGCACCAAGTGCTCAAGGGCAGTCAGGGTACAGGGCAGTAGGACGGAGTGCAGCTGTGTGAAGAGTGTTGACCAGGTTTCTGAGTTCCCGACCCCTACTGAAAAGGGGCAGACAACACCCTGAATAGCTATTTCCCTGAGGGCAGTTCTCCCTGGAGGTAGTGCCTAGCCCTGACAGGCTGAGGCCGGTGTGTAGGAAGGGTCCACCTGGGTTTCCCAGTAATTCCAGCCTTGCCTTTGCTAGCATGGAAAGCTGCAGCTCATGGCCTGGCTTTCCTCACCACTGCATGCCTGCTGCAGTGCTCACCCCAGCATCCAGATAGTAGGGTGATAATACATACTGGTGGGAAAATGCTTGAAATGGGAACTTTGTCCCGTCTGAAATAGTCCAAAGAGATCCGGAAACCACCCAGCCAAGCTTCCTGCTTATAGCCTTCACCAAGAACTTAAGTACACCTTGTGCTAGGAGCCCTGCAGGCTACAGCAGTGGCTGACAGATGTTCTGTTAGCCTTTTCATAGATCTTCCCCTTTAGCCCAGAGCCGGTGGCTAAACAGCAGTACACTATACATCTCCAGGACCTTGCTGAAGGATATTCAAAACATGGTTTGACTGTACAGAAGATTTGTGCCTTTCTGATGGTCGGTTCTTGCCCCAGAAGGGTAGCTTCAATTGTTTCAATGACCATTGCCAAGAACATCAAAAGAACATACTTGGAACAGCAGAGGCAAGGGTGTACAGGCTCCAGGCTGCCTGTAAGTGCCTCATAGGTACTTCCTGGCCTGAAGAGGTTTTCTTTGTGGAGTATTGAAGCAAGTAGTAATTCAAGAATTGGGGAATGGGAAACAGTTTTTCTTATGTGTTCCTGGACACACTTGAGAACCAGTTGTGGTAAGCCAGTTACGTCTTGAAACTCACCGGGTTGTAGGAGGAAGGGGTGGAGTCTTTGTTATTTCTGGGAGCTCCAGGTCCTTTTCAGGCTGACGTTGGCCTGCCATCAGAGTTTAGATCTGCCAAGCTTGTCACTGGCTGAGCCTTTGCTGCCTCTTATCCAAAGGAGGCAAGCTCAAGATTAACCCTCAAGTAGGTGCTTCTGCAGGAGAGCTGATTCAGCAGAACTGTTGATTTTGTTTTGTTTTGAGACAGTGGTTCCCTGTGTGGCCTGTTCTGGAACTGTCTCTGTAGGGCTAGGTAGGCTGTCCTCCAACTCAGAGATCCTTTGCCTCTCTCTGCCTCCTGAGTAATGGGATTAAAGTCCTGAGCCACCACTCCCTGCCTTTGTTTTTGTTTTATTTTTTAACTGCATCATGAGGTAGCACAGCCTAGCCTTGAACTTATAGCCAAGGTTCCCAGCCTCCCTACCATTTCCTGCTTATATTGGTTATTTTGGGGTTTGGTTTGGTTGGGTTTTTTGTTTGTTTGTTTTTCCTTTTGGGTACCAGGTTTAATGCAACCCGGGCTGACCTACAGCTGTCTTTGTAGCCCATAATAATCCTGAACTTCTGATCTTCCTGCCTGTAGGAGTCCAGGTATGCGCCAGGCCGGTACTCGGAACAAATGAGCTGCATTTCTTTTTTTCTTCCCCCCCCCCGCCCCCCAAGACAGGGTTTCTCTGTGTAGCTCTGGCTGTCCTGGAACTCACTCTGTAGACCAGGCTGGCCTCGAACTCAGAAATCTGCCTGCCTCTGCCTCCCGAGTGCTGGGATTAAAGGCACGCGCCACCACTGCCCGGCTGAGCTGCATTTCTTAAAGGCCTTAGAGAACATCATCTGCTTCCCTCCCCTCCAACATACACAATAAAAGACACTTCCTGCCCTAGCTTGACCAGCACCTCAGGCAGCCAGGGCCTATCATTGAAATTGCTCTTGGACCCAGAAGCCAGCCCTGTAGCAGCAACTATTGTGGCTGCTGGGTTCCAGATGTAGGTTAGTGCTGCCAGGCCAGGCAGGCCCTGGGCCACAGGAAATGGGCACATGTTCCAGGGAAGCCACTGCCTGGCTTGGACCATGGCCGGCTGGCACACTGGCCTCTGCACACTTGTATCTGGGTGTTCCTGCCACTGCCATTACTGCTTTGTAACCAAGGGCAACCGGCTCCTCTTATGGACAAGTATGTTCCTGGTTGAATATTCACAAGTTTGTTGTGTAGACATTGTGAAACGCGCTCTGCTGGATGGCAGGAGAAAGTGGGGCCACCCTAGCTCCAGCACTGTTACCACACTCACGGACTCCCTGGAGGATGCTCCAGGTGTGTGTCTGGAAAACTGCCAAGTGGCTGCTTCTGAGGGCTCGTCATGCAACCCTCAAACTGCCTCTGGGTGATTTGCGTCTCAAGGTTTGGCAGCAGCATCTCATCCCTCCAGAGCTGGTTCTCCAGATGGAAGAGGTACCAAGTTGTGTGGGGTTGTCAGATTCTGGAACTAGGGTGAACCAGAGGTTAGGGCTGAAGTAGCTGCCTCTACTGCAGGGAAAGCATCTTGGTTAGTTCTGGGCTGGCCTGGGCCCCTGCCACCAGGGCCTGATTACCTTCCTTGCCAGCCCTGGCTATAGTGTTCTCTCAGGGTCTGCCAGAGGTTCTCCAGTGGGCATATCTGAGAAGAGAGCCCTTGGGGTTGGGCCAGCATCCCCTTTCTGAAGACCTGCTGTCCAGCCCCTAGCCCAACATGCCTGTCCCTAGATGCAGACTCTCTGGGGAGTCCCTGCCTCGCCTTTCTTCTCTTTGTCAGAGCTGGTGGAAGTATGTGTCTCTCCCAAGGGGCATCATTTCTGTTTTAGGGGACACAGCCACAAGAGCCATTCAGAGGCTATACTTATGCCGTATATGTTTCTATTCTCCAGCCTTAGATGGTAAAAGGTTTGAGGCCAGCTGTGTGTGTGTGTGTGTGTGTGTGTGTGTGTGTGTGTGTGTGTGAGAGAGAGAGAGAGAGAGAGAGAGAGAGAGAGAGAGAGAGAGAGAGAGAGAGATTGTGAGAGATGGTGACTGGGTTGGAGAATATTAAGGGAAACAAAGGTGGTGCCCAGAGGCAGCCACGCGTGAGTGGTCAGTGCTGAGTGGTTTGGATTGAAATAGGCCAGAGAAAGCAAAGCCCTAGGGCCTTTGTCCGATCCTTCCCTTCAATCCATGCCAGGCTGTGCACCCAGCCCCCTTCGCAGGCACGTGTTGCTGCCTCCCCGGGGGCGCTTGCTGGCTCAGAATGGTACCCTCCAGGACCCACAAGAGATTATAAACCTCTCATTGAAGAGGCTTTCTATAAAGAGGAAAAGGCTGTAATTGAAAGGCTCCTTGGTTCTAAAGAAGCAGACCTGGAACAGAAAAGCCTTCATTCTTTACTCAACCAATGTCTGGCATGTTCAGTCCCTCATGCACTTAAGCACCGTGGCCCGTGAGCTTGAAACCCTTGGGTCCAGAGCATGGAAGGACAAAGGCACATGGCAGTACAGCTGAGCCTTTTGTTTTGGGTGTTTTTGTTATTTTGTTGGTTTTTTGTTTTGGGTTTTTTTTTTCTTTTGTCTTTTGAGACTGAAGGATGACCTTGAGATCTTCCTCTACCTCCTGAGTACTGGGATTGGATCACAGGCCATGCCTGGTTTATGTGGTGATGGGGAGTGACCCTAAGGTCTTGGGATGCTAGTCAGCAGTCTACCAACTAGCTCTATCCTCACCTCGTCATTCTTTGTCACCGTAGTACTGAACATGAAGCCCCAGACCTCGCTTGTTCCAGGCAAGTGCTCTGCCACTGACTACATTTTAGGCCCTGGTTGTTTTGTTTGTTTCTTAAGCTGGGCATGGTGTCTCATAGCTTCAATCCCAGCACTCAAGAGGCAGAGGCAGATGATTCTAAGTTCAAGACCACCCTGGTCTAAGAATTCTGAGTAGCTCAGACAGGCTTTGAACTTGGTATCTTCCTACTACAAGGGAGCTAGGATTACAGGTCTGAACCATCAGATCTAGCTCCCCACTGTATTTCTACACCACCCACTGCCTCTGTCTGCCTCTCACTTGGGCCCGGATGGGACACGTCAGTCTAATCAGCAGCCTAGAGCAGGCTGTTGTCCATGTTGTCCATCCGTCTGTCTCAGGGCCTTTTGTCGGGCTGGGCTCCAGGCACTGACACATGGCTTGGGGGGTGGGGGGGGTGGCTTCTGCTGGGAAGAGTTGAAGCAGGAAGAGGCACGGGATTGTGCATGAAAAGGAATTCAAGGTTCTGCCCTGCTGTGTACAAAAAGCCACAGGATGCCTAGGAGAACCCTGGCGTTTGGACTTCTGATTTGGGTGAAGCTAGTCTATCACATTCTAACCAGAAGGTATGTAGATGTTTGGTTGTCATTTTTTTCAGTTAGGACTTCCACTGAGCATTGCCAAGAACCAAAGTTCCACAGATCAACCCTGCTAGAGACAGTTGCTACCACACCACAGGGTCCTAACCCCATCATCCCCACAAGGGCTTTGGACAGCTTCATTCAGTTTCCTCCTTTTTTTTTTTTTTTTTTTTGAGACAGGGTTTCTCTGTGTAGCCCTGGCTGTCCTGGAAGTTTCCTCCTTTTATAACTTTGGTTCCTCCAGTGTTTCTCTGTGGAAAGTCAAAGGGCCCATCAGGGCGTTCTCCAGGAGTCTCCTCAGTGCCCCAGCTAGCTGTGGTCTCCATATTGTTCAGAACCACAGCAGCAGCACTGGAGAAGCCCAGGCTCCAGGTGTTGTGCAGTTTTTCCATCCTCCCGTGGTTCTGACCCGGGGGGCCCCGCCCCACCCACACTGCCAGGAGAGCTTGCAAGGGGAGAACATGCTCACTGCTCAGCCTTTTCCCATAGGGGAGGATGGCATGAGGAATTTCCTCTAATATCCTTTGAGGTAAGTGGGGGTCTGAAAGCTGGCCAAGTCCTGCAAGCAGCTGGTATAAGAGTTGCCAAAGACCCAGATCATTTCCTTAATGAAATGCAGTTCCCATGGCTCAGGAAATCAGAGTGGGAGTGGAGGGTGCTCAAGAAACATTACATTCGTGATTTGAGTTGTTTCTCCTAGTCCTACCTTGACCTTGGACAACCCCAAATATAATGAGACGAAAAAGATGGAAGTGCTCTCTACCGCTAGCTCTTGTAGCCTCAGTTTCCCCAGTTAGAACAATGAGTGAAACCCTGAGATAGTAAAGGTCTGCTCTGATGTTCTGTGGCTTGGTCAGGATCTTGTACCTCCCAGGAAGGCTCCGGCACAGGTCTTCATCTGTGCAGACAGCTCCTGTCCCTGGCCTCAGGGAGTGGGATATGAGGGAGCCTTGCGTCCTTTTGGCTATCAGTAATAAGAGTTGGTGGGTAAACCCGAGAGCCCATGCTGCCAGCTTGCTAGGTGACCCTTGAGCAAGTCTTTTCTTCCTGGGTCCTCCAAAGTCACTCTGCCTAGACACGAAGTTTGTTCTTAGTCCTCTTACTGCCTTCCCTCCTCTCCCGTAGCCTGGAGCAGGGAAGGAACAAACCTAAGGAGAAGCAGGGAGCCATTAACTGGGCCTCTCCTGGTTCCACCCCAGTGCTGCCCTGTAAGAATGCCCCCCACAACTCTCCACTTGCCCCACTTGGGCCAGAAGTTGTCCTTCACAGCCTAGACTGTCGGCTAGAGCTACCAGCACTGCCACTGTCTGGCTGTGTTACCCTAAGCTCGTCCCTATGCCTCTCTGGGCCTTAGTTTCCCTACCTGTTAGATTGGGGCGCGTGGCAGGGGTGGCCTCCCTGCCGCTCCCGCGCCTGGGGCTCAGGCTCCGCAGTGAGGGGGGGAGCGGCGCCGGGAAGGAGCGCTCAGCGGTCACGTGACGTCCCCCTCCCCGAACTGCGGCGGCGGTGGCGGCAGCGGCAGCGGCAGCGGAGAGCGAGTCCCGGCAGAGCTGCAGCGGCAGCCGCGGGCACCGGAGTGCCAAGCCTAGGACAACCCGGCCCAGGCCTGTGGTGAGTGCCGGCTCTATGCAAGGGATCCGGGCAGGGAGGGGCGCGGCCAGACTAGATGGCGGCCGCAGCGGGGCGGGAGACCCCGCGGGCACCAGCCATGCCGCGGGGAAGGCTCGTGTTCCACCCTTAGGTGCCCCGAGTCCTAGACTCCGTCACCCCTATTACCCACTGGAGGGGACTGCGGAGAAGTGGGCGCGCTGGGGAGAGGCCAGCCCGGAATCCCCAAGGGGAGGTACTCAGCTCCTCTAAGCAGGGAAGTGGGGGTCCTTTGGCCATCGCCCTGAGCCGTGCCGCCAGGGCCTTGATGTCCTTGCATCTCCAGGTACAGAACGCATCCCTGCCCATCCGGACCCACAGCGGAGCTGGGCACTGGCGTCACGCAGTCCCTGTTGCCACCCCTGGCTCTGCTGGATCTCAGGGCTGGTGCCAAATCCACTAGCAGTCACCACTGTGCCCTGCAGGCCCTTTGGGAGCCTTGCTGATGTGCCGGCTTGGTGAAGAAACCTTGCCCCCCTCCCCCCCGCGTGTGTGTGTGTGTGTGTGTGTGTGTGTGTGTGTGTGTGTGTGTGTGTGTATCCATCTCTCTCCAATGCTTGACCTTGTGGGTGACTGTCACAGCCCAGGCCTGAGATCCGAGATGGGGTTAGGGAAGGCATCCCACCCACCCTCACATGGTATATTGGCATTTGTCCCTGTCCTTCAGTCCTCTCCCTGCCAAAGTCAGAGGGCCAGACACCTAGTGGCTGCAGGAAAGGTAGAAAGACAAATCCTGCCAGGTATGAAGCAGAAGGAAGCCAAGAGGAAGTGGGGCTGAGATAATACCTCTTCCTCTCCAAGGGAGCTAACTGAATGTGGGGTACCCCACCAATAAAGGACCTTACCTCTCCTCCTAAGGACATCTGAGGGAAGAAATTGCTCAGGATAGCACTGGCAAGTGTCTAGGTAAGCTCAGAACCCTGAGGGCAGCAAGATTAAGTAGTGTTGATGCCCCTGCCTCACGGGGGTCCTCCCCCACCTCCCATGGGACCTCAGCCTGACTCCAGGGCCCCTGGCAGTGGAAGGATCTGGGCAAGGAGTCGATGTGCCTTTCAGCCCTGAAGAAGATTCCAGGGCGATGACCAACCCACAGTGAGAGCACCTGCCTGTCCACCTTCCCTCGCCACCCGACAGACGAGGAAGCTGAGGCCTGGCCAGGCTAAGTAGATTGTATGTGACCTCTGAGTTACCTGGTGCTATGCAACAATCAGGGGTTTTTTGTTGTTGTTTTTTGTTTTTTGTTTTTTTGACATAGGGTCTCACTATGTGGCCCTGTATGGCCCAGAACTTAACATGGCAAACCAACAGAGGTTTGTACTGCTCTGCCTCTTGGATGCTAAGAGCCAACACACCTGGCTACAGTCAGAATTCTCCTAATCCAAGGAGATTTTGCCAGGCGGAGGGTTCCCCTGGACTCCAGACCTTTTCTTACCTGTGTGTGGGGGAGGGGAGGTGCCTCTGCCTGGGGAAGGTCTTGAGTCTCTACTTTCAGCGATGCTCTTCCCGTTGGCTTTTATGTCCCCTACCCAGGCTTCTTGCCAGCTCGTTGCTTCATTTAAGAAAGGCCCACCCTTCCCAAGATATCTGCCTGGCACGCTCTCAGGAGCCCCCTTTGCCTCACTAACCATCATCCAGCGCAGGTCACAGAAGGGTCCTTTCTCAGGGCTCCTCTTTGTCTTGAAGTGTTTTTCTCCTTGGACCTCGGAGAACACCCCCAGCCCCACAGCGGGATCTGCAGAGGGAGAAGATGAGGGGGGCTGGAAAGCCCTTCCTTCCATGTTGTTGTCATGTTTAAGAACAGAGAGCCCCTTTAAGGACTCCTGAGGCAGGTCTGTCTTCCATCCACCTGTGTGTCTTCAAGGCCTTTGTTCCAGCTGTCAGAGACTGTCAGCAGCCACACATGGTAGGCAAACAACCATGACCCCCCCCCCCCCAACACACACAGCCAGACAAACACAAGCATGGCTTGACTCAAGTACCCTGAGACCCAGACTTGGGAACAGGCATTTTCTACCCTGTCTGACCCCACCCACAAGAGATATGCTACCTCTGTGGCTCAGAAGCAGAATTTCTTGAAGCTTTCTTCTGGGGGTGAGGGGATCTACCTCAGTGGCCTCCAGTGTGCTGACAGGCGACATGAACATGCAGGGAACACGTGGAGGCCCTGTGCCCTTAAAAATGAACCTGGCAGATATGCTCAGGCGCCCACATGGATGCACGTTTGCATGGGTGCCTGGCATCAGCTTCCTATGCGTGGGATGTAACTGCCTCATCACCCTTGGGGGGAGCAGAACCCCCTTCCTAGCAAATCTTTACCTTATTCCCTCTTTCGGCTTCCTGTGAACCCAGCTAGGATAAGAAGGTAGCCTTTGAAACTGCCTTGTGTTTCTCCCTTCCTCTCCTGTTCCTGCGCCTACCCTACACTTACCCAAAGGGCTGTTTGAGATTCTCTCCTTTCATCTCCCCCCCCCCCCACACTGAGAGAACCATTCCTCAGATCTCTCCTGAGACCACAGAGCCCCGGCACAGGCTTAGAACAGCCCCAGCCCTTTTGTCCCCTGCCTTGTCAGGAGCCTGACCAAGTTCTGTTTTCTGTTCTGCCCTCCCCGCAGGGCTGGGAACCAGCTCATGTGAATACAGGAGGGTCCTTGGAGATCCACTGCCTTTTCCCAAGGCAGAGTTATTGCTAGGCTGGGCCCTGGTACCCTGGCTGTGCCTCTTAGAGGCTAGCATCCCTGGGAGGCTGTTGCTAAAAGATGTTTGGGGTAGGCTGATTGAGGCCTTCTGGGCGGTGGATGTCAGGGTGGGGACAATAAGGGACTCTGGGTTCCATTATGCTCATTTGTCCCCGACCCTAGACAGCTTAAGAGTGCTGGTCCTCAGTCCAGGCTTGGCCCTCCCTCTGGCTGGGTGTGCAGCCAGGCAAATCATTTTTCCTCTCTGGGCCCAGCTCCAGTTCTGGGAAGCAGCTTGGCCCAGCTCAGTAGTGAGGGGGGTCAGAGGTGTGAAGAGGTAGCCCCCCGCCAATGAGAAAGGGAAAGGGGGCTCAGCTGAGCAATGTGATCTCTGAGAATCCCTGGCTGGGGACTTTCTATAGGTTAGAAGCTCTAGGTCTAGTCTAGGCTACTGTAAGCTATGGTAGGCTAGCCAAGGGCTTGCCAGGTTTTGGGCTTTCAGAGGTAACCCAAGGAAGAGGAGGACCCAAGGGCAGGAGGCTGCGGTTGTAATGGCCATTTGTAGCGTGGATGTTCTTGGTCTTCAAGATAGGCTCTAATCTTACGGCTAAGGACTGACACTTGGCAAGCGGGTGACTGAAGAAAAAATAGGCAAGGAGAGGCCTCTGAGAGGCGCCAGTAGGGAGGCATCCCCAAAACAGACAGGCAGATCTGACTGAGAGATCAGCCTTTTCCATTGGCAGAAAGGAAACCAGGCATGCAGTCTGCCCACTATGTGCCAGCACTGGGCAGAGGCCCTGCCACCCGTTAAGCAAGCACTGGGTGAGCATCACACAGACCGGCAGGACGGGGGACAGAGGTGAGCTGGGTGTGGCCGTCGCTGAGGTTGTGCCTTGGCTGCCCTGCCAGCAGGAGTCCACCCTCCTGTCAGGTTGAGCAGTCCTGAGTTTGACTCTCTGTTGACCAGTTGCATGGTTTGGCCTTTCTCCATCATCTTCCTGAGGCTCCGTTTCTTTATCTGTAAAGCACGGACTGTGAATTTTTTGTTTTGCTTTGTTTTGTTTGAAGTATTAAAAAGATGAACATAGGGGTCCTGAGTTCAATTCCCAGCAAGCACATGGTGGCTCTTAACCATGTGTAATGGGATCTGATGCCCTCTTCTGATATGTCTGAGGACAGCGACAGTACATAAAATAAAATATATACATTAAATAAATAAATAAATAAATAAATAAATAAATAAATAAACCTATCTTTTTTTAAAAAAAGATTAACATAGGGGATTGGAGAGACGGCCCAGTGATTAAGAGCACTGGCTGTTCTTCCGGAGGACCCGGGTTCAATTCCCAGCACCCACGTGGCAGCTCACAACTCCTGGTTTCTAACAGATCCAACACCCTGGTACAGGTATACATGCAGTCAAAACGCCAATGTATACAAAGTAAAAGTAATTAAATTCTTTTTAAAAAGATTAACATAGTGGTGTGGTACAGCTTTAATAGAAGCACTTGGAAAACCAAGACAGGTGGATCTCTGTGAGTTCAAGGCCAGCATAGTCTACATAGCAAGTTCAAGCCCAGCTAGAAGTAGATAGATAGATAGATAGATAGATAGATAGATAGATAGATAGATAGATAGACCGACCATATCCAAAACCAAAAGCCAAATAAATAAATAAAGACACAGGATAAGAGTTGTAGAGTCTAAATCCAATCAAAGCATGGTAGTGAACACATCGGGAAGGAAAGTCAGGGGGATCTTGAGTTCAGGGCCAGCCTGGGCTACATGTGGAGATCATATCTAAAACAATGAAAAATGCTGGACCCGGTATCAGCCGAGGTCCATGGCCTGTCTAGGGTACAGAATGAGTTAAAGGCCAGCCTGGGCAACTTAGTGAGAAGCAAAAAGGCTGGTCAGTAGCTCTTGTACAGGGCTCAGCCACTGGACCTGCAGATGAAAGGCTACCACAAGCCAAAGAATTCAGTTCTGATCTCTGCTGTGTGACTCTGGATAAGCCACAGGCCTTTATACACTCAGAGTTCTCCACAAAGCAGGTGTGTTGAGCTCCTGTCTGCTATCCTCTGGGGAGTGTTGTGGGGTTGGAGGCACAGTCACCAGGAACTGCTTTGGATTAATAGCTCTGGGCTCAGAGGAAAACTGAAATCTATAGAGGATAAGCAAACACCAGGGAAATCTGGAGAAATTTCATTTTTAAAACCTCAGAATATTGCTAGGCTGTGGTGGCTCACGCCCTTAATCTCAGCACTTGGGAGGCACAGCTGCAGATCTCTGAGGCCGGGGCCAGTTTGACCTTCTTAGTGAGTTCCAGGGCAGCCAGGGCTACAGAGAGAAACCCTACCTCAAAAATAAATAAGCTGGGTGGTGGTGGTGGTGCACATCTTTAATCCCAGAGGCAGAGGCAGGCAAATCTGTGAGTTTGAGGCCAGCCTGGTCTATAGAGTGAATTTCAGGACAGAGACCCTGTCTTGAAAAACAAACAAACAAACAAACACAAAAACAAATAAGCTACCACCTCAGTGTATTATCTACTTTCCTGCCTTCTCCTCTCTCTCCCTTTTAGAAGACATTTATTCATTATCTTATTTATGTGTGTATGGGCATGGGGGTGACATCCCATACATATGGAGACCCGAGAACAACTTACATAAGTCAGTTCCCTCCCTCCACCATGTGGGGCCCAGGAATCAAACCCAGGTTGTCGGTCTTGGCAGCAAGCACCTTTACCCTCTGGGCCATATCACCTACCCCTTTACCTTTCTTAAAGTTCTTACTATGTAGCCTAGGCTAGCCTTGAACTCATGGTTATCCTCTCAGTCTCCCAAGTGCAAGGGACTTCAGGCAAGTATCCCCACACCCAGCCCAAAGTTTATAGTTTTTTTTTTTTTTTTTTAAAAAAAAGCTTTCCTTCAGCGTTTGAGAGTAGTGGGGTCTTTTGTTTTATCCTCCTGTGATATGACATTTTCAAGGCAATTGGCAATTGAGGAGTGAGGGCCTGGCACATAGTAGGTGTTAGTACATGAAAACATGGATGTCAGAGAGGGGTAACTTGGGGGCATTTGGCTTCAGAGAAGGGTGATGCAATGACCTGGTTTATTAACGGCTTGATTGCCAGCTTGAGGACTGTGCATTACCCCAAAATCACACGGGAGCCCACTGGGCATTGTACACATAGCCTCTGGTTGCACGGCCAGACTCGGTAGGCAGGGGAGAGGGAGCAGCCTGGCACAGGGGCAGCCCTCTGCCTGGCTGTGCTGGGCACGTTCTCCCCGGACCTCATCTTCCTGTGTACAGATGAGAGGGCCTCTGGGTCTTCCCTCCCTGGAGCAGGTGAGGGGGTCACGACAGTTGCCTGGCAGAGAACTGGGTAGCTGAGAGTTGCAGGAAGCAAGACTGTCATCCGTACCTTGTCCCTTGCCTCTGCTTACTATGTGGGGGGATAGACTCTGAACCTGCTGATACATCTGTGGCATGAGAAGGTTATGACTAAGGTAGCCTCCACGGGCTGATAATGGCTATGCTTTGTGAGCCCCTGGGGGCGTTACTCCTGCAGGTGTTTCTGTAACTGCCTGTTCCTCAGGCACCCCTGGGAATTTGGAGCTGTTGGCAAGGTGCACAGGGACAACAGGTGGAGATCAGACACCTGGGCCACCCCCAAAAGCCCACAGGAGCCACACATTGGCAGAGGGAAAGAAAATGGAGGCCAGACAGTGGGGTTCAGCCCTCTGCCCCGCTCCTGATATCTGACTTGAATCTCTGAGAGACAGATGCACCTGTCCAGGGTCCCCTCCTGGGCAGATGGAGATGGTTAATTGAGGGTGACCTTGGGAGTGTCCCTTGCCTGACTGCTTAGGACCAGAACTTGGAGGACATTTCTGACTTTTTAATCTCAGAGTGGGCCCAACCACTGACCTCAGGGGGTTGTCAGAATGAGGCGGCATTGGTGACTGGCAAGCCTTTTGCCCTGCTACCCTGTCTCTGACCTTGGAAATCAAGAGTGGCCACACACCCTCTGGTAGACTGCTGCAGGCCCCTGGGCCAGCCTTGGTGGCAGTCTTAAGGAAGTCACAGGGCTACATTGGGGATGAGTGGACCTTAACCTTGCCGGCTCCCACCTGCCTCCCACCTTGTAGCCTGTCTCCGAGCTCTATGTACCACTGAGAACAAAACTGGGCAGGGCCCTTAGGGCTGAGATCCCACTCATCCTGGTGTAGGTGGTTGAGGTTCCTAAGGACAGAGAAGCCTGGGGCTTGCCCTCACCCTGCCACCCCAAACGTATGCGGTCCTTACCAGCAGGATGGCAACTGCCCAGCTGCCTTTGGGATTCTGGAAGAATATGCCAAATACAAGCTGAGCAGTAGAACCCCAGAGGGGCATTAATTGAGCACTTAGAGCGTGCTGAGTCCTGTGCTGAAAGTTTGCCATGGATATCCCATTCACTTATCAGCAACTGTCATTATCAACCATAAGGGGCTCAGAGAGGTTGAGCGGCCTCTGGAGGTCGCTCAGTGGGCTGAGATTTTAACGAGGGCTCTGTTGGCCTCTGTTAACCACTGTGGTGTACAAAGTAAGACAGAGAGGGAGAGGGTGCCACTGAGAGGGGTGGCATATTCCCTAGCCGCTCTAAGAAGTTTGCTCTGGCCACAGGAGTGGGGGCGGGGCTAGGCTACCCCCAGGACAGGGGCTTTTCTATCAGTTCTATCCATTGGCCTGTCAGTGCCAACATGGCAAAACTGGGTGTCCCATGACAGGGAGGAAGGAGGGGCCTCACTGGCCACCCAAGAGCCTTCCCTGATTCTTGCCCTGTGTCACGTGGGCCTCTCAGAACCAAGCCTGTGTTAGTGCAGGATGTATCTGAACCACAGCCCGTGATGCCTCCAGTGGCCCAGTGTGTTCAGGGAGATGGATGGACCTAGAAGCAAGGTCATGTGCACACTCCCAAGGCCCCTCCCTCACCTTTTTGAACCTCACTTTCATCGTGAGATAGGACAGCAGCTTCCACACGAATTATGCTGCCACCTAGGGTCTAGGGGGGCCACCCGGATGTGAAGCCCTGGGTGACTCACTCCTACTCAGAGAGACCTTCATTGTCATGGGCTTCTCTCCAGATCTTAGGCTAAGGACATTTGTGTATGTCAGGCTAGAGGGTATTGGACAGAGGGACAGGATAGTCAGCGGGTACCCTCTTACTCCCTGCCCCATTCCAGTCTGGGGTGCTGGGCCCAGGGATAGTTGGTGGGGAGATGAGGCCAGGTGCTTCAGGGCCTCACCTCTGCCCCTACCCAAGAGGTATCTCTGCCTGCCATGCCCATGGGGCTGGGCTACCTTGGAAACAGAATGAGACAGACCCTTGGAGAGCCCTCATTATACCAGAGAAAGGGGACCAGAGAGGGGGTGAGATCTACCAAGTTACTCTGTGAGCCAGCATGGAGCTTAGCTCAGGACCTGGGTTTCCTGGGACAGTTAACAACTACACCAGGACATGTCCAGTAACCATATTAAAGACCCATCTCAGTTTTTGCTGACTTGGCCTTTTGTTTTTAAAGGGTCTTACCAGCCAGGCAGTGGTGGCACACACCTTTAATCCCAGCACTCGGGAGGCAGAGGCAGATGGATTTCTGAGTTCGAGGCCAGCCTGGTCTACAGAGTGAGCTCCAGGACAGCCAGGGCTACACAGAGAAACCCTGTCTCGAAAAAAAAAAAAAAAGTATATTAAATGGTCTTACCATGTTGCCTAAGGTGGTCTCACACTCATGGCAATTCTCCTGTCTCAGCCTCTCAAGTGCTGAGGTTGCATGCACTAGTCATACATTTGTGCTTTGGTTTTGTTTTTATTTTTTATTTTTATTTATTTAATGTATATGAGTGCTCTAGCTGCATGTAAACCTGCAGGCCAGAAGAGGGCATCAGATCCCATTGCAGATGGTTGTGAGTCACCATGTGGTTGCTGGGAATTGAACCCAGGACCTCGGGAAGAGCAGTCAGTGCTCTTAACCGCTGAGTCATCTCTCCAGTCGTTTTTATTTTGTTTTATTCTGTTTTTTGTTTGTTTGTTTGTTTTTGAGATAGGATCTTGCTATATAGCCCAGGCTGGCCTAGAAGTTATAATCCCCCTGCCTCAGCTCCCTAAGTGCTGGGATTATAGGCATGCCTGGCTGTGAGTCCCTATTTCTGGTGCCCCCTGTGTTAGACTTGAGCACTTTTGAGTTCTAAAAACAATCCTGTGAGAGATAAGAACAGCTACTGCCACTGCCATCACCTGTCACAAGTCCTAGGCTCTGAAAGTTTATGAAAATGACCCAAAGTCACCAGCCAGGAAGAGTGGAGCCGGGGATTCAAACACCGGCCCGACTGATTCCAAGCTCACGCTGGCACTAGACCATGTGTGTTCTGATAGGGGTAAATTCGCTTTCCTTTCTTTCTGTTCGTAACTGGCCTAGGACATCATTATGAACCCCTCTCAGGTGAGGCTGAGAGTCAGGGACTGGGCTGTGAGGTGCAGGATCTCCAGACACCCCTCCACTCTGCCTCTCTCCTATTAACAGTCAGCTACAGACTGCTGTTGGTACCCTCTTGAGTGACCATGGTGTACCTGACCTCCCCTTGAGAGAAATGGAGCAGAGCCCAGCGGGTGCACCTGCCGCTCTTGGTATAAATAACCACGCTGTGCAAGCCCTTTGTGAGCACTGGCCATCGTCTCTACTCTGCATCAGCCTCCAGTCATGCGAGCTGGGACCCTGCTCAGTGTGGCCCTTGTGTCTGTGTCCCTACCCACAGTGGACTCTGCTTTGCCCTGTGTCCAGGCTGTGCGGCTGTGCTTAAAGAACTGTGTCTGGAAGGCAAGTGTCTACCAATCAGCATGTACCCATTAAGCACCTACTGTGTGTCTTAGCCTGTATTTATTAAGCACCTACTGTGTGTCTTTCAAGGCTAAAGCTTGAGCAAATAGGGAGACCATGTTCCTTGTGAGGAGTGTGGAGCTCCAGGCCCATCCTCTCCAGCCTGTGAGGACCAGAGCAGAATATCTGCTTTCTTTTGGAAGGCAGAGTGAATGTGTCATGGAGTGTTTGCAGCCATTTATACCCCCACTCTCGGGCAGGCCCTTCAGCCCCCAGGAGCCTGGGTTTCCTGGTCTGTGGAATGGGGACGGCAGTCTGACCTAATTTATGGGATGGCAAGAGATGGGCTTGGCACAGGGCCTCAGTAGTGGGTAGCTACTGTTGTTCTGGGCTGGAGCGTGAATGATAGGATGGAGGTTTTGAGGAGCACTCAGGGAGTCTTCGCCAGCCTCAGTTTCCCCATCAGTCACGGCAGATACACTATTCTTGCATGATCTAGCTCTTGGGCCTATTATGGAGATCATAGAGGCTACAGGGTGCGTAGGTGCAGCTCAGCAGTCCTCTCAGAGGAGAGAAGGGTGGAAGGAACAAGGTAGGCGGCGAAGCAGGTGCCACCATTGTGATGCGCAGGTGTGCCATCGTGGCCTGAAAAGGCACAGTCTAGAGGGAAGGGCGAGGACAGACTGGGGGGCCGCCTGCGCATCGGGGAAGAAGGGAGGGAGTGTGGTACAGCGGGGGTTTGAGGCGCTTTCTCTGGAGGCTCAGGGTCCCCACCCTGCCAGAGAGCCTCTGGGGGCTGGGATTGGGGCGCTGTCCCTGGTCCTGGAGAGCTGCCTGCCCTAGACTGCAGTTCCACCAATGGCCAGATGAGGGCGCCAGGGACCGCCTCTGACTCCTAAACTGCGTTCAGAGAGTACTAAGCGCAGTCTTCATTTCTAGATTTAACACTTCTAGATAATAAGCCTGCTCGGCTCACTTCAAAAGCCAATGACATTTCACCATAAGGGAACCAAACAGTGCCCCACTTTGGGTGAATGCCCTGGCACAACCACACGGCAAGAATCACAGAAGAAACCAAACCGTTGGTATTTATGACAGAGACACTTTTCCATTAATGGTAGAAAAATCTTACCGCTGCACCTGACCTCCAGCTCAGGATGACTTCAGCAATTGAACCTCAGAAAATTTCATTATGGATTAAAGCCACATCAAAAAGATACTCATGGGGCTGGGGCTTTTAGCTCAGTGGTAGGCCAATTGCCTGATTTGTTCAAGGTCATGCCTCCAGCATTGCAACAGAACAAAACAAGAAAAATCACAGATCAGTACTGGTGTATGAAGTACTTAGGGGCTAGGCCAGCTTACCAGGCTGTGCCCACACTCAGGGCGGGGCAGCCTATGTGAGGGAGCCTGCCTTGAGTGGGGACTTTCCTTGAATAGACTTCTGACTGCCACCCTCTGAATGGCTGTGGTGACTCTCAGTAATTGCTAAATTAAAACCACCCTCTGGTATTTCCCTAATGCTTCTTGCAGGCGGAGCTGTCCTCACTGAGAACCATAGCCAAGGTGGGAGCTTTGTGGCTCTGTCAAAGATCACTGAGTCCCAGGCTGGCCAGCTGTGTGGAAGGACATGGCTTAAGGAATGGTTAGCGGACTCCTCCCTCCTCTTATAGGTAGGCCAACAGAGGCAAAGATAAGAAGGGGCGTGTCCTGGGAAATAGCAAGTGATTCACAAACCTGGGGGCTGGATCCAGGTCTCCTGACCCAGGGACCAGGGCTCCATCAGCCTGCTGCTCTGGCAGGTGCTATGGGTACCTGCCTGAGCTTTGACCAACAGCCCGGTAAATGAACAGGGAAAGCTCACTTATCAAAGATGTAGAGGGAGGTACATGGGTCCCTGCTGTGCCAGGCCTCGACCTCCCCTCTGTGCTCTCCTCAGGGGGCGCCACGGTTGGCTGCACACATCTCTGACCCACAAAAGGTCATTCTCTACATCTTGTTTCTTCTCAGCAGTTTGCTGGGTGCCATTTAAGGCAGACATGTGTTTAGGTATACGTGTCTGTATGTATACCGTATAAATGTAAGATGACCACAGTCAAAGGTGTGGTTTCAGTGCACAGATCTGTGCTCTTGGGTGCCTTGTGGGTGCACAGACCTAGCCACAGTCAGTAGCTGAGTTCATCTAGATTTGGGACTCGGGTGTGCATGTGAGCTGACAGCGTGGGGGCTGACTTTTATGTGAGCAGGTCACATGTGGCGTCTAGGCACAAGTTAGACATTTTTTTTTTCTTTTTTTGTTTTTGTTTTTGTTTTTGTTTTTCGAGACAGGGTTTCTCTGTATAGCCCTGGCTGTCCTGGAACTCATTCTGTAGACCAGGCTGGCCTCCAACTCAGAAATCCGCCTGTCTCTGCCTCCCAAGTGCTGGGATTAAAGGCGTGCGCCACCACTGCCCGGCTGAGACATTTCTATGTGTGCATTGTACAAGTTCAGGTGCTCATGGACCTGGAGAAGCTTGTGTCCAGGTGTGTCCAGGAAGCGTGTTACGTCCATGCTCTGCCACCAGAACCAGGACAGCACATGGACCACAGGCAGCTGCATGGGGAGGGTGTGAGCTGAGCCATACTTCCTTCCCCAGGACCCGGGGATAGCCCCCATGAAGGACACCTTAGAGGTTAGAATTCTCCACTCCTGGGACTGGGTGGATGTAACTGGGTTGGAAGGGTTGAGTGCTTCCCATGGCAGCTGGAATTCCTTCCGGGCAAGTGTACGTTGCCTTTAGACTGGAGAGAAAGAGATCCGTGTGCATGGGTGAGGGAGACTGATTAACACATGAGCAGACCTAAGCTCGGAGAGGAAACAGATTCCAGCCAAGCCACACAGGAGCTGCCAAGAGCAGGGCAGGGAGCCCAGGCCTGCCATCCCTCCTGCCCAGGGGTGCCTGAGCATATCCCTGCGTGGGAATAACTTAAGAGGGAAGAAGATGGTTGAGGACCCTGGCAAGTAGCATGTGGGGTCCAGCCTGAGATCTTCCCGGGCCTTGCCCTTCACTGTTCTCCACTTCCCTGCTGGGGGCTGGGAAGGGAGTGTTACAGGCAGGTGAGCTGGATGCTCAGGGTTCAGCCTCCCTCGGGCGGGTGAGCTTGGGGAAGGAACCACTCCCCACCCCTACATCTCCGCTTCTTCACCAGGTTTGGCATGCATTCAATTAGCTTGCCTGCAGATTCAGGTCTAGAAGAGGAGGTGGCTTTCCAGAAGGAGGCTGAGCCTAGAGAGCAGGCTCCATCTCCCCTCTGACACAGGGGCTCATGTAGCTGAGGATGACCTTGAGTCTCTGATTTTGTTGCCTCCACCTCCCAAGCCATGCCCGGCTCTATTATTTTGTTTGTCTGTTTGTTTATTGAGACAGGGCTTCTCTCTATATAGTGTTGTCTGGCCTGGAATTGGACATGTAGACCAGTCTGGCCTTAAACTCGGAGATCTGCCTGCCTCTGGCTCTTGAGTACTAGGATTAAAGGTGTGAGCCACATGTGTGCCTGGTTCTTGCTTTTATTCTGTACAGGAGATGACACCCAGGGTTTCCTGCGTGCTAGGCAAGCACTCTGCCAACTGAGCCCCACCCTTGGCCTGTGGCTTCCTCTCCTAGGTGAGAGGCCTAAGAAAGGAGACTCCTTGGAGTGCAGCCAGGTTCCCCAGTGCCAGCCTCCAAGCACCCACTCTGCTGAGTGGGGACCGCGAGCTCCCTGTCACAGTGGTCTGTGGTGGCTGATGTCTTCCAGAGCCTGCTCTAGGAGGAGTCCTGTGTAGTGCTGTCGCTCTGTGTGCTCCACAGAGCATTCTTTCTTCAACACCATGTTAGAATTTTATTATTATTTGATGTGTATGAGTGCTTTGCCTGCATGTACGTATGCATGCATGTGTACCACACGCAGCCTGGTACGCAGCCTGGTACCCAAGGCAGCCAAAGAAAGTCTTTGCATCCCCTGGAACTGAATTTGCAGATGATCGTGAGCCACCATGTAGGTTCTGGGAACAAACCAAGGCCCCAGCCAGTGCTCTGAGCATCTCTCCGGCAGCACTCCCACCCCACCCCAGCCAGTGCTCTGAGCATCTCTCCGGCAGCACTCCCACCCCACCCCCACTTTTTTTTTTTTTTTTTTTGAGACACATGGAGGTGTGTATCATCACGCCTGGTTCTATTATTTTATTTATTTATTGTGACAGAGTGTCACTAGGTAGTAATGTTGGCTGGCCTAGAACCAGTTATATAGACCAGGCTGGCCTTGAACTCAGAGAGATCCACTTTCCTCTGCCTCCTGAGTGCTGGGTTTTCAGGCATGGCTACCACACCTGGCCCATTCTTTCTCATAGCTCTGTGACTTTGCATCTCTCTCTGGATAGCCACTTAGTTTCTTTCTTTCTTTCTTTGTTTCTTTCTTTCTTTTTTAAGACTTATTTTATTTATATAAGTACCCTGTAGCTGTCTTCAGGCACACCAGAAGAGGGCATCAGATCCCATTACAGATGGTTGCGAGCCACCATGTGGTTGCTGGGAATTGAACTCAGGACCTCTGGAAGAGCAGTCAGTGCTCTTAACCACTGAGCCATCTCTCTGGCCCAGTTAGTTTCTTTTTTTGTTGTTTTTGTTTTTGTTTTTTCGAGACAGGGTTTCTCTGTATAGCCCTGGCTGTCCTGGACTTCACTCTGTAGACCAGGCTGGCCTCGAACTCAGAAATCTGCCCGTCTCTGCCTCCCAAGTGCTGGGATCAAAGGCGTGCGCCACCACTGCCCGGCTCCAGTTAGTTTCTTTACCAGTACATTTTTACTATCCTTGTAGGATGGCAAGCTCATCTACATAAGCTTCCTCCAAATCATGCTGCAGTGAAGGTTTTATTTAACACACACACACACACACACACACACACACACAGACATACACACACACACAGACACACACACACACACATACATACACACATACATACACACACACACACACACATACACACAGACACACACACACATACATACATACACACACATACACACACACACAGAGGAGGGGGCAAGATCCCCAGTGTTTTATGATTGACAGTCCAATTCATGTACAGTCAAACCGTTTGACTAATCAGCACTTTCATTAGCAGCCCCAGTTTGCAGATGAAAATACTGAGGTCCAGAAAGGCTCAGCGCCTTACCCTGGGTCACACAGCAGACAGATGAGAGAGTTGGGCTAGAACCCCAGGAGAGCCCACAGGGTGTAAGTTCAGGCCCCCCCATCCCTCGTCCTTGGCTGTTCATCTTCGGCATCCATGTTGTGATGTAGAATGAATTCTTATAGGTGACAGAGCAGGCTAAGAAGGTGTATTCAATGGTTGCTGGCCTAAGGGGGGCTAGGAGCTAGCCGTGGAGTGCCCGTCACATCTGTGGCTGGGAGAACATGAACTCGCTCACTGACCGCCCCCGCCCCCGTCTCTTGCCAACCAGGCAGTTGCAGCTGGGCAGAGAGAGCTGAGAGGCTGGAGCCCACACTGGGCTCTTTGTCCTTGGTGGGAACCCTGTAGCCCCCATGGCCTGTCTTAAGGGCCCTCTGTCCCAACACGGGGGGGGGGGGGCTCCCTGGGGCCAGGCCCAGCTGGGAAACTTGGCATGTTGGTGGCTTCTTGGCCTCCCTGCCAACTGGGCATTCAGAATCCACTCAGGAATCGGGCCCCCTCAATGAACCTAAGGGGGCTGAGGCCCATGCCCCAGGGGTAGCGCGGGCCGGAGAGCGCTGGAGCCCTGGGTGAGCCCAGGGCTAGGCAGCCCCCACCACACAAACTGCCCAGGCTGGATCCAGGCTCTTCCTTGCCCCATCCTGCTCCTACCTGAGAATCTCTGCTGCTCCACAGAAGTGGGAACAAGTTGTCCTCTCCTCAGTGGATAACTGTGGTGCTTCCAGACTCACCCTTCCCACTATCCAGCCCTCGCTGACCCGCTCAGTACACAATGGGCTCCTAACACTGCCCTGCGGTGGAGGTCCCTCCTCAGTAGAGTCTGCAGCTGGCGTCCAGCACAATCACCTCAACGCCCAACCCCATTCTGAACACTCTGTCAAGAGGGCCAGGAGGGAGCCAGACACTAAGATGGGAGTTCTTAGCAACCTCAAAGGAGCTCTGAACTCTGCAGGACCCTCCTTGGGTCTCCTCCACTCATCTGAGCAGGGAGCAAAGGGGCTGGAGTGGAGCAGGACTAAGGGGCAGCTGGCTCAGTAACTGTTGTGAGCCCTGCCCAGCCCTGTCTGGGTGAAGCGAACTGGAGTCCAGACCCCGTCATTTCCAAAAGATGAAGGAGAGCTAGCCCTGTCCTAGCTCAGTTACAAAAAAGCTTCTGGGAAGCCTTGCCACCTGGTCTGGTTCCTTTGGTGGTCCCTCCTCCCTTTTCCCTCCTCCCTCCTCCCTCTTAGCCTGCCCCTGAAGTTCCCTAAGCAGAAGGCTTCCCAGAGACACTCCTGTCCAGGCTCCTAGGGCCTCTCTGGACAGTGGTGAGGGAGCACTGAGGGGGTCGGGCCTGTGTTCTACTGTTAGCTGATATCTCCAGGAATGTCAGAGCAGAGGGGAGATCTACTGCCCCTAGAAGTAAATATATGATTCAACCCTGTTTGTCTCCTAAAGTGGATTCGTGGCGGATCCTGGGCTAGATGTATTTCCAAACCTCCACTCTCTTTGCTGCTCTTCACACGGGGGTAATGGAGAGTTCTGAGGGGGCCTCAGCTGGGACAACAGGAGGGTCCCTCGTTCTCTGGCTGACTTGCAAAACAATGTTGGCCCCGGGCCGCAGGGCCATCAGCCCTGGAACTGATGGGCTGTGCATCGTCTCAGCATTAACTCAACTGGAGGCCAGGCTGATCCAACTTTCCCTGTGGGACATCCTTGGCACCTCTCCCTGGGGAGGACTGGAGGTGGCTCTGTGGACAGGGCCAGGCGGCAGCGTGGGGGTGGTGCTCTCGGAAAGCCCCGCTGCCCGGGCGAACAAGCGGCCCTTTCTGTGCCCGGACCTCAGCTGGCGGGCGGCCCGGGGCGCACACGGTCCGGGCTGGGGCGGCGTTGCCAAGGTGACCCCGCGTTGGGCTGGCAGCGGGCAGCGGCGACCATACCATGAGCGGCCGGAAGCGCAGCTTCACCTTCGGTGCCTATGGAGGGTAGGTGCGCCCCCGCGTGCGAGTGCGTGTGCGCACCCGGGGTCTCGCTTGGGTGCGGCAGCCTCTGCGGTGGGGAGGGGTGCGGAGGCTGCAAGCCTACATCCAAGTCGTGCGCGGGGCTCGTGGGCTCCCGCGTGTGCTCTGTTGGCTGTTCACGTGCACATGTGGGGGTGAGAGTTAAGTGTGGATCGCAGTGTCTATAAACACGCGTCTGAGACTGTGAAGGATGCCTCTGTGTGTGTGCCCCCAACTGGGTGGGGGCAGGGCTAGGTGTGTGTGGTGGGGTACAGAGTCTCAGAAGGCTCAACTTTGCCTCTGCAGTCCCCCTACTGAGGCTTTGGAAGTTGGTCCCTCCCACTTTGACCACCTCGGCCACCCTATATGCTTCCTGCTTGACCTGGAGGCTGGGGCTGGGGTCTGAGTGATAGATGGTCCATCTTAGAGGGCGTCACCTCCTTGACCCTAAGCACCCACCTCTGAGGGATGCAGAGGTGGGGTGGGATTACTGCCAGTAGCAGAGATTTGGCAAACCAGAGGGAGATGGGCTGCACAGACTGGGCCCAGTGGCCTTTCCTTGGGCCAGCCAAGGGGCTGTGTGACCTTCACCAGTCTGGCCTCCTAACCGTCAGAGGGACACAGTTAGGGTTTGGTGTGGGTGGGGGTACAGTCAATGTCCTGTGAGCTGTGTAGGGGTGGTGTTCTCTACCTGGCTGCTCAACCTCAGAGGAGATCCCCTGCAGAGGAACAGGGTGGGCAGACAGAGAAGCACGTTTTGGGGGGAAGGCCTTAGCTGTCAAGTGAAGCTGAGAGTGAGGCGGTGTGGGACTTCCTGGTCATGATATCCAGGTAGCTCAGAAGGTAAGGGCAGGGGATGCTTTGTAACCTTGGGCATGAGTCTTGGCTTTCCCAGTCTTACTATCCCTAGCAGGATCCTCCATGCACCCTAGCTCAGATGCCCCCAGCTCCAGCCCCCTCATCTCTCCCACCCCCCAACCATTGTGGCCCAGTTTTTCCCTTCCTCTCTGCTCCCTGCTTGCCTCAGGCAAAAGGCAAGGGTTGTTTGTTTTCCCAACAGTGGCCCAGTCCTGTGGTCCTCCATTAGGAAGGAGGGCGGAGCCCCAACGCTCCTCCACATCAAGGTGCCCTCTCAGAGACATGGGGTGAGAAGGTGGGCAAGGTCCTGCCCACCCACCCTCCTCCAGGCCAGGCCTACAGGGCACGGGGAATATAGTCTGGGGGTGCCCATGAACTCAGAAGCGCAGGGGTGTGTGTTGGGGTGAGGGGAGGGTTGCCCAAGGTCCCCGTGTGATCGGCTCCTGGGTGAATATGAGCTGGGCCAAGGCTGTGGGGCTTGGAGAAAGCCTGGAATTCTGCCATAAGCCATAACCACGTAGCACATCTCCCAGCCTGTCTGCACCTCTACAGCCTTACTCTGACCCTACATGGAACCCACTGTCCTTCTCCGCTTGGCTCAGAACCACCTCTGACTCCACCCCTGCCAACACTCACATTCCCTGCTTCTGCTCCTTATTTGCATAGCCTCAGCCCACCTTCCCAGGGGTCCAAACTGACCTCAGGGTCTGGTCAGATTATGAGGACAGCAGGTACCTTTAGCAGCAGTGCCTCCTCAGGCCACCAGGGGGCAGGATAGAACGGAATGGGTCTGGTGCGCACTGCAAGGCCATGATGGATGTCCCCTCATGGGCTGTCCACTTACTGTGTTTCAGGGTGGACAAATCCTTCTCCCTTCGACAGAGTGTGTGGTGAGTACCGGGGACCCTCGGGAGCATGTGGGTTGCCTTGGCTGCTCCCTGGGGGCACCCCCAACCCATTCCCACCCTCTATAATAACAAATCAGACCTACAGTCCTTCAGGAAAGGGCATGGGAAATCTTTCCCCTAGAACCCACATATTTTCCCCACAGTTCTTTCTGAATCTCAGCCTTGGAGTCAGATCTTAGCTTTGCCACTTCTCCAAACCTCAGCTATCTCGTCTGGGATATGGGTGTATAGATGCCTATTTAGTAGTGTGAGGTTGGAGAACTCAGGTGTGTAGACCCGGGCCGGTGTATGAGAGGCCCTCATCCAAACATTTCCTTCCCTTCCCATTCTCCTTGCCCTGGTGTGTCTCCCAATGGGCAAGGGGAATCCTGCCTTCTTGCTGACCCCCAAATCCTTTAGCCTCATTCATACCCAGCCTCGAAGCTGTTTCCTGTGTCTGAGGCCGCCCTCCCTTTGGAGAAGGCAGCATCAGCAGCTTCCCCAACACCAAGAGGCGCCAGGCAGTGGGTGGAGGTGCAGCCTCACCTCGAGATTCACACAGCACTGGGCACCTGATGCCCCACAGGCGAGTACCCCCCGGCTTCCCTGACACTAACATCACATGGCCCTTCTGGCTCTTCCTGCAGTTGCCTCACTGCCAGTAGGAGCTCCCCCCACCCCGTGGCTCCAGCCCCCATTCTAGGTTCCTGCTCCTGCTGGTGGCTTCCCAGGGTCTGCACACCCCACAGTGCTCCAGTTGCTGGAATGCCCAGGGCCCTGGGAAATGGGGCAGGAAATACTCAGGTGTCCAGGGTCACTTCCTCAGTTCCTTTTGTTTCTCGCTGTGCAGCTTGGGGGCCAATCAAATGCTTTTGCAGAGCAGGGTGGGGTGAGAAGATGCAAACAGAGGTGAGGAGGATGGCTCCTTTTCAAAGCTTCAAACAGCAATAAGTGCCATTTGTTAGGTACTTTGTGACTGTCAGGTGCTTGGTATGTATTGACTCAAGTCATCCTGATGACAGCTCTGATTTTAGGACTGTTATCTCTAATTATGTATGGATGAGACACAGAGTAGACAAGTAACTTGCCCAAGGCTACAGAGACTTGAACTTTGACCAGAAGTAGAACCCGCATGGGAACCTGATGGGAACCAGTAGCTGCCTCCAGGTCTATATCTTCCTCTAGCTCTGAGCAGGAATCTCCAAGCCTCAGGGAGGGTCCAGTGGGGTCAGGTATACAAGGCTGACTGACTTAGGCAGGCACTCTGAACCAAAAGCCAGAGACAGGGTCCCAGGGCTGAGAGCAACTGACCCACTGTGTGGCTTTGACACTCTCTGGGATGTAAGGATCTTGAGTCCTCAGGATGCACCTGTTACCCATAATTCCTTGTCCTGCCCGGCCACTGCTTAAGCAGCTGTCCAAGGTGCTAATCCAGTGTGCCCCACCCCACCCATTCCTATGTCTTAGCCTATATTCCAAATGGCAGCCTTCCCACCATATCTCCTGATACCTGTGGCCTGCCTCCACCTTCCTCTCTAGCAGGACTTTATTTCTCACATGGTCTGTATCTCTGGTCAACAGGGACACCTGATTAGAACCACCATGATGCTTTGCACATGTGTCTCCCCTGCCATCCCAGCACGCTTCCTCCAGACACCTTCCTCAGCTGCTGGGCGGCGGGGGAGGGAGTTCTTTTCTGATCCCACATCACGCCCGTCTGTTTACCTCACACACATTTACTGATTGTTCCCTAGTTAGCAGAAAGAGCAAGGATTAGGAAGGCTGACAGGTGTGGGAGGACTCCGCCTCTGACATGTTCTAGTTGGGGGACCTTGGGCAGGTCAGTCCCTTCTCAGAGCCCTACTCGAAGCTTAACACGTGTTGAGTTGGGAGGTTCTACAAGGTGATGTCTGTGGCACTGAATGTGTCCATGTGACCCTGAAGTATGAGGCAGGCTCTGTACTCCTCTGTTACAGCCCCTTCAGGGCTTCACTTCATATACCTGTGAGTCCCAGATCAACAGGGCTCCGTCCCCCACAGAGCTACTGCACCCAGTCAAATACCTGGGTGGATATCTAGTAATGGAGGTGTGGTTCTGCCTCTGCGGCCCTAAGGACTCAGCTATCATGATGTAGGGGGGCTGGGCATTTAAGGTGGATCCAGACAGAGGCAGGAGGACAAGAGGTCTGGGGGCAGCTGATGGACTTGCACAAGGTAGGGGCTTCTGGGAAGAGCTGTGAAAGAAGCAGTTAATTTGCCCTGAAAGTTACGAGCCTTGGAGGCAAAGGCAGAGCCCAGCCAACAGGGTCCTGATCATCTTCTGTGATGGCCTTGGTCAGGCCGGAGAGTAGACCTGCATTTTGTAGGCCACAATTTAGCCAGAGGATGGTTAAAGATCTTGCAGCTGGTGGGGGTGGATTTAAATCGGGCTCCCTCTCTTGCTGGAGAAGGGACCTTGGTGGAACATGGAAACCAGAGAAATGGTTGTCTTGCTGTGGGAGAGCAGAGAGAGGGAAGTGGCCCCAAATACACCCCAAATGGGAGTCAGTGCTGAGCATCCCACAGGGCAGACTCACCTGCCACCAAGATGTGTCCTCTCCATGGTGTGACCAGGCCCTGTGCCAGGTGCTTCACTTGGACTATTTTATTCCAGAGTAGATTCTCATTCCCACTTTATAGATGAGGGAACCGAGACTCAGGGCACGTGGCTGACCCAGAGCAGGCAATCAGTGATTGGTGAACGGGGCCTGAGAGCTCAATCTTCCAGATGCAGCAGATGTGAGGTGGGCTTCGGTGGTGGCCCCTGCCCTCAGTGGCTCCTCTCAGACATCATAAAGCCAGAGGTGTTGGGGCCCTGGCACAGGGCTGGCCTCATTAGCAGTTCTGAAATGCCAAGTAGGTACAGCCCGCTGGGCCACCTCATCTATTATGTATCCAGTGGGTAGGCACCCGGCAGGCAGCTGGCAGAGCCCAGGCTGGGAGCCAGCAGCTGCCTCCTGAGCCCACACCTGCTCCCAGCTCTGGGCAGGGACCTTGTGGGGGCAAACACCAAGGCTGAGCTGGCCAAGGCAGTGAGTGCTATCTCTCCCGGCTAAACAGGAGTGAGGAATCCTACTGAGCACAGGGGCAAGAATACATCCCAGCAGTCATTCTGAGAGGAACCTAAGTTCCTAGACCTAGACATAAATGAACAGAGGTAGCTGGTGGAGTCTGAGATACACACGCGCGCGCGTGCGCGCGCGCACACACACACACACACACACACACACACACACACACACACACACACACACACACACTCCTGGCTGTCCAGAGTGGAGTGGAGCTGTGATTATTTACCATGTATCCACTTGGCCTCAAGCAACTGTTGTGCACCTATAGGTTTCTGAGAACTGAGAATCAGCAGCAACCATTAAACACCTACTGTGTTTGAGGAGTTTGCAGCGACCACTAAGCACTTACTGTGTGTGAGCAGAGTTCTAGGTGCTGAAGTCAGTGAAACATGAGACAGGCTGAGCTGAGACATCTCTCTTAGACCATGACCGGTTGTACTTCTCTGGGCCTCAGTATCCTCATTTGAGAAATGAATAGGAAAAAGGGATGATAAGCCGACAGATATCTGCCTCTGCCTCTGCCTCTGCCTCTGCCTCTGCCTCTGCCTCTGCCTCTGCCTCTGCCTCTGCCTCTGCCTCTGCCTCTGCCTCTGCCTCTGCCTCTGCCTCACACTGAAGTCACAAGCAGGCTTACAAGTGAAGGAGGAGGCTAGTCGCTCTGGGCTGGGCTCCACTGCCCTTCACACAGGTAGATGAGCTGCCTTGTCTCTGTGATTCCACAAGCCATGTATTGTTCCTGGGCCAGGAGGAAGCTGAGGCGGGAGAGAACATTCTGAAAGGTTTTTAGAAGGTCAAGTGTTTAGACTCAGGCTTGAGGGAGGGGTGGAGCCAGACATGAGAAGAGTCGGGGTGTCTAGGAGCAGCAGGTCCCAAGGCAGGAATGAACTCAGTATGGCCTGTGAACAGTGAGGAGTGGGTGACTGGAAGCCTGGGGCATGGGAGGCCACAGGTGGGTGTAAGGTTGGGAGGGGCTGGGACCGAGTGGGTTCTGCAGGTAAGATTGGGGGGAGGGGTTAGATAGGTCAGCCACTACCCGATGGTAGCTCTGAGTCTCAGCTGCCTGGCTTTGAGGAATCTTAAAAGGCTACAGACCTCCTGGAGTCTTTGGAGGAGAGGAACCTTAGAAGTACCCTTTTGTAGCCTCCTACTTGGCAAGGAGCTGCTTCATCAGCTCGTGACCCCTTCAAGTGTTAGAAGCTTTGGGGCCTCGTGAGAAAAACACATCTCGACTTTCAGTAACTTCATGGGCCCCTTGAGCCCCCTGTGCCTCAGTTGACCCATCACCCTTTCTTTTTAAAATTTTTATTTCGTTTATTTATTTTAGTTAGTGAGTGAGTGAGTTAGTTAGTTAGTTAGTTAGTTAGTTAGTTAGTTAGTTAGTTAGTTGTGTGGGGTGTGGGTTTGAAGCGCCACAGCATGCTTGTGGAAGTTAGAGGACACCTTTCAGGAAGCAGTTCTTTCTTCTCATCAGATGTGCCCTGGGGGGTCAGGAGGGGGGACTTAGGTTGCATGCTGGACAGCAAGCACCCTCCCCTGCTGAGCCACCTGGCCCGCCTGTCACATCTTCCTGTATGCTCCCAGTGACAGGCGGCTCCCTACCCTTGAAGTGGTCCCTTGCATTGCTAAGCAGCTTAGATGGGTTCCAAAGGGTCTTCTTCTCTGAGCTGCCTGAGCCTGTGTGTGTTCTGGGCCTCGCCCTCCTTCACACACATAGTTCAGTAAGAGAAGCGAGCTCTCCGAGGCTCCTCCTAGGCAGGGTTGAGTATTTGCTCCCTTCCCATTTCACACCCTAGCTCAGTTACTACTGCCTTAGGGGAAGTCACTCTCCTTGACCCTTCCGGATGTGCTGTACAAAAGGGCAACCCCTGGAAGGGGCCTCAGAGAGATGCCTTCTGCCAGGAAGCTTCTCTGTAGCTTCAGGAGACCAGAGTTAGGTCCCACCCGGGTGGATGTTGATCCCCGACTGTCGTGGTTTTGCAGTTTGGCCTAGGCAAATGATTGCCATAAATCCCATACACAGCACCCACACCCTGTTCAAGGTGCCTGGTTGGTCTTGCTTGACCCTATATCCCGCCAATGCTCAGACTGCCCCCTCTGTTAGGAAAGCTCTGAATTCCGTAGTTAGGCAGACCCAGGTTCAAATGCTCACTCTGGCGTCCACTCAGTTACTTTGTAGCATTTCTCAACTTGCTTTGCCTCACCGCCTTCAAGGGTCCACGATCATTTCAGTGTTATCATTAGAAATTACTGCACCGAGGGTCTTCAGAGGTGTTTCCTCCCTCAGTGAGTACTGGCACTGAAAGAAAAGATCCATTAGTCCACAGAGACCAAGTGTCACGTGCGAGGGGATGGCTTAGCAGGAGCTCTCTTGGTATCTTGGGGTGCAGGATCTCTCTCTCTCTCTCTTTTTTTGATGTATTTATTTTATGTACGTGAGTACCCCGTCGCTCTCTTCAGATACCCCAGAAGAGGGCACCGGATCCCATTACAGATAGTTGTGAGCCATCATGTGGTTTCTGGGAAGTGAACTCAGGACCTCTGGAAGAGCAGTCAGTGCTCTTAACCACTGAGCCATCTCTCCAGCCCGGGGTGCAGGATCTTATGTAAGATTATTGGCCAAAGTAGACAAATTCGGGTATTAATGTGGGAACCCTCAGAGGGCCAAAGTCTGTGCAAATCAGGGGACAGGGTGGCAAGCAGCAGAGACAAGAAAGAGGCCATGACTCTTGGAGTTACTCAGTCTGGAGAGGAAAAGGATGAAGTCAAATTAAAAGTATAGACTGTCATGGCAGGGAAATCAAGGCAGCAGGAGCTTGAAGCAGCTGGTCACGTCCCATCTATAACCAGGAAACAGAGCCATGACATGCCTGCTGCTCGACTTGCTTACTCTACTTAGAGGCTCCAGAATGCCAGCCAGGGAACTGCCATCCACAGTAATTGGCTCTTCCTATCCAGTCAAAACAATTCCACAGGCATGCACAGAGACTCTTCAGTCAAGTGATTCTAGATTCTATCGAACTGACAGTTAACACTGACCATTTCGCTACAATGACCCAACATGCAAGTGGGCGGCATGGCAACTGCGCATGTGCGCGACGGACCGGCATGGCAACTGCGCATGTGCACAACGGACCGGTGGGGAGACAGATTGTGGATTGTGTCCGGTGGGGAATGAGCCTCGTGCAAGAGAATGTTCTAGGAGATCACGGCAGAGAAGAGCAGATGGCATGTGCTGGGCACAGAGCCTCTGCCATGTCTGGCCACTGAGAGCAGCAGAGTAACCCACCAGACCATGTGTCTGATCTCCTGTGTGGAGGGACTTGGGAGTCTCTGAACCCTCAAACCAGGACTTATCCTGAACTCCTCTTTGAAGTTGAATTGTTCTGGGGATTTGGAGACCAGTATCCTGCTGGTGCTCAGTGTGGGCTGAACTCCAGATTCTTGACTCTGGATCTGGCTTGTGACTGCCACCACAGTCTGGATTTGGAAAGCTAGGGAGCCTCTGTGGGCCTCAGTTTCCCCACTTGTTATATCTTCAGTATATATATATATATATATATATATATATATATATATATATATATATATATATATATATATATATATAGAGAGAGAGAGAGAGAGAGAGAGAGAGAGAGAGAGAGAGAGACTAGGCCCAGGGAAGAAATGGGTTCAAGTGAAGACACCACACACAAGTTCAGGCTTGCTGAGCCTCTTGCCCAGATCCCAGGCAGAAGCTGGCATGTGTATAGCTAGAAAGCAGAGTCAAGAGTTGGCTAGAAACTGGGATGGTGATTCCACAAGGCAGTATGCACCAAGGACCAACTTAAGGCCTAGAACAGACCTGACCCTGACCGTGGTAGCTCCTCCTCCACCACTGTCATTGAATACACAGTAGCTGGTCTGCTTGATGTCATGGAGGCCTCTGCCCATACGTGACGACACTTTTCCCGGTTCCTACATGAATGAACACACTGCCTACGGGTGCCCTGGTACTGGCCCACACAGGCTGGCCATAAAACCAAGGTCATCTCCATACATTCTTGGGCACCTAGGCTCCAGCAGGGGCTAGCTCGTTTGACTTGGTCTGGCTATTTGCTGTGTGGATGGGCTAGAGGCTTGCCTTGGCTGAGCCTGTTTATGCCCATAAATATATAAACAAGGACTTAGTCACCACATAGGTGTCCTTTAAATCTCTCTCTCTCTCTCTCTCTCTCTCTCTCTCTCTCTCTCTCCCTTCTGTCTCTCTCTCTCCTTTGTTATCATTGTCATTCTTTTGAGACAAGGTCTCTCTATTTAGTCTGACTGCCCTGGGACTCCATCAAGACCAGGTTGGCCTTGAATTCACAGAAATCCTCCTGCCTCTGTCCCCCGAGTACTGAGATTAAAGGTGTGTGCCACCACGCCTGGCCCTTTAAGGCTTTTCATTAGCCATTAGTTCATTTAGAAAATACTTCCAGGTTCATGTCCTGGGCCAGTTATTCACCAAAGGCTGCAGGATCTGGATGAATGAGGTCCCTGGCCTCACACAGTTTCCCAGTTGGAGGAACAGACATAAGATGAGCTAATGTACCAGAGAGAAGATATCAGATGGGTAGCATGTCTGGAACAGGCATATAAAGGAGCCTGCCTCTGGAGGATATTGGAGTGGTCCCAAGGACTGATGGAAAAGCCTGTTGTGGGAAGAGTGGTCCAGGTAGCAGATGTTCTGTTTTAGGAGTCAGAAACAAGAGTTTATGTCCCTGTCTCTTACCTCAACCAGCTTGGTGACAGTCCTCTGCCTTTCCCAGCCAGATGCCCACAAGGCCAGAGGTCCCTTGAAGCCTCTTACATGAGTATCCGTGTACCCACAGAACTCCAAGTTCACCCTCACAGGCTGGTCTAGCAGACAGCTGTGTGGTGAACAGAGGATCACATGAACACCCCTCACTGAGCAGCAGGCGATAACCCAACAGGCTGGGCGTCCAGTGGGTCACACTGTGTGCTGAGCAAGTTCTGGTAACAAGGTTCTGTGGCCTGGCTCCGGCTTTTGAGGCCGGCTGTTAAGTGGGACACTTCTGGTTTGTAGGGGTTCAGGAGAGGCTGAAGAAGGGCAGAGGTGCTATCGTGAGGACTGGTATAGGGGGTGTGCAAAGACCTGGAGTTATTAAGTGTCCCAGGAGCTTGGGAGCTACAGGGGCTGGTGAGGGAGGACCATTCTGAAGGGGAGCTGGGAGCCACGGGAGGCATCGAATCTTCATCCTCACACCGAATGAAGCCATTATGCAGGTGGGTGGCACAATCCCAAGTGAGCACACTGGCTCCCAAGCCCACGCATGCCCCAGACACAAGAGCATTCTCCGCCACCTCCACTTCCTGTCATGCACACCCAGCCGTCTCCCACCCTGTACTGCACGTCCCCTTGCTCGGCTGCAGGGAACCCAAAACTCAGAAGGGACAGACACACCCACTGTAAACAGCCTGGCTCTCGGGGCCCAGCCCCTGTGCATGAGGTAGCTAACTGCCTGAGAATTTTCCCATGAACCTGCAGGGTGGGGTTGCTACCACCCCTGCATGGTGGAGAAACTGAGGCTCAGAGGCACAGGCCACACACACAGATCTTGACACAGCTAGTAACTGTCCTGGGGACCCCCAGACCTCCAGTTCTGTTCTCATCCCTCTGACTTCTTGCATGGGCAGGTGTGGCTGGTCTGCTATTCTCCCTGATATGGGGACAGGTGACCTTCAAGGCCAAAGTCTTCCACAAACAAGTTGATTGACACCAAGTTATTCAGAGCTCAGGGAGGGGGCTGGGCCAGCCAGTACCCATCTACCAGGTGACAGGAGGTCTCTAGGGTGGGAGTGGGGTGCAGTGGGGCAAACCTGCAGCTGGAGGCCAGCTGGGCACAGAGCCTGTGTTTGCATTTACAAATGAGACAGGCAGAGTTGGCTTCCTGGACATTGCTGTGACACCAATATCCTTCCTCAACCCTCATGGAAAGGGTGTGCTGTGCCGAGGAGGTCACTGCCTGGCTCCTCCCACTGACTCTGGGCCCTGATCTCCCTGGGTCTGCATCCCCCTCTCTAGGCAACCGGAGAAGGCAAAGGAGCCAGGTCCTAACAGTCTGGATAAGTGCCAAGTTTCCCTTGGTCTTTTTTTCTTCTTTTATCTGATTATTAGTGGAATCCTTCCTTCACATTCTTTATATCTTCAGTGTAATAATCTGTAATTCCTTGTGAACCCATGAACTCTTCTGCATCTAGACCTGCGATTTCAAACCCACATTTGTCTTCTGTGGCTGGGATACCTCTATTCTATTCCAAACAGTCTTAGCCCAGGTTTTGCCAACCTACTGAGAAATGCCAATCTACCAAGCCTTTTGTCAGTCGATCTTACCCCAGAGTTTCAAGACATACAGAGGCTGAGCTGATCCTTGATTCTGTTGAACGTCAAAGCTGGCGTGACGTCACACTGGCAGTCCACACATAGGACCTGCTATGCACCTACATGAGGATCAAAAGTCACTGCATGGCCTTGGGCCTCATCTAGTCCCAGAGGCTCACAGTGGTGCCAAGTGACTGGTCAGCTTGCATGGAACCCAGGCAGTGGGTTGGAGGCTGCAGGCAAGGGGTAGAGTCACCATGTCCTCTTTTTCTTAAAATACAGGGTAGGGGCCCGAGAGCTACTCAGCTGGTGAAGGTGCCTGCTCCCACGCCTGATAACTGAAGATTGGTCCCTAGAGCCCACACTGTGGAAGGAGAGAACCAAATCCCACAAGTTGTCCTCTGACTTCCACACATGCGTGATGACATGGTGGCATGTGCTTCCCCAAGTAAACAGTGATTTTTGTTTTGTTTTAAGAAAGGAAGAGTACTTGGAGAGGTGGTAAGCATCTTTAATCCCAGCACTTGGGAGAAAGAAGCAAGCAGATCCTTGTGAGTTCAAGGCCAGCCTGGTTTACATAGTGAGTTTCAGGACAGCCAGGCTACAGTGTGAGACACTGTGTGTCAATCAGTATAAAAGGCAGGGTCTAATTGCTACCCAGCCACCCAGCCTGTTAGCTGCTTCCTCCGTCTCCCAAAGAGGTGGGTCTACATGGGCTGTCAGCGTTTTTTATTTATTTTCTTTTTTGAGACTGAGTCTCATATAGCCCAGGCTGACCTTGAATTCACTGTGTGGCCAACAATGAGCTTGAACTTTCAATCCTCCTGTCTCCACTTTTCAAGTGCTGGGATTATGGGCACGTGTGCCCCTATGCTTGACTTCTCTCCTTTTTGAAATCACAAAACTAAGTCCTCAGAAAGGGCTATTGCTCAGTGGTAGATGGTTGTCTAGCACATGCCAACCTGGAGGTTCATGTGCCAGCACACATGGCTCTCATTAGAATTGAAAGTAGAAAAATGTGTCACAGAAAAAGGCGGAACCCCATCCTGGTTCTTAGACACGAGCTGTGGGGACATTCGCATGTAGTTTTGACATTTTATGAAAATGATGTATTTTTATTGCAGCTTACCTACCTTCCTCCCCCCCCCCCCTTTCTTTCTTCCTGAGACAGAGTCTATGTAGTCTTGGAAGTCACTATAAAAAAGCCAACTTGTCCTTGAACTCACAAAGAACTGTCTGCCTTGGCCTCCCAAGTACTGGGATTTAAAGGTGCACACTGCTATGGCAGAGCCCTAAGCCACTGAAACTAGAGGCTTGCTTTTCCACAGCTTGCATGTACCTTGAAATGTTTTTCGGTATTCACACTAGATAAGTACTCCATCCGGTTACCTTTATTTGGGAACACTGTCTCACTATGTTGTCCAGGCTAGCCCGGAACATTCCATCCTGTCTCAGCCTCTAGAACGATGGGTAGAAGCCTGGGCCATCAGACCCGGCAGTTGTTTAACTTTGTGCAATGCTGTGGGTGGGCTCAGCCATCTTGAGTGTTCTACTGCCCACTGGCCTCCTTCAGTGGCTGCTAAGGGGGACCTTCCAGACTTTCCCTTCTGCAAACCCTGCTGTGTTGACTTTCCAGACCTCTGTGCATCCTTGCACGTGTTTATAGAGGAGAAAGTAGAAATGATGTCTCCAAGCCGAAGCATGTGTCGTTTGCGCTTGGCTAGGAGGTTAAATCTTGTTTGCCCTGGTGCGTCTGGAGAAATCTTGGAAGCCATGGGGATTTATCCCGGCCCTGGGGGTCTTACGGAGGTGGGAGTGGGGGAAGCAGGCATCTTAAAAGCTCCGCCCAGACCTCTGTCTCTGCTCCTCTGGTCTCCAGCTGCAGTCCAGGGCTGCCCTGCCTTACCGTCCAGGGGAGCAATCCCCCACACAGCTGGCTGCTTCACGGCTCATATCTACCTTCTGGAACAGAGCCCAGCCTGTTGTCAGCAAAGAAAGAAGACAGGCAGAGACAGGGGAGGGTCCAGGTTTTCTTTTACCACACACTTTCTAAGTGCAAATTTACAAATGTTCATAGGCTAACACTGTTGTTATCCTTCCTTCTGATTCTAAGTGTGTGTGTGTGTGTGTGTGTGTGTGTGTGTGTGTGTGTGTGTGTGCGTGCACACACACACACTGGGGATGGAACCCATGGCTTCACACATGATAGGCAAGCAGTGTGTTACCTCCAGCTCTTCCTCCTGATTCTGTTGAGTATTTTTTTTTAAAGGCATATTTATTTTATGCTAGGCAGCAGTGGTTCACACCTTTAATCTCAGCTCTTGGGAGGCAGAAGTAGGCAGATCTCTGTGAGTTCAAGGACGGTCTGGTCTACAGAGCAAATTCCAAGACAGCTAGGGCTATACACAAATCCTATCTCAAAAGACAAAAACAAATTTTTAAAATTTTTTATGAGAATGAGTATTTGCCTATATGTATGTATGCATGTATGTATGTATGTATTCATGTATGTTTGTATGTTTGTATGTATGTATGTATGTATTCATGTATGTATGTATGTATGTATGTATGTATGTATGTATGTGCACCATTGTATTTGTGGTGCCCCCAGAGGCTAAAAGAGGGCATCAGATCCCCTGGAACTAGAAAAAGATGGTTGTGAGCAGCCATTCGGGTGCTGGGAATTGAACCCAGGTTCTCTGCAAGAGCAGCCAATGCTCTAACCACTGAGACATCCCTCCAGCCCCTCTTCATCTTGATTTCATAGATGCGGAAACCGAGATTCATAGAGATTAGGTAACTTTTCCAACGTTACAGAGCAGTTGTCAGACTTAGGATTAAAATACAGGTGGCTTGTTTTTAGAGACTACACCATGACCCATGCTGTCTCTGCAGGTGGGAGCCCATAACTTATAAGCACCTATGGTATACTCAGGTCTAAGCTAGTCAGGATATACACATGGCACCTAATTTATCATGTGTAGCAACCCTGCCAAGTAGGTATTTATTATCCCATTTTGCAGACCAAAAAACTGAGGTCATGGAGCAGAGAAGAACCTCTGAGGGGTTTAAGGTCTCTCCTCAGGGAAAGGTTGCCTTCCAGGGTTTGGTTCCAGGCAAGCCTTGGGAGACCACCTTCTTGTCTCTCCATTCACCTGTGGGATCTCACAGCTGAGCTTCAGAATTTTCTAGCCTAAGACCCAATGTCCAATGTCAAGGCTTTGGCTCAGAGAGGTGGTAGATCTCTACGGAGATCATTACATAGCCACTGATATAGAGACAGAACCAGGGCTTCTTGCCCTTGTCATCTTCAGTCAGGAGATGGTGACCTTGTCCTGGAGTTTCTGTCCCAGCTTGGAGCCCTCGAGGTGACAAGTCTGATCTTTAGCAGGGCTGATGCAGGGGGAGGGGTTGGATTAAATAAGGCCTTGGTCACGGAGTCGAACATCTTGCTGGTAAAATCTGAGAGTTCTGGGCACAGCTAGAGAATCTGGGTCTATCTCCGTGGATCTGCTGGGGTCGGGGGTGGCTCACCCACCTTAGCCCCCTGCCAACATCTAGCACCATTGTCTGGCTCAGAGCAGGCGGCAAGCCACGTGCTGTGGATAAATGACCAACTCTAGGAATGAAGGGCACGAAGGAGGGGTGTGCGTGGGCCCTGACGAGTGAGTGAGCACAGGAATGTTAAGAGCTTGGAGAAGGGGGACCCCCTGGGCTGCAGAGGCTGGCTAGGACCATAGGTCAAGGGTGGGTAGGGTGACACAGAGACTGTAGGCAGCTGTGGAGCTCTGTGGCCTGTGGGTGCTGGAAAGGGCACCCTGGCCATCCTGGCTTTGTGTCCAGGGTGGGGGTGGGAGGTCCATCTGAGAGAGCTGGCACATGGTACTCTGTCCTATGGCGGGGTGGGCAAGGACTAGAAATACAGGGTGTGAGCTTCGGGTGTCACTGTGGGCAAGTCCCTGTTTATCTGTTGCGGCTGTGGTTTTCTTCCAGGTAGAATGTGGATTGTGTTACCTGCCAGTGGATTTCTGGGTAGCTGATACAGCGGTCCTTGGGGAGGGCTGGGGGTGTGTCAGTTGGAAGGTGCAGGGCTGCGTTAGCAGATGTTGTCCCCAGCAGGAAAGGTTCCCGTGCCCACGTCCTCTCCCGGGTGCTTTCTCCTTCCTATACTGTGAGGGCCCAGTTCATGCCCCAGAACCAGGGGAGCTAGGAGAGTCAGGTGTAGCCATGGAGGAGCTCAGAGCTTAGGCCACCTGAGCTGGGCAGACCAGCACCCCAGGTTGGGGCCAGTCCATGACCTCCTCTCGGCTTGCCAACCTGCTGTTTGCTCAGGAGGCCACTGCCTGGCCCAGCTCCGGGATCCGGGTATCTGGGCTCTCAGCCAGCACATGGTAAGGGCCCCATGTGCCACCTTCCAGCCCACTGGTGACCCTGCCTGGAGTGCAAGGCCTCTCATCTGCATGCTCTATGGGGGCTCTGACCCCCTAGCTCCTAGCCCAACTTAAGACATTTTGGGGAGACCCTGGGCTCATCTCAGAAATGGGTGTCTGAGTGTCCTTATAAGGATTAAATGACATCACAGTCAACAGAGGCTCTTGGCCTTCCCCCCGCCCCTGGCCTCATGCTCCCTTCCAGTTGCCATGAGGTCAGAGGTACCTAAGGAGGGAAGCCAGAAATGAATAGCTCAGGCCTATATCTGGCTGCCTAGGCTCCTGCCTTCTCCTGGACAGAAGCCCCCTACCTACCACACACACACACACACACACACACACACACACACACACACACACACACACACATACACACACACACACACACACACCCCTTGCTTTGAAATCTGTTCGCCTGGCTATACCTAGCCACATTTCCTGGCACCTGGGCATGGGCAGGATGGGCAGGCAGGGCATGGGGCATGAAGGAGGGTTTGTGCCAGATGGCTGAGCTTTGAAGACAATGGGCCTCTGTGCCCCCTGGGTGGGGGAAGCTCTCAGGCAACCATTTGGCTCCTGTTTTATAATAGAGTCCTCTTAGACCCAAAGCCCCAGGTCCCTGCTTGGAGACTGGGGCCCCGGTGGGCATGGTCCCCCAAACCTGTTTCTCACTGGGAAAGTGCCCCTTTCCCACTTACCAGAAGGGCAGAAGCACTTGGCTGACAATCCCTTCCCCCAGTCTCTGCTGGCAGGCACTCTTTAGGCCTCTGTCCCTCTGTCTCTGACTATCTCTTCTTTCCCAAGCCTTCATTAGCTGGCCAGTTCTCCTGACTACTGTATCTGGTTGCCCATGTGTGCCAGGTGGGTGTCCTCAGGACAGGACAGGGGAGGGGCATGAGAAGGGAGGGCATCAGCAGGGTCCAGTTGCCTCCATGTTTGGAACTCCTGGGCCAGCCGGACTTCTCTCCGGTGCCTGGCATCATTGCTTGCTTCAGGCTTCTAGGCAGCCCTTCTCAGACAGTCCCTCAGCTCTCGCTTTGTAGATTCAAGATGAGGTTCTGCCACCACCCTCCTGTTGGGTACAGGGGATGAACCCTAGGGAGTGAGCCTGCTGGTACTTCTAGAAGTGTTGCCAGGCAGTGGTGGCACACGCCTTTAATCCTAGCACTTGGGAGGCAGAGGCAGGTGGATTTCTGAGTTCGAGGCCAGCCTGGTCTACAGAATGAGTTCCAGGACAGTCAGGGCTACACAGAGAAACCTTGTCTCAAAACAAAACAAACAAAACAAAACAAAACAAAAAACAAAAAAACAAAAAACAGAAGTGTTCAGACCTGACTTGACCCCATTAGACAGGGCAAGACCTCTGGGGGTCCTCCTACCCTCCTGAGGTGTCCAGAGCCCTGAGGGGTGTGCTGTGGGAGACTGTGAGCTTTCATCTCCAATCTGCTATCAAATGCTGGGCTACCTCCAAGTGATGCCTCAACTTCCCCAAGCCTCAGTTTGCCTTTCTGGTCACGAGGAGCCTCAGCCCCAGTGCCTTATCTGCCGGCTCGGTTGCTCAGTTCCGGTGAGAGTCCTAGAGAGCCGATAAACCAAAGGCTAAAGAAAAGAAGTCTTTGAAAAGCACAGAGCCCGCCCCCACTCCCCATATGCGATTATTATTGTTACCTCGATGCAGCGATAAGGGAGATTCAGAACAGTTGCCAAGAAACTGGGAGCTGTCTGCAGCAGCTTCCAGCAGTCCCGCTCAGGACCCTGGCCCTGTCCCCTAGACAGGCCTTGTCCCTTACTCTTTCTCAGGGAAAGACATACACCACCAAGAAGCAAGGAAACTGGGCCAACTGGCTGGCGACCAGGCAGCCACAGGAGCTGAAGGTCACACTAGAGTATGCCTGGCCCAGACTTCAGGTTAGCTTTCCCTGTGACACTAAGCAAGTTCTCTCTTCTGTGGCCACAGCCTGTTCATGTGTTCAAGAATGTACCCAGTGCATACAGGACAAAGACTGGAGACAGGAAGGTCATGGCACTGTGTGCAGGAGCCCAAGGCTGGGGTAGAAAGTCACTGTGGGCAGAAAGCTAGTTGGCAGGAGGAGGGGCCTGTCTGGCCTATCATGGCGGACAGCTGGGATATATGTAGTGGAGCTGGATCCCAGCCTCGTCCTCTCCCTGCTCTGTGATGTTACACTGTTAGAGGAAGTCTCTGTGCTTCCATCTTTTCAGGTTGATAGAGACACACCTCAAAAAGCCATCATGCGTGTGTGTGTGTGCGTGCGTGTGTGTGTGTGTGTGTGTGTGTGCACACATGCACGCGTGCACATCAAGATGCCTCAGTAGGTAAAGGCACTTGCCACCAAGCCTTACTGCCTGAGTTTGATTCCTGGGACCCACACAGTGAAGGAGAAAACCGATTCCTGGTGTGTTGTTCTCTGCATATGCTGCAGTACACAAGTGCACGCATGCATGCGCACACACACACATACACACACACACACACCTGTGCACACACATGCGCACACGCACATCATTTTATTTTTAAGCCACTGTAGTGATGGGAGGAGACCTCCCGTGTGAATTGTGGGAGCCAAAGGGAGCCGTCTGGCAGTGCAGAGCCCCTTCCCCTGGGTGCCGGTGTTGGAAGAACGGGAGATACTTTAACTGAGCTAAGTTTGAAGGTCAGAAGGGGTTTGGAGAGGTGGGAAGGGGACAAGTGGGGACAAGTTCAGGAGACCTACCCCCCATGTGAATGGAATGATGGAGACAGGGTGGGGCAGATGAGACAGGAGAGACCTGGAAGGTCAACCTCGTGAGGATGGTGGGGGGGTGCATGAAGGCTAGAGGCTGCAGGGAATGAGGGCTGAAGCAAGAATGTCTGAGCAGAAGGCAATGTAGATGGGAGGAGGGAGAGCGGGATGGGGAGGAGGAAGGGGAGGAGGGGGAGGAGAGGCAAAGTCTGATCTTTGCTGTTAAAATGAGTGCTAAATGAGCAGCTACTATTTGTTAAGAGACTCTGTCATGTGTGGTTAAAGAGATAACTCTGTCACCCTGATCCTTGTGAGTTTTATGGCCTTTGCCTCAGTGAGGATGACCTTGGACCAGTAAGTAATCAATCTTGCAGTGTTTTAGTGTCTTCTCTAAAAAAAAAAAATAAGGACCCCAGCTGCTAAGTAAGATGGCTCCATGGGTAAAGTAGCTTGTAGCCAAGCCTGAGGACCCGAGTTTGATCCCTGGGACCGTCATGGAGGGAGAGAACCAATTCCTCTTATCATCATACATGCCTTGTGGTTGGCTCTGCTACTTGATCCTGATACGTCTTCAGCTGTCCACAGTGTGTGGTGAGCAACGCTCAGCCCTCAGGCTGGGAAGGCTCTGTCAGGCCTGGGCCCTTGGGGTTGGCCATGTGTTACAGAGTTTGGATTTTGACTTTGGACATTATAAACTTGGGTGTGGATGCCTGCTCTGCCCTTTCTGAGCTTCGGTTTCCCCACGTAGGAAGTGGGCAGTTTGAGAACGCTACCTCGTTAGACTATAACGCTTTTGTTAAGATTGTCCTTCCAGCCCCCTGGGCTGAGGACAGGATATCCCCTGCCCTAGTCCCACCCCTGGCTTCCCCAGCCCTTAGGACCCAGCTGTGGCTTATTAGAGGAATTGCCTTGCTGGGGAAAGGACAGGACTCTGGCCAAGAGAAAAAAGTGAGCCCAGAGCAGGGAGGTGAGGGGTGGAGGCGGGGCCTAAGTGGAGGCGGGGCCTAAGTGGAGGAAGATGGAGCTGGAGCATCTCCCCACAGCTGTGAAAGGTCCTGTCCCAGCTTCAGCAGTTCTGAGAGAGATGGACATGGGAAGCAGGCTAGGGGGAGATGCTGCCCAGCTGACCTCAACGGTCAAAGTCTGATTCTGTGGCCAACAAACGGGCAGACAGAAAGTACCACCTACAGGGCTTGGCTGTGGAAGCCACCATCCATGCAGCCAGGGGACCCCAGAACAAACACTAAGAGCACCCAGCTTTGCTCCAGCTTCATCAGTGCTTCCTGGCCACTAAGCACATTCTCTGTTACACTCCATGGGCACCAGCTGTGCTTAGTCAAGATGGTGAGCCTTGGAGTCCAGTCCCCACTTGCTGGGGTCTTTGTTCCTTTGTCTGTAAAATAGAGGGCCTTCGGGGGGCCTGAGAGCTGGCTCAGTAGGTAAAGCGCTTGCAGGGCCAGCATGAGGACCTGACTTCAGATCCCCAGCACCCGGGTAGAAAGCTGGCACAATGGCACGTATCTTTAACCCCAGTTCTGAGGAGACAGAGACAGGAGGATACCTTGGCCTCACTGGCCAATCAGGATAGCCAGATCAATGAGCCCAGATTCAGCTCCTGTCTCAAAAAGGAAGATGGCAGTCAACTGAGGAAGACACATGACAACACACACACACACACACACACACACACACACACACACACACACACACACACGGTGAGAATAAGTAACCCCAGACTCCAGTACACTAAGGGCAGAGTGGGTCTTCACGGAATCTACCCGAACATTTCCCTGGGCCTCTGTCTAATCTCGCACCGGTGTCTCCCCTCCGCCTCACTGTCTTTGTGTAGACAGAAATTATGTTTAGTGCATTCCCTCCCTCACCTACCTCCCATGGTTTCCTACTGCTCATCAGTCAGCAAATACTCTATGGGGTCCTACTTGGGAGCGAGTTTGTTGCGTGAATACCTATGGCTGCCCAGTCATGGAGATGAATTGTTTTAGAGACCGAGGCCCAGAGGGGCTGCTGTGTTCTGGCTCAAGGCACCCTAGCCAGTAGGAATCTGAGACCATTTCCACATGATGCTATGGGCTTCAAAGGCTGCTGCCTCTTGAGTCAAGTAGTGCCAGAGCCCTAGGGGCTAGGGGGTCCCCCATGCTAAACAGGGTTGACACCCCTGGGGAGGGGGGAGTAGGAGTTCCCATGCTAAGCAGAGCTGAGGCTGGTTCCTATAACCCAGGGAGAGGCAAAGGGGCTTAGAACTTGCCATGGTCCTCCCTGTCCTGGGTGTGTCCTTCTGGCTCTGCCTGACTCAAGTCTGCCACGGGCCACTGAAGCGCCTCTGAAAGATGACTCACTCTCTGGGCCAGCCTGCATTGGTGGAACTGGGGCGGGAGGGAGTACAGCCATGTCAGGTTGGCCTCCAGCAGTGACAGAAGCCAGGCCTGCTTCACCGGGCCACAGGTTCCTTGGATCCGGGAACCAATGGGCATGTCTTCCTCTTGACATAGGAGGTGGACTCAGCAGGCTTGTGCAGGAGACAGGCACTGAGCTGACTTCCACCTGTCCCCTGTCTACGGGTGTAACATTGTCCAGGCCTAGAGTCAGATGGATCATGAACAGAGAGACCTGTTGTGGCTGGCTGGATGACCTCTGTGTACATTCTGGCCCATGTCTTAAAGTGGAAGTGAGACAGCACATGCCTGCAAGGCCATGGTACGCCTACTGTGTGGCACTTACTGGCATCAGTAATGGCAGTCCTAAAGCTGCTGCCCACTAAAGACTCAGGGAGGGACCCAGAGAGATGGGGACCCTAATAGCTTCTGCTTCTATAGCAACGCTCGCTGTCTCTACCTCAGTCTCCCATCTTTAGAACGGGCTGGAAACTGGTAGAGAACTTGGGGGTCCATAACTCTGACCTCTGGGAAAAGAAGCCTGCTTGTCAGCCTTGCTCAGGAAGCCCCTCCTGCCCGTCCTTTTACGGAGCTGACAGCCCCTCCTACGTGCTTGGTTCTTCAACTCTCGAAGGGCTCTTCTGTCCCAAGATCCCAAATCTCCTAACCTGGGACTCTCCCTGACCTCAGACTCCTTTTCTCTTCCAGGAGGAGTGATGGGCAGAAGCAGAGCTTCCCTCAGGCACTAAACCTGTTACTAGTGGACTCAGTTCCCTCCCACCCTGCTTCACCTTACCCTAAGGTAAGTGACCCCCAACCTATGGCCCTGGTCCACCCCCACCATGCCAGGGCCAAGAGATGCCTAAACATAACTATTGGGAAGATGTAAAATGTTTAGGTCAATGCCCTGGGGCTTAGGCCCCAAAAGGACACTGCTCCTGACTGTTGGGTGACCTTTTGTCTCAGAGGTTGAACCAGAGTCTGCACAAGTGCTAGGCATGGGGCTTAGAGATAAACTATTAAGGTAGATGGCTCCTTGGCCTCCTCTCCAGTATCATCACGGCCACAGCTATCCCCACTACAGTCCAGATGTGATAATGGCCCCTGCTTACCAGACTACATGCACCAGGATTTGATGAAAGATATCTCTCCAGTAGCCCAGGCAGGTTCTGGCTCCAAGTCCTGTGATGAAAACCTTTCTGTTGCTATCAACAGCCAAGGTTTGCTGGGTACCTGCTTAGTACATAGAGGCACACACTTTATTCCCAGATGCCTTGCCCAGTAGCCTCTGCAGAATGTCAGGGGCGGGGGGAGCTGGTGTTTAAGGAGGTTCATTTGGTTGGCACTGCATAGTACTTAGTGTCTTGCCTGAAGGGCTTCTCTGCCCTCAGTCAATCACTCTGTGCTGTGTCTAGGAGCATTCAAATGCAAGCCCAGAGATGCTGTTATTTGCCCAAAGGGCTACAAGCTGGAGGCTGTGGGGCCAGGGCTGGCTGGTGTTTTCTGGCCAGTATATGGCTTCTGGGCTTTCCAGTACAGGGGAATGAACCCTTGCTATGGCAGAATTAAAACCCACCTACAGCCACCTTGCCACCTGGTCCTTTCATCAACCTCAGGCAGGAGGGCATGCTCCCAGCTAAGACCCAAATGTTCAGAGAGGTGAAGGGTTCGGCCCTAGGGTTGCACAGGCAGGAAGGGTCTTCCAGGCACCTCCTCCAGAGCTCTGGCCTAGAATAAGGATTGACACCTTTCCTAGGCCAGGAGGACGAAGGTCCAGTGAATGTTTTCTATGTGTAGAACTTCAATCTCCATGGAGATCCCAAGCAGGGGTGCTAGCACAAAGGCCTCCCGAGACCCTCTCCTGCCTTCCCCGGAGGCAGCAGCCCTGGACAAGGCCATAGGAGCCCTCAGGAAACATCAACTTAATGGTAGCCACTTGCTTGAACAGCTGGGTTTGAGAGTGAGACTTTCCCCTGGCTGTGGGACTGTTGTTTGTTCTGCCTGAGCCTTGGTCCTGTCATCTGGAGGGAAGGCTAATGGATCATATCCTTGGAGCCTTGAGCCATGGACAGACCAAGGTGGGCCCTTCTGTTACCAATGAGCCACTATCCTTCAGCCCCCTGGCCTCCACCCAGTTGGCTACTACTTTCCAATTGTGCTAATACAGTGCACACAGTGAGCTTCAGACCACCACATCCCCATAGTCCACCCCTCCTCCAAATTAGGATCCATTCTGTGAACTGCTGTCATAGTTCACAGAAACCAACTCCCGGCGACTCATCTGGATCTCCAGCAGGCTATTGGTGGGCTGAGGGAACCTGCCTGGGATACTCTCAGCTTTCCTCAATACCCTATACTGGAACATATTTATAATGATACTGAAACCAGTTTGAGAGGCATGTAACCTCCCTCTACCTAAGGGCAAGTCCCACCTATAACACAGAGTAGACAGCTGCTGCTGCTGCTGTTTCTTCTTCTTCTTCTTCTTCTTCTTCTTCTTCTTCTTCTTCTTCTTCTTCTTCTTCTTCTTCTTCTTCTTCTTCTCCTCCTCCTCCTCCTCCTCCTCCTCCTCCTCCTCCTCCTCCTCTTCCTCCTCTTCCTCTTCCTCCTCTTCCTCTTCCTCCTCTTCCTCCTCCTCCTTCAGTTTTTCAAGACAGGGTTTCTCAGGGTTTCTCTGTGTAGCCCTGGCTGTCCTGGAACTCATTCTGTAGACCAGGCTAGCCTCAGAGTCACAGAGATCTGTCTGCCTCTGTCTCCTGAGTGCTGGGATTAAAGGCATGTGTCACCATTGCCTGGCTAAGGGTGTCTTCTCTATTGACCTTGCTAGCTTGTCACTGGGCAATGCCTTAGGAAGTGCTTTGGTACTAATCAGTCTTACTGTGTTCCCAGGGTAGTATTTCCTTCTCCTCAGGGAGCCACTTTTTTTGTCTTTTTTTGGTTTTTTGAGACAGGGTTTCTCTGTGTAGCCCTGGCTGTCCTGTCGGGAGCCACTTTTAAATAGACACTGAGCTACCCTCTGCAGGACTCAGGGACTGTAAAACCTGTATACATGTGCATACTTGGCCTACCTATACCTAGTCTGGGGGCCAGGCTGCATTCAGACAGACAGATGCAAGTACATATATCTATAGTGTATTCAGACTTGCTGGTGAACACATGAAGGAGATCGATACATTCCTAGGCATCCCTACCCACCCCTTCCTGCCCACCCACACTTGTATGCTAGAGAAATGCAGCATGTCATGTAGAGCCACAACTGGCCTTGTACGTACACAGATACAGACCTAGGCACACGCACAGCATGCACTCTACTTGGCCTACATATCACTGGTGATTTGAGCAGCTTGGGCCTCCCCCAGGGCCACTGTGGGGAAGGATGTTCCTCTGGCTGCATTGTGATGGGTGCCCGGAAGTGTGCAAGGCCTGGAAGTGGTTGCGTAAATCAATATTTGCTGTTGTTAATTATTAAAGCCAAAGCTACTTGGTGTCTGGAATGCACATCTCTGGTGTTCCCGCTGGCTCTCTGGGTCCAATCCTGACCCTGGGCCAGGTCTGGGAGGGAAGGGAAAGTGCTGCCTGCCTTCCTTTCAGGAGCTCCCCAGCCCTGGGGACAGAGGGTAGTAGACAGCACTTCTGAGAAGTTGCAGAAGGTCTGGTCCCCCAGCTGGAGGACAACCCTGCCCCTGGAACATCCAGACTTCTCCAGCATCTGTCTTGGGGCCTGTCCCTGCTGCACAGTGGCTGTACCAGCCCCAAGACACAAGGACAGCAATGTCAAGTAGGGGCACTTCAGAGGCCTTGTAATTTACAGATGGTGAACTGGGCCAGCAGAGGTGCCAGAGACTCTGCAGTTCCAGGCTCTTCCAGAGATCCCTGGATTTCCTAGCAGATAAGCTATTGCACCTCTTGGAATATGGTTTTCCTATCTGTCTAATGAAGACATTTGTACCTCCTTGGTTATGGCGATCTGGTGAGACTAGTCCAGCTAAGGAAGTGCTCAAGTAAAGCACCATCTCTGGGACTCTTGCATTCCCTGGGCACAGCTGTCCCGAGAACCTTGTCCTTGAAGCCCAGAGGCAGGGTCTCCAGTCTGGGAAGTCACAGCTGCTAACAGAAGCGCCTTAGGCTTCTTGCGCGCAGGCGCAGTGTCCTGGGCCACTTGCCGGGCCGCCCCACGAGTGGGCGTGGCCTATACGTCCCGCCCCTCCTCCGAGCCTCCCGCACCTGGCGCCCCGCCCCCTCGGGCCCGGCGGCAGGGTGAGCCCAGAGAAGGCAGAGCCGCGGCGGGACAGGAGCGCGGAGCTCGGGCTACGGGGGCCCCCGGGCCGGGCCGGCTTACAGCGCCGCCGGGGCTGGGGCTCGGGATGGCGCAGCCGCGGACCCCAGCGCCCCAAGGCCGTCCTCGGAGGGGCTCGTTGCCCGCAGGGGCCGGCTGGCAGGTGAGGACTCCAGCAGGGGCGGCCTGGCTGACTGGGGACCCAGGGCCATCACTCAGCCTTACTAGCCAGAGTCTGGGAGGCTGCGTCTGAACCCCATCACGGTGGGTGTGTGTGGACTGACACCCGGACTACACGGAGCACCTAGTCCTATGGGCAGTTTTCCACGGCTGCCCCTGGGTCCCAGACACTGTGGGACACTGTGGCTGAGGGCTGCAGTGACATTGAGTGTGTGTGTGTGTAACTGTTGTTGGGACTGCCTGCTGCCTTCCCCACACGGATGGAGCAGCGATATCACAGGGTAACTTTGGCTCTTCCCCAGGTGGGATGCTCGGCTTCTGGCCACACCACTCCCAGCCTTCCTTTGCCATGTGTCAGGGCGTCTGCTGTTGCCTGTGGGGCTGTAACTGTGGGTGTTACTTGTTGCTGTGTGTGTACACGCTGGGTGACAGTGCCATGTGTCAGTGTTTATGTGGTTGTGACTCTGGTGCAGTAGTGTGTGGTGTTTCATTGTAGCTGGCTGTTTGGTCACCTTAAGAAGGTCTCCTCTTTTCCTCAGCCCGTTGCTGGGTCTCTTTAGGATGAATAGGTCAGAGACTATCTGGCTGACCCTGAAAGAATGGTGGCACTGTTGTGGCATTGTCACATTGACAGGTGTGTTTGTCTTCCAGGACTATAGGTGTATGTTTATGCTATCTGTCAAACTGCCAGTGCTATCTATTCTTCCAAACTCAGAGGTGTTGGGTGTGGCCACGGGTACCCATGGCTCAGGGGCTCCTGGGTACTACTGAAGTGGACTTTACAGGTTAGATTTTGTGACCTTCACACTGGGCATATGTGGTGATGGGTGGCTATACTCAGGACCCCATGGGGTTTAACAACCATGGCTGTTGCCTGATTTCTTCTTCCTTTGCTCAGAACTCTTATCTACAATATGGGATGCTGGCTTGGGTCTGTTGCACCACATGCTTTGATCCTGGCAGTGGTACCTGGGATTCTGCATCTGTTTCCCTGAGCACCTGGCTGATCCTGCACGTGCCAGTATGTCTCCTGGTCTCAGCCAAGAGAATGCATGTGTCTGAGAATGCAGGGGTTCAGGCCTGCATTGGTGTGTGTACATGTGTGAATATCAGGTACATGGACTTGAGTGTGTGTTGTGTGTAACTCAGGACACCAACGTGTGTGTGTGTGTGTGTGTGTGTGTTAGGCTATGTTTCTAAGAATTACTATGTAGACTCCATATGGATTTCTCTGTGTGCACGCATGCACGCGTGTTTCTTGATACACAAAAGGTATGCCTGGTGCCATGTTCAAATCACGGTGTGGAGGCCTGTGTATGTGTGTGTCTCACAGACAGAGAGTATGTTTCCTGGATTCACAACCTTAGCACATATGTGTGAGCCCAGATGGCCCCTCCTGGGCAGCAGGAACCACCTGAGTTGAACCTTGGAAGGGCTGGAGGAAAGGCTGTCCTGGACTCTGGGGGCTTCCCAGGCCCAGCCCCCCAGTCGGCCAGCCTCCATCCGGTAGGGATGCTGCCTTCCAGGAAGACTCAGAAGGGAGTTGGCGTTGGAGAGGCCCATGCTGCCAAGCAGCTGCCAGACACTGCGTTAACCCTGTGTGTGTCCTCACTGGCCTTGGACAAGCTGGCTTGTGCGTGGGGGGGGGGTGTGCATGTGGGACCAGCATCTCTCCCCAAAGAGTCCCCAGCCCTCAATGTTTGTAGCGAGGGCTGTCTGACCAGGGCATCAGTGAACTGGCTGTCTTCATGGCTGCTGGTGGAACCACAGACCCCCCCTACATGCCTGATGGGGCTTGGCTCTATGGCTGGGTCCTGGGGGCTCTCAGGGGTCCATATGCCAATCCCAGAACTGATATCATTTCATTGTCAGAAAAGAAGGTATCTCTTTCCCTAGACTGACAACACCCTCCTCCTTCCAGAAAGCAACCTGAGTTGGGGTGTCGGCCAGAGATCCAGGACCTGGACTCTGGGCTCACATCCCTAGGCAACTGGCCAAACTCTGGAGGGTCAGTTGTACGAAGCCCCTCCCACAAAGTCTTCCTCATGAGAGGACCAGGCAGGCTGGGGTGGTTAGAGCCTGTCCCAGGCTTGGCAGTATCATCCCCGCTTCCCGCGGGACTGACCTCTCTCCCATCTCTGTTGCAGAACTCAGATCTGTTTGAGATGATTGAGAAGATGCAGGTAAGGATGGGCCAGGGAGCCCCAGAACCGCCTGGGCTAAAGGTGGAGATCTGCTCTGCGGAGCCTTGAAGGACTAAGTGTTAGGCACCTGCCTCCTCTCTAACTGTGAACTCTTCTGGGCTCCCAGGGTCCCCCACAGGCCATTCCCACATGTATATAACCCACCCAGCTCATCAGAGTCCTGGTAAGCGCCTCTGCAGGAACCCCATGAGGAATGGAGGCGGGGACAGATGGGTATGGGGAGATATTAATGAGCCAGGCAGCCTGGGGTGCAGTCCTGACCCTTGCTTCACGAACCCTTCTGACCCTCCACCTCCCAGCCCTGGCCTGTTTGTGGCATGGGTGAATTCTCCCATGTACCTCTTGATGCACTAGCCCCTCCCTCCCTACACACACACACACACACACACACACACACACACACCCCACATGCCGGCGTACACCACCCTGCCCCCACTCCCAGCAGCTCCCAGCAGCACGTGCATTCCTGCACAGAGCCCCCAGCCCCTCCCTGCTGCTGTACCTCCCTCAGCACATTACCGAGAGGATGCCAGAGGCCCGAGGACCCGATCCAGCCAGCACCTCGTTCTGCAAGTGCCCCTCCATACATGAGTGTCTGTCTTAGGGCTTTCCCCTCAGCCCAGGGGGGGGTCTTCTGGTGACAGGCATGGCAGAAGGGTAACAAACAGCGTCCCTTCTCTTGCAGGGAAGCAGGATGGATGAACAACGATGCTCTTTCCCGCCACCCCTCAAGGTAGGTGGACCAGGTCAGACTCTGGGGCTGACACCCTACTGGGCTGTGTAGGGTTACTGGGTGCCAATATTGGGCCCTGGGTGAGCAGGGCAATTGACTCTGGGAATTTAGCCGCGGGTAGAGCCTTTTCCCTGACCCTAGCCTTCAAAGCCAGCTCCTGCTCCCTTCTGCACCATGCAAGCACCTGCCCTTCCAGGCCACCCAATACTACAGCTGAAGCCATTGCTGCAAAGGTGGCTGCCATCACATGGCTGTGTTTTCTCATTGGTCTGTGAGCCCCTGTTCACACTCAGCTCTTGTCTGGGGCAAGGCCATGCACAGGTCCTCAGATAGCCATGTACCTCTGATTCAGAATTCCCCCTTGAAGATGTGGCTGGACCTAGGGGAGGGTCTCAGGGCTGATCGGGTGCTGGGCTGAAAGACTGAAGCTTCATTCAAGGCTGGGGTCTCAGAGCTGTCTTCAGATTGACGCCACCTAGGGGCTTGGTAGGAATGTCAGCTATAAGGTCTCGGACCACTGCTGTGCGCATCTGAACTAGCCTCCCTTGTCCCTGGAAGAAAGCTTCTGAGCCGGGCAGTGGTGGCACACGCCTTTAATCCCAGCACTTGGGAGGCAGAGGCAGGTGGATTTCTGAGTTCGAGGCCAGCCTGGTCTACAGAGTGAGTTCCAGGACAGCCAGGGCTATACAGAGAAACCCTGTCTCGAAAAACCAAAAAAAAAAAAAAAAAGAAAAAAAAAAGAAAGCTTCTGAAGATACCAAACTCAGCCTCAGAGCAACCTGGAACTGTGTGTGTCTGTGTGTATGCATGTGTATGCGTGCATACGATGCGTGTGTGTGTGTGTGTGTGTGTCTGTCTGCCTGTCTGTGTGTGTCTGTGTGAAAGGTGAAGCCCCACCTCAGCTGGCCCTTGGCTCATTTATATCTTGCAGACGGAGGAAGACTATATTCCCTACCCAAGTGTCCATGAGGTACCAGCCTGAGCCCCACACTCACCCTGTCCATGACCCTGGGATGCCCTCATGAAAGGCTGTCCCATTGGAGACCCACTTTCTGGTTCTGAGGGTTTCAGGGTTCTTTGAATCTGAGGCCTCTGGGCCACACGCTCTTCCACCCCTCCCCCATCCTTTGCATAGCACTGAAAGGGGTGGATGAGAGTCGAGGACCTGATAGCCCAGGGCCGTCCAGTATGTTCTGGGTCTGAGTTGGGAGGTTGCCCTGGGTCCCTTAATGGGTGCTGTATGGAGTGATTCTCAGCTGAGTCCCCCTCTAGGTTTTGGGGCGAGAAGGACCCTTCCCCCTCATCCTACTGCCCCAGTTTGGGGGTTACTGGATTGAAGGCACCAACCATGAAATCAGCAGCATCCCTGAGACAGAGCCGCTGCAGTCTCCCACCACCAAGATCAAGCTGGAGTGCAACCCCACAGCCCGAATCTACCGGAAGCACTTTCTCGGCAAGGTGAGGGGGGGGGCCAGGGGAGGGGAAGTTTCTTGGCTAGAATTCTGAGTCTCAGGGAGCGTCATGTGGCTTCATTCATTCTTCACAAAAGGCAGTTGGGCATGGTTGTCAAGAGAAGAGACCCCACCATGGCTTGCGCCTTGGCTAGGTTACCTGTTATATGCCTATTTCCCCATTTGTAAAAATGACAGTTTCTCTCTCACATGTTTGCTGGGCAACCTTAATGAGAAGATACTAGTAGGTGATTTTGAATGACATCTGAAACTAAGTGTTTTTCATGTGAGCAAATAATGAGCACCAGCTGTATGCCTGGTCTTGCTCTGGGCACCAGCTATGGAACAGCAGACAAAACTAATCCAGACCTGGCCCTCAGCAGCCAGTGTAGTCTGGGAAGACACAGAGCTGTCATGGCTTGACTAGGTCTGGGGTCACCATGGCCTCAGAGCAGACCCAATAACTGCTCAGTAAACTGACACACAAGGTGACAGTCTGCTGAGTGGTGGCTGGGCAAGGCGAAAACTCTCCAAAGTTATCAGATGTGAGCCAGATATGGTGATGCATGCCCATAATTGCAGCACTTGGCAATCTGAGGCAGGAGGATCGCCAGAAGTTCAACCTGGGCCACAGAGAGAGACCTTGTTTCACAGAAACAAAAAGAAAGACATGATTGGGTGAGAGTTGAGAGAAGCCCTGTGTTGGGACCCTAAGTTCTACACGGCGTGGTATCTGTATGCCATGAAAACAGAAGAGTTATCTCATGGGCTCTGAGGCCTCAGGGCCCGAGTGCCAGTGGTGCCTCTGTCTGTTGATCTTTCCTGTTATCTTGGGTGTTTTATTTAACCTTCTTGAACTGCTTCCTTATCTGTAAAAACTGGGGTAAGCCAAGTGCATGGGAAGGCACGTAATAAACACACGGTTGGTGGCGGCAGCCGCCACGCCTGCCTGCTCCACCGTGAGAGCAAGGCTCTCCTGTTAGGGAAGAGGAAGCTGATTCTCTGGCGCGGCGACTCGGGCAAGATCAGTTATTGAACCTTCCACTAAGATGCCCTGGACCATGAGGCTTGAAGCCAGTGGATGGAGGATGTGTGCACACAAGGGGAGAAGGGGTACCCTGGCAGGATTGGGCAGCTATGTGATCTCAGTGTAGACCCACAGCACCAGCCTACCTCTAGGAAACACTAGTGCTGTCTGGGTTGGGGGTGGGTGAGGCAATTCACTGTGCCACTGACTAATGCAGCAGGCCCAAGCTCCATCCTTTGCCTGGGGACAGACCCAGAACATAGCATGGGATTCTACCTCCTGGCTGAGCCTGCGGTGGAGGAAGGGAGACCTTCATCCCAAGTGCCCACTGTCCAGTGCTCTCCGCTGTGTCAAGCAATCATGACAGTGAATCTGGAACATAGTTAGCACTCTTAAGCTTGCCAAAGGAGTCACGATGCTGAGTGGAGGTGGGGGTCTTCAGCACAGCAGACACTAAGGTACAGGTGGAGGCGCTCGGTGGTACCGGGGCAGGTCAGCAGGATGGAGGAGAGGTAGCTAGGGAAGCAGTGCCCAGAGCAGGGACCACATCATGGCAGGAAGAGTCGATGATGGTGACCTTGGGGACTGATTTCTGGAGAGCCTGAGCCCACCTTCCACTGCGTCTTAGGGCTCCTCCGCCCTTGTCAGGAACTCCCAGCCCCTGGACTCCTGGCCAAATACCTGCCACTCATCAATGGGCAGTGGGAGTTTTCTCTACTCTCTTTCTAGGCCAGGGGTTAAGGGAGCCCTGGTCTGGATCCATTCATTGGCCCCTGAACTGCAAATTTGAGGGCACCCCCAGCCCCACCTCTTTTTACACCCCACCTCCAAATGCAGTTCATGTTTAAACAAGACTTACTTCCAGGATGACTCTCAGGGCGGGTGTGGTTGAACAGCTCCACTCCCAGGCCTGGGCCGGCAGGGGGAGCCCAGGGCCAGGCTGGGGCTGGGGCTTCTCACTTCTGGGCTTAGGGATTTTCCCCCTTAAAAAGTGTGCTGGGCCTGGGTAGCCATAGAGGGGTGCCATTTCTGTCATAGGTATCCCTTGTATCCTGTGGACTGTCTTACCAGCCTTGTGCCCTCTGCGCTAGGTGAGGCAGGAGGGCAGAAACCTGCCTGGTCAGTTAAGATGCTTCACTTCCTGTTTCTCACAGGCCCTGGCTTCAGGGCCACCGAGCCACAGCTGGGCAATCAGTGGCTTGGCTTCTTTTAATTTCTGTTTCTTTTTAGCTAGTTGGTCTTCACCCCTCCCTCCTCTCCTACTCCCCTTATTCTGTGGAGGTCAGAAGGGTGGAATGGATCCTCTGGCCGGAGTTACAGGCCATTATGAGCCACCTGACATGGATGTCGGAAACACAAGTCTGGTACATGCTCTTGACTGGCGAGGCACCTGTCCTGTCCCATCATTTTCTTTTCCTAAGACAAAGTCTCACTGTGTTGCTCAGGCTGGCCTTGAACTCAGGATCACCTGCTTCAGCCTCCCGAGGCTGGAAGGCCAGGTATCCCCAACCTCACCTGACTAGTTGGCTTTCCTTATTGAGCCCTTGCTGAGTACTCAGGAACTAGGACATACATACATACATACATACATACATACATACATACATACATACATATACATGCTTATGTATACAGGTATGCAGATGTACATGTGACTCCAACCTTGATAGGGAACCAGAGACAAGGTTCCAACAGACATTCTTGAACACCATGCCAGGGACTTTACCAGGCTCACCTGCCCTATTCAGATAGGTGGCTGCCCTCCTGTCAAATAAACCAGAAAAGTGAGGCCTGAAAAGCAGGCGTGCTTCTCAGCTGGTAAGAGGCGGAGCTAAGGCAGAGTCTGTTGTCACGAATGGCACCTGCTGTTTGGTGAGGGACCTGGTTTCCAGAAGCCACTTATCTCCCTCCCTTCCCTGCCCCTCCACCGCAGGAACACTTCAATTACTATTCACTGGACAGTGCTCTCGGCCACCTGGTTTTCTCGCTCAAGTATGATGTCATCGGGGATCAAGAGCACCTGCGGCTATTGCTCAGGTATGGGCAGTAGAGGGGGGAACCCCAAGACAGTAGGAAGGACTGAGGTCTAGTGTTCCAGTGCTCGGCTCACTGTACCTGCCTTCCTGATGGAGGCCCAGAGAGGAACAAGAGTTTGCCTCAGGTCGCACAGCAAGGTAGCCACTTATCCAGGCTTGGTCCCCACTGCCATCTTTGGTCTCCCCTGATGTCTTCCCACTGTTCAGTCTCTCACCTGCGTTGCTTTCTCCTGCCAGGACCAAGTGTCGGACCTACCATGATGTCATCCCCATCTCCTGCCTCACCGAGTTTCCCAACGTGGTCCAGATGGCAAAGGTGAGGCCATGAGCATCCTGGGTCTGGCGCTTCCGGGATCCCTGTGCCTGCATATGGCAGCCTCTTACCCGGTTCTACCTAGTGTCCACGCTGCCCTGGGTTGTCCTGGGTATCTGCCTGTGTGCTTCTAGCTTTCTTTGCAGCACCCACAGATCCCAGGGGGTCCCAGTTCTCTGAGCTCCATTCTGAGCAGCAGCGAGGGCTTCCAGCTCAGCTCGTCCCCTCTGCTTCCTGCCACTGTCTTCCCTAGACTTGCCCAGGATGTAGGGAGTCTCTCCCGTTCTCTCTGAGCCCAGCTCCCTCCCCTCCCTGTGCTCTCTTGCAGCTGGTATGTGAAGATGTCAACGTGGATCGATTCTACCCCGTGCTTTACCCTAAGGTACCTGAGCTGCTTTGTTTACCAAGGATGGGTGGCAACTGGACGAGCGAGCACCTGTTGGTTCTCTTGATGGCTGGGCATGTCCCCCAGGTCCTCTCATTTGCCCCGACAGCCCTGCATCGCCCACAGTGTGTAATAGTGTCAGTGCTATCTGGGAAACTTCCTAGGATGGTCTGCACTCTGGCTTTCCTTTCCATGGTCCTCGCCTTCCAGGGGATACAGGGCCACAGAACCCCTAGAGCCCCAGAAGTGCCTCCTCACAGCACAGTGCACTCCAGCGCCCTGCTGCTGGCTCTGCTGGTGTCTGTAAGGATCCTGGAAGTCATGGCCTTGAAAGATGCTGGGGGTTCCTGGCTGGATTTTTGATGAGGCTGAGGTGAAGGAAGGTGAAGGAAGGGATGTCGTAAATCAAGCCCCATGTCTTGGTTTTGGTGGGAGAAACAGGCTCAAAGTGAGGAGGGACACCCACTCAAGGCCTCACAGCCAGCTGGTCCGACTTTGGGTGTCTAGGAGCATGAGGAGGTTTGCCCAAGTGTCAGGGAGTGAGCTGGGCATTGCAGAGCGGATTGGGGTGGGCTCGGCCATGATAGGCAGGGCTGAAGGTAGAACTTAGAAATCCAACAGGATCAGGGCCGAGACCTAACCCTGGGCAGGCCTGCAGGCTACTGACTTAAGGCAAACTGCTGAAGCCTTCCAAAGCAAGGGGTTGGGGAAGAGTGGAGTCTCTCCATATGAGGATAGTGTGGTGCCTGGCACAGGGCTCTGATACTCCCCGCAGACACTACCCTCACTCTCCACAGGCCTCCAGGCTCATCGTCACCTTTGACGAACATGTTATCAGCAATAACTTCAAGTTTGGAGTCATTTATCAGAAGCTCGGCCAGGTGTGTTTACCCTTCCCCTCCCCTGGCCTGGTCCTGCGGCCCACCTGACCTCACCCTCAACTGTCACCTGCCAGGAGCTTGGGGACTGCTCATGGCCACTCTGAGAGGAAGTAGGGCTGAGGGAGGGCCACTCAGGAGCTGCAGCTCTGTGACCTTGCCCCTGTGTGGTCTCCAGACATCTGAGGAAGAACTATTCAGCACCAATGAGGAAAGTCCTGCCTTCGTGGAATTCCTTGAGTTTCTGGGCCAGAAAGTCAAATTGCAGGACTTCAAGGGGTAAGCCCCAGATGAAGCACTGTTTTGACCATGTCCCTGAGCAGGGAGGGAACCCCATCCTGGCCCCATGAAGGCCTGACTGGAGCTGGAGACTCAGCCATGGCCTTGGGGGCCTGGGAACAGATTCCGAGGAGGCCTGGACGTGACCCACGGGCAGACGGGGACCGAGTCTGTGTACTGCAACTTCCGCAACAAGGAGATCATGTTTCACGTGTCCACCAAGCTGCCATACACAGAAGGGGACACCCAGCAGGTAGCCTGGGCACCCATCTACCTGTTTCCTACAGTCACCCGTGACCCCATCTACTTGTCTGTTTAGCATCCATGGCACCAGACTCAATGTGGCCCTGCGCTGTCGATACAGAATTGACCCATCCGTCACCCCCACCCCCCTCCCGGGCAGGCTGTAGGTGGGACAGGGGAGGAGGGAAAACCTTGACTTCTACCTCTGTGAGGTGATGGTGATAATGGCGTCTATCGGGGATGTGACTACAGTACATTATACACAGCAGGGGCCCTGCCTGGTGAGGAGCAAGAGACGTGGTGGGGTCATGTGGGGGTCCCGAGACTGAGCAGAGCCAGGAGTTAGGAAGCGCTTTTAAGGTGAAGTGACAGGCTGTCAAGTTGCTAAGAGAACGGAGTGCAGAGTCCCACGCAGAAAGAATAGGGAGTTCAGGCATGTTCTTCAACCTGCACTCAAATTGGGTTCCCCTTGTTGGGAGCTTTCCCATCAGGCCACCTGCTTGGCTCTCCTGCCCCAGCCCAGGGTGCTAAAGGTGCTAACGGACTGAGGAGATGTCTTACTCTTGCTGGGTTTTGCCTTCGAATCTCTGTTTCAGCAATGCTAACTTCATTGTTCAGTGATGGACTGTGTTTGGGGGTGCAGAGGTCGAGTTCGGATAGGGAAGGGCTGAGAAGTGCGACCCGATTTGAGACCTGGGTTAAAGTTCCCGAGGGCATCAGGAGACCTGGAAACTGCTCTGCTCAGCTTCCGTTTCCTCGTCTGTCAGAGGTTGCCAAGGAGACGGGAATCATTTTAAGACAAGTTTTGCCATTTTGGGGGTGGGCAGGGAACACACATCTCTGGATGTGCTCTCTGCTTGCTCCACCCCCCCCCCCCAGCCCTACACCCTCCGGGCACCCTGCCCCACACCCTCCATGGTCAGGCTATGAAGGCCTGTGACCCTGTGCTCAGTTGCAGCGCAAGCGGCATATTGGGAACGACATCGTGGCTGTGGTCTTCCAGGATGAAAACACGCCCTTCGTGCCAGACATGATTGCATCCAACTTTCTCCATGCCTATGTGGTGGTGCAGGCAGAGGGGGGTGGCCCCGATGGCCCCCTCTACAAGGTGGGTAAACTGGGGCCTCCTAGGGCACGTGGCTGTGAGGAGCGAGGACTCCTTAGAGGGCCGCTTACCTCCTGTCTGGTCTGGTCCTTCCCCACCGCCTCAGCCTTTGCGTCCTCTGAAGCTCCTTCACCAGTCCCGCCCTGCAAACTCAGGGCAGGGGTTGGAGGAGCTGAAATTTCTGGTTTAAAAGTTCCCCAAATGGAGCAGCCCCAGAGCCTCCCAAACCCCACAGGATAGGAGCTGATTTAGGGGTCTCTGACCCCACAGACTCAGCTTCCCTGCCTTTCAGGTCTCAGTCACTGCTAGAGACGATGTGCCCTTTTTCGGGCCTCCCCTCCCGGATCCTGCTGTGTTCAGGAAGGTAAGAGGCAGCCCTACCCCGTCCTCCATCAGGAGGGCAGGACTAGAGTGGGAGGGGTCTGAGGGGGGCCATAGTCTTGCCCCAGGAGGACTTGAAGCCTCACTGTGGACTGGGGATCTAGGTTCCCCTCACCCTTCAGCTGTGCTACCTCTCTTTGTCTTGTTAAATGCTGAGACTTATTCTTCAAGGTCACAGCATAAACTACAGGCTGTTTTATATTTTTTCTAGCTGACTGTGGCCTTTCATTTCTTCTCTATGTTTGTGGGGGAGGGGCACATGGGTCTCTGCCAGCCTCTCAGTAGACTCTTGGCAAACCCTGGTTTGATCCCCCCCCCCCCTTACTTGTACTGCTGGGCCCTCCCGAGTCAGGGGTACAGGATCCCTCATAGGTGCCTGACTAGAGAGCTGACTAGGAGCTCCAGCCTGCCTCACCTCCCTCAGCCCCTTCCTTTAATGGTCACCTGACCCTCTTCTCACTTCCTCCACACTGGGGGGATCCCAGGGGCCTGAGTTCCAGGAATTTCTACTGACAAAGTTGATCAACGCTGAGTACGCTTGCTACAAAGCAGAGAAGTTTGCCAAACTGGAGGTAAGCGTGGACCGGAGGGACAGACGCCCTCCCTGGAGGGAAAGGCATGCTCGGACCTTGGCTTTGGGGGTGCTGATTGGGGAGGGCAAGTGAGAGGCAGCAGAGGGTAGTGTCCACACGGGGTCGGGGATGAAGTTGCCGTGCAAGAGGAGGGAGCTGGAGAACTGGGGAAGCCAGCACGGCTACCTGAAGAGCTCCCTGTACTTCACACAGGGAAGGTGAAGCCAGGATTGGAAATACCTGGGGGGGGGGGGTGATCTCTGGGGTCTCTCGTGGCTGACCCACAGGAGCGGACGCGTGCTGCCCTTCTGGAGACACTCTATGAGGAGCTCCATATCCACAGCCAGTCCATGATGGGCCTGGGCTGTGACGATGACAAGATGGAGAACGGCAGTGGTGGGGGTGGTTTCTTCGAGTCTTTTAAGGTGAGGGTCTGGGCTCTACCCTGGAGGGCAGGGCTGATGGAACAGGGGTGGAGTGGTAGCAAGGGGCAGCTCAGTCATGGATGGGCCTGGGTCTTAGTCCTAGAAGTGGGGTCGGATGCGGGGCTTGTGGCTCTGTGAGGGACATGTGGCTGGAGGTGGGGTCTGGCTAAGGGCTTGGAAGTGTGGCTGAGGTTGAGGACATAGCTTGGTGGACCTGAGCTCTCGGGTGCACGGAGATTTGGAGATGTGCTCTGGGCCTTGGGTATTCTGAGCCAGGAAGAAGAGTATAAAGTGGGGCTCTGGTTTGGGATGGGGTTAATGGCTGGAGGAGCTCTGGAGAGAGGGTCTGTCTGAGAGCACCCCCAAAGGTTGTAGTCCTCCAGACTAGCAAGGAGCCACTGGTGCTGTGGGCTGTGGCTGACAGGTTGGAGGGGAGGAGGTCTGTCTTGTTTGGGTGGCATTGCAGAGAGACCTCACTGTGTGACCTCTGTGGTACTTTGTGGTTAGCTAAGAGCACGGCTTCCCTGGGTTTACATCTCAGCCTTGCCTCTTATCAGCTCGGGCATTCTCCAAACCTCAGTTATCTGTTGAGTAGTGAAATGGGGGTTCGTAACAGCTCACCACACACAAATGCTTTTGCATTATTTGCAAAGCAAGCAAGCATCCTATAGGTGTAAAATCCTGCCTATCTACCAGAGCAAGGACAATCTAGAGGCAGGCGGAGGAGGGGGCTTCTGCCTCCCTTTGGATGGGGCCTGGACTCACCCAGCCGCAAGGCGGTGTGCAGTGATTTCTCGGTTCCTCCTGCCCACAGTGGGGAGATGACCCCACTCTTACGCAGGCTCAGCTACAGTGGGAAGATTAATTTAGTAGCGCCCAAAGGACCAACCAGAGTCAGGGACCCATGGACTGAACCCAGGTCTAGTGTTTGCTTTGAGCAGGATCGGGGTTTCTCATCTGGCTGGTACCAAGTAGGGACCCTGGATTAGGCCAAAGTGTGCTCCTAAGGCCACAGAGTCCGCAGGGAAAGGCATATGATCTGACCCTGCGGGCTCGAGGCTCACCTCTGTCTAGGTTTTTTCCTGGTAAAAGTGACCATTAGACAGTCCCACCTTATAGAGAGGCTTGGATGGCAGAGTTCATATACTGTCTGGCTGAAGAGGAAACACTTGGTCTAGCATGGTCTGGAAGTGGACAGAAAGAGGGGGAGGGACCTGAGAGTCCTGGAGGGCCCCTGGGAGGGGAAGTGACCCTGAGAGGGTCCTGGATGGCCCCTGGGAGGGGAAGGGACCCTGAGAGGGTCCAGGAGGGCCTGTGGTGAGCACATGCACGGTGTTGTCTGCCCTCCTCATGACATCCACCTGAGATGCTCAGCATGCTGGTGACACATCTAAAGCCTGGCTGTTCTGAAGCTCGCTGTTTGCCTGCCCCATGTGTGACACACACGGAAGCTGATGCTTCACCAAAGGATGGGACTTCCTAGGGTCACCCAGAATGGCATTGGTGGCAAGGGGCCAGATGCATGTATCGTGGAGGTTTCCCAAGGGTAAGAGGCCTCAGGAAGCCCCCTTTTATGCCCACTTCCATTCCCACAGAGAGTCATCCGGAGTCGGAGCCAGTCCATGGATGCCATGGGACTGAGCAACAAGAAACCCAGCACCGTGTCCACCAGCCACAGTGGGAGCTTCACCCTCAACAACCCAGACCTGGCCAAGGCAGCTGGCATAGTGAGTGTCCCCAGACGTCCCCTGACCACCTTCCTCCCCAGGGCCCTTAGTGAGGACTTACCTCTTCCCACTGCCCTGCTGTTCATGTGCTCACCCTGGGCACTGGACTTGGTGGAGATACTGTTCTCCATGGCCAAGGGCCCCAGTCAGGGCACTGGGAGATACTATTCCTCAAGCCCCCGGCCTTCTCCTCCTGGCCCTTTGTTTATTCGGGTGTGACTTTCTATAGCCTCTGTGTCCCAGTCCTTACTGAATACCTGCTGTCTGTTGTGTGCTGGAAACTGGGCTGCTTTGTGGGCATCTACTGTCAAGCCTTAAGTCTCTGGAAACACTTCTGTATGTGAGGCTGTGGGCATCCACTGTGTGTCAGGACCTGGGCTGCTGTGTGGACATGTAACTTTGTGAGCACCTACTGTAAACCCAGCCCTGAATTCGTGTGAGCACCTACTATATCCCCTGCCCTGAGCTGCTGTGTGAGCACCTACTGTGTGTTGGAAAATGGGCTTCTGTGTGGGCATCAACTCTGTAAGCACCTTCTGTGTGCCCCAACCCTAGGCTTCTGTGTGAGTACCTACTGTGTGTTAGGAATTGGGCTGCTGTGTGAGCAAATTATGTGTGCTAAGCTCTGATTATCAAGGGACACAAATGCTGTCTCTCAGGACGTATGTTGCTGTGTGGACATTCATTTCTTTCTTGTGTGGTACTACTCTGTGTCTGCAGCAGCCCGGGCCTCAATGCCTGTGACTGCCTTTTGTGTGTCTGGAACTGGGCTTTTGTGTGGGCTTGCCTAGGTGAACCCCCGTCACTGATTACTAACTGTCTGCCAGGCTCTATGGGAGTCTGTCCCCCACACTCAGGGAATTCAAGAAGCCTACATCACGACTTAACTGCTCTGCGCCATCTAGTGGCTACCCCAGACACTGCATGGATTGCTCTGCTCCTCCCCACCCCATTTGCCTTCTCATACATCCACCCACCTATACATCCACCCACTAACCCACCCATGCATCTGTGCGTTTATCAATCCACCCATCCATCCACCCACCTGTCTATCTGTCCAGCCATAATTCTCCCACTTACACATCCATCCATCCATCAGTCCATCTGTCTGTCCAGCTACCCAGCCACCCATTCTTTGCTTACTGTCTGCTGCATGCCGTGCCCTGTGCTCTGTTCTGTGAGACCGTGCATGTGGTGGGAGTCTCCCCTCTCCCACCCATCTCTCGTGTGGTCTGGTCTGGCCAGGGGAGCAAGGTGAGGTCTTTGCTGTCCAGTGGTCACCAAGTCCATTGTCATCCAGGACCTGGCCCAACTTCTCCCCAACCCAGGTTCTCAGCCCCTCCCTTCCTACCTGTGGAGTGGCCCGGCCTCCTGTGGGTGGCTGTGGAGGGGCCCCGGCTAGGGTCAGGCCAGCAGCACCCGCCGTGGCAGTAACCAGACCCATTTCTGTTTTTGTTTTCGCACGATTCTCCCTCTTCATGTGGCTTCCTTTTCCTGTTCTTCCTGTTTCCTCCTCCTTTTCTCTCCATCTGCCATTCCCCCCCTTACTGTGTCCGCTTGCGCCCCCTCTGATTCCTCCTGCCCTTGGTTTCCTTTCTTGGACCCCTTTCTCTCACCTGCCTCACCCCCTTGCCCCATCTGTGCCCCGCTGTCCCTCCCTACCCCCGGTCCCTCTCTTCCCCATGTCTTGTGCTCTTGCGGTACCCACCTGCCATGCCTCCTCTGTTTCTCTTTCCCTCTTTCTCTTCATGTTCTCTCCCCCTCCCGCCACTCTCTCTGCACCTCTCTGCCCTCGCCAGTCATTGCTTATTCCCGGGAAAAGCGCGAGTAGATTCGGACGCCGGGGCAGCGCCTTAGGCATAGGAGCTGTGGAAGAGGTTGTCATCCATCCAGGGGCCGCAGCTCCGGAGCTGCCTGCACGCGCTGTTCTCCGCTCGCTCTCAGGACGGAGGCCATATTGGGGACGTTGCCCCCTTCCTGGGACAAGCCTAAGGGCGTGCAGGGCAGAGTGCCACGGCTCTGGTGATACTGGGACCTGGGCCAGAGTCCCCAGGCCCTCACTAGGAGACTCTGGCCCCGGCCTGGCCCCTGGAACCCTGACTGGGTCCTTGCTGGGATCTGGTACTCAAAGACTCTCCGCCCAGCTGCACGTCTCCCAATATTGCTGGTTCTGCATGAAGCATCATCTCCCCCTTTCCCTGTGATCCCTCCTTACCATGAGCTGCCTGCAGATCCTGTCCCTCCCTTCATGCCTCCTCAGGGCCCACTTCCTAACTCCCCATGCTTCTGATGCCGGGCATCCCGCCATAGTGTGTGGAAAGGGAGATGTCCCCACTGGGGGCACAGAGCCTTCCCAAGTAGTCTGAAGTCTGAGGGTGGAGGTGCCCTGGCAGGGGCTGGGTTTGCAACACTGCTTTCTCACTACTACTTTTAGGCTGCAGCTCCCATGAGGCCCAGGGGCAAGAGGCGGGGCCATCTGAGCATTTGTCCTTCTTCTTTCTGACCCCAGTGGCTGCCCTCTGCCTCTCTCGGACTATTGTCCAGCACATCCCTGCTGAGTGTTCTCCGGAGCAGCCCTGGCCCTCTGTGGGCCTGCCCATCTATCAGGCAGCCCTCCGGAAAGCACATTTTCTCTCCTTTCTTGCTCATAACCTGTTGGCTTCTGGGTGCAGTGGCAGGGCCCCAGTGGGAGGTGGGGCCACTGGTATTCCAAGGCTGATAGGCACTGAGACAGTCTCTCCCCACAGTCCCTGATTGTCCCTGGAAAGAGCCCCACAAGGAAGAAGTCTGGTCCATTTGGCTCACGCCGCAGCAGTGCCATTGGCATCGAGAACATCCAGGAGGTGCAGGAGAAGAGGTGAGTGAGTAGGAGCCAGACCCACAGGGAGCCCAGTGTGCCTCCCACCCTGACTGGCAGGGGGCACCAGTGTGCTGCCCACTCTGACCTGCAGAAGCACCAGTGTGCTGCCCACTCTGACCTGCAGGGGGCGCCAGCGCACCACCCATCCTGACCCGTACTTGCCCTCTGCCTCATACCCCTCCAGTGACAGCTGACACTTAGGAGGGACCACTTCCATTTGACACTGAGCAGTTCCACTGGTTCCCTAGGGTTGGCACCTTACAGATCAAGTTCATATTCCCAGCAGGGACGAGCAGGGAGAGGAGCTGGCAGCATCTGTGAATGCCCATGGGCACCGCTGAGCCCAGAAAGCAAGAGGACCTCTTGCAGCTTAGTAGCCTTGGGCATGCCACTGTACTTCTCTGAGACTCATCATCAAAGTGAAAAGTGAGATAGGAAAACAGGCAGCAGTCTGGGGCCATTGTGCAGGCTCATCATGAGCACAAGACAGCGGCCAGTAGATTCTCACACCACCTAAACTCAGAATATAGATCCTGGGTTCAAGGCCTGCTGGAACCAGGTCCTGGCTGACCATCCTGTAGGAAACCATTACAGGTAGAGGATGGGCCAGCTAGTTAAAAAGCCCATGGGGACTGTGCCAGGGCTGGACTCTAAAGCTACACCGTGCCCATGACCACCCTTCATAGCCTGGGCCTCCCCCTCTGCCCCTGTGCGCCCCACAGGGAGAGCCCTCCAGCTGGCCAGAAGACCCCAGACAGCGGGCATGTCTCACAGGAGCCCAAGTCAGAGAACTCATCCACTCAGAGTTCCCCAGAGATGCCCACGACCAAGAACAGGTAGGGCTTTGGGTGCACTGGGCTTCGGGGAGGAGGAGCTATCATTCTTTTTGTTCCTGACGTCCCACTGAGCACCTTGTACGTGCTGTGCCCACTCTGTGCTCTGGAACACAGCTGCAAGCTGTGTGCACCCCCAGCTGAGGAGCTGCTGGCCTGAATGGTACACCTAATAAACCATATCTGCACAGAGAGCAGAGAGAGATAACCGGGGTGCAAGGAGGAGTGATGTGTCCTTAGTGGGTCTTTAGGGAAGACAGAAAGCCGAGAGGAACCAGCCCCATAGGCCTGCTAGAAAGAGGAGGCTTTGGGGAGGAGTCAGCTAGTGCAAGCCCCGCCCAGGTACACCTGATGGATGGAAAGAAAGACCACGAGCAGTTGAACCAGTGTGAAGGACTGTGCCCATTGGGCAGTGGTGGGAACAAGGTCAGAGAGGTGGGCGGAGACCTGCTCATAGCTTTGGGGGCTATGTGAGCACTTTGAGTTTTATCTTAAACGGGCAAAAGTCTATGAACGGAGCAATGTTTTTAAACATGCTGTTCAGAGAGACTGGCAGAGGTGTGGAGGCCTAAGGAGACCGCTGCTCTGTTGGGTCAGTCCCTGCCAGGGTGGCAGGGTAGGGGGCCATTATGAGCTGGAGAGTCAGACTGCTAAAAAGAGACAGAAAAGTGTGACAGGGACCAATTTGGGTTGTGGAATTGTTGGAATGGGCGAGACTTTGGGCAGGAGATACAAAGACCCCCGAGTGTGATGGCTCCAGTCCCTGCTGTCTGTTGAGCCAAGTGAGCCGAAGCTGAGTACCACCCTCCTCCTGCTTCCAGGCCTGTGAGATGATCCCACATAGCACTGTCTCAGGGGACCAAGGAGTGTTCACTAGAGCAGGCCACTGAGTTCCACAGCTACTGAGTACCAAGCCAAAGCATTCGACTTTCCCTGGGGACGGATGTGGAGCCCTGAGAGGGTGTTTAAGCACAGAGAGACCTGTCCAGAGCCACAGAGTGGGAAGGGCGTCACTGAGAGCCCCTGGGAGCTGAGAGACTGGGCGAGCTGTATTGGTAGTCACAGGGTGCATGCTTGGCTCCAGGCCGAGCTTCCTTGGGGAAAGCAGGGACAAGGAATTGTGGCGCAGTGCCCATGACTGATGGCTCATGGCACTGTGTGGCAGAGTGGAGTCGGCTGCCCAGAGAACGGAAGTGCTGCAAGGCTTTTCCAGATCCTCATCCAGTGCCAGTGTCGTGGAGGAGACAGAGGGCGTAGACGGGGATGATACAGGCCTGGTGAGATACCCGAGCCATTTAGGGCCCCGGGGAGGGGGGGCAGGGCTCTCTCAGGCCTCTGGAGGTGATCTTAGCCTTCCATGGCTCCCCCATGCTGTCCACGGACCCCTGAGGGCCCAGGTGCTCCTCGTATCTCTTCAGACACTCTGAGCTTCTCTGCAGTCCCTAACTGTGGTGGGCTGACCGCACCCCCAGGCCTTTGCACCTGCTGGTCTCACGTCCTGCCTACTCCTTCCCACTTGGCCAGGCCGACTCATCCCTCCCTCTGGCCTGAGTCTCACCTTCAGCATCTTGGCCATTTCCATCAAACATACTTCCAGTGGGTACCTGCAACTGGCCTGGCCTGTCCCCTGACAGACACAGGCCCTGCCTGCTGGCCTTCTAGAGTGGAGGTACAGAGATCTTCACAGTCTGTTGGCCTCTGAGACTTCAAGCTCCCTGAGCTCAGGCACCGGGTCTGTTCTATCCCTGAGACCCAGACCAGGAGAACATCTGCAGATGTGTGTTGCCTGACTGAACAAAGGATGGGGGTGGGCTGGGCTGTGGGCGGGGCTGACCTGCCCCCCCCTCCCCAGGAGAGCGTGTCGTCCTCAGGAACGCCCCATAAGCGGGACTCCTTCCTCTACAGCACATGGCTGGACGACAGCATGAGCACCACGAGCGGGGGCAGCTCCCCAGGTACCAGGCTAGCCGTGTTGGGGAGGGAGGGGATGGGGTGGGGCATGGGAGCACAGTGTGACAGCCTCTTACGTGGGGTGGTGGTCCAGACGGTAGAGGGTAACTGGGAGGTGAGTTAAGGGTGAGGATCCCTGAGGGAAGGACCTGGTAGGGTAGGGGAACCCCAGTGCCAGCCACCATCCACGCCTGCATCTCCTTGGTGCCTCCTCTCGGCCAGTGAGGTGGCTCCCTCCTGCCCCCCTTCCCAGGCCTCACACGGTCACCCCACCCAGACGCCGGCAAGTCGGGGGACCCTGCCTGTCCCGAGATCAAGATCCAACTGGAAACATCTGAGCAGCACACACCCCAGATGGTACAAGGGGACTCCTGGGAAAGGGTAGAGCTGGTTGGGGACAGGAACCCAGGGACCCGATGGCTGCGATGCCCCACTAGGCCAGAAGGACTGGGCTCATCCAGTGACTTCTGGTTTCCTGTGTCTCCTGCCCCCACCTCTGGCTGCATCCGTCCCCACAGGGCTGCTAGCTGCCACCTCATCAGCAGGCGGGACTGAGCAGGTCAGCTGGTACTCGCCTGGATCCTACGGGGTAGAGAGGGGGATGAGAGCCCCCGGGCTGGGGTGGTGGCTGCAGGCCTGGGCTAGTCTTGACACCTCTTGGCCTTAGGTTCCCTATTTGTGCAGTGGGCACACAGTGATGCCTCACCTCTGCCTATGAGTTGTTGGGGAACTTGATAGAGCCAAAGGGAACTGGGCGAGTGTGGAACATGGGGAGAGCTGGGGATGCCCGGGATGGGAGGAGAAGCTGTTGTCGTCCTCTGAGTCCCTTGTCTCCCGTTCCCTGCAGACGAGGCCTCAGAAGCACAAGAAGATGCTGCACCACATCCAGGCAGCTGGCCCTCTGCCCTACAGCCACCCCAGCCCCTGGCGCCCCTCCCTCCAAGCCCTGGGCCCACCCATCTGGGCTGTCTCCGCAGGGCGGAGCCATCCAGAGCTCTCAGAATGGATGCTGCTGGCATCACCCCCCACCCCAGGCTGGAGCTCTGGGTGTGGGCAGGGACTGTGGCCCTGGATTGCCCTCACTTGGGCCTCTGTCACACCGGGTTCCCCTCTGGAGGGGTAGAAAAAGGAGAAGGAGCATCGTGTGCACCCCACTGTAGAAGCAGCAGGTGCCGGGTGTGCAAATGAGCAGGCATCGGGCAGAGTCCTGTGCAGCTTCTGCTGTGGGACCTGGGTCAGGCACCCTCGTTCTCTGGGTGTCTCTGCTGCAAGTGGACCAGAGTATTTCAGAGATCACTGAAGACCGATTCCGTGCACCTGCCCCAGAAGGGGGTCATTGTCCTAGGGACCACCCATCACGCTGACTGCTTCCTGAGGCCCCAGGTGGGCTGAGGGGCCGGGGCTGCTGCACCAATCACCCAACCTGAGTCCCCAGCTTTACCACAGAGCTGCCAATGTCCTTCCACTGTCTCCACACGATGGCCAAGTATCCTCTCTTGGGGATAGGGTCATCCCTGGCACTTCATCCAGCACCCAGCTTAACCCTGCCACCCCACACTCCTGGGCGTACTGGGCTGAGAGGGTCTCAGCTGGTCTGGAGTCCAGACCTTGCCATCCCCTGCCTACCATTGCTGTGGAGGGGACTGCCAGGCATAGCTGCTTTGAGCCATGTCCTTGTGTGTGTCTGTTCACTCTTAGGAGCCACGCCCAAGGCGAGACTTCCAGCCCCAACACCCACTTTGGAAGCCCTGTGGCCACGTGTATGTCAGTAAGGGTTGTACAGAATAAATTCTATTTATCGCTATTGTACCCAGAGTTGAGAACAGCTTTATGTAAACCCTGCCTAGACACACTCCAGATGGATACCCAGAGGACCCAAGGTGGAGAGAATAAACCTGTCCCCTTTGATGCTGCTGAGTCTGGGGCTACCTCAAGGCCAGCAGATCACAGGATCTGTGAACACCAGCTGAGGCCTCCCGTTCATAGCCCCACTCTCCTACCCCATACCTGCCGTGTGCCCTTCCCCAAGGAGGATGTGTGGTTTTGAACTCCACCCCAGCACCGTCTTTCCTTAGCTTGGTGGTGAGGAATTCCATCTCTCAGAGGAGCAGGAAGAGCTTGTGACCTCCTCAGAGGCTGTGAACATCCAGTGAGCTGGTTCACAGTCACCAGACGTATAGTGACACATCTGGTCAGTGCATAACTGAAGACTGGCTCTCAACAGTTCCTAACATGTCCCGCAAAGCCCCAGTTTCCCTTATATGGCCACCAGGGGGCACCAAAGGATCACCATCTGGGCAGAGAAGCGGTCAAAGTCCCTGCCTCAGGAGCTGATAGCATAGCCATAGCCTAAGGGTAAAAAGGGAGGCAGAAAGGATGGGAGAGGCAGAGGCTTTAGGGGAGAGGGGCCTGTGTGTGTAGAGTGGAGAGCACCTCAAACAGAGAGGGGTCCTCAAACGGAGAGGCGTCCAAAGTGAGGATAGTCATAGAGGGGACATGGAGATAGGCTGGGTGAGGCCAGAGAACACATGGTTTTGAACGCCAAGCCCAGGGCCAAGACTTCACACAGAAGACAGTGGAGAGACACACTAAGAGCTGTGCTGACTGTTAATGGAGAACTGGTGGGCCCAGCAGGCTGGAGGAGTCCTGGAGAACAGGTTCCTTTAGGGAAAGAGCCACAGGAGATTCATGGGTGGGACAGTGGCCTTGGGGCTAGATATCCAGTTGCACTCTGAGGGAGAAGCCATCTTAGCTTCCCCAGTCAGTACCCCTACCTCACTCTCACCTTCCCAGGAAGATGCTGAGGGTACTTTGAGGCTCTCTGAGATATACCATGCCTTTCTTGACAGAGCCTTTCTATGACCCACGGATGCCTCAGGCCACCCAGGGACCATGACTCAAACTCCAGCCCTGACCAGCAGGGTTTGGCTCCAAAGCTCCCCTGGCTCAGTTGTTCCCTCTCCTATGTCACCCCATCTTCTACAGTGCATTCCACTCCAACCTAAGGCCTGCAGCCATGGCATCCAGCATAGAACTTCCTGGGCGCTGGCGCTGAGTTCATTCTCCCAGTGGTCTTGGCCCCCTGTCCCTCCACTGCCTCTTCTGTGGTCCCTGGTAGGAGGCTCAGGGAATGAAGCCTCACAGTGGTCTTGGTGCAGGTGGAACTGTGGGGCTCAGATAATACTGGGGGCAGGTTGGGGCAGGAGCAGAGATGGTGGGTCATAGCCTCTGAACAAAGGTAACTATGAACAACTTACTGCTAAAGCCTTCCGATGGTGTGGTCAGACCCATGTCCAGAGGACATTGTCTCACGGTCTGGCTCCACACAAGTGTAGTTGGGGTTGGGCAGTGGTGACACACACTGTTAATCCCAATTCTCAGAAGGCAGAGGCAGGCAGATCTCTGTGGGTTCAAGGCCAGCCTGGTCTACAAAGAGAGCTCCAGAACAGCCAGGGCTACACAGAGGAACCCTGTTTCAAAAAAACAAAAAAATGGAAGGAGGAGGAGGAAGAGAGGAGGAAGAGGAGAAGGAGGAGGAGGAGGAAGAGAAGGAGGAAGAGGAAGAGGAGGAGGAAGAGGAGGAGGAGGAAGAAGAGGAGGAGGAGGAGAAAGGAAGAGGAAGAAGAGGAGGAGGAAGAAGAAGAGGAAGAGGAGGAGGAGGAGGAAGAAGAGGAGGAGGATGAGGAGGAAGAGGAGGAGGAGAGGAGGAAGAGGAGAAAGAGGAGGAGGAGAAAGAGGAAGAGGAGAAGGAGGAAGAGGAGGAGGAGGAGGAGGAGGAGGAGGAGGAGGAGGAGGAGGAGGAGGAGGAGGAGGAGGAGGAAAGAAAGAAAGAAGATGGCGGTGTTGTGAGCCATTGGAAACGCTCCCCTAAACCTCACCACCACAGGCGTTTTGGCTGACCATCCCTTCATGGGGATTTGCTCAATTGTGTACCCACTCCCCTGGATCTGTTCCAGAGCTGAGCTGGAGCAGGAGGGCCCTGGGAAAAACACAGGTGAGTAGCTAGGAGAACAACCCCGGCCGGCCCCTCCAACCCTCTCTGCCTGGGTGCACCAGCTTGGCTGTAGCAAGAAGCCTCCAGGCTGCAGTTCAAGCCATTACTCTCAAGCTCCAAGGTGGGGCTCAGGGAGGCCGAGGACGCATGGGATCAAAGTGGACAGTGCTGTTTCTTTTGTCCCTATGCCAGTTCTGTGCCTACCCTGGGTTCTGAGGTGGGGAGGGCAAGCCGGGACACCAACTCCAGGCTGGAATTAGGGCTAGGGCGGGGGTCACCAGCTCCGGGAAACAACTGGCTCTGTTAGAAATAACCTGGGGTTCTGGAAACAGCAGCACTTTCCCAGGAGACAGTGGGGGCAACTCACACCCCTGGCATCCCCGGCTCCCTGTGGCTAAGATTCTCCAAGTGTCACCTTAACACAGGACAAACCTAACTATAGTCCCAGACACTGTCATACCTCTAAGGAGCTGTGCATGAAGCCTGGTGCAGAATGCATGCCTGTACCACACACCCACCCCCACAGCAGAGGTGCCCCTGGATAGCTATGACCAACTCCAGGACCGCTTTGCCAAAGTGGTGGCTGCAGGCCCAGGCTGGTGCCAGGGGACCAGAACTTGGATGTCCCCTGCTTCTTAGGCTGCAGGGGGCGCTCAGTCAGGGACCCTGGGATATTGAGGTCTGTCCTTCCTTCTTCTGTCCCTCCCTGAGCCTGCCCTACTGAGGGGACAGCCCAGGATGGAGCCTCCTGAAATAACCAGATCTGGTGAGTGAGGCTAATTTTAAAAGCCACTCTGGCTACCCCACGGGTCCTTCTGGGAAGTCCCGAATGTTACTAATGTATTTCTGGGAGGGGTTCCTAATCCAGATCCCTTGTTGCTTCCTAAGGCCTGTGAACCCAGGCCTGATCCTGGGGTGCAGGGGCCCAGGCTTCCCTCTGCCACAGACCCGCCCCCACCACAGCACAGCATCTTTAGCTTTCTGTTTTGGTCCCTGGACCAGTCCCATCCCTGTCTTCTGCTTCTAGGTCTCATGAGCTCCCATTATTGTGTCTTTCACATTCCTGGTCTGTTCTCTGCAGCTGTGACTCCATCGTCTCCAGGCCCAACCCCCAGGAGGCAGGATGACAGTCAAGAGCCTGCTCTGTGCAGGCTGGTAAAGGTGGCTGTCCACCTGGCATCAAGGACGGGAGTCCTAGGGCAGACAAGAGCTAGGCCCGGCATGCAGAGGCCAAGTCCAGGCACGACCTGGACCATCTGACCAGGCCAGGTGCCAGTGAGCTTCAGGGTGAAGGCTGGCAGACAGCAAACAGAAACATGCGGTACCCAGTTAAATTTGAATGTCAGGTAAACACAGACTCATTTTTAGCCTAAGTATACCTCATACAATATTTGGGACATACTTATAGCAAAAAAATGATTCCTGTTTACTTGACATTCACAGTGAACTAGGAGCCCTGTGTTTTATCTGGCAGTTCTGCCTGGGGGCCTAGGAGTGAGGGGAGACCTCTCAGGGACAGCCAGTTCTACAAACTGGTTTGAGGGTAGAGGCACAGTTCCTGACCGGAGGGAGAACTCGGTTTCCAAATGGGGACATGGTGAGGGGTCAGGTGACACCCTAACATACTCACCTGACAGCAGATTAGGTCAATGTGTTGCGCTGAGCCCCAGAAGTTGGCACACAGTGGGTCCTCCATAAATGCTAAATGAATGAGACGCCTCATAGCCTATCCCTGTAAGATATGGGCCACGCAGCCGGGAGAGGGCTCTGGAGCTCTGCTCCTCGGTTCCTCAGAGGCAATGCAGGGTGCACAGGCTCCAGCCCTGGGCTCTCCAAAGGCAGCCGTAACATGGAAATGGACAGTAGGCTTGAGGGCTCCTCCTCCCCAGCCCACTCTGTCCCCGGCCAGTATTGCCGCTCAGCTCTGGTCAGTGATGCAGGAGAGGGGCCTGAAGGAGGGGTACCCTGTCTTCTAAAGTGGAGGGGCAGACCTGAGGAGCTGTTCTGTGTTCCCTAGGGAGCATCTGAGCCAGCCCTGGGACACCTAAGATCCACAGTGTTGGAGATCCCTTGTGCCTGGGGATGAGGTTTCAACCATGATCCTAGAGTCCACTTGTCCTGGGGTCTCCTTGGAGAGGATAACTGGGAAAAGGTCCGTTTCCTTCTTACACCTCTCAAGACGGGGCCCCTTAAACAGCTTATCCATCTACCTGTCCACCCATCTATCCGTTCACCCATCTATCCATCTACAAACCCAGCCACCTGCCCGTTTATCCATATCCACCCACCCAGCCCTCCACCCATCCACGGTATCCACCTATCCACTGCTCTACCTGCGTGTCCATCCCTCCACCCATCCGCCAACACATCTGTCCATCTGTCTATCCACCTATACATCCGTCCATCTACCCACTCATCTTGCCCATTTATCTACCCACCCACCCACCTATCTACCCACCCAGCCATCCGTTCACCTATGCCCCGCCTGCCTATCTATCCATTCCCACATCTCCCCACCCACCCACTCATCCACTCACTCACCCATCCATCCGTTTCCACATCCAGCCACCCTCCCCATCTCCTGCTTCTCAGCCCACCCTTCCAACAGCTCACCGCCCACCCGCTCCATCCTCACACCACCGTCTCCCCTTGCTGGCTCGCTCATCACCTCCACTCACTGAGATGATTCATCCCCGGAGCCCCCTGCCCAGGCCTCCTGCTAAAGGGGCTCAGAGCAAGGTGTCCAACTCTACGAAGGATACCTGTCCTGGCTGGTTTTGTGTCAACTTGACACAAGCTGGAGTTCTCACAGAGAAAGGAGCTTCAGTTGAGGAAATGCCTCCATGAGATCCAGCTGTAAGGCATTTTCTCAATTAGTGATCAAGGGGGGAGGGCCCCTTGTGGGTGGTGCCATCTGTGGGCTGGTAGTCTTGGGCTCTGTAAGGAAGCCAGCTGAGCAAGCCAGGGGAAGCAAGCCAGTAAGAAACATCCCTCCACAGCCTCTGTGTCAGCTCCTGCTTCCTGACCTGCTTGGGATCCAGTCCTGACTTCCTTGGGTGATGACCAGCAATGTGGAAGTGTAAGCTGAATAAACCCTTTCCTCCCCAACTTGCATCTTGGTCATGATGTTTGTGCAGGAATAGAAACCCTGACTAAGAAAATACCTATGCTGAGTCATGCCAAGATCTGCTCCTGGCTCTGAGCCTGACTGTGGACAAGACACTGGAGACTCAGAACCTCAGTGTCCCTTTCCCTAGAATGGGGCTCACATTAGCAGGTAGGGTCTGTGAGGACGATGAGGCACGCGGGCATGGGGATGGGGGACGTTCCCAAAGAGAACGGCTGCCACAGCTCATTTCGATGATCAGGTCTGGGTCCCTGGGAAGTGGGCATGGGGAAGCCCTTGGTTTTGATGGCTACCACTGTCTCCGAGATGCTTCCCTCCGTGTGTGTGTGTGTGTGTGTGTGTGTGTGTGTGTGTGTGTGTGTGCGCGTGCGCGCGCAGTCAGCTCACCCTATCATCCAAATGCCACAGTAAATCCTTCAGAGAATGGAGAGGTTGGAAGGAGTATAGGGTGTCACCCTCTTCCCCTACAGTGGGGGGCTGGAGCCTGGCCCCCTCCCACACTGAAGGCCTCTGTTTCCCCCAAAGTGTAGGAAGGGGGCTAGGCTGGACACCCTTGTGGTCTGGCCTGGTCCCCTGTGTTATCCTGTTAGTAACACGTTAGCTCTGAGCCTATAATCACACCTGTCCAGGGAGGAACCAGGCCAGCATTTCTTTAAATTGGGCTCTAATTGCAGCTTCTAGTGTAGTCAGATGTGACCATCCCCCAGCTGTGTGAATCAGCACAGTTGTCCTGGCCTGCCCCACAAGGCCCAGGACCCCCCAGGGCCTGTTTTGGAGCCATGATGGGGCTGTGGCTGATGTCCCTGGAGGATCCACGCTCTGAGCTATGCCATGAGTTGGGTATTTTCTGTCCAGGGGACTTTGTGATCTCTCCATCACTCTGTGACACAGAGACTATATCACCTTGTGTGTGTGTGTGTGTGTGTGTGTGTGTGTGTGTGTGTGTGTGTGTGTGTGTGTGTAAAGGTAGACTCTGAGGTTTCCAAATAGGCAAAGGCAATTTCCCAAAACCCATGAGCCTGGATGTGACTGAGTCTGGATTTGAAACCAGCCTTGTCTGATTCCAAAGCTTTTGTTCTTGGCTTATAAGACCTCCACCCCAGCCATCAAAGCCTCCTTCCTGAGGGTCTCCGGAGGCATCTCCAGTCGCTCCTGTTCCCACCACAGCCTTCTTCATTCACAGTTGTCTCTGCCACCTGCCCCTTCCCCCTGGTCACAAAGACCCATCTGCCCTCTTCTTGCTAGGCAGTCCTCCTCCCCTCCTCTCCTTTCAGGGTTGAGTTCACCACTCTGTCCCCCCACTCCGACACCCATCCCCCACAGAAGTGGGAGCCAGGCCTGAAGAGTGGGGTGTGGCAAGGAGCCAGGAGCAGCTCCCTCTCCGGTGGGCAGGAGAGGAGCCTGCGGTTCTATGTTTGTTCTGGAGACCCAGCCGCTTCCCCAAGGAGACAGCCAGTGGTTCCCAGGCCACAGCTCCTCAGGCGGAGCCAGACCACGGCTGGCCAGCCCTGCCGGGCTCCGCCAGGGCCCGGCGCTGGGTGGTCTGGGCAGCAGCCAGGGAGGCCTCAGTCCTGGCCTCAGGGCAGGAGCCATGATGAGAGCCAAGCTGAAGGAGACCTGGAGGGGTCCTGAGGTCTGGGGGTGGGCAGAGGCAGGCATCAGGCAAGTGGCCAGGAGAGATTTCAGGCCCCAGGTCCTAAGTCCAGGAAGACACCAGGGAACATCACAGTTGGGTGGTTTCCACCCAGGTCCTGAGTTGGCTCAGGCAGATGCCCACCATAGAACTGATGGCAAAATCAAGTCCAGTTTGTCAACAGCCTGACTCCAGCCCCACCTCCTCTGCTGCCATGTTTTCCAGCCCTCCAAGCTGGGGACAGCTCAGAAAAGGGTCTTCTAGCTGGGCAGCCCAAGTGTAGGTGGGCAAGTGACCCAGGCTAGAGGGATCTGTCTCTGGATTCCTTCTCAGGGGCTTCTTTAACCCTCAGTCTGTTAACAGGTATACCCATCCATGCCTCTTCTCCTAACCCTCTCAGAGAAGAGGACCCTGGAGTGGAAGGAACACCTGCCTGGCCACTGGCTCTCTGGAACCTTGGGTAAATCACTTCCTCTGCATGCCCAGAACTCTGCATACCTGTCCACGGGCAACTGGTGCTCTCCCCGTGTCCCAAGCTCTCCTGACTGTTCACTCAGCCTCCCCCCCAAAATCTAGTGTGTGCCACCATCTAACTGTGACCCAAACTCAACTCTACCTATTTTCCTCAAATCTGCTCTTCTGTATCCATAAATGGCACCTTCGTCTACCCAGGACCTGAGCCAAAAATTTAGGAGGGAGAGCCCTGGATTTTGCTATTTCCTCTACTCTCCCATGCCCTGTGCCAGACATCCCTGCTGACTTCAGCTACCCAACATGTCTGTGACCCAGCCACCAACCACCAGTCCAAGCCAGCGCCACCCCCAACCCTGAGGGCACAAGGGCCTGCTAGCTACAGAGCAGCCTCCACTGCTGTCCAAACTCCTTTGACACCAACAAAAGCTAATTTTACAGAGCAGAGGCACAGGTCAAGGCCTTCCATTCTTTGAGCCAATGGTGGCTTCTTCTCTGCAACCAGAACACAAAGGCTGCTGTGCGGCCACAGTGTAGAGCCTGCCCTCAGCCTCCTACACCCCACTGTCTCATCTCTCTATCCCTCAGACATATCAGTTCCTTCTTGCCTGGCTTTGTTTCTGCTTCCAATGATCTAGCCTTCAGCTTTCTGCAGGGCTGCCATTTTCCCGGCTAGGTCCTGTTTAAGTCTCTTCCCCTGACAGGTTTCCCCTGACTGTCAGCTGCATGGCAGCATGCTCAGAATTTGTTTCTTTTCTGTAAAGTGGGGCCTACCCCTGACTTCCAACTGCCCTGAGACCTGAGTCTGCTACCTGGCACCCTCAGTGGAAGAGACACAACTCCTGACCTACACACACACACACACACACACAGACACACACACACACAGAGACACACACACACACACAGAGACACACACACACACACAGAGACACACACACAGACATACACACTCACAGACATACACACTCACAGACACACACACACACTCACAGACACACACAGACACACAGACACACACACACTCACAGACACACACACACAGACACACACACACCTACATTCATGTTCACATATACACATAACTTGACTCATACATACACACACACATCTTGCACGCATACGATAATAATAAATTAGTTTAAACATTTTTAAAGCCTGTGCTCTAAGCTTCTGGTCTTGGCCTTGAACCCTGGCTCTAACCATTGCTGACGCTAAGATTTCCCATAGCTTATGACCTTTCTTGTCTGATCCTGTTGGCTCATCTGTAAAACGGGAATAATAGCCCTGGCCCTCCAAGGTTGGATGGTAAAAAGTAAGACGGAGCCATGCATGTCAAAGAATGCTAAGGGACGCGCTTGTGACCAGGGGGCATCGTGGGAATTGCTGAGTGGAATTGGGAGTGCATTTGTGTTCCAGCTGAGCTGTAGGACTATCACTCGCCGAGCCAGTCCCTGTGTTCTCACAGGTAAGATGAAGGTGATCTAGCCAGTGGCCCTAGCCTGTTCTGTCCCTTCAACGCTGTCAGCTTTCATGCCCAATCTCCCTGACAGTCACAGGGATGACCTTGAGGAACCAGGAAAGGGCCTGGCGCCAGGATAGAAGCAGAGGAAGCCATGTAAGGAGCCCAAATCTCCCCTAAGTGCTTAATCATGACCCCTCCCCTGCATCCCAGGGAGCATCCCAGTGGGAGGTCTTCAGTTTAGCTCAGGGGGTAATTACAAACTTTTCTGTCTGGGTCTCTCCCCCAGAAACCCACAGTCCTGTGGCTTGTAGGGCCGGGGCACTTGTCCTTAGATAGATTAACACCTTAGGAGCAAGGGAGGGGGTACCACCATTGACAAGCGGTGGGGCCTGGAGCTATCATGCCCTTTGAACCCCAGCTTGATCATCTGTAAGTGAAGGTGACACATCTGCCACACAGGATGGTGGGTCAGCTGTGCAAAGCGTGTGTGTCCTCTAGGCAGCAGCTTCCTTCTATGTCCGGGGCATTTAGTATGGTGTATGGCACACAGTAGGTATCTTGCTGACTTTTGCTCTTGATCTCGGGGCATTTGATGTGCTGCCATCACATGGGTACAGGCATAAACTCCTCCTCAGCAACCAGAAGCCAGATTGCTGAGAGCCGTGTCTGGGGCTTTTCCCGCCTTGCTCCCACAGCCCAGACTTCCTGATCTATTGTAGCAGCCTTGGCGTGGTCGCCCCACCTCCAGCACAGAAATTTCCTCAAAATTGACTGCTGAGAGGATGCTTTGGCAACGGTGCTCATTATCATGGCCAGCACCTTCTGTGGCTCCCCAGGGTCTTCATGAGCAACTCTTGCCCTCTGCCCACCACCTTGATCCCCCACCTAGTTAGGTGTCACCTTCCTAGCCTGCAGGCTCCTCATCTTCCCTACTGTGGGGTGGTGTCACTAGGAAGGAACTGGAGGACAGTGGGTTTGTTCTCTTTTCAGCCACCCAGGTGCAGCACGTGGCATCTATCCATGAGACAAGCAAGGCTCAAACGCTCGGCTTCCATGGTAACTTCTGAAGGAGCTGAGAACAGAATAGGGGGATGCCAGAGCTGATGGTTAAGCTGCTGACAGGACCCTTCTCTGTCTGCTGGGCTTTCCAGCTTTCCAGAGAAGCCAGAGACTCAAGTCTTCCAGAGACATCTAGAATGTTGTGAGCATTAGTGGAGCTGTCCCTCAAATCTCCGATTCCCTTCTCCCGGCTAGTGTAGGGAGCAATTTTGTCCCCCAGAAATCTGTAATTAGAAGCCAGGGTGGCTACCTCAGACCCCACTGCAGTCATCTGGTCCTTAGTGTCACTGTGATATATTAGTTAAGAGGCAGCTGCCCAACCCAAACTACATTTCCCAGCATCCTTTGCACTTGGGTGGTCACGTGACAAATTCCTACCAATGAACTCTGAGTGGAAGCTATGACTGCTCAGGTTGCAAAGCAGGGTGCTGGCTCTACTGTGGAAATACTGCCCAGATGGAAAGGTGTTGGCGCTGGTGGGAAGATCCTGGGTCTATGCCTCTCAGCCAGGGTACCCATGTGTTGACATGGAAATAGAGTCACACTGTGTTATGAAGAGGACCCTTCTTTGTCTTTCTTGCCTAAGAAACCTGAGAACAAGGAGATTTGTGAGCCACTGGATGTTGATTATAATCGTGTGGTTGCTGGGGACAGAGGTGGGTCCACGGCCCAGATCCCTGGCTTAGATTTGGACACATAACCCATGTAGTCAGCAGATAGGATGATAGTGTCCTATGATGTGTGTGAGCCAGGACTCAGCCTTCTGGAGCGTGAGCACGGGATGTCTTGGACAATGTTCACTTTGGGGACTTCAGTGCTCACAGCATGCTAGCCTGGGGTATCAAAGGGCTGCAAGACCTTGCTCCAGTCTACATGGCTGAGACAGGTGTGGCGCCCGTGGTTCTGACTCAACCATGCCTCACCATCCCAAGGATCACTCAGCAGATGTGTCTGTCCACTCTAGGATCCTGGTTTCAATACTCGCTTAGGGGTTTCAGCCCCTCAAGAAGCAAGCTGGAAGCCCAGTGTGATCTGTCTGTGGTATAGCCCTTAGCCAGTGAAGAAGGGGAGCTGGAGAACAAACATTCTACTTCGTCCACACCCTGGGGGTGGCTCTGAAGCGTTCCTCTTATGCCCGGCAGCCTTGCCCCACAACTCCCTCACTCCTTCTTTTTCTGTATCTACTTGCCCCCAGTTCAATAATTCATGCCCACTTCAGGCTGAGACACAAAGCCATGGTTCACACACAGTCCTCGTGGTAATCTTGTTCTTAGCTACTAACATGGGTAGACTGCAGGCAGCACTGGGAGAATGTTTAAAAACGAACTGCTTCCATGTGGATGTAAGGAGATGCTTAATGAGAGTCCAGAGAGATAGCCAAGGCTGTAAAGGGGTTATGCTCATATCTCAAGGCGCTGTGATACACGGTTCAAGACGAGTCAGGGAGCTCTGTCCTGGACAGAATGCATACAATTGAATTTTCAAGTCTAGCATCTGCTTAGCTGTGCTTCCCCTTTTTGCCTTGACTGCTAGGGAGCTCAGAGAAAAATTTGCTCACTGTCCTTTCAGACCTGAAGGACATCCACTCCAGATATTCAGTCTTAGCTCCTGTTTAACTGCTGTGAAGCCTTGGCTCCTGTTTAACTGGTGAGAATTTCGAGGCACTGGCCCGGACTGGGCAGGCAGGAATTTGGAAATGTATTATAAACAAATAAAAGATGTCATTATGTGCAGGAACGTTGGCATCGAGCAAATTTGGATTCAATTCTCTGTCCGCAACGTGGGAGACCTTGACAACCATATGGCCTCTCACCCTGTGGGTGTCCTCATTCATAAAGTCGGTGGGAAAGACTCCCTCAAGGGGGATGCTGAATACAGACCAGAGTTACTGGCTATAGGCAGGGGCCAGTGTTCAATCTCACAAGCAAAGGGACTTGAGGAAAGAGGAACAAACTTGGGGGACTCTGTACCCCACTGTCTGTGGCAATCCCATAAGAAGTTGGCATTTATTTGCTAGGCTGCTAGAAGCACTGCAAGGGAAGGCATGTGTCGACCCCATTCACCAAGAACCTCCAGTATAACTTTATGTGAGCGAGCGTGCACCACAGCGCCAGTGTGGGAGGTGACAGGAGGTGACAACCTCGTGGAGTGTCCTCCTACTTTCCGTGAGTTCTGGGGATCAAAGTTGTTATGCTTGTGTGGCGGCCATTGCTTCAACGGGCTAAGTCTTCTCACCAGCCACTGCCCGGCAACTACTGAGCCTTTATACAGTGCTGGCACGAGCTCAGCATTTGTTGACGAAGGCAGGAGTGAGCAGCTACACAGCCTGCACCGAGCTATGCATGTATTTCGTGAGTGTCCTGCTGTGAAGGTGCCCCAGGTCACTGAAGCCCTCCCTGCTGTGAGTTTAGGGACAAAGGTCTCTCATTTTTAATCCTCACACTGGCCCACAGGTGGATTTTCTCCCATTGTCATACGCAGCAGCACCGAAACAGAATGGAGCCAGCATCTCAGCTGCTGAGCGGTGAAGCCCCCTTGTCTGGCAGGAGCCCCAGCATCTCTGCTGGGCATGCCCTCACCCTGAGTCCAGTTCTTTCCTCAGCAATAGGCCTATTGTGGTCTCTTTCCCACTGACCACAAAGACTCAGCTCTGGCCTCAGAAATATTTGGGATGTTTTATTTAAATGTCTTGTGTTCCCTTTTAACCAACACCAAAAAGAGAAATTAAAAATTTTTTTCTTTTTTTGCTATTCCAAACAGGAGAGCCACTCCAGTGACAGGCTGGCGAGCCTGTGGGGCTGGGTGGGGAGTGTGTGCGCCCTGTCCCGCTGGGCTGCTCTTCCCAGCCTGAGCGCCCTGGGTAGACAGCCAACCCTGAGGTGGTTTCCTGGGACTCTCATCCTGAGCAGACCTGGTCTTCCCTCCAGGGAGGGTTGGGCTTGGGGACTGGCCGTGACTATGGGGCCCAGTGTTCCAGAGGAAGGGATAGGGGAGAGGAGGTCAGATCTGGAATGTTCCATGGGGGTTGCAGGGTCTGGAGAATATATCTGGTAGAAAAATAAGGTGCTTTGGGAATCTGTGCAGTCTGTGTCCTGCCTGCCCAAGAGAAAAAACTGCCCTTGTTGGCCAAAGGGCAGTGAACAGGGAATAAAGGCAGAGCCAGGAATCTGGCCCATGGAGGATTCCGGATGGTGGCAAGGCAGGTAGCGCACGTCTGTTCCTGCTGGAGGTTGCCTGGGCCTCTCCCTTGAGTGTGGGCTGCCAGGTGGTGGGCCACAAAGGGAGGGGAGCTGGCTGTCCATTGTGGGCTTGTGGGACCCAGGCCCTCAGAACAGGGTGTGTAGGGGGAACAGAGCCAGTGGAAGCAGCAGGACCCCTGGGGAGGGGCTGCTTGCAGAACTGTCCTGGGCACAGTGGTCAAGGTTGGCCCCAATGCAGGAGGCATATGCCATCACGTGGGGGATGTAGTTCTGCTCATGGACGCCGTGAAGCAGGTGTGCCATCGGGCCCTTGGCAAAGACTGCCACGTCTTCCCCACCGTGGGTCTCGTGGCGCAGGGGGACAGCGGACTGGGCCTGGTAGTTGTTGTGAGCTGTAGGTCAGAAATATCTTTTGAGTACCTGCCTGAACCTCAGTGCTGTGAGGGAAATACCCCCTTTTCCTCACCCCCAGACTGGCTTGAGGGCCCTTTTTACAGGAGAGGCAGCTAGGGCTCAGCAACCAGGGGGAGGCATTTCACCGGACACAACTGGCTTCAAACCAAGTCTGCCTCACCCAGGAGACCAAACGCTCAGCCCCTTAGAGATTGGCTCATCAGACGCATGGCATGGGTAAAGTCCCCAAAAGGCAAAAGCCTTTCAATGGAGAAATTAAATCATGTGTCCAAGCACAGGAGAGAGTCCAAACTGAGGTTCTGATTTAAATCTGGACTACTCCGGGACCACGTCACCCCAGCCTCGAGGGATAAAGACCCTTTCCCCTCCCAGCCCTGGCTTCCGCAGTCTCACCGTAATCCACCATGGAGACGTTCTCCCGTTCACCATCCACCACTTTGTAGCCAGGCCCGTTGCCGTACAGGATGGCTGTGAAGGGCTTCTTGTCCGTGTCGCTCACCATGGGAGCCAGACCTGCGCAGGGAAGGGGCCCAAGATCACAGTGAAGAATGGCAGCCTGGCCAGCAGCCCCCTCCCCAAGCTCCTCGAGGTCTGTGGCTTGTTATTTCCTGTGAAATAACCTTAAGAGCCAGAATGACCTCCATGAAGCCACCATACAAATGCCAGGTCTTTCATCTCTCCAATGATCTCTTCTCTCCCATGCATCTTGTCTCTCTCTCTCTCTCTCTCTCTCTCTCTCTCTCTCTCTCTCTCTCTCCTGCTGTACTTGACACGCCCACCCATTCCCCGGGTGTTCAGCTCTCTCGGATTCCCTCCCCCACCAGTATCTCAATTGTCTTCCTCAGTTCTCATGGGATCCCAGTAGTTGCTGCTTTGCTGCCTTTCCTATTCCCAGGGACAGACCTAACTCACCAAAGATGGAGTTGCCCCGGGGGGTGTATCCACCGAACGTGAAAACGTGGGAATGATCAGCAGTAACCACGGTCAACGTGTCTTTCTGGGAAGTCATGGTGCCTGCCTTTCCGATAGCCTGGTCCATCTCCACTGCCTCATGCAGCGCCTGCTTGGCCTTGCCCTCATGATGCCCGTGGTCAATCCTGCCTCCTAGGGGACATCAAGACAAAGGCCTCCCATGAGGTGACAGGGGAGGGAGCTGTGCCCTCACAGGCCCCAGGACACTGTCATCAGATTAACATCTCCTTGATAGGGATGACAGTGACCTACACAGAGACTCCCTGTGCCAAGTCCACCTCAGGCATCCCACAGCCAAGTGGCCTTCAGAGGGTGAGCAAGGAGAACGTGGGGGCAGGGCAGAGCCACAGAGAAGGGAGAAGCCTTCAGCAGAGGGGAAGGGAAGGAAGAGCAGGGGAGTACGCCTAAGTCTTTACTGTGTGCTTGGCATGACAAAGAGGCATCATGTTTGATCTCACGACAACCCTGGGCAGTGGGGGTGTCTCAGATGGAGCGACTGAGGAAGCGTGGGGGAGTGGCATTCTCTCATGAGTACTGGATAGGGGCTCAGGTCCAACCCATTCCAAAGCCCAAGTTTCGTTTCATCCATGAACATATTCCTATAAGCAGAAAGCATGGAGACTTCACCCTGGCACAAGTCCCCAGTGCCTGGGCAGTATCATAGTGGCCTTCCAGAAAGGCCAGTGAAAGATTGAATCCCATAATGCTAGACCCTTGGAGTAGGAGTATGCAGGCCTTAGCTTCCTGCATGACGCCACCTAGTGGTGACTCCCAGTGCTGAGGGTCGTGAGCTGGGGCTCTAGGCGGTGCTCTCTTTCCACTAACTTCATTCGCCCTCACTGCTGGCCTGGACGGTGGGCTGGCAGGGCGGGCAGGCTGGCCTTCCCTTTGTTGTGGTTGTGGGAGCAGCTGGCCTGGCAGACTGGCCTGGCCCTGTTCACAAAGAGGACCACTCCCAGGGGACCCGTGTTCACCACCACTGGCTCCTGGCGCTTCCTCAGATCAGAGGCCTGTTTGGGGCCAAGCGAGCCGGCTGTGCTGGTGGGAACTCCAGGGCTTGGCGAGAAGGCAGCCTAGCTGGGCAGGCAGCCACTGGCCTCTGGAGGGTGGAGGGGCCCAAGTGGGTATGTGTATATCGGGGATGTGTGTGTGTGTGTGTCTGTGTGTCTGTGTGTGTCTGTGTGTCTGTGTCTGTGTGCAGACATGCCCATGTGTCTTCATGGGGTGAGAACATGCATATCTCAGCAGGGCCACCCAAGGGACCACAGAGCGCAAGGGCTGTAGAAATTCTGGAAGATTCTGGAAACTGTTAACTCCTATTGTTGCTTTGGCTACTATGTAATTACAATGGTAGCAATGGAAACACTGACTGACAAGGTTTACTCTCTGCTACCCCAGGGCTTATGGAATTGCTGGCTACTGTGTGCACTGTAAGCACGGCTCCACATGGGTGTATGCCCGCGTGTCTTTTTCTCAACCACTTCCCCCTTTTATTTATTTAGTTTTAAGCTACTTATTATTTATTTATTGTTTTGTGTTGTTGTTTCGTTTTGAGACAGTATTTCTCTGTTGTAGCCTTGGCTGTCTTGGAACTCACTATGTAGGCTGACCTCCAATTCAGAGATCTGCCTCCCAAATTCTGGGATTAAAGGCTTACACCACCACCACCGGGCATAGTTTTGTTCTTCTCTCTGTTTCTGTCTGTCTTTCTCTCGTCTTTGTGTCTCTGTTTCTCTCTGTCTCTGTCTGTCTGTCTGTCTGTCTGTCTCTCTCTCTCTGCCCCCCCCCCCCGTGTGTGTGTGTGTGTATGGGGTACCTGTAAAGGCCAGAAGGGGGTGTCCAATACCCTAGATTGGATTTTTGGTGGGAAATTAATGCACAGTATTTTCATAATTTTTAACCAGGCTTCTGAGCCCAGATAATTTGCATAACCTTTATTCTAGGTTATGTCTATACAGAGCCACAGGAGGTAGTTGTGAGCTGTCCGATATGGGTGTTGGCAACTGAACTTGGGTCTTCTGCAAGAGCTGGGTCTTAACTGCTGAGCCATCTCCCCAGTCCCTCCACCTTCGTTTTATTTTATTTTATTTTATTTTATTTTATTTTATTTTATTTTATTTTATTTTATTTTTTGAGGCAGGGTCTCTCACTGGACCTTAAGGTTATGAAGTCACCTAGGCTGGCTGGCCATGAAGCCTTAGGGATCCAGCTGTCAACCCCATCAGTACTGGATTACAGGTGCCCGTCACCCTGCCTGACTTTTTCACAGAGGTTCTGGGATCTGAACTCAGGTCCTCAAGCTTGTGTGGCAGGCACCAGGGAGATGACTGAGCCACTTCCCTCAATCCTTAGTCCTTGCTTTATACTTCTGTGAATGACAGGGCTGAGTTAGGACAGGGGACAATTTTTGGCCTCATTTTACAGAAATGCTTAGTGAGGGTCCTACAGCCATGGATGGCAGCATGTGGACAAGAACCCAATGTCATCTCCCTGGCCTCTGACAGTCACAGAGCACATGGAACTGTTTTTGCATGGGTAGCACTTATAGGCTGGATGGCCCTCCATAGCCAGGGCTGAGAGAAAGACTTCTCAAAGGAAGACGGCTTCTCCTCTGCCAGGAAGTCCTCTCAGATTGGGCTGGTAGACAGGCAGTTTCCCCCTCCCCTGAATTCGTCTTTGCAGGGAGCGTCCACCACATCCACTCCTCACCCTGAAACTGGAAGCTCCCTTTGAAAGCTGTACCATTCCACCGCCTAACCCACGTCATGTTTCTGGAAGGTTTGTCTCCATCACTCCCTACCTTCCACTAGCAAGAAGAAGCCTTTGGGATTCTTCGTCAGGATCCGGAGGGCCACATCCACCATCTCAGAGAGCGAAGGGTCAGTCAGGTTGTTTCGATTCAACTCATACTGCATGTCTCCAGGCTCAAAGAGACCTGTGGACGTGGCGAGGATATGGGTACCAAGAGCCCCGAGCCTGCTGTGAGGACCCCAAGGAACCCAGAGTGTCACAGAGGATACAAAACCCCCTACACTCAACTTAGAGTAAATATAGGAGGGCCTTACCTGAGAGGCTCTGCGGATCCAGAAATGGATTCTTAGTTTTCTTTCTCCTCATAGCCTAGCTCACCAGGGACACGGGGCTTACAGCCCATCCCACTAGGGGCAAGGGGACTACAACTCAGCCTACCAGAGGCAGGGGTCTACGGCCTACCTCAGCAAGGGCACGGGGCCTAGAGCCCACCTAACCAGGGTACAGGGGCCTAGAGCTCACCTCATCAGGAGCATGGGGCCTACAGGCCACCTCACCCGGGCCACAAGGCCTAGAGCCCACCTCACTGGGAGCACAGGATGGGGGTGCCTACGGCTCAACTCGCAGAAGAGGAGGAGGAAGAGGAGGAGGAGGTGGAGGAGGAGGAGGGAGAGGGGAGGGGGAGGAGGGAGGAGGAAGCTCCAAGGGGCCCAACAACTTGCTGTTTTCAGCAGGTGAAAGGGCAAATCTGCGACTCAAACCCAAGAGGCCACAGCACCGAGCCTCTGAGGCAGTGGACTCTGGACTGGGCTCAGTGGGGGCAACATAAGCACGTGCATATGTACAGGTGAGGTCTGAGGGCACAGTGGCCTGCGCATTGAAGCGGCAGAAACATAGGGGTCATTGTCTCTTCTGCTCTCTATCCTCAGTTTACTCCCATGAGAGCCATCCCTCATCTGGTCACCATGCCACGGCCAAACAGCAGCTCCCGGGAGCCCAGTGCACCCTCTGTGCCATGCCACCTCGCACCAGCAGGAGCTGACCTCCAAGATGGTGTGAGCCACTCCCTTTGCTGGCCCCTACTCTTTAGGGAACAGGTTACCCCAAGGACCAGCAGAAGCTTGCCTGGCTGGTTTTACCCTGGTGTGCTGTGTGCTCTCCCAACTCCAAACTTGGGTTTTAAAATGCCAACTAGGGCTCATCTTCTGCACAGCTTAACTCCACAAACCAAACCTTTCCTCCCTCCTCACCCTGGAAGGCCTTGCAGTTGGGGACTACCTCCTACAACTGCAGCCGTGGGCTCGCCACCTTCTCTACTTACCTAAGAGGTAGTCCACCCTGGACGGGTCAAGGGCCAGCAGTTCAGTGCGGTTCCAGACATAGTGGGAGTGCTGAGGAGTGGGAGGGGTTGTGTCAGCACAGGCCTGGAAGGCCGGGAAAAGCCCCAAATGGCCTCAGAGTCAGGGTGGTTCACCCCCCCCCCCCAATTCATTTAACCTCCTGCCCTGAGCACCTACCATCTCTGTACTCAAGAAATGACAGACATACAAAGATTATTGGGTACAACCCGCGTACATGAGGATCCTGGAGAGTGGATCAAAGAGAGCTTCCTGGTGGAGGTGACACCCTTTTGGAGGTCCTGAAGGCAAAGTAGGAACTGATCCATCTGGGACCAGGGAATTGCTTACCCCATGAGGGTGTCACAGGGGAGGTCACAGAGAGCTTGAATGCCTACAGAGGGAATGAGTGGTGTTTGGGGGTTTGTGGAGAGCCAGGAGGGAGTGAAGTCCACTGGCTGGGCCTTGGGAATCCTATCTAGGAGAGGAGGTAAAGGAGGCACTGCCTTCCCCAGAACATGGAATGAGACAGCCTGGATTGTGTGGGCCCAGCACTATGGGGAATTTGCTATGTGTCTTCAAGACAGTTCTTGCCTTCTCTGGGCAGTGGCCTTCGGGTGGCTTTCTCAATTCTCTAGATTGCTCTGGGGAAGAAGGAGGAGGAAACGAAGAATGGACTTGGTTCCCCAGGGCCCTGCTATGTCATCCAACACTCACAGCAGTCTCTCAAGACTGTCCCCACTTCACAGATGAGGACACTGAGGCATGGACACATCAGGGTTACTGAGAACCACTTCTAGCCCCTCTATCGATGCCCAGAATCTGTGACCCAATAGCGACCCTACTGGGTAGGATTCATGGCAGTATTACAGGCCCCTCCCTGTGCCAGGAGTCTATACAGAGTCCTGGGGCAAGAAGGATGGCTTGCTGATCATGGCAGCTGAGGCCAGGAGGAGGGTGTCTCTTTGGTTTGCCTATCCAAGTTGCCCCAGGAGGGGAAAGAGAAGAGAGTTCCTCACGCCCACAACCCCTACACAGCCATGGAGCTGTCCCCAGCCCTGCCCACCTTACTCTTAGCTCAGCCTCTCATGCCACCGAGCCTCCCTGGGGACTGCCATGGAACCCTGAGAAACCCAACCCCAGAGTGACATCAAAGCGGCTGCCAGGCTGCTCCCCACTGTCTTTAGGCCTGACCACAGTCATTTCCAGACCCAGCTGCCCGGCTGGCCCACAGCAGCAGATTTAAAGGGCCAGAGGCCTCTCAGAGGAACCAGAGCCTGGCCTAAGCTTGTTCCCACCTCCCTGTCAGCCCACCCGTGCGTGCCCTGGCCCAGGGGATGAACTCTGAGGGCTTTACACCTCTGGCCTCAGCCAGCACACTTCTGAGCTGTGTTCTCCTGTCATCTGCTCAGCACTGTCTGCCCATTCCCTCCCATTTGCTCAGGGCTTCTGTTGAAGCCCCTCTGCATGCCTCCAGGTCCCAACTTCCTGCCATCCAGACACATGGCATTCTCTGTGTTAGGTACCCAGCCTGTCTGGGATCCATCCCTGACCCTGTCACCATCCCCGTTGGTGCCCTTCCTACAGGGAGCAGGAGTGTGTATCGAGCCCAGGTCTGTAGAGTAGAGCAAACGAAGGAACCTCTGGACCCTCACTGGCAGAGAACATTCCATACACGGATCGGGGGTCCCCTGGCCCACAGTCTCACAGCTGGGCCCACCCACAGCCATTGGTTACCTTGTGTCTGGGCTTGAAGCTCTTCCAAATGCTGATGAGGTCCAAGCCATCCAGCCTTGTGCCCCTGGCCTTCTCATCCAATTCATATTCTACGTCAGTTCTGTTCTTGGGGTACATGTATTTCCGGCCGCCACCCATGATCACCTGAGGGACAAAGGAGCCATCACACCCAGGGTTCTAAATGGTCCAGAAGCCCCAGGGGTCCCAGCTTGGAAAGCAGACACCAGAGTCTGGGTGGAGGTGTGGACGACTGCCCAACCAGGTAAGGCCTGGGCCAGTGTTCCCTCTGCCTCTGTTTGTTCAGATGGGAGAGATAAAATCGCTGACCTAGCAGAACTGTGGTTTGGGGCTTCTGGGTGGAATATTAGTGCTCCTGAATAGCTAACATCCCCTATCCCTGTAGGCCCATTTGCTGTGTCAGGCCCTGAGCCAGTAAGACAGAAGAACTCTCTCAATTTCCTAGCCAAGCTGCCAGGGAAGTGGTCTGCATTTCCTTGGTATAGACACAGAGAAGTGATTTCTTGCCCCTCAGCCACACAGCGGTGCAATGCACAGATAAGATTCAAACCCAGAACCCACTGTTTCTCTACAGAAGCCCCCGAGTGCTCTGCTGTACTTGTGAAGCCAAGGATGGGGCCTCTGGGAGTGTCTTCTCCCACAGTAAGTGGCCTCGGCCAGGGAGGTCTCGGGGCTACCCAGCTGGGAACCAGCCCACTGCCTGGGCAAACACGGTCTGCCTCACGTCTGTGTAATCACTGCCAGGCTAATTTTATCCATTGTGGCTGGCATGCGAGGGCGGACGGATGGACGCGGGGTTGTTTGTTTTCCTAGGGAATCCATGTTTGAAGTCCTAACTATTTTTAAAGCAGGGGCCAAGAACATAACAGCCACAGCCCATGGTGACCACCATACTGTGTCCTTCTGTCACCGTGGGCACCAGCCCAACTTGCTGCCCCTGGCTGACACCTGAGATCCACTGTCTCCAGATGGGGCAAATTCTCTCTCTATTCTATTTCCCAAGGCAAAACCAGGGTTCTAGGGGATACGGAGAGAGCTGGCAGTGGATGTAGGAAAGGTACCCAGGGACAGCCATGGGTACCCACGAAGGCCAAGGACACTTAAGAACTGATTGATTCTACTGGTTGTTAACCAAGGGCCTATTTCTTTGATCTTACAGGACCTCAGTGTCCTAGTCTATAAAATGGGAATGATTATCCAGAGAAGAAAGGCAGTCATCCAGTGTTGCTGGTGGTCCCTATAGTGGAAGATGTCCCTCCAGAAGGGAACAATGAAGACGGACAGGAGGGGAGGGTCTTACTCCCATCATGTGGCGAGGAGCTTGGAGAGTTCCAACTGGATCTGGGAGAAAGGACTCCAGGTCACTGGCGTCTTCTCCTGTTCCCATAGAACCTGACCCCTTGGCATTTTCAGCATGGAACTGAAGCCCCCAATCTTCCTGCCCGGATCGCATGGCTCCCAGCCCAGCGGAGACTTCACACGGGCTCATTAAACTCCAAATAACAGACTTGCTGTTTGCCTTTGGGGTTTGGGGTTGTCTTTCTCTCTTTAAAGCGGAACATATTTATTTTCAGAGTGGACATCAGGATTTTTGATTCATGGACAGTCTGGGGAGTTTTGGGGGTAGCGTTGACAGAGGGGCAACTGGAACTGGGAGAGTGAGGGCAGAAGGGGCTTTCGGAGGTCCCCTTACCATTCCTTGGCTCACGCCCTCATGGCTCCAGGAGATCCCAGCCCCCCTCACTGCCTCCAAAGCTTTCTTTTTTCAAAGTGCCTCTCCCTGCCTCAGCGCTCCTGCTCCAGCTGGCTAAAGACTTACTGTAATCACCCCATCCCCCACCCCTCAGGCTACAGGACCCGTGTTCTACACATGACCTCATCTTGTCCTCCCGAAGTCTATGGGTGGGGCACAGGGGTGGGAAATGGGAGGGCGAAGGAGGGGGAGGGCTGCCTGGCAGGTAGAGATAAAGCCAGATGGGCGGCTGTGTCCCAGGTGGCTCTGACCTAAGAGGAGTCAACAGGCCCAGTGGTCCTGAAAGCAGCATGTCCCCGCTACTTGTAAAAGAGAGCCATGAGGCTTGAGACATAGAGCTGAGAGAGATGGGACCTGGGTCCGAGCACTTTCTCTCAGCCTCACTGGGCTCATATTTCAGGCTCAACCCTCACTGTAGAGAAAGAACAATTCAGAAATCCTCCCCAAGAGCTGAGGCCTGCATGTAAGAACCTGCTTGGGTGTTGAAGTGTGAACACCAAGGACGGTGGCTTTCACAGCATGCTGTCGCTCGGGCACTTCCAGGGCCCGGCTCTGTGCCAAACTCAACTGGGATGTTCTTACTTAGTTCTTCCAGTGAGCTGCTGGAGCAGGTCCAATAGACAGAAGAGTTGTCCAAGGGGAGGCTCAGAGAGGTTAAGTAACAGCCCAAGGTCACACAGCTAGCAAAAAGGCAGAGCGCAGGTGGGGAAGGCATAGCATGCTCTTGCTCTTTTCTGGACGTGTCAGTTCCGTGGGCAGGCATGCGCCACTCTGTGCAAGTGTAAATACGTAGGGCAGACCATACTGTGGGGTGTCATCATCGAGAACTGTACGGGAGTGTCACTGCATGCTGGGGGGGGGCACCATCAGGTTCTAATTTATGGAATAATCCTTGGGCACTCCGGGTGTGGCAGCCACATGAGACTTCACCTCATAGCCCCACCGCAAAGAAACCTTACAGTGGCTGCCTGTCCCAACCACAAATCCCTTAATGGGTTGGGAGCTCTCCCAGGTATTTGGGGTACCCAGGCCTTTCCCAGGCTGTCCCAGGGCTGAGGCCCCCGCCAGCACCTCCTTGTCCCCCACCCCGTCGCATCCTATGCCTGCTGGTCCACTCACGTCGATATCCTTGATGTTGTGCATTAGCTGGTATGCAATGTCCTTGCAGCCCTGGCTCAGAGCCTCTGGTGGCATCTCGTTATCCGAGTACCAGTCCCGATCAGCTGAGTGTGCATAGGCTGCACTGGGTGTGGCGTGGTTTACCCGAGTGGTGGTCACGATGCCCACGGACTTCCCTGAGGTGTGGGACAGGAGAGGTTAGCACCCCTTGTAGATAAGGAAGTCCCTGCAGACTTACCACCCCTCCCTGCCATAGGTAGTCTCCCATCAATCAGTTCCTCTGGTTGCCTGGGCCTCAGTTTCCCAGGTTTACGTGAAGGCAGATGCAGTGAACATCTTTCCTTGTACCTGGGGGGTGGGGGGGCTAGAGTCTTCTCCTCCTCTCATGACTTGTGAAGCCTATGCCTATAGGAAGCCCTAGGTGGTCCCGACATCAGACAGAGAGAAGGGCTCTGTCAACCTGCCTTCAAAGTCCCTGAGGCAGAAGGAAGGAGTGTTGGGGATTGGTTCTAATGCTTTGAATTAATCCGGCCCCCAAAAATCAGGAATCCAAGTGTCTAAACGCTGAAGGTCCTTGTCCCCGAATGGTTTTTGATAGATCAATAAAGAGCCAAAGGCCAACAGCTGAGCAGGTAGACTGAGGCGGGACGTGGGGATTTGTGAGGGCTAGCGATTTGGAGAGAGGAGGGGGAGGACTGCCATGTCTTGGAGGGAGACGGATCAGATTTAGAGTGCCAAAATGTAGGTGGGAAGAGAAAGCCGCCCGATGGGAGGGGCTGCCCCGGAGGTAACAGGGCAGCAAAGATAAAACATAGATCTAGAAGCTGTCGAGCCAGGAATACTGGAGGGAAATGTATGCTAGCCAGGCAGAGGAATAGAACTGCCCAGCCTTTGAGCCTTTAAAATTAACTGGTGTGGCCGGGCAGTGGTGATGCACGCCTTTAATCCCAGTACTTGGGAAGCAGAGGCAGGTGGATTTCTGAGTTCGAGGCCAGCCTGGTCTACAGAGTGAGTTCCAGGACAGCCAGAACTACACAGAGAAACCCTGTCTTGAAAACACCAAAAAAAAAAAAAATTAACTGGCGTGTGTGTGTGTGTGTGTGTGTGTGTGTGTGTGTGTGTGTGTGTTCTTTTATTCAAGAATCTAGATAGCTAGATAGCTCTTGGGCAGGTCCGTGCACACAACCGTTGGGAGCATAGAGCGGTTAACTAATTACAGCTACAAAGGAATATGACTCTGAACCTCTGCAGGCCCTGGCTTGGTCCTTTGACCTTCTCTCAAAGCCGCGCACGTGTGGGCTTCAGGTTATGCACTCTGCAGCGAAGCGCACAGACCTGGGTGCTCCATGCAGACTCCTCAGTTCAGGAGGAGTCCCCTGGTTCCTCGGCCTGACTCCACCCAGCCATGCATGAATGAGGAGACTGCAATCCAGACAGTCACAGCATCTGCCTGCGATGGCTCACCAGCATCCTTGGCCCAGCGCAGGATGGACGTGACCTCATTTCCCTGAGTGGTGTTGCACCGCGTGCGCTCAGTGGCCGCGCTCACTCCCACGGTACCCTCGTTGGCCTTCACACCACACAAGTAGGCAGTAGCAGTGCCCGCACTGTCGGGGACCTGAGCATTGGTGTTGTATGTCTGCAATGGGAGCAAGAGTCAGGGGGTGAGCACCCACCGTGGCAACCCCACCTCCATTTCCATCAAGGAAGCAGGGTCTGAGGGACACTGCTGTCCACAGAGGGCCCTCAGAAAGGTCACCTGACTGAGCTGCCTGCTTTCTATTCCTTGGCAGAACTCAAGGTCTCTCTCTAAGTATTGGAACTATGAAATCAACAAGGGTGGGGCAAGCAGGTAGGTCCGGCAGAGGGAGAAGGTATGTCCCTGAGGGGAAGGGATGCTGGGAGGGGAGGATGGACCTGAGAGTTCACCCTGGCTTCTCTGCTGCCCCTGCAAATGGTCATTACTAGGGAAATCCCACAGGCTGGCCTACCTCCCTGGCCCCCATGAGCCTGAGAGTTTGCCAGAGGTCCAGAAACTATAGCTTCCCCCCAGAAGAAGCTGGAACCTGACTCTGAGTGGCTAGGAGGTGCTTGTTACACACACACACACACACACACACACACACACACAAACACACACACCCCTCAGAAACCTCTCCTCAACAACCACAGCATGTAGGGTATTGAATGATTCACACTGGAAATCTAACCTGGGAGGTGTGAACTAGGCTGACTCTGTTTACAGAAAACACAAGAGTAGGCACAAGCCATCAATGGTGTGGGGGTCAGGACGGTGGCTGCTGTCAGTGCAGGAAGAGACAGGATGAGACATGGCTCAGGGGACAGCCAGTCCATGTGTAGTTACAACAGCCAGGCGCTGGTTACACAGGCACCAGCAGCTTGGGAAAGATTCACGCTGTACGGTGCTCTTTCCGGGGTTTGTTATACACACGAGAAGTTCTACATTAAAGAACTACAAGCTTCAGAAGCCTTGGGGATGGTTGCTTTTGTCCTGGTTTCCCAGCAGGATCGTGGGACCCAGGAGGTGTGATGGCTTGGCAGTTCACCAGGTTGAGTGGACCCGGGGCAGGGCTCACCTTGGAGAGGGCCACAAAGGGGAACTTGTCCATCTCCAGTCGCGTCTCCTCACCCGTGTTATGGTGTAGCTGGCCCTTAAGGATTCGGGCAGCTGTCACTGTGGAGACACCCATACCTATGGGGGGAGGAGGACAGAGAACTCAGACTCTCAGGCGCTTCATTCAGCTTTCTCAAGCTCCCAGAGCTCCTCCCTTCAGTGCTAAGACAGGCAAGGGCAGTAGGCAGCAGACAGGACATGAGATGTCACCGGACGGTCTCTCTGTCCTTTCATATTCTCAGGGTGACAAGTTGGTCCCTTTCTAATCTATCTCTCAGAGCCCTCTTCCACAAGGTCCTTTCACCGGATACCAGGGACCACACTTCCCAGCCCCCCACTGCCCCAGGCTCCAAAGCCCTCAGCCGCAAGGCCCCCAGCGTGACTGCTCCCAGCCTCCCTGCCCCCACCCCCTATGCCCAGCCCCCCTTCCCTCAGCCCCTCCATTCCCAGCCCCCCGCCCCCCGGCCTCACCATCTCCCAGGAACATGATAACATTCTTGGCCACGTTAGTGTTGAGCTTTTGGAGTTTCAGGGCATTTTTCAAGGTCTCTTGGGCTTGCTGTCGCCAGTAACTGGGGTCTTTCTCTTTCTCTGCGGAGACAGGTAGTTATTTGGCAAGGTGGAGAATGGGCTACCTGTCCCCAGAATTACAGACACCCCAGTAGCTCATTGCTGGGGGCTGAGATGATCTAAACATGGAGGGCGGAGTGAAGGTTTGTGAGCAGGCTCCAGGCAAACCCTGTAAGCCAGCCTGGACCCCAGTCTGTGTGCCAAGAGTTCTGAACACACAAAGCTTCTGTGCCTTCTCAGCCATCTTGTGTGAGGGGCAAAACTTCCTTCCAGCAGGAAGGGAGGAGAGAAAGAACTGCTGAGGACATTCAAATCACCAAGTAATGGCCACTACAGACAACCTAGGCAGGGGGACCACACTCCACCTCAAGTCTTGGGCCCACCACCTTCAGCCCTCCTCTCATGCATCCTGCATCCCAAACACCTGCCTGCTGTCTTCACCCCTGAGCTCCAGGCCCTTGTCTTTTAGAAGTGTCTTCCGGAACCCCCAGTTTCAGACCTCAGTACAGCCTGCGCCCCCAGGGGCCTTACTGTCCACCCCTGTCCACTGGGTAAGTTCTTTGTTCTAGTTTCTGGCCTAGGTGAATGGAAGGGTGATAGAGGTTATAAAGCCTTGATAGACCCACTTGGTCTTTGAGGCAGGGGTGGTCACTGGGCCTGGAACTCACTGATTCAGCTCTGCTGAACAGCAAGCCCCAGGAGCCCCAGTCCCACAGGCCTGGGGTTACAGACACTTGCTTTGTAACACGCCCAGATCCTTAACCAACTGAGCCCTCATCTCTCCAGCCCCTGGGTCGATGGTTTAAATCACTGGTTCTGTAAACCTGGCTGGTTCTAACCTCTCCCCTGCACGCACCAGAATGCCCTGGGTCACAGAGCACCACTTGGAGTTGAAGAACTTCAGCTCGTTCTAACCACACACCCATTACCCCCAGCAGTCAGGCAGACACCAGGCCTGACTGACGCCAGTCTGCCCCATGTCCACAATCTTTCTCAATACCGGCTCTGCCACCATTCTAACTGGTCTCTGCTAGATAATCTGATGAAGATCCAGAGTCTGTTTCTAAGAAGAGTTGAGTCAATACCAAACCGAGCTCCTTACCATAGATCTGGCAATATTAAGCAATAACGGTTTGGACAACTAAATACCAGGAGACCATTATTTCAGGGGAAAAACGGCAGGGGCAAATGCCCAGGACATGACATTATGTCCTAAGGTACTGATTAGGGCCTACATCATGAATCCACTCCCATGGTTCCAGAACATACTGAATGACACTTGGCCTCAGGATGGGGTTGTTGGAAAGGGCACTGAGAAGCTGACCTGTCCTGTGCCTAGGAATGTCCCTCTGATCAGGTGGTGGCTTCACAAACACAAGAATGTGTGTGTGTGTGTGTATGTGTGTGTATCCTGGGCTGGGCTCTGTGGGCACACGTGTGTCTGGTGCCCATAGAGCCCAGGGGCGCTGTTGGATCCCCTGAGATGAGTTACAGATGGTTAGGAGATGTTTTATAGGTACCATGTAGATATTGGAGGTCAAATGTGAGTCCTCTGCAAGAGTAGCCGGCAATCTTAACCACTGAGCCATCCTCCCAGCCCCATCTGTTTTTTGTTTGCTGGGTTTTGTTTCTCTCTTCCTTTTCTCTCTCTGGCTCATCTCTCACATTTGAGTGGATTATGAGTGCTGAGAGGCAGGGACCATGTTCAGATGAACCTGGATTCCCATGGACAGGGCTCAGTGGACCCCAGAGAACATCTGGTCTGGGAATCCCACCACTGTTAGAGCAACCGCTCAGCATATCTCCTCTGTTAAGAGACTCTCTAAGAGAGAAAAAAAAAAAAAAAAGCAACATTCTGTGTGCTTGGACTTTAGTCAGAATCAGTCCCTGCAACCCCTCCGTGGTTCCAAAGAGGAGGGGCATTATCTCCACCAGACAGATGGAGAAACTGAGGCAGGATATTCAGCCACATGATGGCTGGAGCCAAGGAAGACTCCCGCTGCTGACTCTAGATACAGAAACCCCAGGAAAGATGAGCCAAGGAGACGGCTCAGGGCTAAAGTGTTTGCTGTGTAAGCCAGTTAACCTGCGTTCAGGTCTCTAGCATGCACCTGTAACCCCAGTGTTGGGGAATTGAGACAAGTGAGATCCGGGGGCTTTGTTGGCCAGTCAGTTTAGTTCAAAAGGTGAACTCCGGGTTCAGTGAGAGATGCCCATCTCAGAAATAAGGTGGACAGCTGGAGAGGTGGCTCAGTAGTTAGCAGCACCAGCTGCTCTTCCAGTTCAATTCCCAGCACCCATACGGTGGCTCACAATTGTCTGTATCTCCAGTCCCAGGGGACCCAATGCCCTGTCTCTTCTGGCTCCCCTGGTCAGTGCATGCGCATGGCACACAGATATACATGCAGGAGGAAAAAAAAAAAAAAAAAAAAAAAGGAAAAGACGAGAAAGATAAGCTAAAACCAGGGCTTACCCTCAAGAAGAGGAGTGAAAGTCTCTAGAAGGACTTACAAGGAAAATGGTGGCAGAGGGGTAAGCAAGGAAAACTGTAGAAGAACTCTGCGGGTGTCAGGGCAGACACAGATTTAGCTGAAGCTGATGGGATGGAGGTGGTTTTGAAGCAAGAGATGGAATGGGAGAGTCAGCCTGAGTTTGAGCCAGAGATTTGAATTTAGAGCATAAACCATTGGTATAAGAGTTCGTCTAGAATGAGTGGACGACCTGAGGCGTGGCAAAGGTTAAACACAGTAAAGCGGTGTAGAAATGCTTCAGTGGGTAAAACAAAGAAATTCCCCATAGAAACATGGACCGGCAGTTAAGAATGTGTACGCTCTTACGGAGGACCAGAACTCATGTGCAGTGGCTTACAACAGCCTTTACCTCCAGCTCCAGGGGATGTGGGGCACGCATGCACGCTCGCACAAGGGATCTTGCTTTGAGCACCTGGCTTCCAGCTCTTAAATACTTTGGATGGGTCCATGACCTTGAACCCAGACCACACTCTGACCTGGCCTTGCCCACCCTCTCCTTCCACCTGAGTCCGGCAGTCCTACCTGGCACAAAAGAGTTGGTAAGGCAGGTGCCGATGGCCAGCACTAAAAATGGTGAGATCATGGTGTACCCCGAAATCCGTCCCTCGCTGGAGCCCAGATGGGTGGGAAGAGGTGGTGGTGGTGGGGGCAGCGTCAGCCGTTAATTGAAGTTCCGATCCTAGAAGTTAGAAAAGAAGACAAAAGGTGTGTGGGCGCAGCCCTAGGGCAGTTTCTTCTTTCCCACCTCTGCTCCTTGATTCTTTCAGCAAGAATTTGTTGAGTACCAAGAAACCGTTGTTGGGCCACTACTCTGGGAAGAAAACCACGAAAACAATTGTGTAAGCATAAATGAGTCTGTACTACAAACAGATACCACCCCACTCGTTGGGTGCCCGACCTGCCCTGAGGCAGGCTTCTCACACTGTACTTTTGACAGAGGTCACAGTTAGGGTCTCTTGCAGGGCTGTGCTCCAGCCAGCCCTAGGCCCAGCCCAGAGTCTCTTGTAATTCTGGAAGCTCTCAGGTGATGCTCTGGCTGCTGCTCGCTCATAGATGACACATCGTGAGGTAAAGCCTACAACTGAGTCCACAGCCTTCTGACCCACCCGGTGCCTCATAAGGCAGGGACAAAAGAGCCCAAGTTTCTTCACAAAGATATTTGTACCCAGGACACAAATATTTGCCCCATTCTCTCCAACGACTTAGCAGTTTTTGGTAAGCCATTATAAGCAGAAGTATCTATGTAGCCCAGACTGGCTGAGGGTAACCTTGAACCTCTGGTCCTCCTGCCTATGTCCTCCCTGTGCTGAGCTTACAGGGTAATACCTCAGCAGCTAACTTGCTTTGATTTTTTTTAAAAAATGATCTTCACTTCATTTTCCCAAAATTATTTCTGTTTTTGTTTATTTGTTTGTTTGTTTGTTGTTTTGGTCAATGCTGGGATCAAACCCAGGGCCTCACACAAGCTGGACAACTTTGGCTCAGATTCTTTGATCTGAGCTTGCATGTCCCTAACGACTAACATGCTAAGTATCTTCCCACGGGCTCCTTGGCCATGCGTATACCTTCTGCGCTGGCATATCTGTTGAGATATTCTGCCTTGGAGCTGGGAGACAGCTTAGCCCTGAAAAGCATTTGCCAAACAAGCCTGGGGACATGAGTCTGAGACCTGGAACCTATAGTGGAAGAAGAGAACTGACTTTGTTGTCCCCTGGGACTGTGGAGGTGACTCGGAGGGTAAAGGCACCCGGCTCAAGCCTGATGATGTGGTTCAATTCCTGAACAGAACCCACAGGGTAGGAGGGGATCAATTCTCACACTGTCCCCTGACCTCCCAGCATGCACCACGGCACTCCTGACGACATACACACAAAACAACAACAACAAACAACAACGACAACAACACTTCCCACGCTAGGGATCAAACTCAGCGTGCTTCCTACAGCTGAGCTATATACCCTCAGCCTACTTTAAAACTATTTTTTAAAAGAAGGAATTTTTTTAAAAAAAAGGACGGAAGGAAACACAGCAAACATTAATTGGTGGTTTGCTCTAGGTGGCAAGACCAGGAATAATTACTTCCTCTTATAAACCTGTTTCCAAGTTGCTGAGATCAGCGTCTGGATAGCTTACGCCTGTTTTTAACTGGGGTCGTGTTGCAATCACACAGGACAGCCCCACAGGTAGATGTCCAAACGTCCGGGCGTGGATGTTACGGAAGGAGATGTGATTTCAATATTGAGAGTTTCATTAGAAATAACGTTACCGGGTCAGTATAAGCCGGGATGTGATTGCCCCATTTGTTACGGGAAACAGAAATGACAGAAATTCCATGGAGAGAAAGGACAGATCTGTCGCCAATTTACCACCAGAATCAGGAACTTTAAAGGTGAGGTTCTGGTGAAGGAAGGGTGGATAGGGATTAGAGAGAAATGTCTTTCATCTACTGTGTAGCTGCACTTAACTCTGAGGCCTATTTCAGGTGATTGCTACACTTAAAAAACAATTGATTGATTTTTTTGGCCAGTGGGATAGCTCAGTGGGTAAAGGCGCTTGCTGCCAAGATTTGATGATGGCCCCTGGGGCCCACATAGTGGAAGGAGAGAACTCGACTCCTGAAAATTGTTCTTTGACCTCTATACAGGTAAAATGGCACACCATCCATGGTCCTCTTATCCCCACCACACACACACATAAACACACACAGTAAAAATGCTGTGTGCATACCATCCGTGTGTGTTCACATACACATGTATGTAGAGTGCACACATCTATACAGGCCAGAGCTCGAGGCTGAGCACGAGCATCTATTGCTCTCCATAATGGTTTCTGGAGGGTCTCTCAACTGAAAGTGGTATTAGATTGGGTGGGAAGCCCCAGGGATCCTCCTGTCTCCACGCTCCCCATCATGCCAGGGCTATAGACATGCACCACCATGCCTGGCTTTTCATATTTCCCACTGGATGCTAGGTTCCCAAGCTTCCATCCTCACCCGTTCTATAGTATGAGCTTTGCCCACTGAGAAAAAAAAAAAATCTTTTTTTTTTTTTTTTTTTTTTTTTGTTTTTGAGACAGTTTTTCCATGTAGCCCTGGCTATCCTGGAACTCGCTCTATAGACCAGGCTGGCCTGGAACTCAGAGAGATCCACCTGCCTCCCAATTGCTGGTATCAAAGGTGTGCACCGCCGCCACCACCACCACCGGTGTCTACATTTTTTATTCTACTTTAGATGCCAAATAGTTTCATGGCAAATCCTAAAATCAGAAAGTCATGAAGTTGACATAAACTATGACTGCATTATGATATTATTCACAGTAAATAAATATAAAATATAGAGTCACCTCTTTCAGATGAACTGTAACACAGTCCCCCAACTTCACATTGCCTCAAGGGTTGGCACAAAATAACCCTTTCCTGGCCCGTCCCAGACACTATGCTAGTGACGTCTGGACCAGTGGTTCTCAGCCTTCCTAATGCTGAGACCCCTTAATACAGTTCCTCGTGGTGTGGTGTCCTCTACCATAAAATTATTTCTGTTGCTACTTCAAAACTGTAAATGTCTACTGTTATGAATGTAATATAAATCTCTGATCCACAGATACATGATCCCCAGAGGGGCCCAGACCCACAGGTTGAGAACCAATGGTCTAAGGTTTCTGCTTGATTATCTGTGCCCCTACAGGAGACTGAGGGAGGGGGTCCTTCACTATCAGAAGAGTGTCCCTGGATACAACTTTGGGCACCTGGCATCATCCACCACAGGCTGAGTACCATCTAGCTGTCACGGGGCCCCTTTTACTCCACGCTGGCCCTTGTTTCCTGTCTCCATTCCAGCACGCACTGTTGAGAATTCATGGCTGACAGAGCCTCATGTGCCCCTCCCCATGTGTGGCTGAACCAGGAAAGCTGGAACCATGGGCACACATGGAAGCCAGTGGCACAGCCATGCAGGATGCGGCACCCCTTCGGCAGACCCCCTCATCCCTTTGTTTGGGGTCCTAGGTACAGAGAGCAGAATAAGGCAGGACAACGGTGTCAATGGGACTTCGTTGAGTGTGCTAGCTCTGCCTGTGGGCTTAGCTTGAAAATGGAACAGTCTCTTACTTTACGGTATGGGGACTTCTCTGCATATGGGTTACTGTCTCTAAGGTCGGGGCTGCGGTTTAAGAACAGTCAACATGAGACTGTCTGCTATGGGATTTCCATTGGGGTTCTCGCTAACAACTCTGCAGCAAGGAAAGAGGAAGCAGCCGTCTCCCGTGATAGACAAGAAGACCACGGCATAGAGAGGAGACATAATTAGCCCAGGCTTACAAACAAGCAGGTGGGAAAGCCGAACTTGACCACAGGGTTTTTGATTCTAGAAATAACAGCAAGATTACTATAGTAACCCCAACCCCTCCATTTCCTCAAGTGTAAAGCAAAGACTTTGAAGTCTGACACAAGAATAGGGTCTTCCAGCGCTGCCATGATTAGGGGAAACCAGCCTTGCCACTTAAGCCTGTATGGTCTCTTTTGTAATCAAGCAGTCCCCACTGTTAAGCCCGGCTTCTCTGATTGGTCCTCTATCTCCATGTGACCAGCACTGTCTATTCAGCTGGTGAGACCTGAACAGATAAAGGTACTTGCCACCACACCTGATGACCTGAATTCAATACCTGGAACTCACAGGTGGGAGAGAGACACCTGCAAGTTGTCCCCTGATCTCTCATATGCGCTGTGACATGTGTGTACCTACGATGTCTCACACACAAAATCAGTATAAATGAGTTTAAATTAACAGAGGGGCTGGAGAGATGGCTCAGAGGTTAAAAGCACTGGCTGCTCTTGCAGAGGACCTGAGCTCGATTCCCAGCACCCACATGGCAGCTCACAACCATCTGCAACTCTAAAGACACCAAACATGTGATGCACAGACATACATGCAAATGAAGCACTCATATGCATAAAAAATTTTTAATATATATAAAGAAAGTTAGCAGGGCAGTGGTGGTGTGCACGTTTAAGCACTTGAGAAGCAGAGACAGGTGGATCTCTGAGTTTGAGGCTAGCCTGGTCTACAAAGTAAGTTCCAGGACTCTTGTCTCAGAACCCCCCCCCCCCGTAAAGAAAGCTGTTGATTAGTATGGGAAGAGTTGCCACCTGACAGTGCCGACTCTCCTCGTGAGCTTAGTACCTCTCTGTTCTCCTGGTACTTTGACTGATCGGCAGATAGAACTTAGGTTTTGTGACCTCATTGGGGGGGGGGGGTTACCATGCATGCCTTGGTTTCTTTAATGCTACTATAAAGAAATACTGTGGTTTTTTACATTTTGACCTTATATGCCGAACTCACTTTAATTCTAAATTTTGTGTGTACGTGTGGGGATTCCTTGGCATTTTCTATGTAGACAAGCATGCATTTTTTTTTTTTTTTTTTTTTTTGGTTTTCGAGACAGGGTTTCTCTGGTAGCCCTGGCTGTCCTGGAACTCACTCTGTAGACCAGGCTGGCCTCGAACTCAGAAATCCACCTGCCTCTCCCTCCCAAATGCTGGGATTAAAGGCGTGCAATTTATCAAGAGTTTAAGGGGCAGCAAGACTGTTCTGTGGGCAAAGGCGCTTGCCACCAATGCCTGACGACCTGAGTTCAATTCCAGGGAACCACAGGATGGAAGAAGAGAACTGATATTGGAAAGGTTCCTCGGACCTCTGCACAAGCATGTGTACATGGGTGGACGCACGCACGCACTGATGCGACAGGTTTGAGGTGTCATTGGGAAGGACAGACAGCTGGAGTCAAGACTGGCAGATCTTGGCTAGAGGTAGAAAATTTGGGATCAAGGGTGTCTGGTGGCATTAAAACCTTGATGAGACTTGACAAGGTCGCCTGAGAAGGGACAAGCATGGAGGTGCGGTGGCAGCACTCAGAAAGCCAGGCTGAAAAGACCTTGGGGGTTTTCTTTCCTTTTTTTTCTTCCCTCCCTCCCTCTTCCACCATCTCTCACCTTTTTTCTTGCTTCTAGACAGAACCCCAGGCCTCACACAGGCTAGGCAACTACTCTGGCCCCCAAAAGAATTTTTTTTACCTTGGCAAAATGGCGAAAGCCTTATGCCAAAACCTTACAGAAGGCCTAGAGAGATAGCTCAGCGGTTAAGAGCACTGGCTGCTCTTCCAGAGGTCCTGAGTTCAATTCCCAGCAACCACACGGTGGCTCACAACCATCTGTAATGGGATCTGATATCCTCTTCCGGTGTGTCTGAAGACAGAGTGCTCATATACATTAAATAAATAAATAAGCAAGCAAACAATCTTTTTTTAAAAAAAACACCACCCTACAGAAACCATTATGGATAAACACAGCAAACTCTCCATAACACTTGGCTTATTACCCAGCATGCTCTTGTCCATAATAAGGAAAACATGTCAGTAACATGACGCTCAGTCTGCAGTTGGGATGTATCAGTCCTAGCAAAAGTCGTTGTCAAACATGCAGCCTGGACAGAGCTTGAGGAAGGACCACAGGGGATCGAACACTGTGGGATGATACGGCGAACAGGGATAGGGAAGGCAGGGGCTGGAAACTGGGGCGTGGCACTTGTGGCCTGAGAAACAATTCAGTCCACTCTCTCTGCACCTGGCACCCAGAACGAAGGAACGAGGGGGCCTACTCAGAGGGCTCCGGCAGCCTGCATGGCTTGTCTGAGGGTCCCGAGTCTCTGGAAACCGCAGACCCAGACCGTGAAAGTCTTTGCACCCTGAGCCTGAAGCCTCAGGCTGGGAAGCTGAGCTCTGGCTTCAGGCCCTGCACTGAGATGGCCTCACTGGGAGATAAATCTGTGTGGCACTGGGGGGGGGGGGGGCAACCCAGGAAATCCTTCAGCCCCCTGCCTCCACTCAGATGCCTCCCTTTCCACACCCCAGAGGCTTCAGGCAGCTCAGGGTGAGAGACTCTGGTGGGCCTCCTCTAGGGGAGTCCTGGCTTCCCCCCACCCATTGTTGGAGTGGATGCTGGCCCACAGTCCCCTCCCGCTGCCTAGCCTGGCCTCTCTGTCAGGCTCCCAGCTACGTGATTTGATTATTTAGGACAAGATCGCAGTGGTTCCAGCTGGGCTGTGGCTTTGGGTGAGGGAGCAGCTACTTGGCAGGCCAGAAGAGAGGCTTCGAGGCTGGGCCTGGGCCCTGACAATGACATTGAGGCAGTCGCTCTAGAGTTTGGCGGAACGCCAGTCTCCGGCTGGTGTCACTAGAGCCAGGACAATCTGAAAGACAGGACTGAAGATGGGCACTCTGTCATGTCCACCTTGGAACACACACAGCCCCTCAGCCACAGGTTCTCCTAACCTCACAAAACAGTTCAGAGAACTAAGCTGGGGTTCAGCAAGTTGACGAGCACTTACCAGGCGGGCTCTGCCACTGCTTCTCCAGGGAGGGGATGGCCCTCTTCTGGCCTCAGTTTCCCCACCAGAGACAAGAGAGAGACCGGTGCCCATCTTTTGTCTGTCCTACATGAACGGTCATTTGGGGCAGGGCACTTGGAAGGGGCAGAGGTTAGAGTCTCCTACCTGAGTGGCCTGGCCAGGCGACAGGTGAAGAAACAGAGCAGGCCCAGGGCCAGCATGAACAGAAGGAGGCTACCAACCGCTGTGACCACCATGTCCAGAGTGGGCGACAGGAGGGCCATCTTGGAGTAAAGAGAGCTTTCAGATGTGATTGTCACACAAACCAGGAAGCCTGGGGTCAGTGGCTGTGACCTGGCCTTACTCCTGAGTTAATCTCCCGGGATTAGGCAGGAAGGATGAGATGGGGCCCACAAAGTTCCCCTCCCCCCACCCCAGTCCCGGGAGACGTTTGTGGGGAGGGCTGCCTGACGCTGTTCATTCAACTTTGTCCACTTATTCCTCCCTCCAGAGCATTTGCTGAGCACCTGCTGTATACCCAACTCTATTTTAGGTCCTAGAGAGATTACTGACCAGCCAGTGTAGACAAATCATCTACCATGTGCCAGGCACTTGGTGAGATAAAAACTGAAAGGGCCAGGGGTGTGGCCCACACGCCTAGAATGCGGAAAGCTCTGGGCTCCATCAACATCACTGCACAACTCGAGGGTGATGGCATTTGCCTGTCATCCCAGTACTTGGGAGCGGGAGGCAGAAGGGTCAGGAGTTCAAGGTCATCCTCAGCTACTGTGTGGTCAACAGACTCCAGAATCACCCAGGAGACTGGCCTTTAAGTGTGCCCATGGGGGATTATCATGATTAAATTGAATTTCGGAGATTATTCCCAGGCCAGAGTCCAGGGTAAGTTGGAGAAAGAATTTCTTGGGGGTTGGGGGGGTTAATATAATTGGCTGCTTCCGACTCCTGGAACTGTAAGTTAAAATTAACCCTTTGTTTGTCTGTTTTCTGAGACAGGGTTTCTCTGTGTAGTCCTGCCTGTCCAGGAACTCACTCTGTAGACCAGGCTGGCCTCAAACTCAGAGATCCACCTGCCTCTGCCTCCAGAGTTCTGGAATTAACTGTGTGCGCCACCACCTGGCAACAACACTTCCTTTCTTAAATGGCTTTTGTCAGGATATTTTATCGCAGCAACAGCAAAAGAAGTTAAGACTGCTACATAGTAAGGCAGCCTGGACTACGTGAGACCCTGTCTCAGAAAACCAAAAATTAGAAAATTAATAATCAATAAAGTTCAGAAAGAAAGGAAGCCAGGATGGGGCCTGACAGCAGCTGTTAACACCTTTGACCCATCCACAAGCCAGAGAGATGTCTAGAATAAAGTACCTACTGTGTGTCCAACACCATGGGAACCAAGTGTCAGCATCTCCATTTGCAGGCGAGGAAACAGGTGCAATGGTAGGGACAGAATTCCAGCCTCAGGAACAGCAACAGGCTAATCAGGCTCAAAGCTGGCAGTCACCTGCGAATCCACTCAGGGTGGAGGTAGGGACTAATGTCTCTCTGAAGGATTGCCTGTCTCCTATCTAGCCTCTTAGGGCATCCTGTACTATCAGCAAAGTGATAACGGTCCCATGTCACAGACTGAAAGAACGGAGGCTCCGAGTCTCTCAGTCCCCACATGCTCGTGTGCGCGAGCACACACACAAAATACATAAATAAAAATGTGATGAAAATTTAAAAGGGTCAGAGTAGCCCTTGCTCTGCATCTGCCTCTTACTGGCGGGGGGGTTGTGTACTGGCTTACAGACAATTCCACTCGGCTCTTCCCAGGAACCTAGCAACAACTTACATCGTCACCTGTGGCCAGGCGCGAGCCAACCTGCCATCCAAGAAGGGCTGCTCAGCTACCCGCCTCTCTCCATCGTCTCTCTGCCCACATGTGCCTCTCTTTCTGTACTGCTCTGTCCTCCTCTTTTCCAGATCCTCTTCCCTTTCCTTCTCCTGCAATAAGTCTTTATTTTAGGCCTGTCAGCATGGTGTAATTCCTGGGGAGGGGGGGATATCTTGGCAGGACCTGCTGAGGTGTTCCCTCCTGTTGTATCATACTACAACATAAAGCATAACACTGTGAGACTTAGTGCATAAGATTAAAGGGGCACTGGGGACGATGGGTTTACTGGAGGGATGGCTGATCTCAAGTTGAAAAAGACGGGACAGATACAGTGACACTCGCCTGTTGTCCCAGCATTCAGGAGCTTAATGACTCTAGCCACCTTCCAGGCCCCCAGGAAGAACAGAGGTGTGGCTGGACTCAGCTCCCTTGTCAGCTGGCACTCGGAGCTCTCTCTGAGGCTAAGGCTGGAGAAAGTGCAGCAGGAACAATAGCTTACAGCAGCCACTGTGCCAAGTGGCCCTGTGGAAGGCCGCAGCTTTAGCTGCAGTGCCTGGGAGGAGACCTGGACCTGTCTCTCCACCAAACCAAGTGTCTTTGATAGTCCTTTTTGGCCAGGGCATTATTCATTCACTGATGGAAGTTATTTAGGGCTGCTGTGAAGGGCTCGGGGAAAGGACATGCACTGTGTAAGAGTGGGCTGTAGTCAGATCCAAGAGGAACTTCTGTAGATGGGGCTTAAGACAGATGCTGGAGAGACAGAGCAAGCTTCAGGTCTCCAGCTGTTGACATCCCTTCCTGGCAGAAAACAGACATAGGAGCACAAGGCTGGGAGAGGGCATTGAGTCTTTAGGCCTTGGAGAGAACACCAACCATCCATCTCGGGAACACCTTCAGCCACACTACAGCTGTAGACTGCCCTCCCTGTTCTGGAAAGTTCTCTGAAGTTCATCCAGAGACTCTTCTTGTTCCCTTCGCACTTTCCCCTCAGCTCGGCCTGCCGGCTCTCCTCACCCCGGGCTCAGCCAGGCATCATCTCCTAACATGGTATGAATGTCTCTGTCCTTGGGCAGTCTGTGACTGGAGAGGCCGGGGCAGCAGCCAGGAAAGGCCTGCCAGGCCAACAGCTGGTGTTAGAAGAGGCCACCTGGCAGCCTGAGGGCAATACCAGGCCAGGCTGCAGGGGTCACCTTGTCTCTGCCCCTCAAGCTGGATATCTGAGGTGAGGAATCTCACCCCTCCGGCACCAAGCAACTCCCTTGTGGAGTTAAGAGTCTGAGAGAGACTCAGGGTTACGCTAAAGATTCTGGCCATTTTATCTGCAGCAAAGGCTCAACCTGAATGTGGGACCAGCAGGCGTAAGGGCAGTAGCTGTGAGGACTCTTGGGAAGTGGGAAGAGAGGATGAGGGAGACAGAGGAGAGCTGGGTGAACACACAGTAGTGTATGCACACACACACGCACACACATGTGCACACGCCTTGCCCACATGCCTGCTCACCTGAGGCTGAAATGGTCTTTCCTGCTCTACACTCAAAGTTCAGCATCTGGATCGAGGCGGTCACTCCACCCCCGTCCCATCTCATCCACACTGGGAAGAAACAAGCCCCAGGCAGTGTGAGGCTCTTTCTTGTCTTAGAGAACAGACCAGTAAGGGTGATCTTAAAGGTCACCAGGGAGCCTGGCAGTGTGGCTAGGTTAGAGGCGCAGCCAGGATGGTTGGAAGCTGAGAGGCAGGACGCGAGGAATTTCAGTCAGGGGCAGTGACCAAGCAGCCGGCTGTTGTCTGACAGAACAGCCTGGAGCAGCCCCAAAGGAGCCAAAGCAGGACCTGGCTTGTGCCTTCAGTCACCCTTATCACCAGCTCTATTTCGTAAGTCAGGGCGTGGCTGCCAGAGCTGGAAATTAGAAGGCACTGGGCATGAGGTCTGGGGCTATCCGAGGCTCACTCACTGGGACACCAGACAGCCTCATGGGCTGTAGCCTAAGCCTAGGGCCGAGGTGGGAGGAGAAACGGGGCCAGGAGGGAGGTAGAAGGCTCAGGGCATCTTTATAGGTACACTGGCTTCCTCCCACCCATGGAGAGGACACCTCCTGCCTATGAGCCTGGAAGATGAGCATGGGAGAGGTTGAAGGGGGCCATGGATCACTGGGGGGCATTTCAGGCCCCTGCTCCTTCTGTGCTGTACCCAGTTTGTGTCCCACTCCCTCGCCTCCCCATCCCCCACCAGGAAACACAGCAGTCCCATCCTAACATCAAAAACCGAAAGACACAGAGAGGGTCCATGACCTTCCAGAGTCACACAGCACACTGATGCACCTTCTTCCCATGGACGGTGATGGTTAGAGGCGGAAGGTGGTCTGCAAGGCTGGGCGGTGATGCCGGTGTTTTGAAACTGTGTATTAAGCACACTGACTGAGGAGAACATGTCAACCATTGCATTAGAGAACGCTCCTTCCTCACCCTGCCCCAAACTTACAGGATCTGGCTTGGGAAGCCCTGGCTAGCCCAGAGAAAGCTTTGCAAACAGAGCATGATGGTGTGTCTCCTTCATCCCAGAACTTGGAGGCAGAGGCAGGTTGATCTCTCTGATTTCAAAGCTATCCTGGTCTACATAATGAGTTCCAGGCTAGCCTGGGCTACTTTTACCTCCATTAATTCATTTAATCCTACAATAACCTGCAGGATAAACGCTACAGCTTTTCCCATTCCCCAGATGGGAAAACTGAGACCAGAGAGGTTAAGTAGCTTGCCCAGAGTCAAATAGCAAGTAACCAGGTCAGAATTTAGTCGTTCAGTGGGTGTTTTCTGCTTTTGGAAGGCCTCTCAGGGTCTGAGTGTAACCTCCTACAGCAGCACCCTGATTGACTGGAAATGAGCTACACATGTTCAGCACAAAAACACACAATAGGGACCGGAGGGTGCCTTGACTCAGGATACTCGATTCCCAAATCTCATTTTTGGCATGCTTCCCTTGGACTCCTCGGGGAGGGGCTCGCCTTACCCCAGAGAGAGACGAAGTCTGCCCGAGGTCACATGTTGAGAAAGGGGTAGAGTCACTTCTTGGATAGGCTGGGTCTAGGTCACTGACCCAGCACCTGTAGCCAGCTGGGCTTCGGAAATTCCAGTGGGGACTTGGGCAAGATATTGATCCTAAATATACTCTACTTCTCCCACAATCCCTAGCTTCAGTCCATCCTCCTAGGACTCCCAGACACCCTCCCCACCCCCAGCCCTGTCCTGGCTGTGTTCCCCCTGGGAGGACCTGGTTAGTCCTGAGACAACCCTGGGGAGGAGACTGAGGAGGCCCTGACTATGGAAACCGGCCTTGGACTTATAACGCGCTGGGTGGGCCTGACACAAGCAGATCCCAGCTGGCACACGCAGGGATCGCGCAGAGGCCGGTAGTTGGCAGCTGGGTCCCCACAGCATCTTTCCCACATTCCGAGCGAGCTTGTGACCAGCTGTCAGGTTCCCAGTCACTGGGGTGTTTGAGGCTCTTAGTAGTGGGGACAAGAGAGGCAGGAACGGGGCTTGTGATGAGCCAATCAAGACAGGCGAGGTGTCTGGGTCTGTCGTCCCAGCACTTGCTAGCCTGTCGGTTCAAAGCCAGCCTGGACTACATGAGCTCCTGACTCAAAAATGAAACCCACAACCGTGTGCTGGGACAATGGTCACACTGACTGCTCTTGTCACTGTGCTGTAGGATGGGACTTCAACAGGACAAGGGATGATGGGAAAACCCACTATCACCCTTTGTGACAGAGGCAGCAAGTCAGCTAGCCCAGTTCTGATTGGTGGATGCTCTCCTTGCTCCCAGGGCACAGAGAAGTGAAGTAAGTTAGGCAAGCTCACACAGCAACTTGGAATTGGAGAACATGCCTACTATGTGCTATAAGCTTTCTATGTCATCTCCCAAGGATCCGATGTGGGCAGAACTCTCAGGACCAAGAGTAGAGAGAGCTCATGGCTCACACTGCAAGGTGTGGAGAGCCAGGAGCCAGTCAGCCCTGGTGGACTCCTCATGCAATGCCTTTACCACCCTAGCATCTAGCAGGACTGACTCCACAGGGACTGGGGCTATGACACGAGATACCCATGACCACTGAGTTCCCTGGCTCAGCCTGGGCTGGGGGTCTGGCAGAAAGCGTATCTCAGATCATGCAAGCTCTCCTCCAGGCCCTCCTGCCTTGAATGTGACCTGTGTCCTGGGGGCATTATCTCACCTAAGAGTTGGGTAGCACTCCCAGACTTCCCTCCCATCCTGGTCTGCTCCTCTGTGGTTACCTTTCTGCAGAGTGAGCCCCAGGCTGCCCTCCCCAACCCTAGCACAAGGATGACCGGTCCTTCTCTGTTGCTACCACGGTGACATGGTGTCACCTGCTGTCATATCTGGCTACTCTGAGTCCCTTCCCCTTCCCAACAGGGAAGCCCCATCCCTTTTGGCTGCTGCAGGTCTGGTAACTGGCAGAGGCTGGGACCAGTTCCATCTGGATAGCAGAGCACTGGGGATGTGAAGCAAGGAAAGGCCAGAGTGGAATGCGGTGTGTGGTGGACTAGAAACCTACAGAAAAACCCGCAAGTTGGATGCTGGTGTCCAGACCCTGGCCGAAGGCACGCCTGAAGCTCACCTCTGAATGCGAGCCAGTTCATTCTCCTATTGTTTGCTTTGGTTTTTCTGTTGCTTGGAGCCCAGACTCTGCCCTCAGAACTCCAGTCCAGAGGGTTTGCCTCAGCTCCTCACAACTGTAAACAATCGTACCGGGTTGGTCATGCTCAGACGGTTGTTTCCACCAAAGGGAAGAAACGGGACAAACTAGTTAAAGGTGGGTGGACACACTGCGTGTGAATACACCCATGTAGAATCTGTGGCTGTGCATAGTAATGTGTGTCTGTAATCCCAGTTCTGGAAGTAGAAGCAGGAGGATGCTCAAGTTCAAGGCTAGCCTGGGCTACAAAGCAAGTTCCAGGCCAGCCAGGGCTATATAGTAAGATCATGTCAGAAAAGAAAGAAAAGATGAAAGGAAGGAAGGAAGGGAGGAAGGGAGGGAGGGAGGGAGGAAGGAAGGAAGGAAGAAAGGGAGGAAGGAAGGAAGGACACACCTCCTCACAGGTTGGTATGGGTTCCATTTAACATTAATATTAACTAAAGTAAAACCCACTCCTGTACCTGAAGATATCTGCCTGCCCACTGGGCTCTTCAGTCTAGTGGTCAGTCAGTCCTCAGGAAGTCGCCAGTACAGAACTGTAAAACATCCTCAGAGGAGAAAACAGAGGCACAGGAGTGACATGACTCGCCCAAAGTTCCTGAACTGAAGAGGGGCAGGACCAGCTATGTCCCAGATGTTCCTGGCCCCAAGCCGGAGGCCTTTGCCCTTGGTCACTGAATGGCAGGGGCAGTTTGTTCCACCTGACCGCCTTCAATGCTGTTTAAAAAGTTAAAAGGAACAGACCTGCACAGTGTCCCCCAGTGCCCAGGGACATCAGCAATCTCCTGTCTCCTAGGGCCTCTACTATAGTATTTAAACAATGGCCCCTGGGCCACTGTTTATTAAGCAGCTACTGCCCACCAGGGGCCAATAGCAGGGTCAAACCTCTGCCAGGGTGAGACAATGAAGAGACTTGCTGAGGGGAAGCCAGGCGAGAAGGGATAGCCCAAAACCCACATCCCAGGGCCCTACAGAACACACAGTGTCACTCAGGGGCTGCTGCACTCACACCTCAGAAAAGGAAACTGAAGCCGGAGGCTTTAGCCACAAGCCCCAGGCAATGCCGAGTAAGCAGCAGAGTGAAGCCGGGAATTGCCTCTGGGCTTGTAGGATGGATGTGCAAAGTGCTTGCCAGGTCTCATTATTTCCTGATTTTTGCAGTGTTAGAATGAAACCCAGGGCCTAGCCCATGATAGGCGAACAGTCTACCGCTGAGCTATTCCACCTGTGCTTTGAGGTAGGTACTCATGTGGTCTTCTTCATTTTAGGGTACACAGAGAGGTGAAGGGACCTGTCTAAGGTCACACAGCATAGGAGCAGCAGAGCTAGGTCTAAAGTTTTCAACTCCAAAGTTCAAAAGCAGTTTGCCATGATGTTGGCCTGAATCCACTGAGGCTTCAGGAGACACTCAACACAAAAGCCACTCAGCACAGGCCGGCAAGGGGACAACCCAAGGTTTTCAGGCTTTTCCCCCCCAAGAGGTCATATGACCTTTACATATAGTCACATAAGTCACACAGAATGGGGATAAGTACCCAGGGTCTCTGTTGCCAGGGTGATGGAGTCAGAAGGCAAGACTGAGTGAAGTGCAGGCAAGCAGGCAGGCAGCCAGTGCAAAGGCCCAGAGGCCACGAAGGAACGGAGGGACTGTGAGTGGTCCAGTGCATGTCATAGCAGCAGAGGAGACTGAGAGACTGACGTGTGTGTGTGTGTGTGTGTGTGTGTGTGTGTGTGTGTGTGTGTGTGTATGTGTTTTCTTCTTCTATGATGATAATGATGACAGGGTCTCTCTCTATAGCCCTGGCTGGCCTGAAACTCACTATGTAGATCAGTATATATGAGTACACTGTCACTCCTTTCAGACACACCAGAAGAGGGCATCGGATCCCGTTACAGATGGTTGTAAGCCCACCATGTGGTTGCTGGGAACTGAACTCAGGACCTCTGGAAGAGCAGTCAGTGCTCTTAACTGAGCCATCTCTCCAACCTGTCTTTAACTCTTAATCTCCCACCTTGGGCTCTCAAGGGTGGGGATTACAGATGTGAACTACTGTACTCGCTCACAGGTGCTGGGATTACAAAGAACTGGTCTCTCATCCTGGTTTAATCTGCTCATGTTCTCCTTTTCTGGTGTTGTCTCATTTGTAATGTTTCTAAAGGTCGAAAATTCAAGGTTTAGATCCGAGGCACAGCTCAGTGGTGGAGCACTGGCCCTGGGTTCCATCCCGGCACTGGAAAAGTGAATTTGTTAAATAAAGGCACATGCCCGTCTCTTCTAGACTGGGCTACAGTTCAGGGCTGATGGCTCCGAAGTGCCTATGACTCTGCTCTGGAGAGTCACCCGCCTGTGACTCTGCTCTGGAGGTCAGGTCACTGTGCTCTGGGTGTGGTAGGGCAGGCCAGGGCCTGCACACCTTGATCGAAAATGAGCAGTGAGGGACTGGGAGTGTAGATCGGTTGGTAGAGTGTTTGGCTAGCATGTAGCAGGCTCTGAGCCGTATCCCCAGCACCACATAAGCAGAGCAGAGCGGTCCGTGCCTGTAATTTCAGCACGCAGGAGCACCACAAGTTCCAGGCCATCCTTAGTTATATAGTGATCTGAAAGTGAGACTGAGACCAGATTGGGTCACACCAGACCCTGCCTTTAAGATAGATAGATAGATAGATAGATAGATAGATAGATAGATAGATAGATAGATAGATAAATAAATAATAAATAAATCAGTTAAACAACAGGAGCGGTTCCGGCATTCCCACATGGAAACTGACCCCAGATAACTGTGGAGCAAACGTGACAGGGCTCAGACGACTCTTGAGGAGACTAAAACTCCCTGCAGATGGAGCCAGGCCTGCATGTTCTCAGAGTGGGGGACACAGCTGCATGAAAACCAGACTGAATTCTCAGCTCTGCTTTTTGCACCAAGATGCCCACACACTCATTCGGGCATGCACTCACTGCCCCTGGACCACCATAGCTGGCACCCTTAGGAGTGGGCAGCCTAGACAATATCAAAGATGTGCAGGATCGTAGGAAGGGGAAGGGGACCCACAGACACAGTCACCCTACACAACAGTTACCCCCATACATGCCCTATCAGACAAGGGAGGATTCTGACCTGAGAGAACGGCTCTTTCCTGCTAGGCTTCTCCCTAGGGTGAGAAAGTAAGACTCAGGCCTGAGCTATCAGCAGAGGGAACTGATCTGACCAAACTTGAGTATACATAGTCTGTCCTTTTCTTGGGGCTAAAGACAGGATTTAAGCCTATCCCCTCACCCCAAAACACAGTACCCACAAAACAGGTGGACCCCAAATAATGCATATTGGTCACAGGAACATAACAACAGCTCTGTAGCTTGGTGGGGGTGGGGGTGGGTAAGAAACAGGATTTGAAACAGGGTTTCTCTGTGTAGCCCTGGCTGTTCTGGAACTCACTCTGTAGGTCAGGCTGGCCTCCAACTCAGAGATCCGTCTGCCTCTGCCTCCCGAGTGCTGGGATTAAAGGCGTGCGCCATCACTGACCACCCTGTAACTTTTTTTAGACTGGGTTTCTCTATGAAGCCCTGGCTGGTCTAGAAGTCTAACTCTGCCTTCTAACTGCTGGGATTATACATGTGTACTACCACGGCCAGCACTATCGTGTGTGTGTGTGTGTGTGTGTGTGTGTGTGTGTGTGTGTGTGTGTGTGTGTGTGTGTACATGTGTGGAGGTCAGTGACAGCCTCAGGTGTTTGGGACAGGTTCCACTGCCACTGTGAACCCCAGGCTAGCTGGCATGTGAGCCTCCAAGGATTCTTTGGTTCCAGCTTCATGTCACCCTGTAGAGTGCTGGAGATGGACGCTACTGTAACCAACTTTCCATGCTTTCTGGGGAGGTTTTGCCCTTCCTCGGGAGCTTGACATATGTGTGTCACGGGACCAGCAATTCTACCCTAAGTGCTCAAAGAAATGAAAGTCTATCTGCATGAGAATCCCTGTGAGGGGATTCAAAGAAGGCTTATTGTAACAGCCCAGCCTGGATGGTAGAAACCTCCAATAGCAAGTGAATGAATGGACAATGACGTGCTGTCGCCATCTGGACCGGCCTCACAATAGAGGATGGGGCTTCTGACCCAACAGGCAGGACTGCATCTCAGAAACATAAAAGAGTGGCAGAGTTTGCACGTAGCGTGTGCAAGGCCAACAGACAGAATCCCATCACAGACAAGAGAACTACAAGGAGAAAATGCTAAACCTTTATGTGAGTAAATGTTAAAGTGCAGACTAAATGCACACGTTCCTAAAACCAGAACTTACCGACGCTGACATAGGCAGACGTAAAAGAACCTAAATAAAGAAACCGAGACCACGTGAAAAATCTCTCCACAGAGAAAACGCCGGCAGAAGATGACCTCATCGGAAAGGCTACCAAATTTCAAGAAACAACTGTTCTTGATTTTACTTGAACTTGGGCAGAGGGAGGGTAAAAAACCACCATCCAGTATGATACCACGATCACCACAACCCTCAAGCCCAGAGGGATGGACCATTCTAGACAATATGTCACTGTCGCAAGCTGAATGCACACTCAGCAAAACCAGTCAGGTCCCCAGCTGGGTCTGTCCCCGGAGCGCATGTTCAGAGGCTTCATGGGAAAGCCGTTTATATGGCAGATCAAACAAAAAACGCCATGTAATTATCGCGAGCATCTCGAAACGATTTTTCAAAGCATTTAATGCACTCCAAACACAAATTAAGATTCTTTTAAAAGCTCCCAGGAGAGGCTGGTGTGGCGGTGTGGCTCAGTTGCTGGAGCACTTGCCCAGCATGCATGGAGCCCGGGTTCCATGCCAGCATCCCACCAGCTAGGGGTGGTGGTGCTCCCTGTGGAAGACCAGAATCTCAATCCAGGTCACGTATCCCCTGTTGCATATGGAGTTCCAGAACGTTGTACAACCACTGTAGGTGTACGTTTGTGTGCGTGTGTGTGCATTCATGCATGCCTGGGTGTGTGTGTGTGTGTTCAAGCACGTGAGTATGTGAAGGACACCTCTTAGAAGTTAGTCCTCTCCTTCCACAATGTGGGTCCTGAGGATTGAACACTTGTCGTCAGGCTTGGTCACAAATGCCTTTACCAGCTGACCCTCCTCTCAGATCCTCCACCTTTTGGCTTTGAGGCAGGGTCTCTCACTGTGACTTGGGATCACTGACTAGGCTGGCCAGCAAGCCCCAGGCTCAACCTGTCTCTATCGTCACAACACTGGGATTATACATCTATCACCAAGCCCCACTTTCTACACAGGCTCTCGGACTGAACTCAGAGGCTCACACTTGTGTGGCAAGCACTTTACCACCTGAGCCATCTTCCCAGCCCCGTGTTCATCAGGATTTCTTTCCACATCAGCAACAGTCTCAGAACCAAAGCCAACGAACGTGAACAGAGGCTGGGAGTACAGCTTGAGACGTTGGGTTCCATCCTGATCGCTGTGGGAATAGTCATTCATGGGGGGTATTATACAGAAAAGAAGGAATGAGTCACAGATACATGCAAAAATATGGCTGAGCCTCAGCAATGCAAGAATGAGAGAGAGCAGTTAGAATTTACATGCAGTATGCCGCTTTCATAAAGTTGAACGTGGTTTTTGTAGATGCAGACTGCTATACAAAGGATTCTAAACGCTAACCCCGAAGACAAAGCAGCGCATGGGAGGAAGCTCAGTGAGGTGCCCGCTGCACAGCATGAGGACCTGAGCTCAGACCCCCAGAACCCTCTGGAAAGCAAGCCAGCCAACCCCAGGAAGTGACAGTGCGTGCTGCAACCCCAGCAGAGAGGACACAGAGACGGGAAAATCCCTGACGCTCACCAGCCAGCCAGTCTATGAGTTCTAAGTTCTGTGAGCGACCTCTTGCCAAGAGGAAAGATGGAGAGCAACTGAGAGGACACCCAAGGCCGACCTCTGACCTCCACATGTGTGCATACACATGTGCACACACACGTACACTCACACACGTACACACACACACACGCACACACACAGTCATGCCCACACTAACAAATATACATACACCATACACCTACATACATGCATGCACGCATGCAAACATACATACATATATATATACATACATAGAAAAAATAGATGAGGGATGAGGAGTCATGTCCATGGTATCTATAAAAGTACAATATTAATACTAATAACAATAAAGAATACTCGTTTGGACGTGGAGGTGCATGCCTTTAATCCCAGCACGTGAGGACCGTATATAGATAAATATATATTAATGGTGTAAGAACTGGATGTCATGGCACACCCGCAATCCGGGCACTGAAGAGGTGTCGGCAGGAGGATCAGGATTTCAAGATCAGCCTCTGTTACATATTGAGTCTGAGCCCAGCCAGTCTGAGACACTGTCTCAAAAACTAGGGCTAGCTCAGCAGCCCACAGTTGAAAGACTAATTTAAACTTTTTTTTTTCCAAGAGTTTGGCTTTTTAAAGAGATTGGATATTTTTAAAGAGTCCGCTTTTAAAGTGTTTGAATTAAGGCTGTGGGGGCCTTTTAAGTTTATAAATTTTTTTATACTGTGATGTCTTCATTAATGTGGAATCTCAGGGATGGACAAGACAGGAAAAGCTGTTGCTTAATAGTGATGTTTTTGTGTGTCAGGTTGACAAGGGGCCAGCAGTGCTGGCTAGTTTTATGTCAACTTGACACAAGCAGAAGTCATCAGAGGAGGGAGCCTCAATTGAGCAACGCTTCTATAGGCAAATCTGTAGGGTGTTTTCTTAATTGGTGATAGATGTGAGAAGGCCCAGCCCATTGTGGGCGGTGACATCCCTGGGCCGGTAGGCATGGGTTCCGTAAGAGAGCAGGTTGAGCAAGCCATTAGGAGCAAGCCAGTGAGCAGCACCCTTCCACGGCCTCTGCATCAGCTCCTGCCTCCAGATTCCTGCCCTGTTTCAGTTCCTGTCCTGACTTCCTTCAGTGAACAGCAATAGAATGTGTTACCCGAATAAACCCTTTCCTCCTCAAGTTGCTTTGATCCTGGTGTTTCATTACAACAATAGTAACCCTAATGAAGACATAAATTTATCTATGCAAGCAACTCAGTTATGAAGCAGTGCGAAGAGTACTTGGACACAGGCTGGCCATTAACCTACCCATAGATCCCTGGGCCATAAAGAAACAGTGAAGAGACCCTCAGCTTGTATCTGTACCATGCCAGGCAACATAAGAAATACCTACTGCTCATCTTGGCTCAGAGAGGCCCAAGCAATCCTGGGAATTAATAACCACATTGTTCTCTCTGTTTCTGAGGCTCCTTACAGCCACCACACAGATCCCAGGCCAGGTCACTAAACCCCACACTCCACCTGCCAAAGAAAGCAAGGACAGAAGAATTGGCGTAAGAGCTTAGCAGCTGTTTCAACCCGGAGAGGCAGTGTGGAAAGAGACTGGTAGGTGTGAGGAGGCCTAGATTTAGTCCCATCTCTCTTTTTGAGGACCATTTCTCTCCCTAGAGTTTGCTGTCCCATCTGTCCCTGAACGGGACAGGAGCAGTGAGCCAGTAAAGCCATTTTTTTGTTAAGGGGCCACCAGCAAGCAGGCCACTCCCCTCTGCAGTCGCCTGGCAGGTCCTGTTCATCTGCCACCCATCTGGGTCAAAAGCCACATACATGCCCCAGGTCCTACCTGTCTTTCTGACATCACCCCTAGCTCCACCCCTCCGACCTCTGGGCCGATTTCTCTTCTCTTATGTTTTATTTCTTTCCCCCTTTCTTTTGCTTTGTTTTATTTCTGAGATATTTTTGAGATTGGGTCTCATGTAACCTAAACTTACTACACAGCTAAGGATGACCTTGAACACCTGACTTTCTGGACACCACCTCAAAATGCCTGTGTCACTATGCCTCTTCTTATGGTTTACAGTTTGCTCTTGACCTTCTAGAATACTCTTTGTACAGGTCTTTGTGCAGCTCCCTTCTCGCTCACCCTCCAGTTCAAAGGCTACCACCTCCAGACCCTTCCTCCACACCAGCACCCCCAGTTCAGAGTCCAGCCTTTCCATATCCTCTCCGTTCCTATAGATTATAAACTGCTAACTTCCCGTCTTCTCCCAGGCGATGGAGCTCGGGCGGAGTCCGGCACTACTGAGGCTCCTAAACCAGGCCTATAGAACAAAAGCCACCTTCCCTGGGGGCCCTTTCTGCTTATACATTCACAGGCTAGTTAGGTGGCCTCTCTTGTTTTTCCTCCACTCGAAGCACTGGTTTTGTGTAGGTTGTTGGACCTGGCCAACTCCCCCCAGATAGGAATGGCCACATTTGCTAGCAATGAATATACTACCCAGGGCCTTGTAGGTCCTGGGCTAAAGATAAGTCTGTGGAAGCCGGGCAGTGGTGGCGCACGCCTTTAATCCCAGCACTCGGGAGGCAGAGGCAGGCGGATTTCTGAGTTCGAGACCAGCCTGGTCTACAGAGTGAGTTCCAGGACAGCCAGGGCTACACAGAGAAACCCTGTCTCAAAAAACCCAAAAAAAAAAAAAAAAAAAAAAAAGATAAGTCTGTGGAGAGGCTGGGGTGTAGCTCACCTGGTAGAAGACTTGCCTAAAACACACAAGAGCCTACGTCCCATCTGCAGCACCGCACAAACCAGGTGTGGGTGGTGCATACCTGTGAGCCCAGGAGGGTAGTGGAGGCAGGAGGATCAGGAATTCAAGGTCACAGTCAGCTGTATCATGAGTTTTAGTCTGTGTTAGAGATCCTGTCTCAAAAAAAAATAAGTAAAACTAGGAGCTGGAGAGATGGCTCATCAGTTAAGAGCACTGACTGCTCTTCTAGAGGATCTGGGTTCAATTCCCAGCATCCACATGGTGGCCCACAACTGTCTGTAATCCAGTTCCAGGGGAGTCCAGCACCTTCTTCTGGCCTCTGTGGACACCAGACATACAAGTGGTACACACCCATGCAGGCAAAACATACACACATGTAAAATAATACAATAAAAATTAAAAACTATTAAGTAAAGAAATATATAAAAAAATAAATGTTTGTTGATTGGCTAAATGAAGGCCCTCTTGCAATCCCATCTTCCCTATCTCCTGACTCTTCTCCCTTCTCTCCATTCACAGGCTCCAGAATACTGGCACCCACTGAGGGGCTGTTGAAATGCTACCCCAGCAGTAATTTCTTGGGAAAAAGGGGTCTTGCTTCCTTCCCCTAGCAGAGAGGCACTCCAGATGTAGAGAGACAAAGCCCTACCTAGCAGGGCTGCCTCTGTCCCAGACACCCTCTGGGCTTAGGCTGCCACAGCCACTGGAACAGACATTTCCCCTGGAGTCAACCCTGGGCAGCTGGAATGTGCCACAGGACACGAAGGCTGGCAAAGGTCTTCACTGTGAGCCCTGTTTGGCCAAAAGCCATGGGGAAGCACTTAGTTATTCAGATGGGGTAGCTGCCCAGGGGGAAAGGGTGCACTTCCCCCTCTGCAGGGCAGCAGGGCACCAGTCCTGCACAGCCTGGGAGCCCATGGTGGAGGAGGATATTGGAAAGCAAAACTCTTGCATAAGTCACTGCAGGGAGATTCCCCCAGCCCAGGAAAACTCTGGAAGCAAGACAGAAACTCTGAAGAATCAGGCCCAAGGCCAGAACCCTGCGTAGAGGCTGGGCCAGTCCCGCCACCCAGACTCCTGAGTGGCCTCCCCCTGACCTGGAGACACCAGGATTGCCCTACGGGGTCTCCACCCTCCCTACCAGGAGTCCCAGGGGACAGATAAACTCTGCCTGTCAGTTCTGGCTCAGTGACTCCCTGGGGTGTTGTATAGTTTAATACTGCTGCTTGCTCAACTCCTGTCCCCCTTAAGTCTGGCTTCTGAAGAAGCAACAGGTTCAAGTGATCAGGCATCCGGCTCACAGAGATTTCTCCAGTGACTCTGAGTGAGCCCAGCCTAGAATCTGGAGCCAGGCTACTGGCGTTCAATTTTGGATTAGCATTTCTGGAATTACATGACCTTGGGGAGTATCCCTTCCCTTCCTGAGTTCCTTCACCTTTGAAGAAGGTGTTTCCAGAACCTACTTCTTGGAGACATTTGAAGCTAAGGAGAAAGGACAGACAAGCCCCTCTTGGCAACCTGCACAGTGTGGGGCTTTAGTGAACGACAGCTCTCAGGAGTCACAACACTAATAAGCAGATTAGGGAGAGAGCCAGGTTGGGAGATCTGCACCAAATATTCCCAAGGGAGACATAGTATCTCTTCCCCAAAGTCAAACCCAGACTGATACAAACTAACCCAGGAACCAGAGCAGAGAGAATCCAAGCTCTAGGTTCCAATCCCAGCACCACCACTGGCCAGCCCTGCAACTCTGGGCATTTCCAGGGTTCCCTGTGTGACACACCTTGCAGGGCTCCCCAACCACCTGAGACTATGAGACCTTCCTTTCCCAGCTTAAAGACATGGCAGTTCTGTGCACTATCAGCTCTGGGTGGTGCCAGGGAACCTAGGAGCTGACACATTGGGTCTGCCCCAGATGGGGAGAGGTGACAGGTCAGTTGTCTTCTCTAACAATCTCTCTGGACCCAGCTTCCAGGAATATAAGTGAGGGGCCTCACAGATCAAGGATACTGTACCCCTCCTTCTCCCATGTACACAGAACCCTGACTGTGCTCTCACCTGGACCTGCCTGCCAGAGGGCAGCCCAGTGAGGTGTCGGGAAGCCAGCAGGAAGCTTCCAGAATCCTTCAGACAGATACCACAGCCTAACAACTGCAGTACACACCGAGACCTACCAGTCATCCGCCATTTACTGGCCAAGTCCCCTCATGTGAGCAAAGGTAGTGACAGCAACATGAACCCCCCCTCCCAGGAGAGGCAATGAAGGGTCACTAAGTTACTACACCTACCACATGACAGAGCGGCTGAGACCAGTAAGTCAGGACCTCTGTCCTTTCACTTCTGACAGTGTTCCTGGTTTGCAGATGGTCTTCCTCTGCCAGCTCCTACCCAGGCTGCCTCTGCTGTCTGTTCTGATGATGGTCACAAGATTCACCATGTGCTCCGCACTGGGCTGAGAGTGTGTTTTCTTGGAGAAGTTACAGAATCTGGGCAGCTGGAGTGCGCACCTCAAACCCTCACGCTCTGGTATTTGAACTCTTGAATCTGGGGTGTGGCTCTGTGTAAGAAGACCAGAAAGGGGAGGGGCGCCTACATTTTGCTCCTTGGAGCACACGTAGCCTTGGGGATAGTCCAGATGGCCAGCCTCTGTACTCAATAGTCAATCACTCCTCTCCGGACCTATGGTGGAGTTAATTAGTATGTGAGAACCGAGACCCAAAAGTCACACAAGGTCACTTTTTAAAAAAAATTAATCTCTGGGATTTTATTCTTCAAATATTTATTTATCCAGTAAGTATGTATGTAGTACCTCTCATGCACCAGGGAACAGGTACAGGTGGGTTCAGCAAATGATCCCCGGGACTGACTATCTATCTATCTATCTATCTATCTATCTAACTATCTATTTATTTTTGGTTTGTCAGAGTCTTGCTGTCTCCCAGGCTTGCCTAAACTATCTTCCTGCCTCTAAGCCCCAAAGGACAGGCCAGGGCTATGGAGAGCCTATGTCATGGATGGAGCAAAGGAAGACCACAGTGGAGTGAAAAGGGTAGCCAGGGTGAGGCCAGGAGTGGCTCAGGTTGTCAGTGTAAGTCTTCACAGGTCCTAAGGCTGCAGAGCTGGGGGGCTATGGGAAGCCTGCCAGGGGCACTGCCTGGAAGTGCGAGGCCCTTGTTCTCATTAGTGTTCTCTGTGGGGCCATGCCCTCCAAAGGCTCACACTTGAAGCCAGGCACCCGTGTGAGAACAGATCTTACCCACCAGGCTTAAGAGCTCTGACCAAAGTCTAGCCTAATATTGGAGGGACCACAGGCCCAGGGAGCGCTCTGCAGGGAACCTGGGCAGGGAAGGACAGAGCTAAGAGAGCTGGCGATTTGCCAGAGAAGGCCTTTGGCTAGGCCCCTGACTTAAAGTTGAGGATGGCTTTAACAATCAACCTGATCTCAAGCGAGTTGCTTTGCCTCTCTGAGCCTCGGTTTTCCCTCTTGATAAATGAAGACATTTCTTTTAGGCATGGCCAACCTTTTGACATTGTGACAAGACATTGTCATCGAAAAAATTCACACTCAAAAGCCATGTAAGTACTTTTTTTTTTTTTCAATTGCAAAAGTTTCATAATTTTGGGTCACTTTCTTAGCTGTCCTCAGCCATTCGCCATGGCCTGTAAACTAAACATGTCTGTAAGGACCAGTATGGTGGGTGGCACACCTTTAATCCCAGCACTCAGGAGCCAGAGGCAGGCAGATCTCTGTGAGTTCAAGGCCAGCCTGATCTACATAGCAAGTTCCAGGTCAGCCAGAGCTACATAGTGAGACTTGGATTCCTGTCTCAAAAACTAAAAAAAGGGGGGCTGGGAAGATGGCTTAGTGGTTACGAGCGAGCACTGACTGCTCTTCCAGAGGTCCTGAGTTCAAATCCCAGCAACCACATGGTGGCTCACAACCATCTTTAATGCGATTAAATGCTCTCTTCTGGTGTGTCTGAAGACAACTACAGTGTACTAATATAAGATAAATAAATAAATAAATAAACAAACAAACAAATCAAAGAAGAAGAGGAGGAGGAGTAAAAAATGGCTTTAAAACTCCATGGTAAGAGTCTGGGAACACAGGCTAAGGGTGTTTAGGTGGTGAATTCATCTTGTGTGGCAGACTGAAATGAACTGGGCATGCATCCATACAGGAAACAGGGCAGGTCCAAGCTCACTCAAGTTAAGTCAACACTCCTGTACCCCAACCCCATCCCAGGCTGAAAGAATAAGCCGGGCACTCCCCGTGTGATCCCTGGCCCACCAAACTCCCTCTCTGAGCCTCAGTTTCCCATTTGCAGTGGTCCACTTGTGAGTCCATGGAGGGGCCTGGACTGAGCTGTGGCTTTATAATGGAGCACACCCTTAGAACACATGAGGCTTTGGATTCCACCAGGCACGTCACCTCATTAGTGACACTGGGGACCCAGGAAGCGTTAACATGGAGGCTGGCTGTCCCAGGACTGCCTAGGAAGCAAGCTGGGGTCTCAAGCAACACACTTGCCCTGAGTTGGCTCTAGCTTTAGCTAGAGCCCTGGGCTGTTCTTATAATTAGCTGCATGGATGTATACAAAGAAGGCTAGTGGGGGGGGGTGGATGAGACACACAGTAGGTGCTCCTCTCTGTTACTATTATTGTTACTACTGTCACTGTTATTAGGAAGGGAAGGACAACCTTCAGGTCTTTCCAGGAAAGCCTGAAATTCACAGCCCCTTCTTTATCCCCCTTACTTAAACCAGAGCAGTTGCCAGGCCCACAATCCAGAAATCCTCTTTAGGCTAAACGTAGGGATCCGCTGTGGCCCCATAAAAGGTCTTATACCACACCAAAGCCAGTTCAGGCACGGTCTATCTCATAGTTAGTTCTTCCTGCACTCTGACTGAGGAGTACCATGATATTTGAACCAGTGCCACCTGGGCCTGCCCCACCTGGACCTGTCCTGTTTCCCCACTCCTAGTCCACAACATCACTAAATTAATTTTGTTCTGGGTTGTCCCTTCCTCCTATGTGCCAGTTCTCATTCAGTGATTCACAGCATTTGGATTACTAAGCTACAGCAGAAGGAACTTCAGCAGGATACAGAGCATGGGTTGATTAATGATGTCTGACACAGGTGCAGGGCAGGGGCGGGGCAACATACGTGTCACAAAGGAACTAGGAGAGTCCTAAGGCCCGATCTCATTTGCATGAATGATGGTTTTCAGGAAAGACGCTAGAAACAACCGGACAAAACCAAGGCTACTAAGCAGGGATTAAGATCCATGCCCTCTGGCTGCTAAGGGTGATGCCTCCTAGGACTGCAATGGCCTTCTGGACCAGGAAGGGATGTGGCCAGGCTGAGAGTCATTTGTCTGGGAAAGCAGGTGCTGATGCAGAACTAATTTCCTGTAGTGCTAGGTCCCTTCCTTTTGGGGACTCCAACCCTATGTCGCAAATTCCAGAGGCAGATGGTTCAACTGAAAATAGTGTGTACAGGGACGGCTTCTGGGGACTTGCATCCAAACATAAAAGCTCCAGTCAGTTTGCTAGTCTGATTGGGCAGGAGACCTAAGCACAGGGGTGCAGACACTTTGGAACTGTGTGGCTTTCAGAAAGTTACGTACCATCTCTGAGACTAAACAGCAAGTTAAATACAATAAAGACACTGAAGGTAACTGGCCCAGCTTCTAGCCCAGAATAAGTCAATTAGGTGTAGGGATGGATCAAAGCACAAATAATGTTATTTACAAGAAATAAGGTCTGGAAGAGAGGGGTTTGAACAAGCGGCAAAAAGGAACACTTGATAGCCATGCTCACCAGAAACTGAGCTACTGAACTTCGTTATTTCAACGTAAATAAGAAACTGGCTCTTCCGGGAGGTGGTTTATATTACTCATGGCTCAGGGAAGGAGGCAACTTGAATGGGTAGGTTGCAATGACGAGGAGAGATGTCTCTTTCCCACTTCCCAGTGAGGGGAATCTGGGCCTCAATATCCAGGGCTGTCACGGGACCACACGAATGTGTCATCAACAGTTAGAGACAATGGATTAGGAGAATGAGGGCGTGTGTTACTGGGGACTGAACCGGAGGACTCAAATATCTTTGAGCTAAGTGTCAACACTTTGAGACAGGCACTTACCTATTGCCCGGGAAGGTCTTGAATTTATCCTTCTGCCTCAGGTCCTAAGTAACTGGGATTATAGGCCTACACCGGGCCATTTTTCTTTTTCATTCTTTCCTTTCTTTCTTCCTTTCTGTATTGTCTTTCTTTTTTCTTCAGATGCACGTAATCCAGGTTGGCCTCAAACTTAATAGATAGCTAAGGATGACCCTAAACTTCTGTGTGCTGGGCTCACCAATGCCACCACACCCAGTTTACATAGCACTGCGGATGGTCTCCGTGTAGACAGGCACACGGCAGTGCAGCAATGGGCATGCCTAGAAGCAAAGAGTCCGGGAGAAGAAGCAGGACTCAAGACGCACTGATGAGACAGCCTTGACCTAGCACCAAAGGTGTGCCAATCCTATGCAGAAGTCAGGTAGGCCATTGTGGGGTAGGCTGGGGGCAGATGGGCTCAACCAAAGCAGCCAGCAGGATGCAGAGGTTCCAAGGGAAAGAGTCTCTTCTGAGGGCACATATGTGTGTGCTACTGACAAAGGAAGCCGCTGCCAGGGTAGAACTCAGCAGCTGGGGGCCGGCCTAGCAAGAATGAGTGTCTGGGTCCTAGTCCCTGCCCTGTAACAAAGAAAATAAACCCACTGGGTAGATCTTTACAAAGGTCACATTTAGGGTTTTCCAAATAAAAGCAATTTGCTCTGGCCCTTGAAGACTTCTAAAGGTCTGTGAAAACACTGGCAGACCTCTGCCCAGCAGCCTCCTGACGACCAGACAGAGGACAGGACTTCACTCTTCCACCCAGACATCCGAGAGGACAAGGGCCAGGCTCAAACCTAATCCCAGGTGAAGTTGATGGAATTACAGAATTTGGCAAGCTGAGGCAGGAGGATTGCCAGCAGCGTACGGCCGCTGTGAGACTCTGTCAAAATCAGAAAAAAATAACAAAAGCCTGGGGTTATGGATGTGTAAGGGGCTGGGGGCCCACAACAGGGTCTCTCTGGTCTTTCTACACAGAAACTATCTTCCAGACCCTTCCCACAACTGGGACAGGGCTCTGCCCAGAGATCACAACCTCTGAGCCTCTTCAGCAGCAAGAGGGGGGAAGGGGGAGGGTATATGTGGGTGCTGGGAACTCAGGGTGGATTGAAGCATGTTATGTCAGCCTCAGCATGCACAAGGTGCAGGGGCCTGATATAACTCTCAGGAATCGAGGTCCCCCAAGTTCACTTTGTGACATGGACATGAGGTGAGGTGAGGTGACAGACATCACGGGAGTCCCTTCTCCTTGTACGGGGCATGCTCCAGAGCATAGGTATGTCTTGGGTAGGCCCAGCGGGCTAAATGTCTACAGGTAGATAATGATGTCCCATCCCCCAAACTTCTGGAGCCCCTAGATTCCACTGAAGCAGGAAGAGGCTCCCCACCTAGCCAGTGTCTTTCAGAGATGCATCTAGGCATAGAAGCAGACAGACGAAGACTGTATCCATGATCCCACCCCAGACCCCTGCAGGCTGGCCCCAGCCATCTACAGTCATTCAAATATGATGCCTTCCTAACCCTTCCCCTAAACTACAAACTCAGAGGCAGCTGGCTCTTGTGGACTGTGCAAGGGACTGGAACTGCAGCTAAATGGATGGAGCAGCTGCCTCTCAGCTCCAGCCATTGTGGCCGGGCAGAGGAGTGGCCCTGCAGAGTCTACATCTTCTGATCTTTCAAGAGAAGCCAGAAACCAGTGTTTTTGTGTAAAACGAAACCACCCGGGGTTTAACAACACCAACAACTAAATTGAAGCTTTTAACTCAGTGTAGAAGCCAAGTCGCCTGCCCCTGCCCACCACCCCCACACCCTGTCCCCTAGGCTTTGGGCTTTCCACACACAGTAGGCCAGATATGAGGGACCGAAGTTAGACCAATTCCAAGTTTCAGGAAATCCCATCCTCTCTTCTCTTCAGACATCTTGGTTTACAGATGGGGAAACTGAGGCTAGAGAGGGGAGGTAACTTGCCCAAGCTCACATAGGTGATTTATCAAGATAGATCTCTCCCACCACCCACACCATCTTCATCCTCCCTTGAGTGGGTACAGCTTTGCAAACAAAGGTAAACTTGGGGCCGAGGATGTGGCTCAGTTGGTACGGTGCTTGCCCAATATGCATGAAGCTCTTGCCTGGAGGTACACACCTATACTCCCAGAACTTGGGAGGTGAAGGCAGGAGGATCAGAAAAGTTCAGGGCCATCCTTTGCTACATAGCAAGTTTCAAGGCCAGCCTGGGCCACATAAGACCCTGTTTCAAATAAATAAATAAAAAGTAAATTAACGACATACCATGGAAGTGACATGCCAATACACTAAGTCTAAGAGGGGAATGGCATATGTGGGGGGTGGAGGGGGTTGGGGGTGTCAGGTCACCTTTGGAAAACCCAAAGAGCCAGGAGGTTGAGCCTAAACAGCTGTATGCCCCTCTTAGGGGCAAGCTGCTTTCCCTATGTGGGCCTCAAAGATACCAATGGACACAGCCGGGGTCTGAGCCTGGACAGCCTACAATTCTAGGCATCTCTGAGGTCTCCTCTACAGCCAGCAGTTTGCGGCCTCCGATGACTATAAAGCAATAATAAAAATAATACTAGGAGGGCAAGTCCACACCAGCCAGGAAAGAACACCACAGTTTTTAGAGAAACCCGACTCTTGGTTACTGGAACTCAAAGGCGATAGTAATAACACGGGGGGGGGGGGGGTTTAACCACCATCCTCCAGTTAAATAAAAACACATCTGCCTTAGCCTCATCTCCTCCCCCAGCCCCCACCCTCAGCTCAAATTTTACCCCTTCATTTGAGAAGTTAAATCAAATGCAAACAATTGATTTCATGCCACAGCGAGGCTGGGGTTTGAAGCATGGGGTTTTCCTGAGAGCAATTACAAAATGTTGGGGGGGGGGGAGCATGAGAAGGCAGATAAATAGGGAGAGTGCTTTGGCTTGTTCTTTGGACATGGGGCATCAATAATGATGCTGCGGTCCACTATGGGCAACTGTCACTCTTGAGAGGAAAAGCGATTTGCTTCCTGTCACAGAGCTGAGAACTGGAACCAAAGTATTGATTTTTTTTTTTTTTCTTTTGGTTTGGTTTTTTGAGACCGGATTTTTCAGTGTACTTTAGCTGCCCTGGAACTTGCTCTGTAGACCAGGCTGGCCTCAGACTCAGAGATCGGTTTGCCTCTGCCTCCCGAGTGCTGGGATTAAAGGTGTGCGCCACCACTGCCCGGCTGAAGGTACTGACTCTTACAATTCATGTGGGTGAAGCCTAAAGTTGGTAGATTGCTTATGATCTTGCTGGCCCTCAGCAACTGGTACCCATGCTTATTACCCCACTTCACAGATGAGGAAACAGAGGGTCTGAGAGGAAAGAAGCTTGTCTAGAGTCACAGAGCAGTACAGATAATAAATTTCCAATCTACTGCCTCCCACTGTATTCTGAAGGTTAGAACAGCTCCAGAAATAAGAAGGGGGGGGCCAAAATAACAAACATACCACACAGCCCAGCCCTGGTGTGCCAATGACGTTGGGCTGTTGTGCTTGGGAGCTCAGTCAGCATTCCTGTGGCCACGTGGAGAATTCTAAGCACAAGTTCTCAGCCTAGCTAGCTCTGCTCCCCACAAGGCTCTCCTCAAGCTCGGGGGGGGGGGGGGTGTTAATAAGCCCAGTCAGGTAGACTTCATGCTGAGAACTTCAGATTCTACCCCTGGATTCCCCCTCATCTCCCCTTCCCCGGAAGCCTGAAGCTAACAGATGCTCTGGCAGGGAGATCACTGGATCTATCACGGGACCTAAAATTGTAGGTTCTTGAGTCCAGCCCCAGATGCCCAAGTGGCTTGTATAGGTCCCAGGGCAGGTCACTGTCCCTTCAAGAGGTTTCTTCACATACAGGAAAGGACAACATCTCCTATCTTTACAGGATAGAACAGGAGAGGGCCTGGTGCTACGCTGCTGCGTGGGCAATGTGGGTGGCAGGAGATTCCACGGTTATTCCCAGCCTGGAGCTCCAGGCTCCCTTCCGGGGCTGTGTCCGGCTGTGTCCGGGAGGGGCGAGGTCCATCTGAGTAACAGTAAGGAAGGCCAAGGCTTCCTCCCAGCACAGCCTATCAGGGAATGGGCAGAGCCTGGGCAAAGGTGGTTGCCGGGATCGCAGGGTTCAGAGGCAGTGACATAACCCGGTACACTCTGATGCAATTTCTGCTGAGCCTGGAGCTGGGGACAGTCACTGCTTTCTAAAGTATATGAACCTGCTAAACATGTTGCAAGCTGTACAGAGACCTCCCCACCAATAAAGTCTACAGACCAATGACGTCCAGCTCCTAAACACCCTCAAGGAGAATCCCGAGCCACAGTGAGACCAGAGCTGTGCCCTGGTCACACTGCTATGCCCCATCCTGTTAGTATCATGTACTGGCTGCTCACTGTGACCTGGTGTGACATCTTCATCCCTTTCTTTGGGAACTATTGCATCTTGATCTACTGTGCGACATTCAAATTTTCAAAGCCTGAAAAGAATTTGTGATATCAATGTTCACCCCAATGTGTGTGTGTGTGGGGGGGGTTATTTACTGCTCCACTCTCGGCACCTAGATCAGAGTTTAGTGCACAGCTGATGCCTGGTAAGTAAGTATGTGTGGATTGTAGACAGCCACTGTCGGGTCTGTCAGGCCTTTTGGTTCACTGTAATCCTAACATATAGATGGGACCATCACAGACATGGCTGGGAACCAGCCCAGACCTGTCTCACTCCACCAGAAGGCCTCTGAGAAGCTGTGTTCCCCCCCCCCCCCCAAGGGAATCAGAGACAGTTCAGGAACTGGAAAAGGAGGCAGAGAGGGAGATGGGCAGGGAGTGGGTCGGAAGAGGAAAGAGCTGGTTGGGAAGACCAGAGAGGCTTGGAGGATGAAGGGAGGCCTGAGGGGGACTCTCCTTCATCTTCTGGGCTGCGGAGAATGGGCAACAGGGTTCAATTCCTGATGTCTAAAACTCGCTGTCCCTATTTGTAAATGAGATGTCTGTTAGGTGTCAGAGTAGTCTTTAGCACATAGTAGGCATTCAATAAACAGTTGTCCTTCTCACTAATTCTCAACCAGACTGAGAATCTGAGCCTGCCTGAGGGGGGTCTTTGAGTTCTTGGAGCCAAAGGTTCTTTCAAGCCTGAGAATCATCCTTCTCTTGTATGTATGTGTATGTATGCGTGTATGTATGCACATAGGTATGTATGCACATATGTATGTATGCGTGCATGATTTGGGGACCTAATCTCCCTAGGTAGCTAGAGTGGCCTCGAACTCACAGAGATCCTCAGTCTCCGGACCTGCCAGCATCTCCCGACTCGCTGCACCAGCCCTCTCTTTTAATCAGGATTCACAGACACACCCCAGAGTCCTTTGCAAGGCCTCCTTCCCCAGGCCCATTACGTGTTGAAAAGGATTACCATGGACAATGTGGGAGTAAGAATGAGGTTTTCCTCTGCCTTGGGTCCTGCGCTGTGACTGTGCCTTTAACCCTTTCTTACCCACACTAGGCAAGACAGCAGCCCCACTCTCACCTGCACACAGCCCAGAGCCGTTCACAGGCTCCTTCCGTTTCCTGGGCTCCCCCACTCCCAGACACTAGCATGCGGTCTCTGCTCTCTCCCGCCAAAGATCTCAGCACGTGCCTTCTTCCAGCTGCTCCCCAACTACTTTAGACACCAACGGGACAGAGTGGCTTGGGACCACGAAGGGCGCCGCTGTGGACTACGGCGCCGCGTGGGCACCGGGAGCAGGTGCTTAACACGAGGGTGGGGTCCTGGGTAGCGGCTCCGCGGGCACCACGTCCATCATCCTGTCAGGCAGGCCCCAAGAGATGCGCGTGGGGTCCGGAGCGGGAGATCGTGGATCCCCAGAGAGCCTGACCTTCCACGTGTCCCCACCATGTCTGGGACAGTCACTGCGGGACCGGCGGAGCGCGCGTGGGAGTCGCACCAGCCGCGGGCGCAGCATGCGTTCCTTACCTGCAGGCACTCGTGGGGAGGGTCTGTCCCAGCGCGTGAGCGGCCGCCCTAAGGAGCGCAGTGGCGGGAGCGTACTCTGGCGGCCACCTCCCCCGCCTGCTTATGAAGGCGGCCGGGCCGAGCACCCGCCGGCCTCCCCGCCCCCGGCCGCCCCGCCCCCGGCCCGCACCCCGAGCCCCAGGCCGGTACCTCTGCGTTGCCAGGGCGCCCCCTGCCGGGAGCGCGGCGCTCGACCCGGCCCGTAGGGCTGCAACAGGCAGGGTAGCCCGCCTTGCCTCTCTCTCTTTCCCTGCGGCTCATCCTGGCTTCAGGGTGCATCTGGCTTGTCTTTGGTTCGGTTTCTCTGTAGGAGTCTTTGTCCCTCGATGGTTGTCTTCCTGTGCCTGACCCGGCGCGCCTGTGTCCCCACTTGGCTTCTCTTAAGTCTCTGCGTCTCTCTGCCTATACATCCTTGTCTGTAACCATGCGTGCCTCGTCTCCGAGCCTTACACCCCTTTCCCTTCCTAGTCACTTTCTTTTTTGCCCTTAGCTAAGTCAGTAGGAAGCAGAGGGAGATCGGTCTGTCAGGGCCCTCCCTTCCTAATGTCTTCAGAAACAGGGACTCAGGATATTCTGTCCGTCCCAGCCAGAGGCCCCAGGACGTGCCCTGGGCAGACCACTTCCCAGGCAGTGGAACCAGACTGTCCAGGCCCACAAGCCTGCTCTGGTGACCAATGGGGACTGGCCCAGGCTCCATAACCGGCAGACACTATCCCTTGGTTTCCCTTGCTTCCCGTTATTGGGGGAGTTATAAGAGACCGTGTTTGGAAAATGCACAGGAAACAAATTCTAGATCAATGGGAGAGGAAAGGCAACCGCTGGGTGCTTGTGGGCCTCACCCCGTTCCCCAGGGTCCACCACCTCCCTTCCCGTGAGAGTCAGTCTAGGTTTGAAGTCTCTGATCCGTTTCCTGCTGCAAGCTCCCAGAGGTCGGTTAGAAAGCCACCACCGTGTGAATACCTCCTCATTTCCTCCTAAGAGGAGGGTCTTACTGGCTACTGAAGCTGCCAAAAACCATCTGTGCCTCTAATCCCCAACAGCCAGAGATTTGAAAGCAAGGATCATGCTTCTCTGAATTCCATCTTCCTCAGCACCTACGCTCCAGGATTGACCAATTCTAATCTGAAGGTCCATCTTAGGTCGAGGCCTCTTCTATATGAGCTCCACCATTGAGCCCATTGCACAGGAGGAAAACCAAGACCTAGAGACAACATATGACTCATCAGTAAGTTCAGGGCCAGAACTGGAGTCTGATGCCAAAAACCAAAAATGTTTGGATTTTGTTTTCATTTGTTCTTGTATTTTAATAATTAATGCTGTTTATTTACAGTAGTGCTATGAAATTTCCCTTAAGAAATAAGTTTGTTTTTACAAAGTGAGACCAAGTATTAGGTAAATTACTCCTTATTTATGTATTTCGTAGTGAGGTCATGATGGCAAAAGTCATGGGGGCAATGAATAAATGAAACTTTGGACATTTCACATCCTTGTCTGTAAGAAGCTGAGAGTTGGGACAGCAGGGAGCTCAGAACACAGCATTTGGTAATTGCTTCCTATTGCCAAAGGGCTCAAGATTACAAAAGACTTGAGACTGTACCAGCATCTGTGTGCCAAGGGACATCTGCGTCACAGAAGATCTTCCTTCCCAACACGGGCAGAGCTGAGAAGCTGAAGCAGCGGGAGCAGGAGGTGTCCTGTTTCTTACCATGATGCCCCCAGCTCCACCCCCAACACCATCCATGGGGAATGAGCAATTCTGGTTTGGCTCATGGCTAGCCTGAGACCATTGTGTCTTCCTGGAGAATCTCAAGCACTGTCTGAGGGATTGGAGTGGCTGCTTTAGCCCCCTCTACCACTTTCCTCACAACACACTTTCCCTGTTGTTGGTCTCTGACCCTCAAGAATTCAGTGAAGAATGTAGTTCAGTGGTACAGCACTTGCCTTGTGCATGAGACCCTGGGTCCCAGATTCAGCACAGAAGTAAGCAATCTACTGAGATGGTGTCTCCCAGCATTCCTTGCTTCCCTGATCGCTGGGTACCACTTTTGAGGCTGCCTAAAAGCGAGGAGAAGGTTAGGCCTTCACATCAGGAGCCCAAAATCACCCCAACCCCTGCCCTAGCTCTGTCCTGGCTGGCTGGTAGGCTGACAAGGTATCTCTGGTTAAGACCCAGGTTCCCTGTAGCTGTGAGGTCCAGGACATTTGTAAATGCAGCCCAGATTCCGGGGTACCAGGCCTGCTCAGCTGATGGAAGCGGCTCCTTACATAGATCTCACACCATCTTTTCATACATGATCTCCGGGGTAAGATTCCTGGATGAAAGAAATGGGCCAACGGTACCACTTGACCTCCAAGCTCCGGTGCCTGAGAGTTATTCGTTCTTTCTCTTTGTCCATATCGACTCCATGCCATGAGCTTCCTGCCTGAAATAAGGCCCAAGTTTCATAGTCACAGCTGGGTTGACCCACATACCTGTAGTCCTAATTATTTAGAGGGCTGAAGCAGGAGGATCACAAATCCAAGACCAAACTACAGAGAGGGACCATGTCTAAAAAAAGGGGGCTGGGGAGGGGGGGCAAGTAAGAACCAGGAGTCCAGAAGCTTAGAGTAGGGACCTCAGTGGACAGGGACAAAGGAGAGAGGACAGCAGGCAGAGACAGTGTGGCCCCTGGGGACAGGAAAGACTGACCTCTGGTAGCTGTTTAAAGGTGGGATCACTACACTTCAAGCCAAGGCCTAAGCAAAGCTCCAGTGTTTTGACTCCCAGGGTCCCCTCTGGCCCCGCCTTCAACTCAGTATGAAAATGAACTTGGAGATTTGGAAGGAGGGGCCTGCTTTATGGATTCCTGAGTCCATACAGTGAGTCAGGCAGCTCAGGCCAGCCCTACACACAGAATGGGAAATTCACAGTTGAGAACGTAAAGTCCACTGTGAGCTGTCCTTTGAGAAACACTTCCTGTGTGCCGGTCAACCAGATGCAAAGCTCTCTTCACAGTGAGATTCATTTTGTAACCATGGAGACAGCCTCTCTATCACCACTCTCCCCCAGGACTCTCTTTAAGGGGGAGGGGGATCTTACTGGGCAGTGGTGACACACGCCTTCAATCCCAACACATGGGAGGCAGAGGCAGGCAGATATTTGAGTTTGAGGCCAGCCTGGTATCAGAAGAAAAAAAAAAAAAATGAGAGAGAGAGAGAGAGAGTGTGTGTGTGTGTCAGTATCATATTGCCCAGGATAGCCTCAACCTGATATGTAGTCAAGGATGGTCCTTCTGCCTCCACTTCCTGAATGCTGGGATTGCAGATATGTGCTCCCACATATGTACTGCTAGGGATTGAACCTGGGGCTCCATGTATGGTGTGTGAGTGCTCTACCCTCTGAGCTATATTCCTAGCCCCCCGGGGGGGGGGGGGAGGTGATCTTAAACTCGCAGTCTACTGCCTCTCCCACCCAAGTGCTGGGCTTGTTTGGTGACCACGCCCCTAACTAAGCTGCATCCTTAACTCCATTCTCTTCTCAAAGGAGGAAGCATTCAGCTCCGCTAGAACAGGCTAGCAATTTTACGAGTTCCATAGAGGTTTATTGGATGCCTATGTGGTCAAGGCTGCTCCAGGAAGTGTGGACACACGCTAACAGTGTGGAGGTGAGGAGTCCGCTGACAGAAACAATACACACCATAAATGAGTAGATTACACGGTAAGAGAGATGATGAGGGCAGGAAGCCAGAGCAGATCCGGGTGTGCTGAAGAGGCCAACTGGAGTAGTTGCCCCAGGGAGAGAAGAGAAGGCTGCCCATGGCTACTCAGACTGGAAGGAGAATCCAAACCCAGGGACCTTGTGTCTACCGTCTAGGCTCTTACGAAGTATGTAACATACCCTCCTGGGGCCAAACCTCACCCTATCCTAAGCTTAACCTGGTCCTGCCTCAGCCCCTCACCTAACCTCATCTCTGGCTGTTCAGACTCATCCCGTTTATCTATCCTGGGCAGACCCACATCCAGTCCGATCACACCTACTACTCTCCCTCCTAGCCCTAGGCCCCAGGATGTCAGCACTGCTCCCAGCTCCTGGCCCACAGGGTGTCCTCCAGCCCCAAGTGCCCTTTGAGGAAGTCCTGACAAAGGCCCAGAGGAGCCTCATTGTCCACCAAACAGTGTGCCCATTTTGTCCTTATTTCTCAAGGGACTTGTGAGAGGGACTCCAAGCTGGGAGAGGGAGCATAGTACTTCCTACGCTCAGCCCCGAAAAGGCCGCAAGCCAAGAGCAAAAAGGTCAAGGCAGCCTTCTAGGAGCTGGATTCCAGAGGCCAGGGCAGACTCAGGCAGGCACAGCGGCAGACCTTCACCACAGGAAGTCAGGAAAACAGTCTTCTCTTATCAGTAGTGAGAGAGTTTGGCTGTGTGCCGGGCAGCAGAGGAAAGAGCTCTGCCCCACAGGGATTCTATCATCCAGCCTCCTCTCTGTCTGTCGGCCCATCTCTCTGTATTCCATGAATCCACAGGAGATGGGCCTTGCAGAGGTCCCGCTGAGTGGGACATCACTTTAGCGTCCCACTTCCTGCTAAGTGTGTCAGTTTGACATGAACCAGAATGAGGACAGCTTTATGTACATACAGAAAGCTGGTGCTGGGCCTCACATGCTAAGCAGGTGCATAGACAGGTCCCAACAGCAGCAATATATGTATTTTAAGAATTGGGGGTGGGGGAGCGAGCGTGCACATGCGTGCACAGATGCCATGGCATACCTGTGGAGGGTAAAGGACAGCTTTTGGGAATCAGTTCTCTCCTTCCATCTTGTTGAGATAGAATCTTCTGGCCGGGCAGTGGTGGCGCACGCCTTTAATCCCAGCACTTGGGAGGCAGAGGCAGGTGGATTTCTGAGTTCGAGGCCAGCCTGGTCTACAGAGTGAGTTCCAGGACAGCCAGGGCTACACAGAGAAACCCTGTCTCAAAAAAAAAAAAAAAAAAAAAAAACCCAAAAAACAAAACAAAAAAAAGAAAAGAAGAGATAGAATCTTCTTTGCTGTCCACAGCACACTGTGTACTCTGCTGGTGGCTTACAGCTGCCTGTAGCTCCAGCTCCAGGGGAACCTGACATCCTCTTCTGGTATCTGCAGGTATCTGCACTCGTGTATATACACACCACACACACACACACCACACACACACATACACACACACCACATATGCAAGCATGCACGAATGCACACAACACACGCAGAAAATAAATCTTTACAAAGTTATCACCCTCCTGGTGATCACCGATGACCTCTAGCAAGGCAAGTTGAAGGGCTCCTCTAATTGGCCTCCTTGTCTTGAAGCAAGACAAAGAGTGGTTCTCTTTGTTAAACAAAGGATGTGTTAACTGGCTGTGGCTGGGAGGAGCCTAGCTTTGGTGTTTGATGTGCTAAGACCCCTAACTCCCAGCTTTGGCTTCTAAATATAGTTTTAAGGTCTTGAATTCAGCTTTGGGGCTGGACTACTGCCCTAGCCTTCCCTCTTAGCAAAATTCATTTACCTCCCTGTACACACAGGCCCAGCTCAAAGAGGTTTTTTTGCAGGCAGTTAACAATGAGCAAAAAAAGTGGCTGACCACTCCAAAATCCTGAAGTTCCCCACAAGCCAACAAGGGCAGCTTTGTTGCTGCAAGTTCGAATCCCACAGTCTCCAGGTTCTACGGTAGCCAATGCATCTGCTGCCAGCTGTGTGGGAATGCCTGTTGGCATTCTGTCTAAACTCCACCCCACAGTTACCTGGCAACAGCCAGGTATGCTCCTCCCCACAGTTGCCTGGCAACAGCCAGGTGGGCCTGGCCCACTATAAAAGGGGCTGCTTGCCCCCTCCTCTCTCTCTTACCTCTTTCTCTTGTCTCTCTCTTACTTCCCTTACCTCTCCCCGTTCCCTTCCCCCCTCTCTCCACGTGGTCATGGCCGGCCTCCACTCCTTTACTTCTCTACTCTCTCCCTCTCTCTGCCTTTCTCTGCCTCTACTACCCTCTTAACTCCCCTTCCCATGCCCTAAATAAACTCTATTCTATACTATACCTTCATGTGTGGCTGGTTCCTCAG
>CM052702.1:125397482-125415134 GCA_028551405.1 Uromys caudimaculatus
TCTCTCCCTCTCTCTGCCTTTCTCTGCCTCTACTACCCTCTTAACTCCCCTTCCCATGCCCTAAATAAACTCTATTCTATACTATACCTTCATGTGTGGCTGGTTCCTCAGGGGGAAGGGATGCCTGGGCTCGGGCCTACTGAGGCACACCCTTCCCCCACACCTACCTCCCATAACCCCATATAACATATATCTCTCTCTATATTTTTATAAACACAACAATGCCAACTTCCCAATTCGGGCTTACCTTCTTGTACCCACCTCCTCAGCTCTGCAAGGTCGGCATGGCAGACTGTTCCCAGTTTCTTTAGGCAGGGAGTTGTCGTTAATAACAAAAAAAGTTCAACTTCTCAAACAGGTTTAACTAACGAATCGGCCGGGCAGTGGTGGCACACGCCTTTAAATCCCAGCACTTGGGAGGCAGAGGCAGGCAGATTTCTGAGTTCAAGGCCAGCCTGGTCTACAGAGGGAGTTCCAGGTCAGCCGGGACTACACAGAGAAACCCTGTCTCGAAAAAACAAAACAAACAAACAAACAAAAAAACAAAAAACAAACAATCAAAAAAACTAACAAATCTCTCTACTCACTAAATAAGGTAACTTGATGTTTGCAGGACCTGGTTTCTCTTTTTCTAGTTCTCTATTTCTAACCAGTCGAGATCTCAGGGTATATGGTAGTCTCTCTTAATATTTCAAAATAAGATTGAGGTCGGGAGGTGGCTTAGGTAATAAAGCATGCGGGTGGGCTCAGTAAACAAAGTTACTCAGTAAACAAAGTAGCAAGTGCTGGAGGGAGCCGCCCAACATTAACCTCTAGCCTCACCCACACACACATCACGCATGCTCACACACCTGCACTCAAGGGTGCCCATTCACAAAAACATGAATACATATAGACTTGAACACCACACATTCAAAGAAAGAAAAGAAAAGAGCCAGGCACGCCTTTAATCCCAGGATTTGGAAGGCAGAGACAGGTGGATGTCTTTGAGTTCAAGGCCAGCCTGGTCTACATAGCAAGTTTCAGAGCAGTCAAGGATACATAGAGAAACTTTGTTTCAAAAAAGAAACAAAGAAACAAAGAGAAAAGAAAGAGAAGGGAAGGGAAGAATGGAAGGAGGACTCACCAGTGATAATTCTTGCAACCCACAGAAAGTAAAAGAAGAGAACCAGGGGTTAGAGAGATGGCTCTGTCATTAAGAGCACTGACTGCTCTTCCCAAGGTCCTGAGTTCAATTCCCAGCAACCACATGGTGGCTCACAACCATCTGTAATGGGATCTGATGCCCTCTTCTGGTGTGTCTGAAGACAGCTACAGTGTACGCACATACATAAAATAAATAAGTCTTAAAAAAAAAAAAAGGAAGAGAACCAATTCTGACTACCTCGAGAGTACCATGGCAATCTCATGCCCTCATAAACATGCTTATCATATAATAAATACAATAACCATACAATAATAAATAATTTATTTTATCAATTTATCATTATAATTTATTATTATACATGTATAAAATTATATATTTTTTTATTTTTTAGATTTTTTATTTAATTTATATGCGTACACTGTTGCTATCTTCAGACACACCAGAAGAGGGCATCAATCCCATTATAGATGGCTGTGAGCCACCATGTGGTTGCTGGGAATTGAACTCAGGACTTCTGGAAGAGTGGTCAGTGCTCTTAAGACCACTGAGCCATCTCTCCAGCCCCAGTAATTTATTTATTATGTATTATGTATTTATTGTATAAGTTATTATTTCTAATAATACAATAACAAATAAATACATTTAAGATAGACAGGAAAGGAGGGAAAGGAGGAAGTGAAGAGGAAAATAAAAGAAATTAAATCTATTGGCTTAAAAAAAAATACAAGTGTGGACTCAAGTAGCCTTCTAGCCTGACCTCTATTGTGGCTTCCTAAACGAGTCACCGCAGTGACTGAGTGGCCAGTGCAGGCCCACCCATGGAGATGAGTGGATCCTGCCCACACATCTTCCCCAAGAAGGGAATGAAAAGTGGGTGCTGGGGAGGGGCCACTCACAGATGCCCACACAAGGTAGCTTCAGCGGTTAGACAGTTCTCCACTCTCTTGCTTCTGTGAGGTTCTATATTTGCCAGAGAAAATTATTTCAAGGCAAATAATAACAATATTTAAACAGCATGTGGTGACTTGGGCCCAGCATCCAGGAGGCTGATGCAGAAGGACTGCCACAAATTTCAAAGCCTGATTGTCCCACAGAGTGACTTGCAGACCAACTTTGGTCATAGTGTAAGATCCTGTATCAAAAATAAATAAAATAAATCCCAAACAGGGAGCTGGGATGTGGGTCATTTGGTCGAGTGCTTACTTAGCTCACACAGGGTTTTTGGGTTCATACCCAAGCAGTGTATAAACCAGATGTGGTGGCACACACCTATAATCCCTGTACTTGGGCTGGAGGCAAGGGGATCAGGAGTTTAAATTTATCCTCTGCTACCTTGAGATCCGGAGACCCTGCCCTAAAATATCCAAAAACAACCAGCCATATTTTATATTTACAATGCTCAACATTTTTTGTTTTATTTTGCTTGTTTATTTTTCAAAACAGGTTTCTCTGTGTAGCCCTGGCCATCCTAGAACTTGCTCTGTAGACCAGGCTGGCCTCGAACTCAGATATCTGCCTGCTTCTTCCTTCAGAGTACAGGTATAAAGGCAGGCATGAGCCACCACCATTGTAGTAAATATTTAATCTCAACTGGGGGTTTCTGCCCTGCCTTTGATCATTTAGTTCCCAGATAAAAGACAACAAACTTTCATATTTATAATAAGCCCTAAAGCACTAGAACTGGCCAGATATCTATCTACCCACTAAGCTATTTTGACTACTTCTCTATCAATAATCCAGAGATATGACTTGCCATGTTCCGCCTGGGCCGCTCTTACTCTTGACTGGCCAGTTCTCAGGATCCCTTACCCCATGGCGTCCTCCTCTCTCTTCAGACTCTTCTCTCTCCCCTCATGTTCTGTGCTTCAGATCCCATGTCAGGGAACTGAAGCCCTGCCTACCTCTCTTCTTCCCAGCTACAGGCTGTAGGCATCTTTATCAGGGATAACCTGGGGGCAAGGTTACACAGCATCACTTGGTATACTTGTCGATCTCCTTGTTCCTGGGGGTAACCAGACCTTGGGCTGGGGGTGGGGGCGGCAGTATTTAGCATCACAATACATCACAACACACCAAACCTCAACACACCACGATCCAGCTTCAACATGTTTTTAAACATGTGGGCTGGCTAGTTCTTAACTTTGCACAAGCTAGAGACATATCTGGGAAGCTTAAATGCAAAGAGAAGGATTAAGCTGGGGCTGGAGAAGTGGTTCAGCAGTTAGGAGTATTTCTTGCAGATTGTTCAGGTTCAGTTCCTAACACCCACATAACAGCTCACAACCATAAGTAATTGTAGTTCCAAAGGACCTGACTCCCTCCTTTGACTTCTGCACACATGTGGTACACGTACATCCAAAACACCCCCCCCCAAAAAAACAATTATTTTAAAGAAAGATTAAGTTAAAATGCCTGCAACCTCTTTACACACAGGTACCCCATTAGACACCTTGGTAATATCTTTCTAAAGTTAATTTATACAGTAAAGAAAAACCTTAAAAGAATTGGGTCATGGGATACATGCACCATTTCCCAGTCCTGTGCAGAGTTCTGCCCAGACACCACATCCCATTTATTTCTCTGTGTAGACAGCATGGTCCCCACTGTAGAGATAACGAAACAGAGGCTTGAAGGCCAAGACATGGTCAGCCAGCAGCAACTCCTAACAGGCCCCAGGCCTTGGTACCCTAGCTCCAAGGGAAAGGATCTACTCACGGGGCTCAGATAGAGCCATTGGTGGGTTGAATAACAATGTCCCCCCAAAGTTTATATGTTTGAGTGCTTGATCTCCAGTTAGTGGAACTGTTTGGGAAGGATTAGGAGGTATGGCCTTGTTAGAACAGGTGTGTCACTTAGGGTGGCTTTGAGGTTTCAAAAGGCCACACCAGGCCCAGTGTCTCTCTCTGCCTGCTGCCTACAGACCAGCTTCATGCCTGCCTGCTTCCGGCCATGATGATCATGGACTAACCCTCTGAAACCAATTAAAAGGTTTCTTTTGCCAAGCAGCGGTGGTGCACACCTTTAATCCCAGCACTTGGAAGACAGAGGCAGGTGGATCTCTGAGTTTGAGGCCAGTCTAGTCTACAGAGTGAGTTCTGGGTCAGAGCTACATAGAGAAATGTAGTGTGAATTTATAATCTTAACAAGCCACTATAAAGGACACATACTCCAGGTGTTTTATTTACAAGCCATAAGCCTAGATTGGGCGGATCTAACTTATTTCTTAGCTATAAAGTCCCTTGTTACTTGCTGTTTCTCCTGGCCATGCAGTTCTGATCCATGGTGGCTTCTTCTCCACTCTCCTCTCTCTGTCTCTCTACCTGCAGATCCCTCACTCAAACCTCCAGCCCCACCTTTCTCCCTCCACTGCCCAATCACAGGCTCTAGGCTTTTCTTGACCAGTGAAACTGGGGAGAAGGTTCACATGGCCTCACTTGAGTTCCTGAGGATCTGCTCTCATCTTGAGGAACCAATATTTAGCATTAGAATACAAGCAGCATCAGGCCAACCCAGTACAGAGAAACCCTGTCTTGAAAAACAAAACAAACAAACAACAACAAAAAAACAAACCAAACAAAAAAAAAAGCTTTCTTTTATAAAAGTTACCTGGTCAAGGTGTCTCTTCACAGCAATAGGACAGTAACTACGACAGGCTCGTGGGTAGAGTGCTCACTTAGCATGTACAAGGTCCTGGATGCGCCCTAACATTGTAAGAATGTACTGAGCTTGGCAGTACATGCCTGAAAACTCAGAACACAGGAAGTAGAGGCAGGAGGATCAGGAGTTCAAGACCAGACTTTACTATGGAGGGTAAGGTTGACCTGAGATACATGAGACACTTTTTCTAAACAAACAGACCACACACACAAACCTTATCCAAGTAGTTCCAGTAAATGACCCTGAACTTTGATGGTTACAAGGGGTGAAAGGTCAACTTCTCAATTGCTATTCTTCCAGCTGGCCCAGGACCCTTTCTGAATAGAAAAAAAAAAAAAAGTACATGACCTCTCCTAAGTATGGTGAAAGAGGTTTATTCTGGATATGAGGAAGAGCAGAGGCAGAGGCAGGGACATCTGGGGGCGTCCAGCGTGGACATGACCCTGAGCCATGTGGAGAGGTAGCGGGGATGGAAGGGAGAGGGGGGGGGGGAAGGGAATCAGGGGCAGCAGTCCAGAGGCCCAAAGACAAGGAACAAACAAAATGGTTGGATTATATAGGGAAAGACAGCCCAGCCCAGCCCCCTGGGCTGTAGAGTTCAGGGCAGGGGTAAGGTAAGGTCTGTGGAACTCTCTCCTCATGTCCAGGAAGTGGGAGTACTCTGGGAAGACCGGGTAGAGAGACTCTGCCCCTTCTCCACTGCCCCTCTAATCTCAGCTGGCTTGGAGTGAGCCAGGATGAGCTGGAGGCCCTGAGCATCTAGCATCCCCAGTGACCGGCCACAGGTCACATCTGAAGAAGGACCACATGGATTCAAATGTGACACCACTAGCTGTACAATTTTGGGCAAGTGGCTTTCTCTGTGCTTCTGAATCCCTTGGAAGAATGTGGTGCATAGGCTAGCCCTTGGATTTAGCAGCTGGTCCTCCTGGTGTCTTATTTCCTGTTACCAGTAATGAGGTTTTGTTGAGAGGCAATTGAAAAGCTCTCCTGGTGGTTTGCGCATGACATCCAGAACCCCACTCCTTCCAACCAGCTTCCTCCTCTCTGGCTTTGCAGCCTGACAAGGGCTTCCCTGGGGTTCTCCCAGTGACCACATCAAGGCATCACAATGCTTGATCCCAGGAGAGAGAACTGGATTGACCCAATTGGGTCACATCCCACTCCTGGTGCAGCCAACCATGGATTTGGACGGGGCTATGCAATGCCAACCTGGCAGCAACCAGAGATGAAACACTGGCCTACAACCGGAACGTGGCGCCCCAGACTAGACTCAATCATTCACATTTTTGAGGTCGCAAATGACGCTTCCTCTTTTCTTCTCCAATGGAGATGTGCACATGTGGCCTTGCCACCACACAGCCAACAAGTCCAGCCACTCCCTGGACTCGTTCCCAGACACAAAGAGTGGTACTGGGGCTGGAGAGATGGCTCAGGGGTTAAGAGCACGGACTGCTCTTCCAGAGGTCCTGAGTTCAATTCCCAGCAACCACATGGTGGCTCACAAGCATCTGTAATGGGATCTGATGCCCTCTCCTGGTGTGTCTGAAGACAGTGTACTCATACATACATCTTTTTTTAAAAGCATACCTTACATAAATAAATAAATCTTTTTAAAAAAGAAAAAGGAGGAGGGGTACCAACCAAGTTTTTACATTCAGAGCCTGAACTAAGAAGCTGTCCAAAAGGTTGACAGGTCAGGGTCTCCTGTGTGCTGGAGCTGAACCAGGAAGCCAGCGGAAGAAGAGCCCACTGCTGGGACTAGGGAATGGGAGCACAGGGGGAAACTGAGGCAAGAGGAGCTGAAGCTCCACCTTGGTTCCATCTTCCCCTTTCTACTTCTAGGAGCTGAGGCGGCCAGCCGGGTTTAACGTCTCAGCGTTGCTGTCACATCTTCAAATCCCTCCACCCTGATGTGTCAAGTGACCAAAAAGGGTCCTGCCCAGAAAAGGCAACTCTTCCTAAGAGCTGCAAAACGAAACATCGGAAAAGGCAGGAGATTTTTTTTTAAAAGTTTGCAACATCCTTAGCTATCCAGGAGATGCAACTTAAGCCTGATTTCAGAATCCATCTCCCCAGACAGATTAGTTATCATCAGAAAAATAGATGATAACAAGTGATGGCAGGGACATGGGACAAATGAATCTTTATTCCCCGTGGGCGAAGGTGTGAACTGGAGTGGCCTGGAGAGAAGAGTGGGGTTTTCTTTCCTCGGTTGGTTTTTTTTTTTGGTTTTTTTGGGGTTTTTTTTTTTGAGATCGGGTTTTTCTGTATAGCCCTGGCTGATCTGAACAACCTTGTAGACAAGGTTGGACTCAAATTTACAAAGATCCTCCTGCCTCTGCCCCCTGATGCTGGGATTAAATGGATGCATAACCATGCCCTGCTTAAAGTGGAAATTTCTTTAAAAAACAATATATACATATATATGTGTGTGTGTACTATATATAGTTATAGATGTAAATAACTGATATATATGATATATATATTATATATACTATAGTATGATATATATATGTATTATATATATGTTGTGTATGATATGATATATAATACATATGATATGATATATGATACATATATGATCTATGATACATATATATCGTAGCCTGTGACCCAGCCAATCCTGAGAATGTGCTCGGTGGCTATATTCCACCTTAGAGACACTCGGACATCCACGTTCATTGCTGCTCTCTTTACAGTAACCAGGAAGTGGAATCAGCCTGGATGCCCACCAGTGGAAGAACAGAAAAGGAACTGTGGTACAGTGGAATCTTACTCAGCTCTACAGAAAAATGAAGTTACAGCATTTTCAGAAGACTGGATGGGACTTGACAGTGAGCTGACTTGGGGTCAGAAAGACAAATGCTGCATGTTCCCGTGGGTGACCTCAGCTGCCATTTTGTTGGTGGTGGTGGTTTTCTTGTTGTTTGTTTTGTTTGTTTGAGACAAGGGCTCCCTAGATAGCCCCGGCTGTCCTGGAACTCACTATATAAGCCAGGCTGCTCTCAGACTAACAGAGAGCCTCCTGCCTTTGTGCCTGACTGCTGAGATTAAAGGCATGGCCACTACACCTGGCTGCCGACGGCTAATCGTTTTTTATAATGTGCATTTGCGTGCGAGTGAGTGTGTACAGTTAGAAAAGAGTCTGTAAGAGGGAGAATGAGCGTTCAGAGGGAGGGGTGGGCAGGGTAATAAAACATCAGTGATACAGGAGTTTAAGGGAGCCTATGTGCGGTGACAGGTAAAGGGAGAGATGGAAGGAGATGGGGGAGAAGCCACATCCCACTTGCCCCTGAGCTTCTCCAGAGGGAGACCCTGTGAACACGGACGCAGGAGCCGGTGCCTGGGCCTGGAGCATGCTCAGAACCATTTAAGGACACTCTGGTTGTTGGTCCACACCATAATACTATCCTTGTCCCAGCATTGTCCGACCTCTGCCAGGGGAGAGCAGGCAGATGGTAACCTGCCCTAAAAGGTCTAGAAATGATGGTGTGGTTGCCAAGTTCAGAACGTGGGCACTGTATCCTAAGGGCAGGAGCCAGAGAGGATTGTCCGAGCCACAGAGCCAGGCTGGTCAGAACATGTCAACGTACAGTGTGAGTGTTTCTGGAAAACACCAATCTGCATTGATTGGATACAGAAAGCTGCCTGCAAACCAGGTGCCCGTTTCACAGAGACAGCCCCTCAGCCTCAGCTAAAATGACACCTACCCCAGCTCTTCTGCCTTGCCATATCGTGAAACCAGACTAGAGCTTATCTAAGTGACTATTGTAAAAACAGAATCCAAATAGGATGGTGCATCGTGCCTGCAACCTCAGCGTTCGGAGAAGGAGGAGGCAGGGAAGTCAGGAGTTCAAGGCCAGCCTAGCCATTCTCAGCTATGTAGTTAAGTTGCAGTCTGTCTTGGATTACATAACAACCTGAGTCAGTGGAGAAGGAGAGGAGGAGGAAGAGGAAGAAAAGAAGAGGAGGAAGAGGAGGAAGAGGAAGGAGAAGTTGAAGGAGAAGGAGAAGGAGAAGGAGAAGGAGAAGGAGAAGGAGAAGGAGAAGGAGAAGGAGAAGGAGAAGGAGAAGGAGAGGAACTGAGGTTTTTGATCTGGGAAGAAAATGGCGACCACATGGATGGGGAGATGCAGGCTGCCATGGACAGGAAGGCTATCAGGCATTTGATATATTTCCTTTTGTTTAGAAATTTTGTTCTCGTGGCTTGAGAGGATTTCCCATATAAGGTACAGATGGGTAGCCAGTTTGTCCCTGGAGGCAGACGAGCATTTTCCTATACCCGGTGGCTCTTTCCTTGTGACATGGGGAAAGAAAGAGTGACAGGCTAAGTCCATTCAGGAGAGGAACTGGGTGGATGACAGCCCTTAAGGATTAAGCACCTGAAAATGGGAGTCTTATTTCTCCATTACCATTTTGCATAAGCAGGTCTCCTAAGACATAGCTGCAACCATGCCTCTCCTCTTACAATCAACAAAGATTCCTTCCAGATCGATAATAATTTCCTTGCTTACCAGCTGTGTACTAGGTCAAGTTCATAATTCAGTTACACACTCAGTCTTTTATGGGAACCACAGGTAACAGTGAACTTGCATTTCCTGATTTCTCAAAGGACAAGGTTGAACAGTATGGGCCCTTGCCCTGCCTGCTGCTGGTCTAGAATGTCTCCCACTTCCACATTCGTGTGCTAATGGCAGACCATCCTGGTCCCCCAACCCTTTCTAATAAGGTCTCAGGTATCCCAGTCTGATCTCAGACTCACTATGTAGCCAAGGATGACCTTGAACTTCTGGTCCTCCTGTTTCTGCCTCTTGAGTGTCACCATATCTGTTTTTATGAGGTGCTTAGATGGAACCCAAGGCTTCCTATAAGCTAGTTAACCACTCTTCCACCAAGCTATATCCCTTAGCCCCGTTCATTACTCATTTTAAAAAATATTTTTATTTGTTTTAATTTTATCTCTATGAATGTTTTGCCTGCATGTATGCAAATGTAACCTGTCCATGCAGTGCCTGCTGATCAGAAGGGGCGTCCGACCCCCTAGAACTGCCATTACAGGCAGTTGAGAGCTGCCATGTGGCTGCTGGGATTGGGACACAGGTCCTCTGCAAGCAAAGCAAGTGAGCCCAGCCATCTCTCCAGCCCCCTCCGGGTATTCTTTCTTCTTTACCCATCTTCTCTACCTGTGAAGGAACGCATTCTGTCTCCAGATCTCCCCATACCTCCTTGCGGTCCTGCAGAGGACTTGTGTGGGACAAACTCGAATTACTAGTCTGACACTCCAGCTGGAGGTGGGGAGCAGGGGAGGCTCCTGACTCACTGACCCGAGGTCTGACAGCAAAGACCCTGACAGGTGACAGACATTTCTGCATTCTAATCCTGAGAAGACAAAGCAGCAGCTCTTGGAGAAGTGCTTCTTCTCCTGCCCTCAGCCTGCCCTCCCTCAGCTGTTAAAGATCACTCTGAAAATATTCATCCCGAGCAAGCAAGATGGCTCACGTGGCATTTTCTGCCAAACTTGACCTGCATTCAGTCCCCAGGACCCACCCAATGGAAGGACAAAACAGACTTCTGCAAGTTGTTCTCTGACCTCCACACCACTTTGAAGCACACATACATATACAATGCACATATATGTATGCATACATACATAACATACACACATACAGAGCACACACAGATATACACATACATACACACAAGCAGGCACATACATACGTGCATGCATACATACAAACACATACATGCATGCATGCATAAAACACACATACATAGTACACACAGATGTACACATGCATACATGCATGAATACATACACACATGCATACATATACATACACATACTTGCAAACACATACACAAACATACATACACGCATACAAACACATACATACATGAATACACAAAACACATACACACATACATAACACACACAGATGCACACATGCATACATACGTTCATGCACATACATGCATACGCTCTCCTTCTCAGACCTTATCTGCTTTGTCACTGTCCCTGGAAACATGTTGAGCCCAGGACTGTGAGACAATGTTTGACCCACCAATGTTGTGTGAGTCCTAGTGATTTTGTTTATATGTTTTTTTCCCAGGGCTCAGGGCGGTGGGCAGGAAGCATCCCCTGAGAACAATGCCCACGTTGTTAATTGCTCCCTGGTCCCAACAGGTCTCTGCCAGCTGATCCTGGGCCAAAGGGAAAGTTCTCTGATCTTTGGGGTATTTTGGAAAGAAGTGAATTCCCAGTCTGTGACATTGAACGAGAGGCAATATGCACTTCCTCTTCTAGAAAAATCTTTCAAATTCTAGACAGCTGTTTTTCCCTGTCTCCAGGGTTGGTGTGTCTTCGCCTGTATCACCTGAACTGATGCTGGTTGCTATGTTGCTTCTGTTGGCTTTAAAAAAAAAAAAACACCAATAGATTTATTTTAGAATTAAATAAGAACTGGAAAGCCAATCTCACTTGCTATAAATAAAGGCAATCGTGAGCTTGGGTTTCCATGAATACAAAATACATCAGTAAATGCTAGCTCCAATCTGTTGCCTACAGTGGGCTTTTAGCAAAAAGCAGGGAGTGCTGACATGTGTTGACTCAGGAAGGAAGGAGAGAAAATTGAAAGCTGAAAAACTCCCCTGGGCCTGTGAATTGGGGTCATTAAGAGCTTATCCAGGTCTGTGCTGGGCAGCAAGGGAGGCTGTGAGCACCCGGCAAAGCATCTGCCAGAATCCCGTAAATTCAGAGTGCCAGGTGAATGAATGCTCCCTTCGCGGCACGGTGGGGTGGGGGTGGGCTTGAACATGAGAGCAGCCTATGAGGGCTCTGACAGGCCAGCCCTGAGACCAGCAACCTCTAATGGAGTGGAGGTATAGCCTGTGGTCTTATGTGCTGGGGGACAGTGCCTGCTGCTAGCTTTTAGGGTCTCATAATTACAGATGTGGGGGGTGAAGGGTCTCCTTCCTAACTCTCCCGACTCTGAGCCCTGTGAAGAAGAGGGGTGATCCATCCCTACCGTGGGAGCTAGTGCAAAGCCCCATTGCAACTCACAGCATTGAGACTGACAGTTCTAAAGAATGTCCTCTGTGGCCATTTCTCCCAGGACTTCTGTGAAACTCAAGACCAATTACCCAGCAGGCTACTGAGCATAGGCAGAAGGCTCCAGCTGCCTCCCCGAGCTGGGAAGTTTTTCAGCTCCCCCCCCCACAATGGGCAGTGCTTCAGGCACTGAAATCCAGCCTTGCTGAGACCCTCTCTTCACACTGGGGAGCTTCAGGACCAGGTTCAACCTCCTTCTCTAGGTTCCTACTTCATGTGTCGCCCCCAAGGGACTGGAGCAATGGGCCAGGCTGCAGCTGTAACCTCACACTGGAGTCAGCTGTGTGTGGGTGAGCAAAAGTACTTCTCTCTCTGAACCTCGGTTTCCTTGTTATAATCCTGAGGATTCACAAGCCTTTCAGATAAATCTGGAAATTCTGCATGTGTGCGCATGTGTATGTGTGCCAGAGAACAACTTAAGATGTCTTCAGGTGCCATCTATTTTTTTTTTTTTTTTTAAAGATTTATTTATTTATTTATTTTATGTGAGTACATTGCTGTCTTTAGACACTCCAGAAGAGGGCATCAGATCCTATTACAGATGGTTGTGAGCCACCATGTGGTTGCTGGGATTTGAACTCAGGACCTCTGGAAGAGCAGTCAGTGCTCTTAACCACTGAGCCATCTCTCCAGCCCCTATTTTTTTTTTTTTAAGACTGTCTCTCATTGGCCTGGAACTCTTCCCAGACTAGGCTCATTGGCCAATGAGCTTCAGGAACCTGCCTGTCTCCATGACCCCAAGATTGGGAGTTCCACGACAGGGTACTTAGTGCCTTTCTGAGGTGTCTGGAGCTGTGTTTCCACCTCCATGTAAGATGGAAAAGGTTTCCAGCAAGGGAGGGTTCAGCCCCTGCCCCTCCCCCACCGGAAGGGAGGGTTTCCGCCCCTGCCCCTCTCCCACCGGAAGTACAGGCGTTCTGAGCAGGGAAAGCCGAAACTGGGTTTCTTAATTCAAAATAAGGTTCTCAGTAACAGTTTTCAACCTTGTGGGTTTTGACCCCCTTAGGGTTGCATATCACATATTTACATTACGATTCATAACAGTAGCAAGTTCAGAAGTAACAGTGAAATAATTTTATGGTTGGAAGGGTATCTTAGGGTTTCCATTGCTGTGAAGAGACACCAGGATCAAGGTACCTCTGTTAAAGGCCAACATTTAGTTGGGGCTGGCTTACAGTGTCAGAGGCTTAGTCCATTCTCATCACAGCAGGAAGCATGGCAGCGTGCAGGCAGACATGGTGCTGCAGAAGGAGCTGAGAGGTCTGCATCTTGATTCGAAGCCAATCAGGAAAGCCTGGCATCTTTAGACAGCTAGGAGGAAGCTCTCTTCCACAAGGCGTAGAGACCTCTAAAGCCCACCCCCACAGTGTCGCACTTCCTCCAAAAGGCCACACCTCCTAACAGTACCACTCCCACGGGCTAAAAATAGTTCCACCACCACAGGGGGTCCCACAACCTGAGGAGCTGTCGCAAAGGGTCTCAACATTGGGAAGGTTGAGAATCACTAGTCTAAAGCCCCTCAGTCTTGCCCCTCTTGGGTGGAGTCTCTTCAGTCCTGATAATCTTACTGAACGATTGCTTAAACGGGATAAATCCTTACATCCCCTGTCTCCATCACCACCCCCGGTCCAGGCAGCCAGCTGCTCAACTGAATGTTGTGAGGTTTCCTTCTGTCTCAGGATGACACTGCTGTTCCCTTTTAGGACTCGTCTGTGTCTTTGTCACACTCCTGCTGAGAAGTCACTGCTCTCTAGTTTAGATCTTGGATGTCCCCCTAAGTCCACGGGTTGAAGCTTCATCCCCTTCCTGTGTCACTACTGAGAGGCAGTAGAACCCTTAGGAGGTAGGACCTAGTGGGACATTGAGATCCAAGTCCTGTCGCCTCTCTCCTGGTCTTCAATTTAGCATGGCCCGAAACCAACAGAACAAGAGGCTATGGGCTAAAGCCTCCCATGCTGGCTAGACACAGCTAGAGTCATTCCGTTCCCGAAACATTTAATTCTGCTGGCCTAGAAGTGTTGGAACCAGAGAGAGGAGTGAGTGTCCCTGCCAGGAGCCACAACAAACAGTTCATTGAACTGTAGGCTCCAACGTCCTTGTCACTTTGGGCTTCCGATGCCCTTCTCTAACAGACCAAGAAAGGAATACCAGTGTTAGGAGAGGTAATTGATCCAGATTACCAAGCGGAAATTGGATTGCTTCTCCACAATGGAGGTAAGAAAGATTATGTCTGGAGTGCAGGAGAGCCTTCAGGGTTCTCTTGCTGCAGCCACGTCTTGTGGTTAAAGTCAACGGAAAACTACAACATCCTAGTCCAGGCAGGTTGTCAAAGGTACAGACCAGTCAGCACTGAAGGTATGGGTCACTCCTCCACACAAAGAGCCAAGACCTGCTGCCGTGCTTCCGAGGGATGAGGAAATAGAGAGCAGGTAGGAGAGGAAGGGAGTTCTAAACACCAGCTGTGGCCACGTGACCAGTGGCAGAAAGGAGGATTACAGCTGACATGAGTGCTTCTGTCATATTTTGTGAAGAATTATTTGTACAGATATTGTGTTTTCTTTGGTCGACTTCTTTGTCATATAATGTAATATCAACTGACAGAATATTGGTATTTATCATATTTAAGTTTTGAGATATAAAAAAATGTCTCTGAGGGGGCATTACCACCTATTTTAAAATATGTAAGGTGTTTGCGACTGTGTGTGGAATGGTTATATCATATTAGGCGTAATTATGACCTGGGGTTATTGTTTTCATTTGGAAATTAAGCACAGCATAAAGAGATATGATTGTGTGTCAAGTTGACAAAGGGCGGGTTTGTGATGACTGTTCTTAGTTGTCAACTTGACTACATCTGGAATTAACTAAAACCCAAGTGGCTTGGTGCACCTGCGAGGGATTTTTTCATGATCTGAAGTGGAAAGAGCCACCCTAAATCCAGATCTTTTGAGATGGGAAGATCCACCTTAAATCTGGGCCACATCTTCGGCGATAGCCCCTATAAAGGACATGAAAGCAGGAAGCTCGCTCTTCGCCTGCTTGCCCTCACTCTCTCTGGCAAGTCCATTCCTTCACTGACATTACAGCCTACTTCTTCACGATTCCAACGTCTACTGAAGACTCGAGGCATCTATACTTGTGGACTGAGCAACTTCTTTTTTTTTTTTTTTTTTTGGTTTTTTGAGACAGGGTTTCTCTGTGTAACCCTGGCTGTCCTGGAACTCACTCTGTAGACCAGGCTGGTCTCGAACTCCACCTGCTTCTGCCTTCCGGACTGAGCAACTTCTGAATGCTTGGTCTTTCCATAGGTAGACAGACATTCTTACAAAAGCTGGACCAGTCTGTAAACCACTCTGATAAATCCTGCTTAATATAGGTATGAAGAAATACAGATTCAGTCTGTCAGTTCTGTTTCTCTAGACAACTCTGACGGCCACAACTCCTAAATAGTGAGTCAAGGAAAACCTTCATGTTTATGAGTTGATGACCTCAGCTGTTTCACCACAGGAACAGAGACACAACTAATGTGGCATCACTTTGGCTTCTCTTTGTTCTTATGCTGAAGATCTGATTTCAAATCATAGATGACTGAGCCATCTCCCCATTCCAGAACCAGAGACTTCTTAAACTTCACCCTATTGTGATAAGCACTGGCTGCTCTTCCAGAGGTCCTGAGTTCAATTCCCAGCAACCACATGGTGGCTCACAACCACCGGTAATGGGAACCGATGTGCTCTTCTGGTGTTTAGAAGGCAGCTACAGTGTACTCATATAAATAAAATAAATAAATAAATCTTTAAAAAAAGACAGTCCCACTCTGTTGCTCAAATTGGCCTGAAACTCCCAACTAATAAATACTTCCATCTTTGCCTCTTGATTATAACCTGACCTTGGCTATTTTATGATTTGGGTTGTTTGTTTGTTTGTTTGTTTGTTTGTTTGTTTTTTGAGACAGGGTTTCTCTGTGTAACAGCCCCGGCTGTTCTGGAACTCACTCTGTAGACCAGGCTGGCCTAAGGAAACAGGGTTAGGAGGATTCTTGGGTCTTGCTGGCCAGCCATTCTAGCCGATCAAAGAGCTTCAGGCCAGCAATGAGGCCCTGTCTCAAAAGATAAGGTAGAGATCAATGAAGAGACCTGAAGTCAACCTCGGGCTTCCACATGTGTGTATGCACATGAACACGTACACACATGTACAAAGACATGAATATGTACACATGGATATATATAGCCAAATATATACTCATGTGTGTGTGCATTGTGGGTGAACGGGACACACACACACACACACACACACACACACACACACAAACACTGTCAAAGGCCGGCTTCAATAGGTCAGGGTAAACTGAGGCAGTCCTCAGGGCTCTGCCTCTCCGAGGCACACAATCATGATTGTGCTAACCAGTAGGCTGCATTCCATGAGCTCTAAATAGGTTTGTTGCCTTGACAACACACACACCCAGATTCTGACACAGACCACTTGGCATTTCTTACAAAATTAAACACACTTTGAAGGCCCAACCTAGAGGGCTTCCTCCTTGGCAGTGAGCCAAAGGAGCTGAAAAGTCCACACAAAAGCTTGCGCACATGTATAGAAGCTTTGTCATGGCTGTCTGAGCAATGGTATCCTTCAGCCGGCAACCAGTGACCGTGCCATAGTGCCTACAGACAATGGAATATTACTCAGTGTGGAAAAGCAATTAGCCATTAAGTCACAGAAAGAGCCTCTACTATATCTTACCAGGAAAGATACCACTGCAGCCATGTCACCATCGACAGAGTTCCAACTGTGATGTTCTGGGGAAAACCCAAAACTATGGAGACAGTAAGAAAGATCAGTAGTTGGTAGGGCAGGACTGGAAGCAGCATGAATAGAGCAGAGAGTGGAGGGCTTTAGGGCAGAGAAATGGCTCCAGGTATCAACACAATGGCAGACACCTGTCCAGACCCCGAGCCCTCTGCACACTCTGGACATTGGGAGGCGATGTGTCCTTTGGAGGTGATATGTCACTCTAGCTGAGGATAAAAGAAAAGGCTTTGTGTGTGTGTGTGTGTGTGTGTGTGTGTGTGTGTGTGTGGTGGGGAGCACATGGGAAATCTGTCCCTTGCACTCACCCTGCTAAAAGCCAAAGCCTTCTCTAAAAAATATAATTAAACTTTTTTTTTACTGGGGGCTGGAGAGATGGCTCAGTGGTTAAGAGCACCGGCTATTCTTCCAGAGGTCCTGAGTTCAATTCCCAGCAACGACATGGTGTTTCACAACCATCTGTAATGTGGTCTGGTGCCCTCTTCTGGCCACTCACTGACAATAAACAAATCTAAAAAAAAAAAAAATTTTTTTTGTTTAATTTGTTTTGTAACATTTTATTTATTTGTAATTGTGATATTATTATACTAATTACAATTACAAATAATTACAATAAAAATTATTGCAATTTATTTATGTATTGCATATGTATATGTGTGTACAGATGCAAGCACACACAGAGTTGTTGGACAACCTGGGGAATCTGGTTCTTGGAACCCTGAGTCCCTGAGAACATTAACCTTGTCTGCTGTGTGCCCCACTACACACACACACCCATGCTGGTAATTGAGGCCCAGACTGTCACAAGCCAGACAAGTGCTCTACCACTGTGCTACATTTCAACTCCTAAAAAATTTTTGGAAGGGCCTGAGGATGTAACAGAGATGGTAGAGCGCTTACCCATTGTTCACAAGGCACTGGGCTCCGC
>CM052702.1:125415634-125531852 GCA_028551405.1 Uromys caudimaculatus
TGCATCCTGAAACATTGTGCCTCTGGCCCTGAGGTCAGGTCAGAGTCACCTGTAGGAATGTAGCCGGGTGGGATTTTTGCCCAGGCATGTCTCGGCTCTAAGTTTGCTAGGGGTCTAACCTTCCTCATAAGAGTTCAGATCTTTCACCTCTGCCTCCCAAGTGCCGGGATTAAAGGCGTGCGCCACCACTACCCAACTGGTCTTTGTTTTGTTTGTTTTTAAGATTTATTTTAATTTGTGGCTATGTGTGAGTGCCTGTGGGTATCATCTGTAGCTCCCAGATACATATTCATTGCTTGATCAAACTGATCAAATCACATCCTCTCTTACTTGGTGCCACTGTCTCAGGTGTGACATACTTACCCATATCTCAGGTCATCACATGGTCACCTGGGAGGGACAGGGGACACATGTTTCAGCCTGAGGTCCTGGGTTCTATCCCCTGCACCCCATAAACTCAGTGTGGTGGCACACAGTTTAGGGTCATCCTCTGCTACATGGAAGGTTCAAGACCATCCTGGGCTACATGAAATTCTGTCTTAAAGACACAGAACAAAACAAAGCAAAAATGAAATAGTCTTGGGTACTGCCGTACATTGTCTCTTTAACAGCAGTCAGCTTAACACATTCTGTTTAAGATAAGGATGTATCTTAGTGGCTGTAACGGACAGGAAGGTGGTACCCAGCACCACACCCACACATACACAGTGATGTCGGGATTTGGGTTGGGATTACAGATTAGCCGGGGGAAGCACTGGAAGCATTCACAGTATGGACCTTTCTGCGCGTGGCCAGAGCATGTCTCTGCGCTGATTCTCTTCAGGGCAGCGCAGTTGTCCTGTGAAGTCGTTTGTCCGCGGGCCCATTTCTGAAGTGGAGTCTGGGAGGCATTTAAACTCCCCCTTCCCACGGAATGCCTCTGCTGGCTCTCTGGCTCACACAGTTAAGGACTTCAGATTACTTACATTTTCCAGTTGTTCTTGACCCAGCTCTGTTCTCTCCACAGTCCTCAGCTGGAAGGGAAAACCCTGAGCAGCCAGGCAGGAGGCTAGGGTCCTGCGCAGGGAGAGGGGCATTACTGACTGTGGCACGGATAGACTGTTTATGAAAGAGAAGAGAAGCAGGGACTCAGGGCTCAAGACCGCGGCTGGGGATGATAAGAACCATCAGTACTCTTGGTTGCTGGGAAGGGAGTCTGTTAGGAGTACAGTCGTCTACAGGTCAGGGCCTGGAGGTACAGTGAGAAACTGACAGAAGATGTTGTGTGTCCCTTCTTGGGAAAGGGGTGGGCAGTAGCTAGTGTGTGTGCATGGGTGTGGCATCACAGAGCCAGGAGAGAGGCCTGGAGCACTCTTCCTCGACAGCCAGAGGAAGACCCAACCCTGCCAACACTTGGGTCTTGGCCTTTGAGCCTCGAGAACTATGAGAGAATAGATTTTGGTCCGTTAGGCATCGGGTTTGTGGTGTCTGTTACAGCACTAGCAAACGGACACACCCTAGTCAGAAAGAGAAGCTTAGTGGACAAAGAAGTGAGGAAGGGCTTCCTACAGAAGGTGATGCTGTGTGGGGCCTTGAAGGATGGGTAGGAGTTTATGAGGCAGAGATGCCCAGGGAGAGCACAGAGATTGTGTAGAAAACAGCCATAGGGGGTGGATGGCCTGAGACCGCCAGTTACCGCTCACTCAGCTCCCCTTAGCCCCGTGAAATGAAAACACTAGAGACTTATACCAATCGGATTTATAACGGGAAATCTCCAACCCCAAAATGCTCATGCAAAGAACACACAACTCAGCTACTATGAATACAAGCTGCACGCCTAGATTGGGCAAACATACCCTACACTGCTCTATAGCCCAGCTATGAGATCCCTAGCTACTTGTGGCTCCTCCAGGCCACCTGAGTCTGCTCCATCTTCAACCTCTTCTTCCTGTATCTTCCTTTCCCTTCATCTCTTCTTCCCTTCTCCTCCTCTCTCTCCTCTAAAACTTTCAGCTCCGCCTTTTCCTTCCACTGCCCAATCACAGGCTCTAGCCTTATTTGACCAATTAAGATTTTACCTGACATCACCTGAGTACGTGATCTACTCCTCCTCGTTGGGACACCCCTCTTGAGGGAGCAGAAAATACAAACAGTCCACAACAGGCTCTCTCTTGAAACTCTTCAAGCGCCAGGCGGTGGTGGCGCACGCCTTTAATCCCAGCACTTGGGAGGCAGAGGCAGGCGGATTTCTGAGTTCGAGGCCAGCCTGGTCTACAAAGTGAGTTCCAGGACAGCCAGGGCTACACAGAGAAACCCTGTCTCGAAAAACCAAAAAAGAAAAAAAAAAAAAAAAAAAAAAAAAAAAGAAACTCTTCAAAACTCCCAACTCTAATCAAACATCTGGGACTGGAAAGTCCTTTACTCTAAGACAATGGAAACATGACTTTCCCAGTGTGCACGTGGGCGAATATGTGGGGGTGCATGTGTGCTTGTGGGTGCACCTGTGTGTGTGTTTGTGTGCATGTGGGGCACAGTTCTCATCAGCACGGCGCACTCACACAAGCATGTCCTGGAAGGAGTGGCCAGGCAGGCGCAGGCAGCAATGACCTGGTATGCATCGGGGTCTTAGACTTCTGAAAGAGGAGGCAGCTTTGTGCTGACCAGGGTCCCTCCACGGTCCCACAGGACACACATCACCCAAAGGACGGACACCCAGACACACAGCTCTTGGTATAAGTACTTTATTTTAATTATAATAGTGCCACACCAAAACTACAGTAGCACAAAACACAGTAATACAAAAAATAAGAGTCCCCAGCTCCAAACCCCATGTCCTTGTGCCTGCAGGGAAACTCCGGGCTTGAGAGGAGGGGTCTTTCTGAGGGCAGGTGCCCTTCCTGCTTTGCCCTTCTCAAATCTCTGGAGGGGTGGGGGTTGGGTGCTGCTTTGACGCCCATCCGTCTCTAACCAGCCTGGGTCTTCCTGCCTTGGCTCCCTGCACACCCTGAGCAATGTGCGTATGCCTGAACCTCAGTTCAGGACCCTTCTAGATACTAGTATCCAGGACTGCCACTCTATGGAGAGGCAGGGTGATTCAGAAAGGGCAGATGGTTCCCCTCTGTGTGGCAGGACATGGCTCCAGCACCTTCCTGCTTGCTGTGTTACCTTTCCCCCAAGAGCCGAGACCTTGAATATGTTTACAGGGACCAAGAACCTTGCCAGGCACCTGCTTGCAGCTCTCCGGCTCAGTGCTAAGGCTATCCCTACACTAGCAAGTGGGACCGAGACTACATGGTCTCTGAGTCTTGGCCAAGGTAGACTCTGGCTTCCAGGTGTGTGTGTGTATTTTTGTGATGTGCGGTGTGGGGGCATGGCCTGCCAGGGGCTATGATAGGCACTACTCACTCTGTAGACCAGGATGGGCTCCTCACACACAGGACACAAGCGCTTGCCCCCTACAGCAGTCATGAGAACCGCAGTGAGCGCCACCTAGTGGGAGCCCACATATCTATTATGTGTTGCTGTGGGTGTTTGACATTCTGCCATTCCCTGGAGCCCAATGGGGCTGGGAACCTGCCAGTCTTGGCCTGCTCTGGCTACAGCACCCACCTCCAAAAAAAAAAAAAAAAAAAAAAAAACAGACAGGGGGAATCCCTCTAGCTACAAGGACTGTATTGATTCAATGTGCATGCCACGAATGGCTGAAAGCCTGAGAAGTCAGCAGCTCCCAACACTGGCCATCTATCTGGAATGGCTGTCCTGTAGGCAGGTTGGGACAGTACCCTGGGGCTTCTGGGAGCGGAGCTATGGTGTTGGCTTCTAGTCAGTTCACTTGAGGGCTCCACTGGGAAGGCAAGCCAAATGCTGCCTCCTCAGTGGAGCTCAGGGGCTGCAGCCTGGGGTAAGGCACTAGAGAAGGGGGTCCCAGGAACCAGGCCAGGGCAACTACGGGCTACAGAGCTTGCAGGGAGAACTGGGCTGTTTTCTTTCTCCCTTTCCCTTGGTACAGGGGTTCAGTGAAGGCGACCTCTTCAGAATGTTGGAATTGCTACAGAGAGGCAACGGGTCCCAAGGCCAGAAGAGGTGAGACCAAAAAAAGACATCTTTGGACAACAGTGTGCATTTGATGGGGTGTGGGGTCTCAGCCCCGACGGGCTCCTACGATCTAGTCCAGAGTGTTCAGGTGCCCCAAGTTGTAAGGAGAGGCCATTACTCCGGCTTTGTACTGCCCAGCTATCAACTAGGGTATCAGTCCATCCTTGGAGCTCCCATGGTTGGACTCCAGAGACAGGATAGGTAAGCTGAGAACGTCATGCCCATAAACCAGTCCCTTCAGCTGGCTGCCCCCTCTGCCTGGCCCCTACATCTCCTGACTGCACGGGTGACAGCAGAAGTAATGACACCAACAATGGGCTAAAGTAGTGCTCGAACTGGCGGCCTTCTCAGCAGCCTGGGGACCCCTGGGGTAAATCGGTGGGGTTTCCTTTGTCCACAGGTTGTTTAGAAAAAAGAGAACATAATAAATATACTAATCTTTTCTTTAAAAAAAAAAAAAAGTGTTTTAAATGCATTTTCCCTGAAGATTTCCAGTGTATTCCATAATGCTTAAAAAATAGTCTCCCCAAAAAATATATCTTTAAAGCATTTGACACAGTGGTATTGTGGTATATCTGGCTTAGATGTGGGCAAGGGGCCATGTCCCACTGCCATTGTCAGTGTGAGGCCCAGGGCTAGCAAGCCACCAGTTTGACACACCCAAAGGCCCGCTAGCATCACACACGGGTGTCTGAGATGCCGGAACTTCACAGGGGGTCAAATCTTGGCTTCGCGTGGTGAGCCTCCATCATAGGCTTAGTCAGGATGGCTGCATACTCTCCAGGGTGGGAAAGGGGCCCTAGGCCGAGAGGCTGGGAGGAGGGTGACAGCGTGGCCCCGCTGGGAGCTGGCTGCAGGCCCCTTCCTTCCCTTCTTCCATCTGTGTTCTCTGTGCTTCAGCCCTTACCAGACTTCGCATTTGTGATGAGGGTTCATGGGGGAGCCAGGCGGGCAGTGGAAGTGTTCTGAGAACTCCTTGGAGTTGGAGAGTGAGCCGATGACCCGGAAGCGAGAGGGGCTGTGCGGGTCGGTGATGAGGCCTTCATGGGAGCTCTCGGGTGTGCGGACTGAGCACCAGACCTGGGGGAGGGGGGTAATAACTGGAGTCACTGTGGGGGCCTGAAGATGCTGGGCTGGCCTTCGTGTGATAGCAGAAGGAGCCTGACATCCCAGGGAGCCAGGAGCAGGTAGGGTAAGGAGGCCAGAGGGCAGATATGCCCACAGGTGGCACCCCCTCGGGCAGGCGTTGCTGCCCTCTGCCCCTCCAGCCAGAGCAAAGGACTCTTCTGCACCTGGCTCATCCTCACACACACGAGTCTGTCAAACGTTACTCAGATACCTTGGAGGATTTGATCCAGAACTTTCCTTTGCTGGGAAGGACACCCTGCCTAACTGCCTGATAATTACAGGCACCGACAGAAGGCTCGTGGCTGGACACACGCCCAAGGACAGCCCAGTTTAAGAATCTTCTAGCCGGGCAGTGGTGGCGCACGCCTTTAATCCCAGCACTTGGGAGGCAGAGGCAGGCGGATTTCTGAGTTCAAGGCCAGCCTGGTCTACAGAGTGAGTTCCAGGACAGCCAGGGCTACACAGAGAAACCCTGTCTCAAAAAAACCAAAAAAAAAAAAAGAATCTTCTAGAACCAGGCATGAATGATGGCACAAGCCTTTAATGCCAGAACCAGGGAGGGAGAATGCAGACAGATCTCTGTGAATTTAAAGCCAGCCTGGGCTACATAGTGAGACTTTGTTTCAAGGGGGGGTGGGGGAGAGAAAGACAAAGAAATTTCTAGAATCCTAGACCTAGCAGGGATTTTGGATCACTTGCTCTCTAATTTACAGGACACAATTTTTTTTTTTTTTTTTTTTTGAGACAGGTTCTTATGTAGCCCAGGCTGGCCTCAAATTTTCTATGTAGCTTGAACTTCTGATCCTCCTGCCTCTTTATTCCAAGTGCTGAGATTCTAGCCATGTGCTGCCGCGCCTTTTCCGGCTAAGCGGTGTTGGGATGAAACTGGGGTCACCGTGTAACTCATCTGGGCTACACCTAATTACTATTTATTTTGTTTTTAGATTTTTGGGTTTTATTTTGCATGCATGATTGTTTTGCCAGCTGTGCAGCACATGTGCACAGTGCCAGAAGAGGGTATCTGGCCCCCCAGAAACTAGAGTTATGGATGGTTGTGAGCCACCACAAGAGTGCTGGGAACCAAACCAGGTCCTCTGTAAGCGAGACAGTGCTATAACTACTGAGCTATCTCTCCCCAGAACCCTTCATTTCAAGTTTAGTCCTTCCTTGGATCCCACCTCAGTTGTACTGAGGTGGTTCTCAACCTTCCTAATGATGAGACCCTTAACACCTCATGGTGTGGTACGCCCAACCATAAAATTATTTTCACTGCTACTTCATAACTGTAACTTTGCTACTATTTTCTGATGGTCTTAGGTGACCCCTGTGAAAAGGTCATTTGATCCTCCTGCCCACAAGAAGTTGTGACCCATAGGTTGAGAACCACTACTACTACAGGGGGATGTCCCACTGACAGTCCGATGACTTAGGAAGGTGCCGTTTGAGAGGAACCTGCCTCTGGCTCTGAAGCTCTTGTACACTCCCCTGACAGAACATACCCGCCTTTCCTTCCGGTGAGCTCACCTGTGCAAATCCCAGGAAGAAGAGCTGGTCGCTGGTGAGACCCAGGGTGGGCAGTGTCTGCTCAGCTCCGTTCTTCTTTACCCAGTTCTGGTATGCCTGCAAGGAGAGAACATCAGAATTTAGACCTGACGCGGTGAGGAGGGGCTACTTGTGGAGGTTTAGGGGAAGAGGTTGGTGCCCGGAAGTCAGCTTCCTTCTGTGTTCTCATTCAAAAGGGGATGAATTCAACCCCCCACCCGATGGCCTAAAAGACATACTTGATCATGCCTGCCGTCAAATGTATGCTTTCTGTTCCAGTCTCTTTCCAGATGTGTGTATCTCAATGGTCCCAGCCAGATACCCAAGAGGGATCTCAAACTCCACATGGCACAGATGGAATGACAGCTCTCTCCATCCCCCCCTCCCCCCTCCACGCACGCACACGCACACACACACATACGCGTGCACACACACAGGTACATAGAGCTTCCCGATCATAGTCAACAGCCCTCCCCTCCCCCCAGCTGCTCAAGCCCAAAGGCTAGCTAGAACTCTGATTTCTTCAATCAAACCAAACCTCCCAGATCAGACCACATCCAACCACAGCACCCTGTCCCGGCACCTCTTCCCTGGACAACCCCCCAACAGCTGTATGACTGGTCACCCTGACTCGAGCTGATCCAGAAAAGACCCCTTTCCCAAGAGGGGGCTTCAGTGGACCAAGTGGTCGTGGCTGGTTTCTGGGAGAGCTGGGACAGTAAACCTTCCGTAGCTTTGTGGGCTGAGTCCCTGCTGTAACCACGGCCTCTCAGTTAAAACCGAGCCACAGATAACACATGAACAGGGGGCGTGGCCAGGTTCCTTGGAACTAAGGAAACAGCGGGAGGGTTGAATGTGGCTCACGGGCTTCGGCCACAGCTCCCCTCACCACCCACCTTTTAAAAATAATTTTTATTAAAATTTCTTTTACATGTATTTACTTTGTGTGTCTGAGTGTTTTTTTTTTTTTTTTTTTTTTGTCTGCATGCATGGTTGTGAAACATCCCGTGAGTTCAGGGAACCAGGTCCTCTGGAAGAGCAGCCAGTGCTCTTATCCGCTGAGCCATCTCTCCAGTCTGTTTTCCTCGCTAAGAACCCTGTCTCCATGGTGGATCTGAAGCTCCCCCCTCAGGGTTTGTATAGCTCTCATCCGGGCTACTCGCCTGCTCAGCACCCTCATTCTACTCTGCCCCCCACCCCCTTCACCCTGTCCTGGAACGTACCAGGCTGGGTCCACCTTGTGGCTTTTGCACTTGCTTTTCTTTCTACTGAGATGATATCCCCAGCTTTTCTGCCTCTCTTTTAGAATTCAGGCATGTCCAACCTGCAGCCTGGGAGGCTGTAAGCTCTGTGATGCTAAGGATGGAGTCCGACACAAAAATCCTAAGCTTACTCAGCATGTGAGACTTTGTGGGTTTTTTGAGACAAGGTCTCATTCAGCCCAGGCCGTCCTTGGTCTTGTTCACCATCAGGCCTGGTTTTACTGAGTGCTCAGGGCTTCATGCTTGCTACCTAAGACAAGGCTTCTACCAAGAGAGCTTCGCCTACAACCAGATTGCTTTTGAAAGCCAATTGTGCAGTGTTTTTTGTTTTTTGTTTATTTCATATATATCGGTTTTGCCTGCATGTCTGTCTGTCTGAGGGTGTCAGAGCCCCTGGAACTGGAGTTGTGAGCTGCCATGTGGGTGCTGGGAATTGAACCTGGGTCCTCTGGAAGCTCAGCCAGTGCTTTCAACTGCTGAGCTCTGGGCCCCAGCTGTGCAGTTCTCAAGCATGACAAGCAATAACATCATGTTGTAATGTCAAAAGGTCTTGGAGATCTCTGGTACGCCATAATTCAAACGTCGTTCCCTCCAGAAGGCCAGGCTTGGGCCCTTAATCCATCACTGCCCCATTTAGTGCCTTTCACACCATCAATAGCAGACAGGCTCTCCCTCCCTTCACCAAGCTTTTCTGGCCTGACCTCCTGAGTCCAAGCAGGCTGGGTGGGAGCAGTTCCCACTGCCAGCTTCACTTGTGCCTCAACCACAGCACAGGCAGGCAGAAGGCTCTCAGTGTATGCCTACTGACGGACAGAGGTTAGGGCCAACTATGACATACTTCTGAACTCAGTTCCCGTGTCTGCAAATCGGAGATGCGATGCCAACACCAAGTCTTGAGCTTGCTGGCGACGAGCCTGCTCGCAGCACGGCCCCAGTAAACATTACTTTGCTGATGTCTACTCTTTGGTCATGATAGGAAGAACCTCTATAGTGCCCTCTGCCAGATTCGCACATTTTCCCAGTCAGTTTTCTCTTCTACCTAACTCAACCGACATCTCCAAGTGCCTCTCTGGGTCAGGAGTGGGTCCAAGTCACCTGGTTTCACCTTCCCAATGGCCTACCAGTCAGGTGTTAACAGTTCTCAGTCACACAACTCAGGTGAATTACGCCAGCCCCAGGACTCGAACCCAGAACCCTCTCAGGGTCCCTGCTGTGATCTGAATGTGAAATGTCCTTCATTGGTTTACGTTTGAAGACTTGGTTACCAGATAGTGCTGCTGTCTGGAAAGGTCGTGGTATCTTCAGGAGGTGGTGTCTCATTGGAAGAAGTGGGTCACTGGGGGCGGGCCTCCAGGCTTTACAGCCCGACCCACTTCCTGTTTGCTGTCTAAGTCCTGGCTGCCCAGGAGATATGACCAGTCAGCTCCCCCACAACAGACTATCTCCCCCACTGCAAACCAGAACTAATCCTTTGTTCCTTAAGTTGCCAAGTTTCTTCTCACAAAGAAAAAAGTTGCCAATACGGCCCTCTCCCACCCAGGCCCCCACTTCTGGAAGGAATGGCCAGGCTGTGCAGGGGGCTGGATCCTGCCGTGTCTCAGGAATGCAGGTTTTCAGCAGGAAGCCTTCTGTGGGCTGAGCTCCAAAACTCACTATTTTCTCAGTCAGCAGTCAGCCACTCCACCCTGCAAACCCCAGGGTCATGGAGCTTCTGTCCTGATCCTCTCTCAGTCCCAGGACAGTGGCCATGGGGAGCAGACATACCCGGTAGGCAGCCTTGAGTCCCCCGTTGTCGGCGATGTTCTCCCCGAGAGTGTGCCGACCGTTCACGGGCTCCCCGTTCACACTATAGTTACTGTACTGCTGCACCATGCACTCGGTCTGCTGTTTAAACGCCTCCACGGACGAGTTCTTCCACCAGGGCCGGAGGTTCCCATCCTTGTCATATTCACGGCCTGTGGACGGACGGAGGAGAGTGGTCACTCACGGGACCTACTGATACTCCTCTGGGGCATGTGGACGGGAGCGCCTGATGGTAAAAGTTCAAGGGCACAAAGGCCCAGGGCTGGCTTTTAATACTGGCCCCTGACCCTAAGGAATAGATTCCCAGCCAGGGCTGCCAGTGCCTGGACCACAGGCAGGCCCTAGCCTTTACTTCTGGCTATGGGATCCCCCAGAAGGAGTCTGGCCGATAGCTAATGACAAGGCTTGACTGTCATTCTCTGACCAGAGAAGTTTCTAGAATGGTAAAGAACTGTACACTGCCTGCCCAATACTACTGCCAACCTCCAAGCAAGAGCGCTTTTCCTGAGCAGGGCCTTTGGAGTAACCCCAGACCTTCCCACTGATACATGGAACCCTCCTCACATTCAAGGTATAGATAAGAAAAGAGAGGCATGGGTGTGTGACGAGACCGGCTGGTGCTCATTCCGCCAAGCTCTGAACAGTCATCTCTCCTATGAATCTCCTTAGAAGTGAAGGGAGGAAGTGGTGGCGCACGCCTTTAATCCCAGCACTCGGGAGGCAGAGGCAGGCGGGTTTCTGAGTTCGAAGCCAGCCTGGTCTACAGAGTGAGTTCCAGGAAGAAGTGAAGGGAGGGCGGCTGGAAGCAGGCCGGGTCTGTTTGAATGGGGCCCCAAGCAACCTGTACCTTGATCATCGAAAGCATGAGTCAGCTCGTGGCCCACAACGACACCGATACCACCGAAGTTCAAGGCGCTGGAGAAGGGACACACACAGTGAGGGTGAAGTCAGCTATGGGGCCCAAGACATAGCAGAGACCCGCAGGGACTTCTGGGAATGTGGCCCTTGGAGATAGCAGGAGGCTAGGCAGAGTTAGCCACGGTCAACTATGTCTTCTGGGGGCCAGGCATGTGTCTAAGTCACTCAGCAGAGTTGGGTTTTAATACTCATGAATGGGCAGAGGCCAGCCTCTGCTTAAGTGTCACATGGTAAATATCCAGCCTGGGGTTCAATCCAGGGCCATGGCTTTCAAACCCTGTTTGTATGAGACACGGGCAAAATGTCTGCTCTCCAGCTCCAGAGGGACCCTGACTCTGTGACATGCTCCTCCCAGGCCTACTCTGCAGGGCTAAGAGAGGTCAGGAGGGAAGGGCTGGGGCCACAGAAGCTGCTTCTTCCACAGCCGATTTCCCACTTCCAGGCCTTTTAGGTCCTCTGGGCACCAATGACCCAAGGAGACCGGCCGGTTAAGTAGTCAGCTATGGGTTCTGGGCCAGGCTGGACTGGGGGTTGCTGAGGCTGGGGAGTGGCTGGGTTAAGACATAACCTACTTGGGCGAAGAGCGGGTATAAAATGGCGCCTGCAGTATCCCAGCTGGAAAGACAATCTCATTCTTGGTGGGTGAGTAGTAAGCGTTGACCATGGGCGGGGTCATGCTCCACCTGCAAGCCACAAGCACACATGAGATCTCTGGCAAACCTGGTGGAAGGGGAGGGGAGCATGGCTTAGAGACCGTTGTCTGGAGTCTGAGCTGGGCATGGTGTACTTTGAGAGGCAGAGGCAGGTGGACCTTGTGAGACCCACCCAGTCTACACAGCAAGTTCCAGGACAGTCAGAGCTGTATTATAGGGAGACTCTGTCTCAAACAAACAAATGTGGATTCTGGGATTGAGGGATGTAAGTCGGAGTGGAAGAGTGTTTGTCTAAGATGTACAAAGCCCTGGGTTCAATTCCCAACACTGTATAAAACAGGGTGACAGTGCACACTGTAATCCCAGCATTTAAGGGGAAGCAGGAGCCGGGCAGTGGTGGTGTACACCTTTAATCCCAGCACTTGGGAGGCAGAGACAGGCGGATTTCTGAGTTCGAGGCCAGCCTGGTCTACATAGTGAGTTCCAGGACAGCTAGGGCTACACAGAGAAACTCTGTCTCGAAAAACCAACAAAAAAAAAAAAAAAAAAAAAAAGAAAAAAGAGGAAGCAGGAGGACCAAGAGGTCAAGGTCATCTCTATCTTTATGTCACACATTTGAGCGCCAGGCTCAGGATACTTCTATCAGCAGTTCTCAAAGTCCCTTAAGACCTACCAAGGCTGCTCTCAAAGGTGTTCAACCAAAAACCTGGTCCACAGAAGCTGCCTGAAAGCCAGCACTGAAGACATGGACGCAGAGCCAGGAGGTGGTGGTACACGCCTTTAATCCCGGCACTTGGGAGGGAGAGGCAGATAGCTCTCTGAGTTCAAAGCCAGCCTGGTCTACAGAGCGAGTTCTAGAAGAGCCAGGGCTGCACAGAGAAACCTTGTCTTGAAAAACAAAGCAAAGATGTGGAGACAGGAGGATCAGAGATTCAAAGTCATCCTCAGCTGGGTAATGAGTTCAAGGCCAACGTGGGTGACAGGAACTTCTGTTTCAAACACCAACCCCCACAAAAAAAAAAAACCCACCACCACCACCACTAGCAACAAAAAACCTAAAACGGGCAGGGGGCAGGTGACTGGGAAGAAGATGGCTCAGTAGCATGAAGCTTGCTAGCTAGAATAGTGACTTTGGATTCAAGAGGAGACCCTGCCTCAACACAGAGCGGAAGCAAATGGAGGAAGCCGCTCACATCTGCTCTCTATGAGCTTAGACTTGCATGGTACCCACACATGCAAATAAGCACACACGTGCAAACAAACAAACAAAGCCAGAAAAACCCACACTCTAGAAACAACCCCCAAACCCAGACCAACAAGCCACCCTGGAGCTCTGAATGTCCTTGAAAAGCAATATATCACTGAGTCCATTAAGCTCAGCCCCACAGTGCAAGCCTCTTGCTCTGGGTCACCCAGTGGGCAACGCCCACAAAGCACATCAGTGTCTTTATCCTGCTTCCTTTCCAGAGTGGCTGACAAACCACAGGCATCTGGACACAGATACTGAACATTTTCTTGCCAGTAAGGGGAGTGAGCTCACAATCTCTGGGAAAACAACTGATGTCATCTGTTCCCCATGGCAAAAATGTGAGGTTTCAAAATAAGTCCTTGGGTGGGCTGAGTTGGCTCAGTGACTAAGAGCACTGGCTGCCCTTCTAAAGGACCTGGGTTCAGTTCCCAGCTGCCATAGGGCAGCTTACAATGGCCTGCAAATCCAGTCCCAGGGGATTTGATGCCCTCTTCTGGTCACCACAGGAACTGCATGCATGTGATAGACATACATGCAGGCAAAACGCACACATAAAATACATAAAAACCTTTTTCTTTTTTCATTCTTTTTTGTCCCCCCCTAAAACAGGGTTTCTCTGTGCTGCCCTGAGTCTTGGAAGTCCCTCTATAGATCAGGCTGGCCTGGAGCTCACAGAGATTCACCTGCCTCTGCCTCCAGAGTGCTGGGATTAAAGGCATGAGCCACCACGCCCCAGTTAATTTTTGTATTATAAAAGAAATAGGGCCGGGCGTGGTGGCGCACGCCTTTAATCCCAGCACTTGGGAGGCAGAGACAGGCGGATTTCTGAGTTCGAGGCCAGCCTGGTCTACAGAGTGAGTTCCAGGACAGCCAGGGCTATACAGAGAAACCCTGTCTCGAAAAACCAAAAAAAAAAAAAAAAAAAAAAAAAAAAAGAAGTAAGAATGTGTACAAGTAATTAGAATATGCACAATGATCAAAGTCTTCCCTTTCCTGCTGGGCATGGTGGAGCAGACTTTTAAATCCTGCATTTGGGAGGACGAGGCGGGGGGATCTCTGGGAGTTTGAAGCCAGCCTGGTCTACATAGTGAGTTCCAGGAGAGCCAAGGCTATGCAGAGACACCCTGTCCCAAAAATCCAAAAGAAAAACCACAATCAACAAAAACCTTCCCCCTTCCTAACTGTCTGTCTGTGAGGCTGGCTTTTCTATATAGGCTCTAAAACAGCGTGTTACAGCGGGTGATACAGAGGCAGACATGAGAACCCAGCTGCCTGTTAAACCAGAAATAAAGAAAACTCAGGAGGCTGGGTATGGCTCAGTGGTAGAGAAAGGCTGATTCCACCCCAGAGTGTGTCTTGAAAAAAGCAAACCAATACCCTCTGTTTTTATCCTACACCCTACCTACTCACCCACCTACCCACCTACCCACCCACCCACCCACCCACCCACCTACCCACCCACCTACCCATCCTACCTACCCACCCACCCACCCACCCACCTACCCACCCACCTACCCACCCACCTACCCACCTACCCACCCACCTACCCACCCACCTACCTACCCACCTATCTACCGATAAAAGATTTGGACTGTAGGAGCTAGAGAGATGGCTCAGCAGTTAAGAGCACTTTTTTGTTTGTTTTCCTTTCTTTCTTCCTTCCTTCCTTTTGTAATTTTTTTTTGAGACTTTGTGTAGCCCTGGCTGTTCTGGAACTCACTCTGAAGACCAGGCTGATCTCGAACTCACAGAGATCGGCCTGCCTCTGCCTCCCAAATGCTGGGGTTAAAGGTGTGCGCCACCACTGCTGGCTGTATTCGTTGCTCTTGCAGAGGACCTGGCTTTGGTTCTCACCACCACATGGTAGCTCACAACTGTCTGTGTCTCTAGTTCTTGAGGATCTGACCCCTCTTCTGACCTCTGTGGGCACCAGGCATGCACATGGTACACAAACAGAAAAGCAGACAAAACACTCATATATGTTGTTAAAAACACTTTTTAAAAACCATATTTTATTTATGTGTATATGTATGTGTCTGCCTATGAGCATGTGCAGGTGAGAAGGCCAGAGGTGCTGAGAACTGTATTTCAGTCCACTAGAAAAGCAGACTATGCTCTTAACTGCTGAGCCACCTAATCTCTCCTGCCCTCACTAGAGAGAAAGGGAGAGAGAGATGGGGTCTCACTATGTAGCCCTAACTGCCTCTTAACTCTCTATGTGGACCAAGCTGGCCTGGAACTCATAGAGATCTGCCAGTCTCTGCTCCCCCACCCCGAGTGTTTGGGTTAAAGGCATGTGCCACCATGCCCGGCACATAAAAGTATTTTTGAGAAGACACTAATTTTGTAAACTTTTCATAAAACCAATAGAATGTATGTTTTAAGAGCTTTTTGGGGGCGTCTGGCTGCTTTTGTTTTGGTGACTACACTTCACATCTTCAGGGCTGGCCTAGAATTCACCATGTTGCAGGAGGTGACCTCTATCTTCTCTGTTCCTAACTTCCTTCATCTCCTAAGTTCTGAAGATGCAGGAGTGCACATCACGCCTGGTTTTTATGAGGTGCCAAGGGTCAAGCATGCCAGGCAAGCACCCCGTGACCCGATCACAACCGCAGATCTGAGTGTGTGTAGTAATGGAGGGGTCCTAAGACCAAAAAGATTGTAACTAATCGCATAACCTGAATCAAATCAGTGCTCTCCTGGTACAGAGGGGAGAGCCAATGAAGAATGTAAAAATAGAAACGACATTTGCCACGTGTGTCCAGTGGCTCCGTTTCCTCCCGGTGAGCACCACAGAGGTAAGATTTCACTGGCTGTCATGAAGCTGTGTAAAAATAATTGAGAGATATACCACTTCACATCTATAGCCAAATAACCACCGATACAGTTATGGGTGCACAGCAACATTTAGCTGAAAGACTAAAAAAGTTAAATTTAAAAATTCAGGCCGGGCAGTGGTGGCGCATGCCTTTAATCCCAGCACTCGGGAGGCAGAGGCAGGTGGATTTCTGAGTTCGAGGCCAGCCTGGTCTGCAGAGTGAGATCCAAGACAGCCAGGGCTACACAGAGAAACCCTGTCTCGAAAAACCAAACCAAAAAAAAAAAAATTCAGATGAATTGGCAGCCCTGCCTGGGCTATATTCCAAAGTTTTAAAAGCCCATCTTGTATTTTAGGAAGTACCATTGAAGACAGGCTGCTTAGAGGGAACAGGCACCTGAACCTCCTGTCCACAAGAGGGCGCCAGAGGCAAAGGGGAGTAGTCATTACCTAGGTTGAGCATTCTGCAAAAATGCTTTTGGAGTCAGAAAGTTAATCTGAGGAACAACACTGAGCTGAGAGGATGTTTGACTTTTCTAAAGAGATTTTGTTTGTTTTGTGCTGTTTTGTTTGCGACCAGGGCACAGAGCCCAGGGCTTCATTCACGCTAGGCAAGCACTCTACCTAAGAGTATAATATATGCTTAGCTAGAGTGAGTGAGTCAGTCTGTCTGTATCTATCTATCTATCTATCTATCTATCTATCTATCTATCTATCTATCTATCTGTGTTTGCGTGTGGTGTATGCTTGAGTGCTATTTATTAGTGAGTGTGGTATATGCACGTGTGTGCTTGTGTGAACACGTGTGCAGAGGCCAGAGGTCATTGTTGAGTGTCTTCCTCTATTGCTGTTCATCTCAATTTTTTGACTTTCTTTTTTTTTTTGGTTTTTCTTTTCCTTTTTTTTTTTTTTTTTGGTTTTTCGAGACAGGGTTTCTCTGTATAGCCCTAGCTGTCCTGGAACTCACTCTGTAGACCAGGCTGGCCTTGAACTCAGAAATCCACCTGCCTCTGCCTCCCGAGTGCTGGGATTAAATACTCAAAGCTGTGTGCAGCAGCATGTGCCCGTTGTGAGGTACTGCCGACACTGAGGCAGGAGGACCGGTGGAGCTCAGGAGTTGAAGGCAATCCTGGACAACACGCTAAAACCCCAAACTCAAAAACAGTGGAAGACAGACACTTGTTCTCACTCTGGGTTATTCTGATTTAAGAGGCTCTGGGGTTTCTTTGCATGGTTGGGGAGCAAGCCTAGATCCTCACATGGGAAAGGCAGAGACTATCGCTGGGCCACACTCCAGCCCCAAGGTTGTGTCATAAAAAAGCCCCTTGGGTGCTGCTGCTTGTGGTACAGTGTGGTTCAGCAGTCACAGCTGCTGGGGCCCATCCAGAACCTTCTTCAAACCCCTATGGAAAAGCCACCACTTTTGATCATGCGGAATTGAGGACTACATGGGGGCCTCGCAATGATCCAAAACCACGCTTTTTCCTTCCCACGTCAAGGAGAAGCAAGCTCTGAAGGCTGCTGAGTCAGCAGTGCCAGACTAGAAGGCAGTTCTGTTCAGCTTTGGGGTGTTGACCACTCTGGTGTGGGGTGCTGCTGACCCACCTGCCCCCAGCCAGGAGCCTTGCTAGACTTTGGTCTTACAAGCCAGAGAACCAACTCCACCCCTCAGAGGGCGCTTATGACAGCTGTATCTGGCTCACAGCAAGCAAGCAATGAAGTCAAGCACCCTCCCGCCTCTCAGGTCACTCTGGGTCTCCTGGTGTGCAAGGAGCCCACACCTTGGGGAACTCACTGATCTCTGTTGGGGGCTTTCCTGAGCTGGTCGGCTGTGACCCTCCATGAGAAGTTGAAAAATCGCATGGCGTTCTCGAAGTAGAGATCCGGAACTGCTGTGTACTGAGGAAGTAAAGCAGAGTCTCGGGTAAGAGCAAAGCCAGGCTGGGAACTTTCTAGAACAATGAGAACTGAGGCCCCACAAGACCAGAGACTGGAATGGAGGGCTCAGGTTCTCCCTTTGCTTTGACTCTCCCTTTCAAAGACACTCTAGAACTGTTACCCAAGGATGCCTGAGAGGGTCACGGTGCTACGAGATACCCTAAAATAGCACTTGAGACTTCAGCAAGAATATGCCCAGTACGGACAGACAAATTCTATGCCTGTCCTAGCCAATATAGTCAGTTTTTAAAAAAAGATTTACACTGTGGCTCTCTTCAGACACACCAGAAGAGGGCATCAGATCTCATTACAGATGGTTGTGAGCCACCATGTGGTTGTTAGGACTTGAACTCAGGACCTCTGGAAGAACAGTCAGTTTTCTTAACCACTGAGCCATCTTTCCAGCCCTCTAACCAATATGGTAAACACCACTTGAAGCACTTTCAACCTGTTTATGTGGCTTTTAAATTTTAATGTAGTTGGGCTGGGGGCACAGCTCAGCTGCCTAGCAAGAACAAAGCCCTGGGTTTAATCCCTGGCACTAAGCATAGTAGTGCATGCTTGTAATCTGAGCACTTGGGAGGTACCAGCAGGAAGATTAAAAGTTCAAGGTTAGCCTTGGCTACAGAGTTCAAAGCTAGCCTAGACTATGTAGGACCCCCGTCTCTGAGCCAGCAATAAAATAAAAATTAATTTAATTAAATAGCTCCCTATGGGCCTAAAGGTGGACCCTATCTCAGAAATGTTGGGGTATGCAGCCTCGTACACCCCGCAACACCCAGCTCTACTCTCAGACACCCTTCAACAACCAGCCTGGCTTCTTTGTCCCTGACAAATGAAGAGCCCTTGCTCAGATGCATTTCTGACTATGAACAGCTATCAGACACTGGCTCCCGGGGAAAAGTCAGGTCCTGGGGCAGCACCTGGCGGCCTCCAGGAGTTCTCGGATCTTCCGTCCTGACACTCGGGAACACTTTAAATGATTCTCAAGGAACTGGAGCTGCAGACAGAGTCTGCCAGCCTCACAGGCAATTTTAATAGACTCAGGTTTTAAATATAACCAGGATGTGAGGCTACTGCAATGTCAAAAGTGCCCCAAATGACAATCTTCAATCATGAGAACTTGGAGGACCTAATCACAGGACTCAGAACAGCAGTCACTCAAGGGTGCTGATCTGCTGACAGTTCCAAGAGGCAGGGGCTCCCGAAATTACCCCTTGATGCCTGGTGCTTGGGAAGTATGCTTCCTCTTTCCCATTAGCATTTCAAGGTCAAAGCCAAAGGTCCAGACATTCTCTGAGAAGGAAGGAGGAGCGCAGGGGCAGGAGGATGTCTGGGAGCAGCAGCAGTGAGTGAGGAGCTCACTTTGCTCACTCGGAGGACGCTTTAGGGTCGCTAATTCTTACTGTGCCTTTGAAGATCAACTTTCTTCATTTCTTCAAAGTAAATAATTTTAAAAAGTGTATGTGTACACGCATGCACATGCGTGTGTGCTACTGTACACTGGTGTCTGACGGGGCGGCCATGGAAGCCAGGAGTAGCTCCTGGAGCTTGACTTGGTCAGGAACTGTCCAATGTGGGTGCTGAGAGCCCGACTCCAGTCCTCTGTAAGGGCAGTATGTGCTCTGGACCACCGAGCCAGCTCTTCAGTACCTCTCTTAGTCTTCTGATTTGTCTGTCTGTCCATCTGTCTGTCTGTCTGCCTGAGATAGGGTCTACCTTATAGTCCAGGCTGACCTTGAACTTGCCAAGTAGCCAAAGATGGCCTTTAACCCTGTTCTTCCTGCCCCAGCTTTTGGAGTGCTAGGATCAGAGACACATGTTTTCATGTCTGGCTACTCCCCCACCCCACCCCCATCCTTTTTTCTGTCCCATGGTGTTGGGGATAGAACCTATGACCTCATATACTCTTAGCACATGCTATACATACCACTGACACCCCCTGCCCTAGCCATTCTCCACTCCCCCCCCCCCCCGGGGCCGGCCATTCCTAGTGAGGCACAGAGTTTGTGTTCCAGTAATAACTGCTGAGCAATGGCTGATGGTGGCTCTGGGGAGACAGGGTCCCCCCCCCCCCCGACCCAGGAACACAAAAGAACAGGGGAAACCTTCCTCGTGCCCATAGTCCTAGACCCCACCCCACATCACGCTGGTACAGGCTGATAGCAATCCAGGGTCTAAATCAGACCCACCCTGGCCTTTCCTCACATGGGCTTCAGGGAGTTTGAGGGTCAAGTGGAAGCCACTTACGTCATTAAACACTTTGTCCAGCTCCTTGGGGTCCATGATGAAGTTGGGGTAGCCTATCATGTTGTAGATGGCATCCGCCTGGACAGGAAGAACTGGAGTAAGACAGTATCAAATGACACTGGCCAAGCCTGCCCCAGCTCTGTAGGGTCCAGGCTCAGGGTCTGTGCCAAGGAGAGCCAGAGCTAGCTTCCCACCTCCTTAAGGATTCTACATCTTTTTCTAGGAACGAGTCTGGTAAATTCTGATAACGTGTCATTTCCCCCAAGACAGCATCATGGTTTGGACGTGTCCCTCAAGAGTTGATGCATTGTAACTGAATTCTGAGGAGAACAGTGTTGAGAGGCAACTGGGTCACACAGCCTTCCTTGGTCCTCATGAATGACAGCCACAGTTACAGGAATGAGAGGGGACTGAGGGTTACTTACCACGGGAGCTGGCTCTTATGAAAGGGTTGGTCCAGCCCCTTCCAGAGTGTGCATGCCCCGAGTCCCACTAGAGTCACAGGGCACAATGGCATCCACACACATCCTCACTAGACAGAGCCTCTCCCACCTACTTTCCTCCTCCAGACACAGCTTTGCTTCTAGACTGGCAGCCTCGTGCCTTCTGAAACGCGGGGTAGCCTCACCTTCTCTTTGGCTGATCTCCGAGTGTCTTCATCCATCCATTTCAGGGTGCTCAGACTCTCCTCAAATGCCTTCTTGATCTCCAAGATGATCTCGCTGGCCTGAGGGGACAGATGCCACACTGGTAAGGGCTGGGCTCTGGCATCACCAGGAGCCCTGTGCCTAAGGACACGGCCAGCAGAAGGCTAAACTCAGGAGCTGGCTCAGGGCGGATCCATGTTTCCTACCCATCCTGCCCTTACAGAAACCTGCAAGCCAAGGTTGGCCTCCCACTAACAGGACTGGGGTCAAGTGAGATGAGGCAGGCTTTCAGGAAGTTGACACAGTCTCTGTTGCAGGACTTTTCAGAGCCTCCAACATGGACCAGTGCACTGTGATTCCTTCAGAAAAGGCTAGACTCCACAGCCTTCCCCAGACTGACCGGAGCAAAAAATCATTTTGAATGGAATGAGATTCGAAATCTAGAAGATCTGTTTCTGAGAGACAAGTTTCCAAAAGGTTGGGATCACTCTGGAAAGTAACTACGTCATGGCCAGACTTGGAGGTCAGAGACAGGTGGAAGATTCTCGAGAAGAGGACAGAGGCACTTCACAGCCGCAGAGGGGATGGACTGAAGGTGGAGAGCCCTTGGCTCCCGCTGGAATCTGTGTTAACTGCAGACTGACATACTGGCTATACAGTCAGCACTGTCAGCGACTACAGCAAGGGCTGAGGCTGGGGCTCAGCTGGTGGAGTTCTTGCTTAGTATGCTGAGTATCCCCAGCACCCCTAAACACAGGAGGCACTTACTATGTTCTTGCTATCTTCTGCAAAGGTCGCTTTCACAAACATGGGGCCCAGGGCAAAGCCCAGGTTGTTCTCCGTGTCACTCACGCAGAACTTCCAGCGGGGAAGACAGGTCTGGAAAACACACACACGGCTGTCAGTGGGGCACACACACGGCTGTCCGTGGATCCCACACACGGCTGTCAGTGGGGCCACACATGGGTGTCCATGGGGACATCTCCCAGTCCCTTTCCACCTGGGAATGGTGCCACCAGGGCCTGCACTTTCTTCTGGAGCTTCAGAGATAGGTTTTCTGACCCAGCGGAGGCTACTTTAGGCACTGAGCTGAGAAGACTCAGGGCTAGGGATATGGCTCAGTAACAGTGCTTGCTTAGCATGTAGGAGCTGTAGATTCTGAAACCAGTACTGAAGGGAAAAAAAGACAGGCATGGTGGCCTTGAGTTGGTGACCTGAGGTTTGAGACTAGCCTGGGCTACATAGTTAAGACCCCCTTTCTCTCTTCAGCCTGGTCCCAAAAGGCCTGGGGGTGTAGCTCAGTTAGAGAGTGTGGGATGCAAGGGGTCCTGGGTTCATATCCCAGCATCACGTAAGGCTAGATGTGGGCATGGTGGCCTTTAATCCCAGCACTCAGGAAACTCTGTGTGTTCGAGGTCAGCCTGGGCCATAGACTATGTTCCAGGCCAACTGAGCTACAGAGTAAGACCCTGTCTTAGACACAGACACAGACAGACACACACACAGACAGCTGGGCATGGTGGTGCTCACTTGTAATCCCAGCACTGGGGAAGTAGAGGCAGAAGGACCAGGAGTTCAAAGTTACCCTTTTCAGGTACACGTGAGTTCAAGGTCAGCCTGGGCTATATGAGATCCTATCTCAAACACACACACACACACACACACACACACACACACCCCTAGAAACAAAACCAAGATAAATTCCCCTCCAGGGTCTTGGAGCAAGTGAGGGCAGCTGAGGGGTGTGGTTGGAGTGGGAAGTCAGTCACTCCCCAGCCTCCTACCATAGCCCCACCTCCTCCTGCCCCCAGGGGATGCAGGGAACTTCTACTCCAACAGTATGAAACCTTTCCAGAGGGCTAGGACTCCACCCTGCTGCAGCCTCCTAGAAAGACCACAGCTCCAGCACAGGAGAAGGTTCTCTTTCCTCTCACAAGGCCTCACGTGCACAGGCTGCTTGACCAGCATGCACAGCAGACAAGGTGGCTGGCTGCAGCGGAGATCTGGCTGAAGCCCTGGGAAGTCTCGGTCCTACCTGCCCCTGCATGGCAACGCTGGAGGACAGTGTGACCACACACACGAGAGCCCTGCCTATGTAAAAAACTGCTGCTATAGGGTCCTCTTCACCCTGAAAATCTGTCAGTAACAGTCTCTCACACTCCAGAATACCTGATTCATATCAGCCCCAGACTGATCATAGTGCAAACGCCGTCACAGACAGATGGGTAATCAAAAAGTGGGGTTCCCTACAGCAACGTGTGGATAATAATCAAAATACAAGATCTTCTTCTTTTTCCTCCTCCTCTTCTTTTTTTGAGACAGGGTTTCATCATTGGATATCATTGGCTATCCTGGAACTCTCTGTAGAATCAGGCTGGCCACAAACTTACTGCCTCTGCCTCCCAAGTGCTGGGATTAAAGGCATGTACTATCACTACCCAGCCAAAGTACAGGGTTTTCATATGTGATATGTCAGTTGACACAGCAGGGAACAGAGGCCAGCCTAGGCTACGTGAGACCCTGTCTCAGGAAAAGGCAAAGAGGGGAGGTGAGATGGCTCAGCGGGTAAAAGGGCTTGCTGCACAAGTCTGACAAACTGAGTTCAATTCTCAGAACCCACGGTAGGAAAACTGACCCCGAAAGTTGTCCTCTGACCTTCACACACACACACCATTGTATGTATCCATCTCTCTCTCTCTCTCTCTCTCTCTCTCTCTCTCACACACACACACACACACACACACACACACACACACACACAAATAGTAAATCAAAAGATAGTGGCCCCCACATGAGGATCACATGTTACACAAGGAAAGCAGCCATCAATAGAGTGAAGAGTCTATAAACCACCTTTGCTCTCAATCACTTTTGTTGCTAAGATACCTCACTGCTCTTTGACTTGATGTCCTTACTTCCTGCTGGCTCAGGTTTCCCCCTGGGACCCCATGGACAGCAGCTTCTCCCTCCCCCAAGTGGTTCTCTTCAATCTCCTTCCTTAGGAGACCCACAGCCACAGCTTGAACGGAACCAGGGTCCCTCATTCCCCGCCCCCATTCCCCGCGCATGCGCAGTGCGCGCAGCAGCACGCTCACCTTCTTGGTCCCGTACATAACCTCCATGAACTTTTCATCGGCATCCTGAAAGCGCTGATCCAGGAAGGAGCTTGTTTTCCGTACCAGGTTCCACATCATGTAGTTGTTGAGCAGGCTGTGGTGACAGAACCAGGGAGAGTTCAGAGACCCCTGAGTAGCGTTCAAACTCCATTTCTGACCTCGGCTCTCGTCCAGTCTGCCCATATGGCTGCTCACGGCTCTCTAAGCACAGGGATCATAGCTCTTAACGGTCAAGCCCAGCTCTCCCACCACAGAAAACCTTGGGTGTCTAATGCAATCGCTTGTATGCTGTTGGTACTCAATAAATGTCATTGCTTGGTTATTGCATCCCAGCTAGAAGGAGGGGACCCGTGGTAAGCTAGGCTCGAGGTTCTGTGATTGGCAGCTCCTTCTGCCCCATCTCCAGGGCACAGGAAACCTATCTGTGGCTGCTGCTGTGCTTGCAAAGACCTCACCTTAGCACAAGGATGTCCATTTAATCTAAACACCTGACAAAGGAAAGGTAAACAAACACATGTATACTCGATGGAATGGTGTGTCTGCAGAGTTGGGGAGTTGTGAGGGAAGATGACAAAGGCCATGGGCCAAACACACAGTCCTGCTGACAGGGCAATGCCATAGATCAGGAAACCTCTCTCATGTACATGTATGAACACAAACATACACATCCTAGGAGCTTTTTCAAAATCTTTTTCAAAAGATTTATTATTTTATGTATATGAGTGCTCTATCTGCATGTACACCTGCAGGCCAGAAGAGGGCGCCAGATCCCATTACAGACGGTTGTGAGCTACCATGTGGTGGCTGGGAATTGAACTCAGGACCTCCGGAAGAGCAGTCAGTGCTCTTAACCGCTGAGCCATCTTGCCAGCTCCTAGGAGCTCCTTTTTCCCTTATACCTTCCAACATTTCCCCCTTTAAAATCTAAAAAGTGTCCCTGAGTACTAACTGAAACCGGCACCCAGTATTTACTGGGTCTCAGGACTTGTCAGGACTTCCTTCTCTTACCTCTCTTACCTCTTGCAGCCTCGCGGTATGCATGGGAGAGGGACCTTGGGGGAGGATGTGACACCTGTCCTGAGGCTACAAAGCTAAGAGAGGAGGAGCTGGTATTCGAACCTGTAGTCATACCCAGGAGCCTCTCACAGAAGCCCACCCGGGACCCTTTGTCTGAGTTCAAATGTCACTTGTCCCCACCCTGCCTGAGGGCGGGGCTGCCATGAAGGGAACCGCCCCACCCCACCTTGTTCCCTCAGCACCCGTGTTACCATTTGTCGGTGCTGTTGATGAGGGTCGAGACTTGTCTCAAGTATTCCTTGTCATAGATCACAATAGGCTCAGACTCATTGATCTCCACTGGGTAGAAAATGGTGTTCAGGAAGGGTAACCAGTTGATGGCGGGTGCCAAGGTCTGCAAGGGAAGAGGGCAGTGTGAGGGTGGCCAGGTCACTTCTAGCTCAGCCCTGGTCTCCAGGCCGTTCCTCAGAAGACCTCATGGCTTTCTGACTAACATGGTGGTGTCTTGCCAGAGCACAAGGCAGAGAGAGCCAGGGCTGGCCGGCCAGAGGTTCTGTCCGCAGCAGTTTAAGGAGCCAGGTGACAAGACCTCATTTAAAGGGTTAGAGAGGTGGGGGACTTGTTGCTCTTGGCGAGGACCCATGTTTGGGTCCTTGCACTCACAACAGGAAGCCCACAACCACCCGTAACTCGAGTTCCAGGAGATCCAACATCTTCTTCTGGCCTCTTCGGGTATCTGCACCCGCATGTACATACCCCAAAACACACTTACACATGACTAAAATCTTAAAAAAGAGACCTCATTTCAAAGCTGGAGCAGCTGAAGGCAGCACTCAGGAGGCAGAGGAAGACAGATTTCTGTGAGTCTGAGGCCAGTCTGATCTACACAGTAAGATCCAGGCCAGCCAGAGCTACACAGTGAGACACTGTCTCAAAATAAGTAAAAAATAATAATTAAAAAAATGGGGATAATTGTGCCTTTTCTTTAGGCAGGACCATTTGGAATTACATGCATGAATCTTTTCCAATATGCGTGCCACACACATGGGCTTGGCAGATGATGGCTACCACTGTATCTTGTAATTTCCTTGTAGTCTTACTTTTAAAAAAAGATAGCAAGAACCTCATTTGAAGTGCTGGGATTAGAGGCATGTATTGCCACATACGCTGTCCCCATTTAAAAACTTACATTTAAGGTCGTCAGCTTGGTGAAGGTGCCGTCACCAGCTGAGCTATCTCACCAGCTCTGGACCATCATCTTAATTGTTTTTTTGTTTTGTTTTTTTTCCCCAACAAAGTATCACTATGTAGACCAGGTTGGCCTTGAACTTGAAGTGATCCTCCTGCGTCTGTGTCCTTCTGGTGGGACTGCACCATCACGCCTGGCTCACTTTAAGCATGACTGAGCCCAGCTGTGTGGCTTTAGACATCCACTGTCTTGTGCCGCCACCCCTCCCCCTTCCAGCCTCACCTTCTCATCATTTTGCCAGGCTGAAGAATTCTTTTTTTGTTTTGTTTTTGTTTTTGTTTTTGTTTTTGTTTTTTTTTAAGACTGGGTTTCTCTGTGTAGCTCTGGCTGTCCTGGAACTCACTCTGTAGACCAGGCTGGCCTGGAACTCAGAAATCCGCCTGCCTCTGCCTCCCGAGTGCTGGGATTAAAGGCGTGCGCCACCACTGCCCAGCCCCAGGCTGAAGAATTCTACTCCCTACTTCCCAAGTCCCCAGGAGGTGGAAACCACCCATTCTGTCTTCTGCCCCTCTCTACGGCCCCAAGAACCTCAGATAACGGGACACAAAGACAGTCTCGGTTCTTGTAATTTTCTTCCCTGATGTTTGGGCTTTTACACACACAGCCAATGCTCTTTCACGGAGCTGCTCCCCACCTCCCAGCGCCCATGGCTTGCCCTTTTGTCACTGGCTGGCTTCACTAAGCACAGTGTCCCTGAGCAGGGTTGCATAACATTGGAATGGTCAGCTCCAGCCCCGTGTCGTCTACGTGCCCTGTTATTTTTAGGATGCTACTTTTCAGAACTCTAGGTCTTTCAGGGCTATGGAGACTGTTTTAGCAAAGATGTCCACCCACACGAGTGTATCATGGGCCCCTGACTCTTAGCAACTGAACCATCAATGGCGGCCATTCCAATGGCTGTTCAAGCTTTGTCTCAAGTGGCCCCAGCCCTGAGGAATGTCAAGCTCACATCTCATTTCCCTTGAAGAAGTAGAAACTGTCAAGCAGATAAAGAAAGTGAGTGACAAAACCCGGAGCTGTAAAACCCCTTCTTGTGGAGTCAGGTGACACCATGACATTCCCTGTGACATCAGAGCAGAACAGCACACAGCTTGTCCTCGGGGAGAACAGAGGTCAGCCCTAAGACCCTTTCCCTAACAGGCAACTCTGTATCTGAGGAATGGTGATTTTCTCAAGGTCACGTGTCAGCTGGAGCTTGTGCAGGTCTACAAAGTGGATTTAGTCACCTCTGGGTCTATCTGCTTGTTGGCGGTGTTAGGGACTGAACTAGGGCCTCTTGCATGCTAAGCATGTGGGCTACACCCCTAGCACGCTGCTGGGCGTCAAAGAGCATCTCAGCTACTGCAGGAGAGGGCGGGGATGAGGCCAGATATGAAGCTGAGAGAGAGTCCAGCTCTCAAAGGCACCGGAGAGTGGATTAAAGCTCCTAGCCAATTCTCAGCAAGGGGCTGATTTGAGCCATTGATGGCGAGTCACATCCCTCTGCCCAGGAGCAAGAGAAATGTGAGCCGGGAGTGAGCAGACGCGATGGAGTCTCCAGCAGGAATCAGCTTGAGGATTCAGACCCACTTCACAGACTTTCTTTAACTTGGAAGAAACCTCTCACCTCCCAGAGCTGCCTGCTTTGCCCTCTGGAAATGACCTGCACTGTACCGGGCACCCTCACCCCCTGGCTTGCCCTCCCTGCCCTCCCCCTGGCACATCCTCTGCCTCCGGATGTCTAGGAAGTTGAGAGATACACTTGTGAGATCTTAACAGGGCTCAGTCATTAGAGCCACCTGATGGCAGGATCCTCTGGCCAAGACCCTGGGAAACGGATACATTTACAAATGTCACTGCTCACCTAATTTGTGAGAAGCACGTGTCACTGGAACCCGCTGACAGAAATAGCAATGGTGAAAATTGCCATGGTTTCTACACAAGCTGTTCATGTAGGGTGAGCAGATGTTCCCCAGGAATGCCCAGGCTCTGAGGTAAGGAGCCATGGGTGAGCACTCCGGTTTTCAAATTTCCAGCCTCAATTGCTTCCGTGATTTCTAACTTAACACGTTTCCATGGAGATGGCTGTTTTAGTCAACTGGGTCATTCTGCTGTGACTCAGTCCCCCTGAGGACACTGAGGAGCTCTGTTTTTCAGACCTAAGTCAAGGAGCCCTGCTGAGTACCAACCAACTCAAAGAGGCTTGGGAAGCACACATCTACCACCCTGGCACTGGGAAGGCTGAGACAGGAGGATCATGAGGTTTGAGGCCCGTCTGTGCTATATAAGACCCTGTCTCAAAATTACCAAGGCTGAGGGGGTCATATGACATCTCATTTATGGCTTGAGCTTGTGCAGGAGCCAAAACAGTGTCTTCTGGGACACGCTAGAACACTGGACTCATGGCCTCATTGCAGCTGTGGCTGCCTGTGCAAGATAAGGCAGTCAACACTCTGGCATGGAAGGGGGGCTCCAAGCCCCACCCCTAGCTGAGGAGGACTGACGGTTGACTTAGGGAAGGGGAAGTCAGTTTCCTTTAAGGCTTTGACCCTTAGTAGGTCGACCATGCTCCAGTGGACGGTTCACATCTATGAGTCCATGGGCAGCACAAACTGTACTTGGTGGGTTATTTAAAACAAGTAAAAAGAAGGTGTGAGATTGGTATCGGCTAAAGGTGGGTATGGGAGGAGCTAAGGCCAGAAGAGGTGGGTATGGGAGGGGCTAGGGAGAGGAGAGGTGGATATGGGCGGGGCTAGAGAGAGGAGAGGTGGATATGGGCGGGGCTAGGGAGAGGAGAGGTGGATATGGGCGGGGCTAGGGAGAGGAGAGGTGGATATGGGCGGGGCTAGGGAGAGGAGAGGTGGATATGGGAGGGGCTGGGAAGAGGAGAGATGAATTTGATTTGCAAAGCACATTGTATAGCTGGACATGGTGGCACATGACTATAAGCCTGGTACTTGGGAGGCAAAACCAGGTGGATGTCTGTGAGTTTAAGGTCAGCCTGGTCTACACAGCAAGTTTCAGGCTGTGTAGTCTGAGGCCAGCCTGTGCTAGCTATATAAATATATGGGTCTCGGAGAGGTGTCTCCCAGGGAAACAGCACCCAGGCTGCTTTTGTAGAAGACCCAAGTTTGGTTCATAGTGCCCATGTCAGGATAACAGCTGTCCATAACTCCAGCTCAAGGGGATCCAACTCCCCCTTCCGGACTCTGTCAGCAATTGCATGTGTGCACATACAAGGTGACATACACATATACACACAATTTAAAAATAATAAAAATCTTTAAAAAACAAACTGAGACTGGGCTGTAGCTCAGTGGTAGACCAATCACGTAGAAGTACAAGGCTCTGGGTTCAGTTCCAAACACTGGAAGTAAAACAGAACAACCAGAAGACATCCTAAAACCCCTTGCCCATGGGGAAACAGGCAGAGGAGGAAGCTTACTCCCCAATGACCTTTGACCCGGAAGCTCCTACGAAGGAAGGAAACAGTGTCTGGAGAAGCAATGCTGGATGTATGAACTTATCCTCTACTCTGGTCTAGCCTGGAGCCATATTGTTACAGCAGGCGGGCTAGCTGAGAGCCACAGCCTGAAGCTGGCGGTGCCTTTGTTCAGGGTTTGGGAATAAAATTAGTCTTCAGCTATCAGAGAGGATATTCTGCGCTACATTAATTGTCATTAATTTAGTGCTAGGGACCCAGGTAGCACTGCTGGTTACAGAAACAACCATTAACATTTTACCTGTGCCTCATCACGCTAGATGAATCAGTGGGGAGAGAGGCTTAGTCCCCTATCGTGGGGTGCAGGGTTTCCCTGAGGTTGGACATGTTTCCTGTACATCTGCCCAGTTCTCCTGGCTAATACTCCCTAGCAGCTGTTCTGAGCCCAAGCCCAGGTTAGCCCTGGTAGGCTGTTCCTATGAAGGACCCCTCCCACCCGAGTACCGAGGAGCAGTGGGTATATAGAATCAACTGTCTTTCTTCTCCCTCATTCTGTGGAAGAATAACTCAAAAGTGACCACTGGCTGATGTGCCCAAGGGCTACTGTGCCCTGTACCTCTCGGCATCAGCTGCAGCATCAGACTACTGTGGGGCCACCATGGTAAGCCCCAAAGGCTGGAGAAAACTAAAATATACCATGCGGACACCATCTCCCTCAACCTTTAGGCCTCAGAGCGGAAAACAGTGCCAGATGGTGCCCAACACCGACTACCTGTCTCCATAACAACCGGTTGGGCACCACTTCCCCTGGGAACTTGCAGGCAGCTGGCAGTTCCAGGAGGCTGAGTGGGCTGTGGCCCCTCCTGGGACTCTTAGGGCCTAGCTTAAGTATGCCAACCATCGCACATGAATGCATCCCTGGCCTTTCTTGCCCAGACCGAGAGCCCAGTTTCTCTTCCTCAAAGCCTTTAGCAGAGAGACACAGACTATTTCCTATTAGGCAGGCTAGTTTGGGGGGGGGGGGCATGGAAGAGCAAGCCCATGTGCACCTGAAAGAAGGAACCTGTAAAACGCGGTGTCCCTTCTGAAGAAGGGACAGACGGATGGGAGGTCAGCTGACTGGTCAGATGGGAGGACCACGGAAACATGGTACTGAATCTCTGACACAGACATGGTGTCCTTCCTGACAAGAGCAAGGCTCAGTCAACAAGGCCACTTCATAGAGGTCCCTCTCCCCTTGGGGGCCTAAGACAAGGTTGGCCAGCAAGACAGATGGAAACAGAGAAACCATCAGGCCATCAACTGAGGATCCCTGAGCTTTAAGCAGTCATGGGGGATGGGAGGAGCCTAGGATGGGACTGAATACAGAGGGGACGGCAGACCTCTAGCTCCCTTCCCACCACTCAGGCCCAAGGGGCAGTTACAACCCAAGGGCATGTCACAGTCCAGGGAGCCAAGCCTGAATGCCAGCCACTCCTCTGCTACTCAGGAGCCTCTGGTGCTAACCAAGCCACTTGGCTGCCCTGCTCAGAAAAGGCTGGAGATATAGCTCAGTTGGTAGAAGGTTTGCCTAGCATGCAGGAGTCCCTGGGTACATCTCCAGCATCCCATTAAAAAGAAAAAAGTGAGCCAGGCAGTGGTGGCACATGCATTTAATCCCAGCATTTGGAGGCAGAGGCAGGCGGATTTCTGAATTCAAGGCCAGCCTGGTCTATATAGAGAGTTCCAGCACAGCCAGGGCTACACAGAGAAACCCCATCTCAATGAAATAAATAAAATAAAGTAAAATAAAACGAAGTGACGTGGTTGTGCACACCTGTAATCCCAGCACTTGAGAGATAGAGGCAGGAGGATCTGAAGTTCAGGGTCATCCTTGGCTACCCAGTGAGTACAGGGTCATCCTTGGCTACCCAGTGAATACAAAGGCAGCCTGTGATACATAAGACCTCTATCTCAAAACAATAAAATAAATGAAATACATTTTGTAGGGATTTTTTTCATTAAGAAAAAGAAAAGGGAAACACTATAGCCCACACCTCTGCAGTGCTCCGTAACCAGGACGGGGCACACGGGACAGGAGAGGATGGAAACGTTCCATCCGTGGGAGCTGTGGTCACCACCACAGTCTTCAGGGAAACGCCTCAGAAAGCAGCCTCGTGGTCTTTACTGGGTAAGGGTCCCTCCCTGAGCCTCAGTCTTTCCATCTGTGACCAGGTAGATCAACACCCTCTTTTATCAGGTTGCTTCAAGGATCTGGTAAGGTGGGTCTGCAGCTTGGGTCCCCAGAGCCTCCACTGAAGCCGAGCCCCTGACACGTCACATCGGTCAGCTTACCTGCAGCTCGGCAGCCGTGACTTTGTGGTAAATGAGCTCCTCATCCCGGCGCTTCTCCTGGGGGATGGTGATGTTGGCCAGCGCGGTCTCAAAATCCAGGATCTGCTGCATCTGGGGCCGGATGGAGTCCTCGTCCCCACCACCCAGCAGCTTCCCCAACTGGACCATGTAGTTCAGATATCCAGTCAGCACCTGTGGGACCAGCACTGTCAGGGGCAGCCACCTGCTGCCCTCTGCACTAGAGGAGGGCAGGACAGGCTGCAGCCCAGCACACACAGCCAAAGGTTCTACCCAGAAAACCCACATTGTATTTCACTGAGACAGGTCTCACTGTGTAGCCCTGACTAGCCTAGAACTCACAGAGGTCCACCTGCCTCTCTTTCCCTAAAGGTGTATGCCTGGCTCGCTTTTCTATTTTTGAGATAAGGTTTTACTCTGTAGCCTAGGCTGGCCTGGAATTCAGTCTCCTAAATGCTGGGATTACAGGCATGTGTCAGGCCAAGCTACCGAAACAGCTTCAAGTTAGATGCTGTGTCTGTCCACTGGCTCCCCTCGGCCCTCAGGGTCAAACTGAAATGCTTCCACGAGTCCTAGGGTGGGACAGGTGGCCCTGCTTGTCTGGCCCCGTCTCTGCTCATTCCAGAATTGATCTTTGTGTATGTGTGCACACACGCGCGCATGCGCACACACACACACACACTGAGTGTTAAAGGGTGCACGCGCGCGCGCACACACACACACACACACACACACACACACACACACACACACACACACGATGACTGTTGGTGGATACACACCCCATGGTGTGTGTGTGTGCAGGTCAGAGGACAGTTTTTGGACTCAGTTCTCTGTTCTACCTTTATGTGGGTTCTGGAGATGGAACTCATTGCCAGGGTTTGTGTGGCAACCGTCTTTGCCTGCTAAGCCATCTCGCTGGCCCAGTTTTTAGTCTTTTAACACACCTGCTCTAAGCCACCTGCCACTGCGTGTCCCCTGACCTGAGTCAAGTCCTTGTGTTCACGTTCTTCAGCTGCCCCTCCGCTAACCGTGTGGCTGAGCCTCTAGCTGGGTGATCAGTCAAGTGAGGATAACCTCTCCTCAAGCGAGGTCCCTGGGGACCGTCACTGGGCACTGAGTGGGCACAGGTGGAATAATGGAGCTGGCCCCAGGTGTGCAACACAGTTAATGGCTGTGTGACCGTGAGCAGTCACTGAGTGTCTCTGAGCTTTACAAGGCAAGGTGAAAGTCATATCAGCTTGACAGAGGTGAGGCCCATAGAGGCCGAGTACCCACAAACGGTGGCAGGTGGGATAAATGATGTCCCTTGTGTCTGCAGCACCTGACTGTGATGCCAGACGTTTGGAGACACCCTCCTTCCCCACCCCCAGGGCTGCCTGTTGGCCTTCAGGAAACCAAGCTTTCTATAAAAGCCAAGTTTCTGAGGCTTCTGAGATTGTTGAGCATGCACATTGGGGCAGGCCGGGCAAGCTCACCTTCTCATTTTCTGTCTTGTTCAGGTAATAGTCTCTGGAGGGCAAGCCAAGGCCGGACTGGTCCACCTGCAGAGGGATTCGGGGTGAGTGGGGAGGCTCCCTGCTTTGTCCTCTACCTTTCCTGGGGCAGGTACCAGCAGGAACAGGAGAAGAAGCTGAGAGCTACCACCACCGGCATGTCCACCCAGGGACCTGGGATGAGACAGGCGCCTTTCCCCCAAAGGGAAATGGCAGCTACCCTGAAGAACTGAATTGGGAACTTGTGCAGACAGTGACGGTGAAGAGCCTCCTGAGAGCTGGTTAGGGAGGAGAGGTACATTTCAGAGAACTACCACAGAAGCCTTCTGGTCCCATCTTGACACACTGCATCTCAGGTAAGAGTTATTATACTGCATTTGGTTGACAAGGAAATTATAGTTCAGAGAGACTGAGCCACTTGCCAAAGGTCACACAGCAGGTGATGGATGGGTGAGGTGAGGTGAAAACAGGGAGAGATGGACTCAAATCCATTCCAGCCAGAGTTACAAAGGCCAGGGACTGCGGCAAGGGGGCAGAGGGTGTCACCGGTCATGTCCAGGAGTTCACGTCACTCCCGTGGCCCAGCCCACCTGGATCACATTGCTGTTGGAGTTCTTGGAGTCGGCGCTGACGTAGACAGAGAAGAAGGGTGAGGTGCGGTAGTGAGCTGTGACCACCTGCAGCGTGTCCTGGAAGTTGTCCTTGGCCCAGGGTCCTGTGATATTCCAGCCTCCGAGCTGTGGGGAGAGAGTAGACAGAGGTAGTGTGTGTGTGCGCGCGCGCGCGCGCGCGTGCGCGCACAGGTGTGGGCTGCACGTTTGTGGATGGTGTACATGCATGGATGTGGGCCATATGTATACACGGGCATGTGTACACAGGTGTAGGCAGTGTGCGCACGTGTGTGTTTATGTGTGTGTGTGTACAGGTGTGGACAGTGTGTGTGCAGACATGTGCGAGAGGTGTGTGCATGCCTGGGTGTGTGTGGTGTGTATATGCAGGTGCAGACAGCGTGTGCGCACCTGTGTGAGTAGTGTGTGTGTGTGTTCAGGGGTGTGCGTGGTGTGTGTGTCTGTGTAGCTGGTGTGGGTGTAAACAGGTGTGTGTGTGTGCACAGGTGTGGACAGTTTTTGTGTGTTTGCTCGGGTGTAGCCTGTGATGAGCTGGCGTAAGAGCCCCATGCAAATCACAGAGCCACGTGCTCTATGACCCTGGAGTAGTCAGGCCTCTGACCTCTTTTTTGTTTTTCTGAGACAAGGTGTCTCTGTGTAGCCCTGGCTGTCCTGGAACTCACTCTGTAGACCAGGCTGGCTTTGCTATCCTTAAGTGTGCTAAGAGCACACAAGGCTGCTGCTCCCACATGACTGGAAGAGAGATGGGCTGAGCTCAGACAGGGATACAGGTTCCCGAGTCCCACGGACGCAGTGATATTAAAACAGAGTTCCAAAGGTGTCTACAGGGGAAAAGGCTGAGAAGCCCCGGGCTGTTACTGAGCGCTTGCACCACAGTCACGGAAGCCCGAGTCTAAGTTCCCAGCACCCACAATAAAAGCAAGGTGCAGCCTCAAGAATGCCTATGACCCCAGTGCTGTAGGGAAAGGGAGGATTGTGAGGACTTCCTGCTTATCAGCTAGCTCCATGTTCAGGGAGGAGACCCTATCTCAAGGGAATAAGGACAAGATTTGACAGAACAGGGCTCCTGATGTCCTCCTCTGGGCTCCATGAGCCCAAACAAATACACATGTGCGCGCGCGTGCACACACACACACACCCCCTCTGCCCTTGGTGGCCCATGGGACCTGTGCAAGTGAGGATGGAAAGACACTGTCCCAAGGTCACCAACCCTGCGACAAGACCTTCCCTAAGGTAAGCTGAGAGGCCAAGGCCTTAGAGGGAGCAGGGGTGGCCAGAAAACATTGCCAGCCACCTCTGTCTGTACCAGGAAGCCTGGCTAGCCTCAGCAGCCCTCCTTGAAGACCACCCAACAGTGTACACGAACTCAGAGTAGACTGACTGGGGCAGGGAACTAGCGATGTAGCTCGGTTGGCAGAGTACACGTGTTGCAAGCACAATGCCCTGGGTTCAATCTCTGGCACTGTGTAAAACCAGGCACGGTGGTGACATATGCCTATGACCTCAGCACTCAGCAGGGCAAGGCAGCAGGAGTGCAAGGGCATCCATGGCTACATTAGAAGTTTGAGGCCAGCCTGGGCTATGTGACTGTGATGGTTCATATAAGCTTGGCCCGGGGAGTGGCACTATTAGGAGGTGTGGCCTTGTTGGAGTGGGTGTGTCACTGTGAGCGTGGGCTTTAAGACCCTCACCCTAGATGCCTGGAAGTCAGTCTTCCACTAGCAGCCTTCAGATGAAGACATAGAACTCTCAGCTCCTCCTGCACCGAGCCTACCTGGATGCTGCCATGCTCCGGTTTTGATGATAATGGACTGAACCTCTGAATCTGTAAGCCAGCCCCAATTAAATGTTGTCCTTATAAGAGTTGCCTTGGTCATGGTATCTGTTCACAGCAGTAAAACCCTAACTAACACAGTGACACACACACACACACACACACACAAACATAAACACTCACACACACAAAACAAAGCAAAGAAGAAACAGATGAATGACTTATTAGTAATCAGCAGCGTCCTCCTCTTGCAGAGAACTATTTCCAACCAAGAGTCTAGGGTGCTTCAAGACCAGCACACCCCTCCACATACACACAGTACCAGAAGAGCAATAGAGAAGGATTAGTCGATACGGTCCCTGCCCCCCATCTAGACACACACATGCTTCTCCCTGGCTGATGCAGACACACACCCTATACCATCCCCACAGACAGATCCACCCACACAGAGCCATGCACACACATGCTCAGGCAGCCCCAACACCTGCAACAGACAGACAGACGGGCTCTGAGTCCCAGCTGGGCGTGGTGGCTGGAGGTGTGAGATGGGGAGGAAGCTGGAGGGGCTGGCAGGAAGCTGGTCAGAGGGAGACTGTGGCCGTCCACCTGAACACCCACCTTCTCAATCAGCTCCATCAGGGGCTTGGCTCGAAGCTCCTCGATCCTAGTTTCGTTCATGCACGCACGGTAGTACACTTGGGCCTTTCTCTCTGCCTCGCTCACACTGGCCGTGGCATTTTCTAGAATGTCAAGAAATAACAGAATTGTGACCCAACTGGGTGAGTTCATCCTGGATCCTCAGTGCTCCCAGTTGTACAAAAGTACCAAGGAGAATTAGTGTCCTAGGCTTCACGTGCCTCTGTGTCCTGTGTTTCTTCTCTGCAAGATGACCTCATAGATGTCTCTGAGGTGGCAGTGTGTGCTATGCTGTATAGTTTTGGGTCAACTTGACACAAGTTAAAGTCCTCTGAGAGGAGGGAAACGTCAATTGAGGAAATGCCTCCCTAATCAAGCCTGTAGGGCATTTGCTTAATTAGTGATTGATGGGGGAGGACCCAGCCCATTGTGGGTGAGGCCATTCCTGAGCTGCAGGTCCTGGGTTCTATAAGAAAGCAGGTTGAGCAAGCCACGAGGAAAAAGCTAGTAAGTAGCACCCCTCTATGGCCTCTGCATCAGCTTCTGCCTCCAGATTCCTGCCCTGAGTTCCTTCAAATACAAACTGAATAAACTCTTTCCTCCGCAGCTTGCTTTTAGTCACGGTGTTTCGTCACAGCAATAGTAACCCTAACTAAAACATGTACCCACCCAGCAGGACAGCTGGCTTCCCTACCAGCCAGCACGTGGCCCCAGTCCCTTGCCTGGAAGGTGGGAACCCTGCCTAGGTTTTCAGCTCCCTGATGATCTTGCCTGGGAGAAAGGCAGGAATCAGACCCAGCTTGAAAGACTGCATTCATTAGCAACTGACTTCCTTGCTTCCTCCTGAGAGAGCTAGATATGTTTGCCAGACTTACAAAGGGCTCAAAGGATTGTTTTCCATATCCCACCCTGGTGGCCCAGGCTAGGGCTGTATCTCATCATACTGGGGTTGGGGGTTAGAGCTCCCCGGGCACCCAGGAGGCTCCTACATCCTCCTCTTCCCCCTTCTCCTCAGCACCTGTGCTACATGTCACCTGTTGAAGGCCACAGGTCTGCACAAGTGTGACTGGAAGGTTCCTGATGCATCCAGGGTAGTCACACCACTCTGTGCTGCTCAGACCCTCAAGGAGTCTACTATGCGCTAAAGCTGCTGTCTGATAAAGTGTGTGTGTGCGCGTAAGTGCGTGTACACACACACACACACACACACACACACACACACACACACACACACACATGCACGCACACGAGTCCAGCTTCAGGATAGACTCTGTAACGCTGCGGCCATTTTTCCTCCTTTTACGTTAATTTCTGACCTTGATGCCTCTTCCTCTGTCTCCTTCCGAGATCTCCCCAGTCCTCTTGAACAATTCTCTGGTGGGACTCTCTGCTGCCATTCATCGGGCAGACATCAGAGGCTCACTCGTGTCACATACTGTGTTTAAGAGTTGGCATACCAAGGCAAGGCCTCTGCTCTATGGGGCTTCTGCACAGGACCCTCTGGGAGTCTGGCTCAGCTCCTCAGCCTGCTTAGAGGCTGTCACCTGAAGCTTCATCCCAGGGCCTCAGCATACTGGGCATGGCCTGGAGGCCAGACACCAGGTTGAACATGGAGTTTTACAGACATGGGACCTGATTCCTGAGTCCAAAAAGCTCATTTTATAGAAGGATGGGATATGCACAGAAAAGCCTGCAGGGTCAAAGAACAGGATGGCTCTGGCTTCAGTGATGGGATCCCCGAGGTGCCACCATGCTCCGTTTATACAGTGCCGGTGTCATACCCAGGGCCCTGCACACGTTAGGCAGTGCTAAGCAGTCTATCAGCTAAGGCACTGCCCCAGCTCCAGAAGATGTGCTGTGTGAGCCGGCTCTCAGACGGATGGGGAAGGGGGAAGGACAGTAGAGGACCAAGGAAAGGAACACAAACGGACAAGTCTTTGGGAGAGAGAGAGAGAGCCCTTTGTCACAGGCAGGTGATGCCAAGGGCACAAGTCGTTTCCTGGGAAGTGTGTGTGTGTGTGTGTGTGTGTGTGTGTGTGTGTGTGTGTGTGTGTGTGAGAGATGTGTGCATGTGGTTTTTCGAGACAGGGTTTCTCTGTGAGGCCCAGGCTGTCCTGGAACTCTCTCTGTATCAGAGATCCGCCTGCCTCTGCTTCCCAAGTGCTGAGATTAAAGGCGTGAGCCACCACCTCCTGGTTCCTGGGAAGTCTTAATGAGCTGCTGTAGCTCTCACCTCCAGAGAGTCCCATTCCCCATCCTCATCAGACATGGCACTAAGGCTGCCACTGATCAGAGTCTCAAAGGCACAGAAACAGCCTACAAAAGAGGTAGGGCTAGCCAGGAGCTGGTGAGATGGTGGGAAGGGAGAATCATGCGTGCGCACGCGGCACACACACACACACACACACACACACACACACACACACACACCCCACACCTGGAGACCCTAGGGAAACACCTGTGAGCCCCGCAGGCCTCTTGTAGAGGGGGGGTGGAAACAGAAGAGCCTTGGGGATGCAAAGCCAGGATAGGAAAGGGGAGTATCCTACACCCAGGCCTCATCTCCATGGCAACGCTTCCTAACCGCTCAGCTCTTAGAAGGGAAAACAGAACTACCAGGTGTTGGCCAGGCCCCAGAAGCTTTCCCTCATCATCCACACCCGGCTCTGGCCATGACCAGCATCCGGCTCTGGCCATGACCAGCCTCCGAGGCAGGAACTCTGTGCTCAAGAATGAGCCTGGCTCTGCTTCCCCAAGACCACTGAGATAAGAGGCCTAGAGACAGGCTCCCCAGGACAGCCTGGCTGTGTTCTGAGTTCCAGCTGGAGGCCACCAACCGACTCCCTTTCCCTGGCATCTGGAACAGCTGCCCTCTCGCCCTTGCTGTGAGGTCTCCCTGACCAAGCTCAGTTCCTGCAGCCATGCTCATGGCTTTTCCACAGCTAATCATTGAGCTCCCAGGGTTGGTAACTGCTGGGCTGGTAGGTACAGGGGCAGTAGCGGGACAGCCACCAAGCAGTGACAAGAGCATCTCACGTAGAATGGGAAGAGAAGCCCCAGGTTAGCCCACGAGGATGGCTCTAGCTTCAGGCTATGAGAGCAACGAGAGCCGGGCAGTGGTGGTGCATGCCTTTAATCCCAGCACTTGGGAGGCAGAGGCAGGCAGAATTCTGAGTTCGAGGCCAGTCTGGTCTACAGAGTGAGTTCCAGGACAGCCAGGGCTACACAGAGAAACCCTGTCTCGAAAAACCAAAAAAAAAAAAAAAAAAAAAAAAAGAGAGAGCAACAAGAATCTTGACTGAGCAGGGGCGGGGACTCTGTATCTTAGTCATCTTTGTGTCCCCGGCACCAGGCACACACAGTAGGCCCTCAGCCGCATGTGCTACAACAGCTGTTCACGTAGACTAAAGCAGAACATCGTGTCTGGGAGAGGGGAGTGACAAATGAAGGGCTCTAGCAGGCCCAAGAGTGGCAAACATGTCACCAGAACAGCTTGCCCACCCCCCTTCCCTCTCTCCCCACAAAACGTTAGATTGCATTCCTAAAGCCAGCCCCCAAGGTCTATTCCCTTATTTGGCCACTGACTCCTTTCTGAGACTAAACACTAAGGTCCGACAATCGAAACTCATTATTTGGCTACCCTGGCTAACCTGTCCAATCAGGACCTACCAACTTATCCTAGCACAGACGTCCCCCCTTCTCTTCAAAAGCCCAGTCCTAAAAAAAAAGAAAGAAAAGAAAAGAAAAACCAGAAAAAAACAAAGAAAAAAAATCCAAAACATCTGCTGCTGCTGGCTGTCTGCTTTTGTTCCATCCAGGGGCAGCCCCCTGCTTGCCCCACCTGGGTAATAAATAAATCTCCTTTGCGCTAACTTGGCATCTGGGTGCGTCCTGTACCGACTCCCAAGGACCCCCAACCCCTACAATAAGGCCAGTGTCAGGCTGAGATCTATGAGGAAGGGAGACCAGATGGATGGGCGCCATGTGGCAACGGGCATTCATATCTCTGACAGGCTTCTCTCACCGGGTGCGACTGTTGCCCTGGTCAGAGCAGAAGCTCCGGGACAGCCTGAGGCACACTGCCCTCCTTCTTCCTCCTCAGTGAGTAGCGACTACCTTGCAAGCTCCAGAGGGACCTGAACTGACTTGAGTTGGCTGTACAGAGCTAGGGAGTTGGTTCTGTAGGTCCAGTGCCGCAGGCACGAGGCTTGAGTTCAGACCCCCAGCACCTTGTAAGAGCTGGGTCCAGGGCTGGAGAGATGGCTCAGTGGTTAAGAGCACTGACTGCTCTTCCAGAGGTCCTGAGTTCAAATCTCAGCAACCACATGGTGGCTCACAACCATCTATAATGAGATTGGATGCCCTCTTCTGGTGTGTCTGAAGATAGCTACAGTGTACTTACATATAATAAATAAAATAAATCTTAAAAAAAAAAAAAAAAAAAAGAGCTGGGTCCAGCTGCACAGGCTGGTAACCACAACGCTGGAGGGCAGGGGGCATGAAGGAGGTGGATCCCTGACGCTCACTGGCCAGCCAACCTAGCTGAACCACTGAATTCCAGGTTCTGTAAGAGATCTGTTTTAAAAGAGAGAGAGGGCAATGGAGGAAAATATCTGACCTTGCCCTCTGGCCTCCAAATGCACACGCACACACGAGCACACGCCTGTGAAGTGCACACGCATACACAAGCACACATCTGTGAAATGCACATGCACACCTATGAAATGCACACGCACACACATGCATACCTGTGAAACACACACATGCACACACCTATGAAACACACACACATGCATACACCTCTGAAATGTACATGCACACACATGCACACACCTGTAAAATGCACATGTGTGGGAACAAGCCTGGCGCTGTAGAAAGAAGCCCCACGTGTCTGTCTCGGGAGCTGTGGCTCTGGGTAGGACAGGAGACATGCGGGAGGTGGCCGTGCGTCTTCCCACACAGTCCGACAGGCAGGTGGGGGCTGTGGGAAGCCTTTGCGGGCCCTGCCCATGGGTGGGGGAGGGAGCCATTCTTGGAGAATGCCAGCTGTCTCCGTGGGTTCTCTAGCCTGGGGCACTCCAGTCCCGCAGGGTGCCGCAGACGGGCTAGCCAGCTTAGGGCACCAGGCTAGCTGCTTAGGCTTGGGTGAATGGGTACCATCTGGGAGCCCTGGGAAGCCCTCGGCGAGAGATTAGATGCAGCTCCTTAATCGAGGGCCAGATGTGAGGCAGATATAGTAACTGGGAGGGGGCGTGGCTAAGCCTCTAGGTGCCTCATTAACATGGGGATGGCTTGGGGCTGTGTGGCCACACCTCTACCTGAGGAGGGGTGGTATGTGACCGTGACTGGAGCCAAAAGCCTCCTGGGAGCGTTGGCATAACGTTTTCCAGTCCCTTGCGGATTGTTCCGCTGGGTCGCCCAGATTTTACGCCTGTGCTCAACCGGGTGCCAGGTTGCCTGTCACAGATCACTGCCCCCCCCCCACATGCACATAACTCTAAAATGCACACTCACACACACACCTGTAACACTCACACATACACACACGCACACACCTGTGGGAGAACACAAAAGATGGCTGGCTGCATGAGAGGTACTTTGATGGATCAGGTGAACACAGAGAGGTCTTGGGTCAGATGGTGGCAGAGAAGGGGTGAAAGGCACTTGGAATGTGAAGGAAAGAGAGCTGAGCTCTAAGCTTGGCTTCTTAGGCAGCTGCTACTACTGACTGGGACGTAAAAGCCCAGAGAACATTCTGGGGGAAAGGAGACCTCTCAGGCTCGTGGTGTAGAAACCATCTGGCAGCATGGGACCAGACAACAGAGTTTCCAATGGCTTAGTTACTTCCTTCCAGGGACCCCATGTTCCAAAGCTTCTGCGGTCACTTCCCCAAAGTCCCAGAGAGGAAAGACAGAACACCATTTAATCTGTCCTCTTTTTCCTCTGGGAGTTTTTCTTGGATCTCTTTCTCACATCGCTGCTGGCGTTAGGAAGCAAACGCCCAGGCAGTCAGGCAAGCAGAAGCTGCAGAGAAGGGCTGCAGGGAACCAGGTGCCTGGGAATTCCTCAGGCCCCCTTGGTTGCCATGGTATTGTCTGGGCAGAAGCATGCGGAGCCTGGAGTCTCCACCAGGCAAGGCCACTGTTTGTTTTAGATAAGCCACAGAATGCTCCAGGCCTCAAGAGCTCCATCCAAAAGAGGAGAAGAAGGACTGATATAGGAGGCGCCCAGCTCTTTAGGACAGTATCATTGCCACTTCCTGGTGCCGAGTGCAGGCCAGGGGTCAGGCCTGTATCTCATCATCAGACAACACAGAAAGATGGATGTGGTGTTACCGGCCAAAGAGAAGGAAAGGGAACTCAGGAGAGGGAAGGAGCCTGCTAACAAAGGCAAAGAGATGAATGAGCGCGCTGGAATTTGAACCCAGGCATTCTTAAGTCTCCCCGAGAAAGCATACTGGCTCTCAGCACGTGGGCGTGGCCATGAGTGTAACTCATCATAACATTTCCCTACAAGTGGCTCTTACTGGATCACACCCAATTTATAGGCAAGTGACTGGATAACTAGTCCAAGGTCACAGAAAAGTGACTGAGGCCAGGACAAGTATTTTAGTTTTTCTGTTTTCTTGTTCCTTCTTGACAGTCCGCTGAAAAAACCAGGCCAGAAGACAGTCCACCCACCCCCACCCCTAAGAGGTCCTGGCCCCACCTCCCTGCCTGAATCATCAAATCCACCAAAACCATTCTCTGATGGAAGCGGCCAACTGCTATGGACACTACGCCAGGGGGAAGTGTTTCCAAGTCAAACAGAGAGCGGCAAGGGGAAACCGAGATGGTAAATATCGGGAAGCCATAAGCAAAATGGAAATGAGAAGACAGAGGACGGTACAATTCATGCCCAGTCACCAACAGAAGCTCCTCATCTCATGAGTCTGGAATGTTCCACGTTCTCAGAGACTGGTGTGAGGGACACAAGAAAGGAAGGGAGACAGCTATCTATCCTGACCCCCTTCCCCTATATACCACCCCGCGTACTGCCCGCACCCCCAGCTCTGGGTCTGGGGATGGCTCCAGGGGCTTGTGCATGCCAAGCGACCACTCTTCCCCCAGGTAACTGTTCTTTACAGAATCTGTGATGCTTCAATGGTCACAATAAGCTTGCGTCAAATATCGTCCATATCTATCCGTGTTTTGCTTTTGAGACTGGCTCTCATCTAGCCCAGGCTGACCTTGGACTTCATATACAGCAAAGGATGGCTTTGAACTCCTGATCTTCCCATCCTGCCTCTGGACTGCTGCAGTGACAGGAATTCAGCACCACGCCCAGCTTTACGGTCTCATCTTATAAGATGCTATGTGTCTGAAGGGTACATAAACAGCAGTGTGGCTCAGGCCCCAGGAGGCCCTTTGGTAGAAGACAGGGAAAGGCTTGGTCTAGAAGGAGCCAGGTGGTGGTGGTGGTATGCACCTTTAATCCCAGCACTTGGAGGGCAGAGGCACGTAGATCTCCAAGTTCGAGGCTAGCCTGGTCTACAGATAGAGTTCCAGGACAGTCTACACAGAGAAACCCTATCTCAAAAAACAAACAAACAAAAAAGAAAGTAGAGAAAGGACTGAGGAGTTGACTCAGTGTCATAGAAATGTGAGGTTCTACTTTTGGAATGTCAGAGGCTGGGTGTGGCAGCACACACCTGAAACCCCAATGCTGGGGGATGGAGACAGGTCAATTCCAGTTGTCACTGCTCAGCCAGGCTAGTGCTAACAGTGAGATCTAGATCCAGCGAGAGATCGCGCTTCAAAACCATAAGGTAGGGGAGCAACTGAGAAACACACCTGCTGGGCAGTGGTGGCGCACGCCTTTAATCCCAGCACTCGGGAGGCAGAGGCAGGTGGCTTTCTGAGTTCGAGGCCTGCCTGGTCTACAGAGTGAGTTCCAGGACAGCCAGGGCTACACAGAGAAACCCCGTCTCGAAAACACCAAGAAAAAAAAAAAAAAAGAGAAACACACTCAATGTTGACCTCTGGACCAAACAAGAACGTGCATAGGCGAGCATGCACACATACATGGCTCGCAAGACAGGGAGGGAGATATCAGTCTGGAAGGTTGGTAGGGTAGGCTGTCTAGTTGGTGAAATAATAAGAGCCAAGCACAGGCAGAAAGCCAAAAACAAGCCAAATCTAAGGGGTCATGGGAAGCTGCCTGCTTCCTAATGGTGTGAGGTCACATTCCTTTCTCCCCGGTCCTATGAGGTTCTGCATCAACCTGGGGGAAAGGCAGAGTCTATGTTCCAAACAAGTGAGGTCATCCTCTTCCGGCTAACAAGCTACAAGGACATGCCACAGTGGCACCTGGCCCGGGCCAGCCCACCCTCTGGGAGGTCCCAGGTGAATTCATCCATCAAAGGAATGTGTGGCTGGGCTGGAGATGGAGCTCACATGGTAGGGGTGCTTGCCTGGGGTTCCATCCTCAGCATAGTAATCCCAGCGCTTAGGAAGCAAAGACAGGGTGGGGGGAAGGTGAAAGTTATCTTTAACTTAGGGAGTTCAAGGCCAGCTTGGGCTAGAGACCCCGAGGAAGCAGGAAAAGAAGAAAGGAGGGAAGGAGGGAGGAAGAGGAAGAGAGGGAGGGGAGGAAGGAAGGGTAGGATTTGTTCAAGGCTACACTGCTAGTTCACGTTAACAGCTGTGTTGCTGCGTCAGCAGCACAATCCTCACTGACACTCCAAGTGCCCCTCTTTATCTCCCTACCTCCTGAGAACCCACCCCAGGCCACCCCAGAGGTGCTGAGCACCCCTGTGTTCCGGTGCCTGCCAGCTGTTAGTCCAGGCTCCTCCTGAGGCCTGCTGTCTGGCCCTTTGTCTTAGGGAAGCTGAAACCGTTGGGCCTTAAGCTCTGGAACGTTCTTTATGTCGCCCACTCACCTGTATCTGCTGCTTCCCGGGTTCCCAGGTATCTAAGATAGAGCTGAAGAGCCGTTTCTAGATTAGTTCCCAGGACAGAGGCTGGAAAGGTGAGCCTAGGACATGCCTTGTGGGAGGGTACTGGGGGGATTCTGAGCAATAGGACACAGAGGTGACCTCAGCTTATTTGGGGCCCAGGGCTAGCCTGGCCTGCAGAGCTCTACCAAGTAGCCATTAGGGAAGCCAGCCACAGGCCTCACTCCCAAGCAAAACCTCCAGAGCCTCTCCAGAGTGGATGTAGTTAAGAGAGCCAGGAATGAGAAATACGGGCTTTGTGACGCCATGGCTCTAGGTCTGAACTCTGGCTCCACCATTTCCTGGGAAATCTATTTTTGCCTCTAAGTGTCATCTGTAACAGGCATGGACCTCCGTGCATGCATTATGAGAAACAAATAAAAACTCAGCCTATTAGATACACCAGTACCACCTTTCCTGATAACTGGCCCACGTCATGCTGAGACATAAGATAGTCTATGACTTAGCCTTCCTCTGAAGCCTCTCTGCACCCTTACCAGTGACCTGTGAGATTCCATGTTATGTAGGAGGAACCAAGGACCTCGGAGGCCCCCTCTATCATTCATGCAGCTTGTGAGGAAGGAGATCACAGAAAACCACCAGAAGGGCAGCCATGTTTCTCTGGGTACTATGTTTCAGCCCCTGAACCACGGCATGCAAGTCTACACTCACAGCGACCTATGTCAGACGGCACTGAGAGTCGGGTTTAACAGGGAACTGTGGAGTACAACAGATCCCTGAACAAGCAGCCAAGCTGGTCCGTAGGGGGCCTATTTGGTTTTAGAAATCTGCAGTGTGGCCCCGATGCCACCAGGCCCCGTGGCTTACCCATGCCAAGGTCTTGATAGGCTGTTACTGCACAGGGCAGATCCCTACCGTCACCTTGTGGACCCAGAGGGACAGGGTAGATAGAAAGTCATAGCCCAGGACTGGAGGCCACTCCCCGTGAACCTGACAGCTTAGTGGGGAAACTAAGGCAAGCAGCCTCAACCTGCCTCAGATGGGCTGGGGTGTCCTGCTGAGGAGCTGCTGGGGACTGTGGGAGAAAGGGTGGGTAGGTAGCCTAGCAACAGCCATGGTCTGAGACTGGGTTGGAAAAGAAAGACAAGGTGTCCTTCACCTACTTTCAACTGAAGGACTTGGCTGCCTAAAAAAGTTGTTAAAACAGAGCCATTTCCTGTCTCCTGAGACTACTTAGTTGCTTAGAGAGGATCTGTCCTCTTTTAAGCAGCTACGTCTGTGTCACTCACTCCTCAGTATGAAGAAGGGCCTTAAAAAGCCTGAGAAGCTGAATGTGGTGCCTCACACCTCTAATCCCAGCACTTGGGAACAGAGGCAGGAGAATTGCTTTAAGTTCAAGGGCACGCTGGACTACACCAGGAGACCTTGTCTTGAAAATCCAACCAACTGCCAAAACAGAGTTTAGTATTCATGAATCTAAGCAGCGGCAGTGACCGATGGATTAGTAGGTTTTTCACTCTCTGGGGCTGCTTTGGGAGCCCAGGAGAGGGCAGAGGGCAGCAGGAGGGGGAGCTAGCTGGAAAGGGTTCCACAGATCACTGGTAAGGATGCGGCCAGGGATCAGAGGAAGGCAAAACCACAGGTCAGTACATGTGGTCCGGCACACGCTGGGCCTCCTTCTGGGAGAGGAGACACTGGGTGGGCAAGATCTTATATATTAACCAGGAATACAGCAGCAAGCAGGACAGACTTGGGAGTCTAAGCACGGACTCCATGATCAAATGGACTTTGAATAGTCTTTTTCACAGCTGATACCAGCAGCCCAGGTCCTATGGAGTAACAAACTCTTTGATTTTTTCTTTCTTTCTTGCCTTCTTTCTCTCTCTCTTTCTCTCTCTCTCTCTTTCTTTCTTTTTTTTTTTTTTTTTTTTTTGAGACAGGATCTCATGAAGCCTAGGTTAACTTTAAATTGAACGTTTGATTCTCCTGCCTCTACCTCCTGGTACTGGGATGGTGCTGATACCACACCCAGTTTTCCTCGAGCTGGGGACTGAACCCACGGCCTTGTGCATGACAGGCAAGCACTCTACCAACTGAGCCACAACCACTGATCAACGCATATAGTCTAAGCTGGAGTGTCTGATCTCAATTCATTTTACTCACGATACCGCAAACTCAATCTGGGCCAGCCAAGAGCTAAGCGATCTGTGCTTTGAAAGCCGAGGCTTGAAGCTCTGTGTACCCTCAGTGACAACCACCTCACACATGCTCTTCCGCGCTGCAAACTGATCTCACGTCACTAATGAAGAGACTGATGCTCAGAGTTTACCAGTTCACTCAGGGTCACACAGAAGGGGACGACACCCTCCCAACCCGTTTGTCACTTACCCAGCAGATGCTTGATGATGGCTTGGTTGTGTTCCCAGAGGTTGCTGAAGGTCCCCCAGCGTGAGTGGCCATCGGGCACAGGGTTGGCCTTGATCCAGCCACCACAGGCGTAGCTGAAGAAGTCCTGGCAGGGGTCTACTGTGGGGTCCATGGAGTTTAGGATGGAGCTGGTCACGGAGACACAGGCCTCGGTCAGACATACGGGAGGCGTTCCTGAGAGTCAAGGGCAAGAGGTCAGTGAGAGCTGAGCAGCACAGGTGGCCTGAAGCCCAGGGGCTCAGGGGCCCAGGCACCCAGGGACCCAGGGGCCACAAGCCCCACTTGGCCCTGACTTAGCTGGGCGGCTACCAGATCCCTCATGAGACACAAGCTTAGTTGATTTAGAGTCTCTTGGCACACAGAACTTCTGTTAACTGCGTAAACTCCCTTTCGTGGTTTCAAAGAGCTCAGCACTAAGCTGATTTTCTCTCAGCGATCTCTCGTCCATGACGACTTACGATCCTGATGCCAACAATTCATTTTCCAGGCCACACATTTATCTTTTCAATAAAATCAACGCCAAATGTTTTCCAGGTTCTCCCCCCTCCCCCTCTCTGTGTGTATGTGCGTGTGTGTGTGTGTGTGTGTGTGTGTGTGAATATTATACAATGTGCATAGGCCATACACTCATGTGTGTTCATACGCCATAAATACACACACATATGTATGCATGCATACACACATGTACGCACACATGCATAAACATACACAATTAGGGCAGAGAATATAGCTCAGTTAGTAGAACTCTGGATTCAGTCCCCAGACCACATAAATCAGAGCTCGGTGGCACAAGGCTAAAATCCTCACTTGGGAGGTAGAGGCAGGAGGATCAGAAGTTCAAAGTCATCCTCAAATACAAAGAGTTACAGGAAGGTACATGAGACCCTACCTCAAAACAGAAACAAAAACCCTGAAACAAAATTATTGCACCATTGGCATCCGAATGGAAAAGAATCTTTTCCAAGTGCTGGGAACAGAGCCAGGCCCTTACACATGCCAGGAGGGTGCCCTCCCACTGAGTCACAGGCCACAGGGAGCCTTTCTGTGGCAGGGGTGACGGTGCCGCTCACAGGAACACTACGTCAGATCCCCTTAATCGGCACACACCCTGGTTCCCGGCCACCGTTCCCGGCCACCGGGAAGGCACGAGCCTTATGAGGGGAGAGGGAATGTCTGCGTGTTTGAGAAGGCCGCTCACTTCTAGGATACAACTCCATATTTGGAGAGGAGAGGAGAAAGAATACCCATTGTTTTTACTTAGTAAACTGCAGGAAGTCAAGGCTGACAAAATCTTGGCTGGAAATGCCCACAAGACAGACAGTAAGGGGACTTAGGATTGAAAACAAAAAGGCAGTGGTGGCTCATACCTTTAACCCCAGCACTCGGGAGGCAGAGGCAGGAGGATCTCTGTGAGTTCCTGGTCTACAGAGTGACTTCCAGGACAGCCAAGGTCACATAGAGAGACACTGTCTTGAAACTTACACACCCCAAGGAAAAAAACCAACAAAAAACACCCCCCCCAAACAAAACAACCAAAGAACAAAAATCCCAACCCAACCACACCAAATCAAACCAAACATCCCTGGCCCATGAGGAACTTAATGTCTACTTGATTGACTAGTGAGTGGTTTGAGGGTCCCCAGCTGACCAGCTGATAGTCTGTGGCCCTCTCGTCTGAGTTCCTTGATCCTTGGAAACCTTCTCAGGCCCTCTCGGATTCCTTCCTGTCTTGGGCATCTTCGGCTCTATCATGTGCTCAGTCACAGCCTTCTCCCTGTCTAGTTTCCTACTATGGGTGCACTTGTTTTCACAGGTCCTCTCTCCAGCACTGCCTGGCATCCACTGCTGTTCAGCGGATGTTTGCGGATGCATAAATGAACTACCGAAGGACTGAATGAACGTGTCTTAAGACCTGGTCACCTGCTGGAGAGGTAAGTGGCAAAGACCCCTTTGCTCTGAGACGCACACGATCAGTTGAGAAGGCAGGAACCAGCTCAGATCTAATTCACTCATCCAACAGTATTTGCCTTCAGGGTCATCCAAGATGCTTTACTTCTTTAAAAACGTATATTGTGGTGTGTGTGTGTGTGTGTGTAAGTGTATTGTGTGATTGTGTGATTGTGTGCTGCACAATCTACTAGAGTCAGCGCTCTCCTCCTTCTACCATGCAGGTTCTGGGGCTAGAACTTGGGTCATCAGGCTTAACAGCAAGCACCCTTACCCACTTAGCCATCTATATGACCCTTAAGATGCTTTAAAATACTTTGAAGAACAGGGGTTAAGTCAGTAACCCCAGAACCCATATACAAATGCCAGGCATACACTTGTAATCCAAGGACTGGGGAGGTGGAGACAGGAGGATTCCTGGGCTTGCTAGTGAGCTGGTGGAGTTCCAGGCCAGTGAGAGACACTATCAAAATGGTGGTGGAGGTGAACGGCATTGCTGAGGATGACACCCAAGGGTTGTCCTCTGGCCTGTTCACACACACATGACTCCACACACACTAAAACAAAACGAAAACAAACTTCCAGCTAGAAATATGGCTCAGTGGCTAAGAACACTGGCTGCTCTTCCAGAGGACCTGGGTTTAATTCCCAGCATCCACATGGTGGCTCACAACCATCTGCAACTCTAGATACATATGTGAGATTCATGAATACGCAGGCAAGATGCTCATACAGATAAATAAGACAAATAGATTTTTGAAAAAGTTTTGCTGCTATGTGAAAAGCAGCTGCAAGTCTCTGGAAAGGAGGCCTAAGCAGGGAGGTAGGTCAGAATGTTCTCAAGGGCCCAGACACTGCTTAGAGGTAGGTCTTCCAGAATTGTCTGAGGAGCTGCTTTGCCTGGCCTGGTGTTTACTCAGATGTGGCCAATGTTAGGGCCTGCTGATGTATAATGAGGTTCTGCCAAGACCCAGGAGGCTGCTGCTTTTGCAGGTGGTGCATGGGGTCACCTGATCCTTAGCTCAGCTCCACCCTAGGGCAAGAAGGTCCCAGGTCTGGGCTTGGAGGCGGGGAGAGGAATAGGCCAGAGGCAGACACTGGAATCTGCCCCTACGAGTCCCACTTGGCAGTGACAACTGCTGTTTGAGATCTGGGAATCAAACTCACACTGTCAGGTTTGGTGGCAAGTACCTTTACCCACTGAGCCATCCTGTCAGCCCCTCGATGCATTTTATTTAGGAGCTATTCTTTGGGAGCACTCTTTGAGTCCTGCAGATGCGTGTTAGGATTCTTAAGGGGAGTCCCAGAGCTGCCTGCTCTCCATCCCTGGGCCAAGAGCTGGACAGGCAGTTCTGGGTCCACCCTGCCTGGCAGGGTGCTCTGAACTGAAGCTGCCTCAGGATGGGGGCTCTGCAGAAAGAGAATGCTCTGTTGTGTTTTGTTGATGAAGTAGATATGTGCACACGTTCATATATACACCTCCACAGTCTCACACACACACACGTACATACATACACTCATGCATGCATGCTCTCTCTCTCTCTCTCTCTCTCTCTCTCTCACACACGCACACACACACACACACACACACACACACACACACACACACACACACACACACACAAGCTTGGTAGAGAAAGGCTGTTCCCAGCCACACTGTTCTGTGTACACCTTTGGTCACCCACCCATTGACTCAGCTTCTACACACCCATGACATTCAGGCAGAATGCTAGCCATAGGGCTAAAGGCCCAGAAATAAGGACTTAATCAGTAAAGTATGAATTCAGCGCCTCTGAGCCAAGCACACTTGGAAAAGCATCTCTATAACCATTAGTCAGTTAAATACACAAGCAACTATTCCTTAAGCACCTTGTAGATACTAAGCCAGTCACGTAGAAAGCAATCATAAAATGTTTGAATGAATGAATGAATAAGTGTCCCACACAGGAAGGGCACATAAATGAAGGCCCAGCCCTCTATTTAGGAACCTAAAATGTCCCCCGCCCCATTTCAGGATGGCTGTCCTCAACCAACTTCATAGTGGAGAAGGCTCAATACAGCCATTATGCTGAGGTGAATGACAGTCGGTGGGTGGGACCACCTCCTTTGGTTTCTCTGATAAGAAAGTAGACAGTTGTGGGCCGGAAAATAGGAGACCCTGGACTTGATTTGAACTTGGATCCATTTTCCTCAAATCCATTCTTCTCGTGACCCCAGCATGATAGTGGGGTCAGAGGAACCCATCAGAACAGAGTCAGAGGGGCCTAGAGATGCAGGAAGTTTAGAGGGACCCATTGTGACCATCCAGTGTGGAGGAGAGCCATGCATGCACCAGAAACACACAATGGCTCTAAACACACAGTGCAGTCCTTCCGGGGTGCTGACATGCCCTGGAAGTGAACCGCAGTTACAAAGAGAGGCGGGGCCTTTGCTCTGGATTCCTCTAAAACCCGGAGACCTGTGACAGCCTCTGCACTCAGTCCCCTTGGTTTGCAACCTGGGATGAGTCAGTCTCAGTGGCTCCAGCACACATCATAGGTCTCCAAGGAGGAAGAAACAAGATGCATGTGTGCGGAGAGGTCCACAGGAAGTGCCCAGTAAACAGAAGCCATCACTGCTGTGCTCCTGAGACTAGGGAAGGCAGGTGGCCTTCACAGAAACAGAGCCAAAGCTAACTGAAAAGGTCCTTGGGGGCACCAGATACAGAGGTCATTAGAGTCATCCCTCAAATGGGCACGTCCCCCCACATTTAGAGTAAGGAAAAAAATGTCAGTTCTGGAAATTAAGTGGCTTCTTTAATTATTAAGCTGCTGAGCCAGTCTAATGTGGCTTAGGAAAGCATTGATCTCACTAAGTAGTCCAGGCTAGCTTTGAAATCCTCATCCTCCTGCCTCAGCCTACCAGGGTATTGAGATTATAGGCTTGAGCCATTGCACTCAAATTTGTCCTTCTGATATCAAAACCTTTACATCACTCATTCTCCAACCTATCTGGCTGGACCCTGGGCCCTGAGGCGTCTTTCTCTTTGGCTTTGAAGGCCAATCCCGGCTTGAACAAGGATCCCTGCCTCTTGCACAGTGACAGAGCACATGGAATGATGGTTAAGCCTGTCCCACAGATGCACCTACTTGTCCGGTACTGGATGCCCAGGGCTGCCAGGCAGGCCACCAGCCCTGCTGCAAGAAGCGCCACCAGCACCACCAGTCGTTTCTCCACTGAGGTCCGAGCTGCCCAGCACCTCTGGCCGTTCCGGGGGCTGTGGAAGTTCACCTGCAGGGAAGAAGCCAAGAGGGGCAGCGAGACCATGAGACGAGGGCCCCTCTTCCCCAAGAAGGAGCTCCTCTGCAGGCCCAGACCCTGGGGAGGCAACAGGCTGCCCATCTGTCTCAGGGGTGGTCCAGTTCCCACAGAATCTGCCCTAATCCAGGAAAGGAGCCACTGCCCTGGCCAGTAGCTTCAATTTGCTCTTGGACATCAGAGCTAGCAGCTCAACTCAGGCAGGCTTGTGTTTTCTGTGTCATCCGATACCGGTAGAAGAAAAAAAACAAACCTACAGTTTTTCTATTTCTCCAGTAAGGAGCTAAAAAAAAAAAAAAAATTACAGGATGTTTGGACTTGAAGGCATTCAGAGGGCGGCCAGCTGGGCCCTCCTAGGAGCCCCCACATCTACAGAAACAGAGACAAGTATGCAAGTATGACAGGACCACGGCTCCTGCCTGCTCTCTGCAAGTGGGGACAACTCAGCCCATTTGGTCTTTCTGATCCTATCAGGCCTGCCTCGATGCCTCTCTTTTAACATACAATGAAATGGGTTCCCCGGTCACTTTTTTTTTTCCTGGTTTTTTCAAGACAGGGTTTCTCTGTGTAGCCCTGGCTGACTTGGAACTCACTCTGTAGACCAGGCTGGCCTCGAACTCAGAAATCCACCTGCCTCTGCCTCCCAAATGCTGGGATCCCCGGTCACTTTTCTCATAGTTGAATGGGTAAGACTGAGATAGGTAGTAGATTCTCGAGCCCAGTGGGTGAGACATGGGTCTTAGAAGACAGGGAAGACAAGAGGAGAAATAATAGCTCCATTCAGGCAGGTCCTCTAAGGGGAAATGTGCCAGGCCCCTGTAGTCTGGCTAAACAGGAAAGAAAGCACAATGAGGGGAAACAGAGGGTGTGGCAGGCACTTGGGGGCAGGGGACCCGAGGGGACAGGCTTGTATTCAGGACCCTCAGCCCGTGCTTCTCACCCCCAAAGCCAGCACAGAGGTGGGGGTGCGGGAGGCCCCCTCTGTTCCAAGAGATACTCCCTGCAAAAGCCAGGAGGGGCACAGGACAGGAAGAGATTCCAGAAGGTGGGGTTGTTCAGTGACGTCACCCTGTACGAACATCTGGGGGCCGACTCAAGTGGGAGAGAATGGATTCCTTTGCTTTCAACTGCTTACAGCCAAGAGGGAAGGCAGATAATGAACAGATGGGTGGACAGGAAAGCTTCCTGGAGCAGGTGATGTCTGGGTTGGGTGTAGACAAATAAAAGAGGGGATGGGTGCCAGGCACAGCCCTGAGAGAGAACAGGAAATTCATCCAAAGGACTGGAAGAGACATCACTGCCCTTCAAGGTGGATGAGGAGGACGAGGCCAGAAGAGGAAGGAAAGGAGTTCCTGAGAGGCCCCCAGCATACCAGGGGACCAAGGGGTACCCAGCTCTGTCTCAGCAAATCCCCACACAGATGTGCAGGGGGCCCAGCATACCAGGGGATCGAGGGGTACCCAGCTCTGTCTCAACAAATCCCCACACAGATGTGCAGGGGGTGCCATCAGAGAGGGCAGAGCCCAGAAGGCATCTTACAACTGGCCCATGAGATCTGAGATGGGTTACCCTAGGAAAGGGCCATCCTGGGGTACCTCCTGGGTGCTAAAAGGGAAAGCGGAACACAGGAAGAAAAACTGGGATCTAAAACTGAGAACTGGAGACATCCTGTGACTGTCCGGGAAGCGTGCACCCCATCGTGGTAGGGGCTGCCTGAGGAAATCCTCTCAGCTTTCTTAAACAGAAAGAGATAGAGGTTTCTAACCAGGAGACTCTCACCTGATCAGAGACAGCCTGGGACACGTGCTCCCGGAGACACACCCTTTGAGCATCAGTTATCTTACTCAAGTTACCTCAGATTTTGGCATACAGGGGGGCCCCAAGGCCTTCAGCCAGGTGTAGTCTTGCTGGGGACACTGACATCAGTGTCCCTTCACATGGCTCTCTTTCTGCTCCAGGACTTGTCCCAGCCTTGTTCCACCTTGTGGCCTCTCCGGCCCGACAGTTACAGCTCAGTTAACAGAGCCACAGAGACCCTGGTTTAAGAGGCTTCCTTTGCCTGAGGGAGCTCTAGGGAGCAGCTGGGACAGACTGTACAGCTTTGGGGAAAGCAGGAAAATGTCATTTCGTGGGGACACCAAAGCACTGTGGTGAGGGGGATAGGGAGAAAACCGGGTGCAAAGCTATCAAGGAGGTGAAGGGGAAGAAAGAGACAGCAGATAAAGGAACCCGGAGTATGACAAATGGCCGGCAATGTATACATGTTTGACAGCTGACTTTTTCTGTTGCTGGCACTCATTTGTTCTGTCTCATTGATTGGCAGGGGAAACTCCCAAGACCAGGTACTTGTGTGAGCTCCAGAGGAGGCACAGCTAGTGGGAGCTTATGGGGCAGAAGTGACAGAGCACAGTGAGACAAGCATCCCTCCAGATTGCACAGGTCCTGTCCGTGAGGCCCCGCTGCCCCCAGAGAGAAAACAGAAAGGCTGGGACATCACTTTTCCATGTCAAGCCAAGTGTTGAATCTAAACAGATGGCTTCCACTGTGGATTAATTTAGAATTAAGTCAGAATGGAATTCAAAAGTCTCAGTTCCCAGTAAGAACTGCAAACGAGATTTGAAAATAGGATCATCACCCTTTGCCATGTTCCCCGTTTGACTTTCGTTGCTGGGCCAAGAGCTTCTGGGTTTCTGGACAAGCCTTGCCTCTGAGGGCGGAGGGAATTAGGAGCAGCTCCTGAGGGCAGGCACTATCTCAAAGCTTTGGGCTGGGACCAGAGGAAGCTGGTCCTAGTACTGAGGATGGGTCTGGATGGTATCAGAGTACCACTCATTCTGCCCCATTTCCCTGAGCCCCGCCCCCAACACCTGTGCCCTGGGGAAGATCCCAGGAAATGAGGTGACAAGGAAATGTGTGTGTTCATGCTTTCTTTTAGAAATGAGGGCGTGCCAACTGTAGGAGACCAGGCTGTGGCCGCTGGGAGGGCAGTAGGCTTAGTGGCCAGCAGCCCAATCCATCTTGAGGTGATTGGGAAGTGGCTGTTGGCCAAGGTACAGAGTTGATACCACAAAGATGGAGTTAAAGTCACTTTGGACTCTCGGTCTGCTGGCAGGCTTAGGGCTATTTAACATTGTGAGATGGGGTCAGAAAGAGAATGGGGGGGCTAGACAGGGACGCTCTAGGAGGGGTGGATGAGGAACAGGAAGACGGATGGAGCTAGTGACAGCAGCAGAAAGGGAGAGACAAAGTGGAAGGGAAAACGCAGAGGTGTCCAGCCCTGGCGTTCCCAGGGTGTGCAGAACACCGGAACAAAGCCCATTATAAGAGGGGATAAATATTCGGTTACAGAAGTGAGCGCCTGGCTCACCTAGGCTTATACCAAAAACGAGTTCTGCGGGTAAGGAGGGGAGCCTGCCCCAGGGCCCGGGGAAGAGCCAGCAGCATGGGGGTGGAAATTCAGGCTAAGCGAGCTTTTGGAGTCCAAGGGCCCCCAGCAACTTGGCTTCATGGGGCAGCGAACGGGTTGTCTGCCACAGCTCTGACGGAGAGCTCACCCCTACCAGCCCAGAGGCTCAGCCAGCGTCATCATGGCTCTCTGCCTCAGACTCAGCCTTTCAGAGCAGGCAGAGCGTGACAGCTCGGCCTTACAGGGGGCCCCTGCCTCTGTGGGGGTGCCATTTTAGGCACGTTCCTTCCAGTAAAGTTTCCATGAGGTAGACTTCTGGCTGAGACCACGGAGGTGAGCCCTGAGCAGAACTATGATGTCTTCCCAATTGTCCCACCTGCCACCTGCCCCTCCATGCCTGACCTCAAAGGGATGGTGACAACCTTTAAGAGGGATCACAGTCTCAGGAAATGTTTGTCTTCCCAAAGGAATAACCAGCTCTCCAGCACAGAGGAGAGGACCCTGAAGGGTGCGCAGAGGCAGCCCTGGGCCTGTCTCCCAACTCTATAGGAAGCTGGAGTAAAGTCCCCAGCTGTGAGTGACCTTTTCGATTCTGGAACCCCCTGCCCATAACTGGTGTACAGAGCTAAGGTCCCACTCCACAAGGGGAAGTTGTTTGAAAGTCTTAAGAGGGCCCGTCCTCCAAATTGCTCTCCAAAGACAGCGCTATGCAGAGGGTGGGAAGGTGAGGGTCTCAGATTTTTGTATCTCAGTTTTTCCTGCTGTTTAATTTTTTTCCCCGGAAATAACCAGATGTATTTAGTAGACAGCTGTGGCCAGGCTTCCCTGGCTGGCTGCTGGTGTAATCTCCAGTATTTCACTCAAGCTACTGCAACTGGTGTGTGTAGAAACTGCCTGTGCGTATTTCTCTGTATCTGTGTGTGTCTGTGTGTCCGTGTGTCCTCCTCTGTGTGTGTGTCTCTTTATGTATACAAACACACAGAGAGAGAGAGAGAGAGAGACAGAGAGAGAGAGAGACAGAGAGGGGGGCAACAGGCAGCTGGCATTTATTAAAGCAGAGCCTTGGAGGGAAAATGCTATTATACCCGGGGCATCACTGAGATATTAGGCACAGTAAGCGTCTGTGACAGCCGAGTCCATTTTCAGAGCACCAGACGGACCTTTTTCATCTGAATCTTAGCAGCGGCTCTGAGAGGTGAATCAACAACAATAATACATCTTGTACAGAAAGCTGTGTGACTGAGGTACTTTGGGATCTCAGAGCTCCTGACACACTGACAGGGCCGCATGGCTTTAACCGTGTGCGGGGGGTGGGGGGGCACGGAGCTCGGCAAACAGTGAGCCCTGGGGTTATCCTCAGCACTGCCTATAACAGAGTGTGGAAGTGCTTGCCAGGAACCCCAGGGTGTGGGAGGCAGACAGGGAGCAGAAGTTCAAGACCATCCTTGGCTACACGGTAAGTTCATGGCTTGTCTAAGCTACATGAGACCCTGTCTCAAAAACAAAACAAAACAACACAAAACAACAATATAACAAAATACAAAGATATAGGCCAGGTGTGGTGGGGGGATTGGGAGAAAAGTGGGGGGTTTCAAGTTGAAGGCTGGGCTGGCTTATAGAGTTGAGGGTCTGTCTCAAAAAAAGTGTGTGTGCATGTGTGTGTGTGTGTGTGCGCGCGCGCGAGCACGCGCAAGGGAAAAGCTGACAGAGCTCATGCTAGGGAAGGGGCCTAAGTTAGACACATTACCCCAAAATATACATACACACTTAACTATATATCTATATACACACACATATATATGTATATACACACACTCAAATATAAAGTACTAGAAGTCATTATTTCTAAGTGGAATTAGTTTATTTTTAAAACCTCTTTGTGTGTGCATCTGTGTGTGTGAGTGTGTATGTGCATGTGTGTGTTTATGTGTGAGTGTGTATGTGCATGTGTGTGTTTATGTGTGAGTGTGTATGTGTGTATATGTGTGTGTTTGTGTGTGTATGTGTGTGTACATGTGTGTATGTGTTTGTTGTGTGTATGTGTGCATGTGTATGTTGTGTGTATGTGTGCGCGTGCATGTGTAAGTATGTGTGTGTGTATGAGTGTGTATGTGTGTGCATTTGTGTTTATGTGTGTGTGTGTGTACATGTGTGTGTATGTGCATTTGTGTGTTTGTGTGTGTGAGTGTGTAATGTGTGTATATGTGTGTGCATTTGTGTGTTTATGTGTGTGAGTGTGCATGTGTGTATATGTGTGTGTGTGTGTGTGTGTGTTGCTAGAGAACCATACCCAGGGCCTCAAGCGTGCTAGTCAAGCTCCCTTACCAGAGGTGTATCCCCAATTCCTTAAATGCTTTTTTACATTTGTCTTAATTGCTAAATGAACATGTAAAACATTTATACTGAACAAAAACCCAAAACACCTAAAGCATTAAACTGTGAGAGAACTCTACCTCAGAATATAGACAGGCCTGGTGCACACACCTGTAATCCTGGCACCGGGAGGCTGAGGCAGGAAGACCTGGGGCTCGGAGGGAGCTTGGGCTATAATGGGGAGTGGGGGAATAGAGAGGAGAGGGGAGGAAGGGAGGGGAGAGGAGGGGAAAACAGGAGATGGTGGCTTTGAGCTTTTAGCAGAGCAAGCACCAGCAAGCTTGTATTTACTCTGAGGAAGTCATGGAGGTAAGACCTGCAGGGCACCTACAGAAACGCCCCCAAATTCTCATCAAGCGTCCTGCATTTTCTCCATGGAAATCAGAAAATACACCTAGACGGGCAGCTTGCTGTGGGAACACCAAGACTGAATGAAGTTCACCCCACACAACAAGGATGCTTCAACCCCTTCCAGGGGTGTCTCAGCGTTGGCACCTGTGGTACGGCGACCCCATGGCTACCAGCCCCTACCTTGTGGGTCACAAAACAGTGACACCGATCACTTCATTTCCCTTACCCTACCTTACTGATGAGGCCTGAAAGAGATTCTTCCAAGGAGGGGGAGAAAGGGGGAGGAAAGACAGACAGGAGAGAGACAGATAGAGATATCGAGAACTGTGCTCTGGGGGATGTTGCAGGGAGGGGCAAATCCCAGAGAGTGACTCTCCGGGGCACCTGGGAGAAGGCGCTCTTACAACATAACCAGAGGAGCCCAAAATTGGAATTCCATCCTCCTACACCTGAGCTTGACTGGAGCTGGGCCTGACATGCTGAGGCTCCACTCCTGTGCATGGCCTTGAGATAAGTTTTGAGTAGGTGTCCTTCATAAGGTACCCAAGACTCTTCTCTGTCCCACCTCTGGCAGAGGCAGCAGAAACCCTCTTGGTCCTGGCTCTCTCTGGGATGGTTTCTCAGGAGCTGGGTCACACAACTGCCTTGGGTGTTCCTATTCAAAACCCAGCTTACCCACCCATATCCAAACCTTACCCAAGTTCTGGCTTGGCCAGAAAGTTCTGCTCCAGGCAGAGGAGAGGAGAAAGTCTGTGCACACACCCCCACCCACCCTACCCACACCCCTGTCAAGTCAGAGACTTGATGTCATGTCAAGTCTCTGGAGATTCCCACAGGGGCAGACCCTAAAGGGAAGGAACTAGGCTTCCGGAGTAAACTGGCAAAGGACAGAGAGAGGACAGAAGGCCACCCCCCCACCCCCAACCCCTGTTAACTGAGGTAGTCAGAGAGAAGAGCAAGAAATAAAGCGGTCATGTTTCATAGTTAGGACTCTAGGGAGGCCGGGCCCGCCAAGCTGAAGCTAGGATAGCTTCAGACTGTTGGTGCTGGGGACTGGGTCCCTATAACCCCGGGAGAGTTCCATCACCACTGCCACCACCCTGGGCTGTTCCGCGAAAAGTTCAGGGCAAGAGAGTCCAGGGCTTCAACTCTGCATCTGAGTTGTGGCTCAGATCTCGAGATGGATGCGACTGAAGGTGGGATGGAAGCCAGCCTCTGGGCACCGCTGCACAGGAAGGGGTCCTCCGGGGGCCCAGAGCTGCTGGGTGCACGACCCATCTCTCTTCCCTCCGGACGGGGAGGAGACGCAGGACTGCGCATGCTCGAGCCGGGGCATGGCTGAAACAGCCAGGGTCAGAGTTCCTACCTGTAGGCCATTGGGGTACACATCGCCCTCGGAGAGTGAGTCCACCAGATCCTCTTCGTCCAGCGTGGCCCGCTTGTAGGTTGACATCTGCAATGCCAAATGCAGTACGGACTCCCTCAGCGTCTCCATTGCCCAAATGGGGAAGCGGGGCCCGGCGCCCCGCCCCGGCCACCCGAGATCAGCCCACGGATGGATGGCCCTCCCCGCGCGTCACGCCCGCCTCACCCCCAGAGCGGCCAATGCAGCGGCCAGCGGCGGCCACACGCTCCGCATGCTGCACCCCGCGACGCCAAGTCTGGGTTGGGTCCCCTCGAGCTCCTGTCTCCACGCGCCTGGCTGCTGGGGGCGGTTCCCGCTGGGAGGTGGGCGTGGCCTATTGGGCACGTGCCTCTCCCAGGCTTTCCGCGAGAGTTGGGGTGGGGTGGACTAAGCTGGCAGGGCCGAGCCTCCTAGAGGTTTCTTACACAATGAGGTCCCCATGGCAGAGACCAAGAGTCAAGGTCAGCAAAGTCTAGCGGAATCAAGACAGATTCCTTCGCCATCAGCTGAGACATGGGGTCTTCCATCAGCTAGAAAGGCTAGCGGGGAAAGGTAGAGCCAGCAATTCCCCCACATCTCAGTTCCTTTTCCCCTCTAATTCGGGAATTTTAAAACCAGAGTTCTGAATGAAGCTCACACAATTCTAAGAAAGTCCTCTGACACGACAAAACCTGCTAGGTGAATTTGGAGATCTGCCACCCTCCCTCAAAGGAGGTGGCCTTCCCATACACATCAAGAGTCTTTGCTTCATGGGCCAGCCAGATTGCTTAGGCAGTAAAGTGCTTGCAGTTAAGTCCGACCATTTGAGATTATCTCCAGGATCCACAGGATTCAAGGAGGGAACCAAGTCCCACAGGCTGACCTTTGCCCTCTACACGGTCACTGCACAGACACTCACGGACATGCACGCACAAAAATAATGATCTAAGTTCCAGCGAAAAGGGGGGGAGGGAATAGTGGTGCACACCTTTCATCCCAGCACCTGGGAGACAAAGACGTGCAGATCTCTGAGTTCGAGGCCAGTCTGGTCTACATCGTGAAATCTTCAAAACGAAATGGGGGTGGGGTGGGAATCGTTGCTTTGGGCTGTGCTGGGGGATGTGGCTCAGTGGTGGCACACTCCTTCCGTTTCATCCCCAATATAGCAAAAGCAAATAAAAGCTCATAGCTTTGGAGCAGATCAAAAGTCATGTTAATTAAAACATACTTTAAAAGAACCCAGGTAGGCGAAGTCAGGTCTCAGGAGTAGAGAACTTTGTGTTCTCTCCCTTGCTAGGGGCATCTCCTGTGACCATCATCCAGTGGTCTCCCACAGGGACAATGCACCAGATATCTCCTCTCCCACCTCAGGATTCCAAAGGTCTAACCTAGTTTCCCAAAAGGTACTAGTCACTTCTAATAAGTCACTCAGACACTTGCAGCTTTCCAAAGATACAATTCTTTTCTCTTTTTTAGACTTTTAAAAAATGTGTATGCTTGCCTGCCTGCCTGTCTGTCTGTCTGTCTAGGTACCACATGCATGCCTGGAGCCAGTGGAGGTTACAATAGGGGACTAGATCCCCTAGAAGTGGAGTTAGGGATGTCTGTGAGCCACCATGTGGGCTCTGGAAACTTAACCTAAGTCATCCAGAGGAGCAGGTGGTGCTCTAACCACTGGGCAATTCCTCTTGGTTCTCACTGTTGGGCATATATGCAAAAGAACCAGTGTGGATGGAGGGGTGAGGTGGTTGTCCAAGGCAGGGGGAGGGGCCAGTGAAGAAAGTGGCTCCGGGAGATTCCCGGGCTTTTGGGCCAGCAAGATGGCTCAGCCAGGCTTGTTGTCAAATCCAACCACTTGAGTTCATCCCTGGGACCCTCCCTCTGACAGCCCACTTGACTGCCAGAGTCAACCAGCCACTCTAAATGAAATTCTCATCACACCACCCCTGCTAAGAAGGCTTCTGTGTTCTCCAACCTTTTGCCAGGTGCAGGGCTGCCCGTCTCTGACCCACCGAGGCCCCATATCTCTCCCCTGGCTTACCTTCCGATCTGCAGACACCTAAGTTGCTCATTCTCAGCCAAGTCCTTTGTAGCTGCTGCCCCCTCCCTCATCTGGAACATTCTTTTCTAATCTTTGCTCCCCCTACAGCCAGCTTCAGACTCTCAGATTAAATGCCACCAGCTTAAATGTTCAAATCACCCCAAGTAGAACCCAGAAACACATCCAAGGGACACAGGTCCCGGGGAGGGAGCTGTGTGTGCAAGGGAGGTATCTCTTTGTAAAGATGTATTGATTTGGGGGCTGCAGAGATGGCTCAGTGGTTAGAAGCACTGGCTGCTCTTGCAGAGGACCCAGTTTCGGTTCAGTAACTTCAGCTCCAGAGGATCAGATGCCCTCTTCTGGCCTCAACAGGTACTGCACACATGTGGTGCACTTCATGGACTTGTAGACAGCACAAAATGAACATTTATAAAAGATTTGTCGCTAGCCTGGTGGCGGCAGTGGCACACTCCTTTACTCCCTCCACTCAAGAGGCAGAGGCAGGCAGATCTCTGAGTTGAAGGCCAGCCTGGTCTATAGAGTGAGTTCCAGGATAGCCAGGGATACACTGAGAAACCATTATCTCGGAAAAAAAAAATTTTTGTTTGTTTGTTTTTGGAGGTGGGGAGATTTGTTTATTTTTATATATGTACATAAGTATTTTTCTTATATATATGCATGTATAACATTTGAATAACTGGTGCCTATGGAAGCCAGAAGAGGCATTAGATCCTCTGGAACTAGAATTACAGACAGGTGGGTGCTAGGAGCTGAACCTGGGTCTTCCAAAAGAGCAGCCAGTGCTCTTAACCACTGGGCCATCTCTCCAGCTCCACCTCAGGGGTAGAGAGTTAACCAAACTCTTGAATCTGATGGCCCTCTCCCCACTGGGTGCAGGGGTTCCTATTACTTCAGTCCGCGAGAGAAAGATGTCTAAGGTTTTTTTCCTAAAACAAGAGACTTGGCTACAATGACAGGTGCTAATCAATCACCAGAGGACAAGAGTTCTGGTTCCCCCAGCACCTCCCCTGGGAACTAGGAGGGCCAGGCAAGTGACTTCTGCTTCCCACCCTCTCCTCTCAGCCTGGTGCCCTTTCTCATTTGACCCCTCTCACGCAGAACGAAACCAAAACCGGAACTATGGGAAGCAGCTTGTGGGCAGGTTAAACAGTGGCTCTTCCCTCACTTCCAGTTCATTTCAGAGACCTCTCCTTCTGGGAAACCTCCTGACCACTGACAGCATCTGCCCCACCCCTCCCCACCCCGATGGGTCCCTCTAGTTTCCTCCCCATGCCGCCTCTCTAGACCAGGCATTTCTTCAGATAGGAATGCCCTGAAGACAGAGCCTGTTCTGCTCCCTCAAGGGCCCAGTCTGGGGCTGTAACCTCTAGATGTTTGAGCAAAGGTGCAAATGGGTAGATGGCCAACCACCTCCCACCCATCCCGCTACGGCTGTTAGTGGCTAGATGATGTAAGTGGTCCAGGTACCTCTCAAGCGAAATAAACATTACAGAAAGATTTTTCAGCACACAGAAGCCCCACCCCATTTCTGCTACCTGGGTGAGCCCAGCAGGTGCGTCTTCCATAGACAAAAAAAGGGGAGGTGGTAAGCGAACCCTGCACCTACTGGGTGTTACTTAAGATGTCTTGTCTCAGAGCACTTCAGCCCTCTCAGGCAACATCCTTATCTCCACTTAAATAGATGACCGAGGCTCAGTGAGGATTCACCCCTCCAGTGCCAGTGCCCTGGCTGGACCCCGAGGTAGCTGGAATATGTATGATGAGCTTTTCTACCTACCTGCAAACCAACCCACATTGGCTTCATTAACCTGTCCCCACCCCAGGAGGTCAGGCCACCCGGCAAGTCAGTCAGGACCAGAGCCAGGTCACAAGCCTGGGTCCTGGATACCAGGGCCTGTGTTCTTTGTGGCAGGCACGACTCCTTCTGGTGGGGACTTCATGGAGTCTGGATGCCCTGGGAAGACTAGGCCCTGGGCTGGCAGGATGGCCAGGGCTTGTTTTTAATGGCCTCATTTGTGGTTAAATGGGTGCCACGCCCTGCCCGAGCTTCAGGAAAGCAGAAATGCTTTGTGGGGAGCCCCCTCCCCCCTTTGAAATCTGGGCCGCATCTGGTCCTGGAGCTCACAAGGAGGGATCAAGAGCGGGGAAGTGGGAATGGCTGCTCCCTGTGGAATGTGGGTCCTGGGTCCCCGATGCCCAGCTGTACAGGGAAAGTGACGAGAACCAGATGAGCTGGTGGAGGATCTGGAAACTCTGCGGCAGCCATCGTGGGCCTGGGATCAGCACAAGCGAGACACAAAGATGCTTCCATGTTTCTGATGACAAAGGCCTGTGGCCTGGTGGTACCCAGGAATCCCATGGGCCCCAACAGCTTTAGTCATTCATATGGCTCTTGTGGTTAGTTTGCCCAAGGCAGGGGCTCTGTGGGGAATCTCAGAGAGTGTCAGAGGCGACAAAGGGCTGGGAAGCCACACCCTGAGCTGTTTTCATAGTCTGTTTCTAAGTCTCCATTGCTCCAGGGGTGGGGGCCACCCTCGTGGCCAAGTGCCCATCACTTATTTCTGCCAGCAACAGGCTGGGATCCGTGAGATGCTACGTGTCACCCAGGACACGCTCATTCAACAAGCGTGAAGACGGAGACTGCCAAAGCTCACTTCAAACCTGCCCCACAATGCCACTTTCTGGCTGTGTGACCTTGGTCAAGAGACTCCATCTCTATGCCTCAGTGGTATCATTTGGAAAACTGGGTAATTAACAGACACCCCACACAGACACACAGGAGTGTTGTGACACACAATGAGGTAATAGAGATAAGTGCTTAGATCAGGGCCAGCTCCACAGCAAGTGCCTGTGTTATTTGTATTGTCATCCCATAGCATGTGCTTGCATGCGTGTGTGCATGTGTGAGTGTGTGTGTGTATGTGTGTGTGTGAGAGACATGTGCACTGCGTCTGTGTGAGCTGGCACATATTCTATCTTAAGCAAAACAATTAAAAAATGTAACTGACCGAGGCTAGTGATACAGCTCAGTCATAGAGTGCCTGCCTTGTATGCCCAAGGCCTTGGGTGATGTTGTTGCTGCTGCTGCTGCTGCTAATAATAACATATCATTAGCCACCCCCCAGGTCTAAGGTTCTTTTATGGCTTTATCTTATTCATGCTTATGATCACTTTGAGGGACCAGTCCTGGGACACCCATTTCACAGATTTGGAGATTGAGGCCTGCCAATTAACACAACTAAGACTTGACCTCAGATTCTCCTCAGGTTCTTGAGGCCTCTTCCTTTGTTCCTCCTTTTCTTGTGGCTCCTTACCAGGGCCTAGCTCTTAGGCCAGGTCCTTTGGAGGTCACAGGCCACTCCATCTGAGCTATGGGAATAGAGGGATAGAACTTGGTAGATGGGGAAAGAGACTCGGCTTTGAGCCACCAAAGGTTCTCATGGCACAGGCATATGAAGGGAAAGGGGACGCTGGGCAAGAGGCAGAAGAGGGGGCGGGGTGGGGCGGGGCGGGGGAGGTTAGAATACATGGGGGTTGGGGGGGTTGGGTTCTTTACTGCTTCCTTTGAGTCACACGGCAGCCCTGCCAGGGACTGGGTCACTATGTTCGTGTACAGTATGACAGAGACTACATATGCCCAGTTGGTCCATGTTGACTTGCGTAAACCCAGGGGACCCTGAGGGAGCATCTCCAGCTGCTTTGGTGTCCACAGTAAAGGTGGCCCACGCCTGGCTGACCACCTCCTGTCTTCCCTCACACATGGGTGACTCAGTGTACATCCCTCCGCCCGGCAGGTCATCCCCATCAGTCACCTCTGGTCTCTAGTCATGGCCCCAGTGGCTCAGCTCCCCCAGAAAGCTTTTTTCTATTAGCCCCCTAGTCCCTGGATCTCCCTGTGGCTCGTCTCCCACTGAACTCTGGGTACAAAGATGTAAATTAACTGTCAAGATCCAGCCCGTCTCCTGCTAACAGACCGACTTCATGGGGGTACTGAATGCTGACTGCTGACTGGCACCTGCACAGTGGGCAGCCAGGCATGGGCCACTTTCATCATGGGCACCAAAGCAGCTGACCGTGGCTTCCCTCAGGGTCTCCTGGGTTTAGGTATGCGATGTGAACCAGCTGGGCATGTGTTGTACCCAGGATCAGACTCTTAGCTTCTCCCCTGCTTCATCTCTCACAGATCCACTCCCATGCACACTGGAAACAGCAAAACATAGGTTCCAGTCCCCTAATGCACAGGAGCCTGCTCCTAAGTCTTTGCATGTCTACAACTAGCTAACTCCTCAGCTCAAAAATCTTCCTCCAGGCAGCCTTCCAGAACGTCACCAAGCCCCTTCCCCATACCTCACAAACTGGCCTTCAGTGTCTCAGTCTAAATGCAGCATGGCTTTAGTGCCAGCTGCGTCCTGTACTTTGACTTTCACCATTTCATGGGGATGGAAGGAGGACCTAGCATGCAGGGTCTTTACGTGTGCTGGGCTAAGTAAGGCACTTAGCTCGGTGCCTAGCAGGAAAGTGGCATTCAGTCACTGTCCCCTTGCAGGTGGCCTGCTGTGAAGGAGCCAGCTCTTCAGGAGGGAAAAAAGAAGACCCACAGGTAGAGCTAAAAGGACTGTAGAGGGTGCTCACACAGAGAGTGCTCACACAGAGGGTGCTCACACAGAGGACACAGAGGGTGTTCACACAGAGGGTGCTCACACAGAGGGTGCTCACACAGAGGGTGCTCACACAGAGGGTGCTCACACAGAGGGTGCTCACACAGAGGACACAGAGGGTGCTCACACAGAGGGTGTTCACACAGAAAGTGCTCACACAGAGGACACAGAGGGTGCTCACACAGAGGGTACTCACACAGAGGGTGCTCACACAGAGGGTGCTCACACAGAGGGTGTTCACACAGAGGACACAGAGGGTGCTCACACAGAGGGTGCTCACACAGAGGGTGCTCACACAGAGGGTGTTCACACAGAGGGTGCTCACACAGAGGGTGCTCACACAGAGGGTGCTCACACAGAGGGTACTCACACAGAGGGTGCTCACACAGAGGACACAGAGGGTGCTCACACAGAGGATGCTCACACAGAGGGTGTTCACACAGAAGGTGCTCACACAGAGGACACAGAGGGTGCTCACACAAAGGATGCTCACACCTGCCCAACAACACACATCTGGAAAACCTGAGAGTCTTGGAGTCAACCCTGGGAGTTCCATCACACAGCAGCCAGTCCTACCACAAGAGCAGCCAGCACCTCCTGCCTTCCCTCCTCACACCTGTTTGTTCCTGTCCACCTCAGGCATCATCTCCAGTCTTCTCTGCGCACTGTGCACCAGGCAGACCAGCCAGCAAGCTGGCCCTGAGTCCAGAGCCACAGGCAGACACCTGCACCTTGGTGCTCCAGCACCCTTGTGAGGGACAGCCAGGCTGCGTACGTCCCAGGCTGAAGAGGCCGAGGGCGCTGGAGCAATTTGCTGATCTAATCACGTAAAATTTAGGACAAAGCTAATCTGTCTGGTTTAATGATATTTACAACGTGACTGACCTGCTCGGTAATTAGGTTCAACCAGGAAACAGCTTGTGGAAGTGGTGGTAATTAGTATTTGTGTTACCCTGGTGGGCAGGCTGTGGCTGGGAAAGGAAAGAAACAGATGGGACCGGAACTTATGCACACCCTAGGTTTCTGAACCCTGAAATAACCTACTTATGTGGATGCTCCTGTCAACCCCCATTGAGGTCAGAGGTGGACATGAGTCCTTCTCAAGGTCGAGAAATAAAGCTCAGAGAGGCCCATTCCCTTGTCCAAGGTCACATAGCCAGTGAATGACAACCATGGTTCCCATACGTTTCTTATTCCTTGGGCAGCAAGTGATCACTAGGGTGAGGGCTGGGGGACCGGAAGGTGACACGGTGACATGACAGATATGACATCAACTTGCTCTTTAATAAACACAAACAGAGGTTTGGGAGCGGCTGAGGGTGTGGCTCAACTGATATAGGCTTAAGACACATGAAGCTCTGGTTCAACACCTAGAAAAGAACAGATACTGGATGTGTAGTACACACCTGTGAGTCCTGCACGGGGGTGAGGGGGTAGGCAAGAGGATCAGAAGTTTAAGGCCGTCCACAGCTCCATACTAAGCTGGAGGCCGGAGGATATATGAGACTATCTCAAAGAACATGCAAAAGAAAGGAAGAAACAAAGAAAAAAACAAACAAAGAAAGAAAGAAGTTCAGGGTTGGAGAAATGGTTCAGTGGTTAGAGCACTGGCTGGTAATGTAGAGGACAAAGGTTTGATTCCCAGCACCCACATGGCAACTCATTACCATCTATACCTCCAGTTCCAGGGGATCGAAGCCCTCCTCTGGCATCTGCAGGCACCAGATACACACGTGGCACACAGACAGACACATACAGACAAAACAGTCATAGGCTTGAAATAAAGTTAATTTAACACAAAATTCAGCCAGCATCCAAAATACAAAGACAATGTAAGCTGGCCTAGGAATAATGGCCCAGGAGGATGAGAACTTCAAGGATATCCTCAGCTACACAGAACTGGAAGCTAGCCTGGACTACCCATATGGTACCGTCTGAAATGAACAAAAAGGGCAGATGAGGCCGGGTCTCTTTTATGGGGAACTCGGGAATGTAGATTAAGCTCCATTGAGCTAGACTGGGGTCCTTAAAAGACCAGTACAATTTCACCGCCACCTCACAGAGGTTCTGTGGGTATGTATTTTAAGCTGGGCCTTCCTCACAACCCGTCAGATAGGCAGCACTCTTTCCATTTCACAGATTGAGAAACAGGCTCCAGAAACTTCAGGGAACACAGCCAGCATGAGGTCTTCCCCAGGACACAGCACTGGTGCACAGCATTGCGTCACAGGCTGGCACTGAGTACCTCGTACGCTTCCTTCTCACCGGCTACCACCTCTAGCTGTATGACCCTGTACCTCTTAGAACTCTGGGTAGAGAAGCCAGGCATAGTGGTGCACGCCTTTGATCCCAGCACACGGGAAGTAGAAGGAGGCGGACTTCTGAGTTCAAGGCCAGCCTGGTCTGCAAAGTGAATTCCAGGACAGCCATGGCTACACAGAGAAGCCCTGTCTTGAAAAACCAATCATTAACAACAACAACAACAACTCTGGGTGGTGATAGCATCACACATCTCAAAAGTGGGATGCAAACTGGGAAATTCAGTTTAAAAAACAAAACAACAGCAAGCACTTATTTAGCACCCACTGTATACCCACTCAGGGACTCACAGGCAGGCTACGGCCCCAGGGAGAGTCTGGACACATCTGCTGGCCCTTTTACACCATCGTCTTCAAAACACTAGAGACTACAGGTGTGCCCCTCGCCCCCCAGAACCCACAGGCCCTGCAACAAGGACTCTGGAGTGAGAGTCTGGATGGGACTCCAGCTGAGCACTCCCCGGCCTCGCCCCTGGGACGCAGAAGGTTACCCAGCCAGTGATCCTTAGCCTCTGCTTCTCCAGGTAGCAGGCTTGTCTAGACACATCCCCAGGAAGTGGGGGTGCCCAGCCCCTAGCACCCTGAGGCATCCTGGCCCTGTCTGATTCCACCCTTGCCTTCCTGGGCTGGGCCCCACCTCATACCTCCTGCAACCCCTCGTTAGGCAGCTGCCAGGCTCCCAACCTCCTCGCTTCACCTAGCTGCCATTCTGGCACTATTAAAGCTGGGGTCCCATCACCAGCGCGCTAAGAAAGCACCCACATGAGAAATTGGTCCATGCCAGGGAAGTCTCAGTGGGCAGGGCTCAGGCCCTCTCAGGCCTCTCCATAGAAACAGTATCTCATTCCCTGGCTGGCAAAGCTGCCCCTCAGGTGGCATCGCCATGCAAGGAAGTATCGTCTTCCCTGAACCCTGAAAGGAGTATGGGTAATGGCCAGTCCTTAGAACCAGTTGGGTTCAAATCATTGCTCACCCTGGGACTCGGTCTATAGCCTGGGCCAGGCACTTAATCCCTGCCCATGGCTAAGCCCGCTCAATTATAAGAGGGATTTATCAGAAATCATTACAAGGATTAAATGAGTTCGCTGGACAAGGACCTGAGACAAAGGAAGGAAGGACCAGACCACGTATCAGCTGTTCCTCCCGTTCACTGCCAGCTGGTTAAATCTGGCCCTCAGACATGTCACCAGCATGGTAGGGATTTTACATGAGAAATCAATATTTTTAAATCTTTCTTTGTAAAAACAAAACAGAAACACAGGACTACTGCTAGGACCCCATTCTCACGGAGTGGAGGATAGATGCCTTCAGTGCCAGGCCACAGGTCCCCAGGGCTTCACAGCCCAGCCTCACTCCTCCCGGCCTCCTTTCTGAGGCCCAGGCTTGGTGGCTCCTTCCACCATGTGGGCGCCATGACATGATCCAACGAGAAAAGACACCCCCTGCTAGGAGCCTCTCTGTCAAATGTGGGAAAATGATTTACGTGAAGCTTGAAGCCAGGCCAACTAATCAATGGTGACAGATGCTCTGGGGAGTGGTAACCTCAGACTTCCTAGAATGGAGCAAGACTGGGAAACAGGAACATTCTGGAAGTATCCCGTCTCGATTTCACGACGGTTGCTTGCATGTGTGCGTGCTTCTCGAAACACAGCCAGCTGTCACCTTTGAGTTTTATCCTGTGCAAATGACAGACACTTCTGTAGAAAAGAAATGGGTAGGGAAGCCTAGTGGGGGGCTGGGGGAGGGGGAACTCCGGGTCTAAACAGGGCCTGAGTCTTTTGGGTGTGAAGATTCGGCCTGTTAAGTGCGACAAAGACGGGTGAGCTGTTTCCCAGCCATCAGCCGGCTCCCCTTGCCCAGTGCAGGCCACGCGGCAGAGGCTAAAACCCAGAGTGTAGAGCTGGATTGACAGTGTACAGCCCCATGGTGTCCAGGACAGAAGCTATCAGCTGCATGTGGCAACTTAAATGTGTTAAACCGGGGCTGGGAATGTAACCCAGTTGGTCAAGTGCTTTGTCTACACTCCAGGGTACTGTGCACCCCAACCGCAGTACCACATAAACTGGTGGATGTGGGGTACACTCAGAAAGTAGAGGCAGAAGGATCATCTTAAGAGATAGTGAGTTCAAGGCCAGCCTGAACTATGAGACCCTGCCTCAAAAAAATTTTTTTAAAGATTTACTTATTTATTTATTTTATATGAGTACATTGAAGCTGTCTTCAGACACAGGAGAAAGGGGCATCAGATCCCATCACCGATAGTTGTGAGCCACCATGTTGGTGGCTGGGAATTGAACTCAGGACCTCTGGAAGAGCAGTCAGTGCTCTCAACTGCTGAGCCATCTCTCCAGCGCCAGCCGCACCCAAAATTAAAAAATAATTTTTTTGTTTTGTTTTTCGAGACAGGGTTTCTCTTCTATGTAGCCCTAGCTGTCCTGGAACTAGCTCTGTAGACCAGGCTGGCCTCAAACTCATAGAGATCTGCCTGCCTCTGCCTCCTGAGTGCTGGGATTAAAGGCGTGCACCACCACCACTGCCTGGCTATTTTTGCTTTTTTTTTTTTTAATTTCTAAAAAAGATGCATTTTTCTTTTATTTATGTGTATGCCTGTGTGTTTACTGACATTCGTGGGCATGCCCACGGAGGTCAGAAAAGAGTATCAGATCCCCTGGAGTTACAGGCAGTTGTGAGCTGCTCTATTAAACCGGAGGGTGAAGCCACTTCTGGCCCTCACCACTGTGGGGTATCCATCAGACCTGTCCCTCAGGCCTCAGTGACCTCCGTTTAGGGGTAACATTATACCTTCCCTCCCTCTCAAGACTGGGCACAGCCATTCATGTTTCTAGGGCACACGGGGGCTAAGAAAGGTTTATAGGAAAAGTGCTGTCAGCAGCTCACCCCAAGCGAGAGCAGGGAGGCCCAGGAGCAGTGTGAGGGCCAGGGGGGAATGTTTCTATTTGTGAGGGTGTGGAAAATGAGTGGGTGGTGGAAAAAAAAAAAAAAACTAGGCTGGATTTGTGCTGCGGGCCTGGGAGGAAGAGCTGCTGAGTACAGGGAAAACTCGCACCGGCCCCTATGTCCAGTGGTTGGAATAGGATCTAGGAGCAGCGCTGACCAGCATCAAGCACTGCTGTGGTGGTCACACTGGGGCAACGGGGAGCTGCGTCCATCTTTAGAGAGGTACCTCTGCCTGAGGGGTGTGGTCCCCCATCGGACAGCATAGAGACTGCTGGGAACAGAGTCGGCAGGAGCTCCTCACAGTCAGATAGCTCTGTCTTGTCAACTCCACTCAAAACCTCCTCAGAAACTCCTCGAAGCACAAGATGCTGGGGTTCATCTGCTCATTTGTTCATTCACTCATTCTCATTCATTCATTCAGTCAGTCATCCTGTACCTGCGCCGACCCAGGAAATGAACCCCCTACTGAAAGTAAATCATTGAACAAGCTGCGGTCCTCACTCTCAGCAACAGGAATTGTGGTGTGGGAGAGAAATAAACAACGTGGCTCTAATAAACACATCAAACATTTATTCAGTGCTTGCTGTATACCAGCCAAACGATACATGCCAAGTGCTTTAAATGCTTCTATTTAATCCTCACGAAAACAGCGGTATCGTGTCGCTACTAATTCTCTCTGGGAGGAGAGGGAACTGAGGGACAGAGGGCTGGATTATCCAACCCTCAGGGGTGGGCTTTGGAATCTAAACCCAGACAACATGACTCCAGTCTGAGTTCCTGAACTGACAGTGTGCTGGTGGCCTCATGCAAGAAAAGACAGCAGGGAGCGGTCCAGCAAGGGTTGGGAGAAGATGACTACACATCATCTGAGACCAGAAAGAGCAGGATGAGTCAGGAGATGTGTACTTCAGGCCCTCTGAAAAGGCAAGGCTCCTGAGGCAAGAGAAAGAGTTTGAGGAGGCAGGGCAGTACAGTGGGGAGACCCTGCCTGCCAGCCCTGCAGCATGCTACATTAAAAGACTCTGAGAGAAAGCCCAACCCTGGGGCAGCAGAGCCAGAGATACAGCCGGGAACAGGCCCTCTGCTAAGCAGCCTGTGCTTCCCACAATGCCCGTGTTTCAGCTGCCAGTGCTAAGGGCTCAAAGCTGAGACAGCTTTGGGTGCAGGATGACAGCCCAGCCAGGTGGTCTTTGTTCCTCGCACATAGACTCTACCCTTCTTGAGTGCAGTGTGTGCCACCCTCAATCCTGTCCTGTCAGGGGTGTGTGATGCCGGCCAAGGGCTCTAGCGCTCCCATGTCGGATCAGTACCCTCTTAGCGATTCGATCACCTTTGCAAATTGTGATAGGGGAAGGAGGTGGAGGTTAAAGCCAGAGCACTTCTGGCCACATCATCGTCATCGTCATTGATCGAGCCCTGCCACTCTCAGAACCTCAGTTTCTCCCTCTACACAGGAGGGCAGCAGTTCCTTCCTCATAGGGGTTCTGAGGGAGGAAGGACCCCGTGGGTGAGGTGCAAGCACCATGGATGCTTCTGAGGGCTTTGGAAAAGCGACATTTAAACATCATTGACGTAATCCAAGGACTCCAGCCACACAAGACCCCGGGGAGACCTTACCGTGAACTGCAGAGGCCATCCTGGTTACCTGCCCCCACCAGGTTGGAGGTTATGGATTCTTCATATCTCAGCAAAATAACCAAAGGCAGGAAGTGGGGAGCTTGGCCCCAACAGCCAAGAGAGTGAACCGCATGTGCCCACGCAGACAGCTGCTCTGAGCACTGGGCTCTAGACAGGAAATGGGAGGAGGCAGGCAAGCCTCGAGCATGGAGGTGCTCAGGCAGAGACCCTGTCTGCTAGAGGTGGCGTCCCATCTCCAGTATCTCTCTTGCATACTCAGTGTTTTCTTCCTTTCTTTTTGTTTTGTTTTGTTTTGTTTTGTTTTTCGAGACAGGGTTTCTCTGTATAGCCCTGGCTGTCCTGGAACTCACTTTGTAGACCAGGCTGGCCTCAAACTCAGAAATCCACCTGCCTCTGCCTCCCAAGTGCTGGGATTAAAGGCGTCTTCCTTTCTTAAAACATGATTTATGTATTTTATTTTACGTATATGGTGTGTTATGTTGCCTGGATGCACAGATCTGTGCACATGCGTGTCTGGTGCTGGTGTGATGGATCCCTGGAACTGGAGTTACAGACAGTTGTGAGCTGCCATGTAGGTGCTGGGAAATGAACCGGGTCCTCTAGAGGAGCAGCCAGTGCTCTATAACCCCTGAGCCATCTCTCCAGCCTTGCTTATTGTTTCTTAAGCCCCCAGTGGGTCCCTGTTTGTGTCCTTAGGAAGTCTAGAACAGGTCACTTTGTAGAAAGCTGGCTGTCTGCTCTCGGTAAGGAGCCATGACCAAGCCCTCTTACCCACGTGGGACTGGTACACCCTCCCCTTAGGGACACTGTCTCCTCTTCTGGGTCCAGATCTTCGCTCTTGTCACTCCCTGTGGCTCTTCTCTTAGCAAAGCCCTTACTTCCAGGGCTGGGTCTACAGAGTCTCTTCTGCTCCAGAGCCAAGTGGCTCCTATGACTGAAGCTCCCAAGCCTGGCTGGCCTGATACCCTAGCTCCAGCCAGGGAGGGTAATGGAAGCCTTAGCTCCCAGCCCCAACCTTACAGGCCACACCTATGGAGTCCTGGGCTTCTGTGTCCCCTTCACAAATGCAAAAGCACCTGTGTTTGTCACCAGGAAAAATCCCTTCTCTGAAATTGGCAATAACAAGAGAAAAGGTCTTTGAGTTTGGGCTGGGAGAACTGAGGGGGCCCCGCCCCTTTCTGGCATGTCTTCCAGAAACCCTTTAGGTCAGAGACAGGCCAACCAGGTGCGGTCCTCCCTACAGAGCCCTGGACATGGAGCCTGGCAGATGGGCTGTTTGACCTCAGGGAAGTCTCTTTCTCTGGCTGAGCCTCCACCCCTCCTTTGTAAACAGGGCTTTAGCCTTTGAATGAGAGGAGAGAGGGAGGTGCCTGGGCAAGGAGGGCAGGCCGAGGCCTGATCACCACACAAGGTCCCCGGGGCTCCTGTGTTTTCCCCTTTGCACACCCAGCATCAGTTCAATGCACAATCCCCCTCCGCCGCCTGCTCAGGGCTTCCCTGGCTGGAGCCAGAAAACTTCCCAGAACTGGGCTACCAGCCAGGGCTTCTTAAAGTCACCAGCCTCCTGCCGAGGGCTCACCAGGGCCTAGCCAAAGCCCATCACTCACCACAGGAGATTATCACATCACAGCCTGCAGGATGGCAGGGTGCCTGGCAGGAGCCTGGCACCAGCTCCATGTCCGCCTGGGCTGGGGAATGACTTAGGACAGCAGCCCACTGTCCTGCCCTCCATCCCTCTGTATTCTTTCCCTATCAGCCAAGCCAGACTAGGGCTCCAGAGCTCCAGGACCACATCCCAGCCATGGACATGGCAGCCTCATCTTCCCTGGGCTAGGAGACACAGACAGAACTCTGGGCTGGATTGGGTCTACTCACACCCCACTCTTGGTTAAGAACAGAAACTTAAGGAGGGAGAGCCAAGCTGTGCCGAGTTCAAGTTTAACTGTGTGATCCTGAGTGAGCAGTTTAAGCATTCGGGCCCATTCTCATACCTATAAAGTGTCAAAATAACAGCATCCACTGTCCTGGCTTGTTGCGAGGATAATCAGTTCTTTGTAAACTGTTTGGAATGAAGCCTGGTACTGCCTGAATGGACGGGTGAGTGAATGAGCGAGCGCTCACGTGCCCACGGTCTGCCGCCCAGACATCTGCAGACCCGCTATCACGCCTGCCACCAGCTGTCTGACATTGCTGCGTATGCCAAGAGCCCTTCCCACACAGGACCTTGGGGAGCCTCCATAGTTGGGACCCTCAGGTTTGAAAATGACATAATCTCAACTCTAGCTGGCTTTTTGCAAAGCAGTAAATTTCTTGATGGTGTGGCCCGGATGGGACGGAGGATCAAGCATCAGGTAGGGCTTGATTCAGACGTTCTTCAGATGATGCTATTGGTAAACACTTCCCCTGTGCTGACGCAGTGTTGTAGGCTATGCCCTGCCACCCCCAGGGGGTGCTACCCTCACCCACCCCCACCTCCTGAGGTCAGACACCCTTCCCTGTAGGGGAGCCAGCCAAGCTCACTTGTGCCAGCATAAGACCTTTCTCCCTGCCTGGGCTGAATGATAGAGTCTAGGGGAGAACTCAGATTGGCCAGGCATGGTCCGTGTGCCCTGCTCTGTGACAGTGGGGGTGAGGTCCAATCCTGTGGTTGGCAGCCTAACTATTAACATGGGGTGAATTCCCAAAGTTAGGGTGCTCGCTGCTGTTGGCGGAGAGGATAGGCGGGGGTACTACACACCGTTGGACAGAATCAAGCCTGGGCCCATGCTGGCTCAGCTACCATCAGACCCTGCATCGTTGTCATCGGTCCATTGCATAGCCGTCCATCAGACACCATGGCGCTGCTAGAGATGACTCTGAGACCCATCTACTTGCTACCAGAGCAGTCTCAAAGGGTCAGGCTCTGGGCACCTCAGCCCCCCCCCATGCCCAATTCAGGAGAAAAAGCTTAGCTTGGCTCTTCCAAGCTCTGTACCTCTTCCCTCCATTCCCACATACCAAGAGCAGTCCAAAAACCCCACAAGACAAGAAGACCGTTACGTGGAAACAGGAGACGGGCCACTGTGCCCCGTGGGGAAGACAGGATGTAGGCTCACAACAAGCTTCTTCCATGATACCCCGCAGCCCTGGGCATTCTGAGAGTTGGGCTCCAGCCTTCTCTGGGCCACTGGTGAGTTATCACATCAGCAGCTTCTCCCGTCCCACATGCAGGACATCCACAGCTCCATTAATAAACACGTTTGTCCTGGGCGGCATACTCAGCCCCACCGTGGGCTTCTGGGGCGAGAAGACATCCTAGCTGACTTCATGTTTCTCACAGACATGTATCATACATGTATGAGATAGGCACATAGCTTGTAGGACACCAGAAAACAAGACAGCAAAATAAACACGTATGTAATGAACATGAGCTGCTGACAGCCTGCATTTTAAACCCTGACTCTGTCACCTGCCGTCTCCATGACTTGGACAAGTGATGCGACCTTCCTGGGCCTGACTCTTGTTTTTTTTTAGATGTTCATTAAGGTATATGCTGTTTTTAATTTTACACTTAATTAGTGTATGGAGTATGTGTGTGTTTGTGTGTGTGTGTGTGTGTGTGTGTGTGTGTGTGAGAGAGAGAGAGAGAGAGAGAGAGAGAGAGAGAGAGAGAGAGAGAGAGAGGAGGGTGGGTGGGCGGGAGAGATCGGATGACACCTTGTAGGAGGAGTCAGGACTCCCATTTCTTCTACCACCTGAGCAGTTCTGGCAACAAGGGCTTTTAACTCAGCCAACCATCCTGTGGGGCTTCCATGTTTATGTGTATTCGCTTGTTTGGAGATAGGGTGTCTCACTGTAGCCCAGGCTGGCCTCAAACCCATGTCGTTCCTCTTACCTTAGCCTCCCAAGTGCTGGTATGACAGACAGAGGCCACCAGCCTGGCTTTACTTTTTCTTTTTTTGAGACGGAGTAGTCCAGGATGACCGTGAACTTCTGGTCCTCCTTCCTCTACCTTCTGAGTGCTCCGATCAGCAGCCTGGGTGTCACCAGGTCTGTTTTATGTGGTGCCGGGGACAGAGCATAGGCTTTGCCCATGCAGGGCAAACACTCTACTAAATGAGCTACATCCGGGGCCTGTGAGCACCTTCATTAGCCAGAGATAAAAATCCCACAGTCTCAGCTTCTAATGAGTACGGACTGGTGTGAACGGGCAATGTACTGGGTATTCATGCTGTTTATTTGATCCTCATATACCTCGAAATAAATGTTGTCAGTGACCCCCAGCTTTGCAGACCTCTAAGGGTAGAGACCTGCTCTGGCTGGGCGGCAAGGCAGACTCAGAGGCAAGTCTGTGCGGCTCCAAATGCCTGTCTCTCGATCTGCACCTTTATCCCCACCATCCCAACGGCGGTGCAGAGCTTCCCTGTCAGTATGAAGGGCTGGTCCCCACTTCACACAATGCCTAGACCTCTTGGGACACCAAGGCTCTAGCCACACTGTCAGTCCCAGCCAATCAGAGTGGATCCTCAGTCCAACGTGCTCCTGAGCTGCTGTTGCCTTGGTGACCAGGAATGTCTGCCTCAGGAAGCCCACCTAGGCTCCACGTCCCACCAGGTCCCCAACACTCCGCCGACCACCACCACCACCACCACTCGTGTTCACGTTGGGTTGGGAAGAACCCAGAAGGAGAGGCCTTGGAGGGGCTGGTTCCTCCTAACTGCAGGGGAGAGAGGGCTGTATTGGCTCAGAGGACTTATTTTGACTTAGAGTGGTCCCCAAGTACAGGAATTTGGAGGAGTACTAGGCTCAAAGAAAGGAGACTGGGAGTGAGTGCCAGGCTCAGCTTCCTTGAGAACCAAATGCTTGACCAGTCTTGGAGGAGGAAGAGCTATTTGGGTCTCTGTGATTGACTGCTGTGTGGTTCTGGACAAGTAGGCTCACTACTCTGAGTACCGGGCCTGGCAGGAATGAATGCGAGGACCCAGGAAGAGACACCTCAGAATCAAGTGCGGCCTCCCAAGAGAGGCCCTCCCAGGACACCTGCTGTGATGCTGGGTGCTACCGTGACCACACAGGAATGTCCCGGCCAGAGACACAGCACAGACAGCTGGAATGTACCCCCGGGTTCAACCTGAGGACTACAGAGACCTCTGTTGTTACTTGTAAACAGCAATGGCATCTGGAACAGCAGCAAAAGCCACCGCCCAAGGGATGCTGTGATTTTGAGCCAAGCAGGTTCTAGCACAGTCATCCCAGCAAGCCCTCTTAGAGGCACAGAGAGGGTAGATACCCAGCCCAAGGTCACACAGCTGGTGTGAGGAGAAGATCACAGGTCTCCCGCAACAGTTAGGTACTATGGGACACTGCCAAATGGAGTGCTTTGGGAAGGGCGTCTCTGCCTGGGATACTCACACAGACGACATCCCAAACCCCCTCTTGGGTCCCTGAAATGCTGACTCTGTAACCACCCAGCCTAGGGTTCCCCTCCCCTCTAGGGCTTGGCTCTGCTCAGCCCAGTTCCAGAGCCAATTTGCAATCACATAATGGGCAATTAGGAACAAGCTTTCTTCTCTTGCAAGGGAGCAATCAACTTGACAACAGGGACAGAGAGGAGAGGACCCAGGAAGCTTGTCCCCTCATCCCTGACAAGACGAAGAGCCCCTATCTTCACCCAGCCTAGCTGGAAAATCAGGGCTCACTAGGGTGTCCCCCCACTTCTCCTCTGCCTCCTATCTCTCCTCTAGGAAGACATCCTGACCAGGCTGGCCCATGGCTTTCCTGTGACTTGTGGTTCCACTGTTATCAGGGCTGTCTGGTTAGTGGCACCTGACCTGTCCCACCTGCCCCTCTGTAATTGCTATCTAGGCACCATGCTGAGAGTTAACACTTTACTTGCTAATTCTACATCTACCAGCCAATCACTCCACAGTCTCACTTCACAGCAAATGGCTACACACAGCTAGCAAACAAAACAGCTCAGCTCCCACTGTAAGCAAGGGACTCTCCTCATCAGTCGCTGGCCTGGTCGTAACCTCTGCAGTTCCCTCTGGGTCAGTCCCAGAGACAATAGTCTCCTCAACTCTCAATCCCCGGTAGTCTCCTAGCCAAAGGTGACCAGCCAGCTGGCTCGACTCAATCTAACGACTTCCAGAACACTTCTGAGAGCCCTGCATACTGACTTCTAGGCCACCAGGCATCTAGGGCCTGTCATTCCCCTGCATTCCCCCATGTCCACACAATAGCTTCAGGAGAGAAACAACAGACCTGGGCGATACAAGAGGACCTGGGGGACGGGGTGGGTGTGGTCATGATTAACTGTTCTCTGAGGTAGGAAAGACCCTCCATTCAAAGGCTTAGGCAAGTCCCTGAAAATGTTCTCCAACATCTGATACAACTCAGTCAATGACCAGATGATGCCTGCAAGGACCAGACACCGTTTCTGGTCCCTGCTCATCACCGGCAGATCTGAAACTTCCTCAGTTTCCCTGCCAAACATATACCCATCAATACGCATCCCCTTGGAAGCCACCATAGTCACTGGGTGCTGACAGGGAAACTTCAGCATTAGTAATGGCAGCAGAGGCTGGATGGACCCAGGACATCAAGTGGACACAACTCGGGCCCAACAGTTAGGGACAGGCCAGAGGCAGAAGTAAACACCCTGTGATCTATGACTCATGCGGCTCACATTCAATGTGCTGAGCCGTAGACACTCAGGACAGAGATTCCCCAGCAGAGGGAGTGGCAAGCCACGGGTCCTCACTGTACATTCTGGAATGTTCTATTTCAGAGGCTGGATGGCTTCTCTGCCATCCTGTTGTTTCACTGATGTCTGTACTTCTGATGGATCTCAAGTACCCTGCTACACACACACACACACACACACACACACACACACACACACACACACACACACATACACACAGAGGTATGGGCTTTGGAGGGAGACAGATGTGGGAGTCTCCTGAATGCACAGAGAGCAAGGGCTGTTTCCACAGGCTTGTCACCAGGCCAGTCCCAGCCTACAATGATGCTCAGCTGGTGACATGCCAGGCCTCAGGGTATCAGGCAGTCTTGGCCTCCCTGTCATGGGCCTGCACTGGCTCCTCCAGCCCTGCTACCTCAAACTTCTGTTCCTTACCTGAGGAGGAGGGTCCATGTCACACAGTCCCTTACCCTGAATAGACTTCCTCTCTACTCTGGCTTCCCTTTGTCCTCCTGTGACTCTGTGTTGCCTTCTGGAGCTGTAGTTAGCCTGGACCAAATCAATCATCTTGGTGATATTTCCAAGTCCCCAGCTAGAACAGGCCTATTCAAGCATGGAGTGCAATTGCCCATCTCCTGGCTCAGAGACAGACTTGGACGGGACCCGAATAGTCTCCAGCCAAACTGGCACCAATGTCACCTCTCTCAGCTTGAGGTGTTTTCTTGAAGGCACCAGAGGACACATCCAGGTGTCATCCAGGTCTGTGTCCCATCCGTGCACACGGCTAGATCAAATGTGACCCTCAGTTCTGCCCCCCGCCCTGGTGGTCTCTCTGTGAGACTGAAAGGTGACAGTAGCTAGGGGAAATGTGGGGGAGCATGGTAAGCCTCAGGACTGGGAAGCGGGGAGCAGAAGGCCCTCATGGAATGGCCAGTGCCTATGTCACTGGAAGCATGTGTTTTGACACTTGTGGAGGGTTTTATCGAGTTCCTGAGCACTCCATGGCATCTGGGGAAATCTATAGGCTTCATCTCTCTGTCCTTTCCTGATCCTGTCCCAAGCTACCAACACAGGGAGACCTGGCCTTGTGTTCCTTCATCTAAACCCCAGCTTTACCTAGACTGTCCTGTGAGTCTCTGGGGGCAGACTTTCCTTGGGTTCCAATTTCTGCCCACCTCATGATGTGTAGGAAGAACTCTAAAGTCCACCCAGTCCATTTTTGTTTGAGACAGGGTCTCACACTGTAACCCAACACAGCCTCAAACTCACCACCACCCCACTTTAGACCCGGGGGTTAGGATTACAGCTAAACCCCGTTTTTGAGGACTTCAAATTACCGAGCCTATCTGACACCCAATCCACACTCGTAGGCTGCCAGAGTAGGCGACATCTTTTTCCTGGAGGGAAGAAGGAGGTGACAAGAAGCTTCAGAGAGACAGTCACCCCAGTCAGATCACTCTGTGTAGACCAGGCTGGCCTGCATCTGATAGTCACCGAGGCTGGGCCTGTCCCTCACCATGTGACAGAGAAGGCTTAGGATGAAGTTCTTCATCAGAACACTCACCTGCCCACCATACACAAAGCTCTGTGCTTCAGCCCCAATACTTAAGTAAATGATCAAAACCAATTTTATTTTTTTTTTTTTTTTGGGAGGGAGGACAATAGGCCTGGGAGAGAGTTTATAGCAGCAATCTGAGTAGGCAAATGGAGGGATCCCTGAGGTGGGGGCTGATGGTGCTGCATAAGGTTTGGAAGGAATTAAGTTTGGCTGCAGAGTAGTGCCACTAACTTTATACATTCATCCTCTGCTGCGGTTTAAATGTGTCTCCCAAAGTTTGTGTGTTAGAAACTTATACTCCAGACTCACATTCGTGTAAGGATGTGTGTGGTCTCTTTGGGAGGTCACTGGGACTGGATGTGGCCACGAGGGTGGTCCGGACTTCATGGTGGCATTAGTGGCTTTGTTACAGGAGGAAGAGAAGGCCGAGTGTGGTGGTGCACGCCTTGAATCCCAGCACTTGGAAGGCAGAGGTAGGAGGATCTCTGTGAGTTCAAGGCCAGTCTGGTCTATACAGCAAATTCCAAGCCTGCCTGAGCTACACAGTGAGACTTGAGATTCTGTCCCCTCACCCTCTGGGATTCGATGCCCTGGATCATATATGAAATGGCAGGAAGGTCCTCACAGGTACAAGCACTGTGTTCTTGAGCTTTCCAGCCTCCAGGACAAATAAACCTCTCCTCTTTATAAATGACCCAGTCTCGTTTATTTTGCTATAGCAACAACAACAAAAAATAGACTCCCAGAAAACCAAACTTTGTGGTTTTCAATGGAATTAGGTTAGCACAACTCATATGATTCAGTTTCTACATTAGCTAAGTAAAATAATAAACCAGACCACACAATGTACTAAGACACTGTCTACAAATGGCTGGGCACATGCTAAGTGTACAGTACATGTCAGATCCGGGGCGCCTCCTCATTCACTCACCAGGACACCCCAGCATCAAGTGAGGTACGGAAAGGCACCGGCAGCTGGTCCCTGGTTTGCCTCTGTCCTCCACTGAGCTGACAAGTGTCCGGATGTTTACCCTAGATGGTTCAGGGCTCGCTGCCTGTCCGGGACAGGCTGTATAAACACATGCAGTCCCACGGCGCCTGCTATAGGCTTCCCACGCACACACTGCTCACCTCCAGGCTGGCCTCATTTTTGTGGTGTGCCTCGCCCAGTCAGACACTCTGCCAGTGGGCACCTGCTGTATCCCACTGGTACCTGCAAGACGTTCTGACCAGGTTCACAATCACCTCGGGTAAGGAGACGTGAGAGAACTCAGCTCTGCCAAGCTAAAGGCTGGAAGGTTTTGCCTCCACCTTTATAACGTGGGAAGGACTACAGAGCTGGCTCCAGAAAATGGTGACCCTGAAGTGACGTAAAATGACAAAAGAACTCTAAACAGTGCCTGGCTCGAGGAAGGAGCCAGAGAGATAAGAGCGAACAAAATGTATTGTTGCTTCTTGAGAAGAGAGAGTATGGCCAAGAAGTCACCGAGACACTGAGAACACATCCTAAGTACAAATAAAAACTCACAGCTAGACTGTGCCAAGCACTTTCCTGATGTCAGTTCACCAACTACATATGACAACTTCCAGAGCTAAATCACTGCCCCATTTCTGTTGAAATAGCTCAGAAAGGTCAAATCACTTATCTGGGGGTCACACAGTGCCACCACATCGTGATCCTATAGAGATGTGTTTCTGTGGCTTCCTTCTTCATATCTCTCTTCATTCTGAGAAGCCTCATGGGGCCCTGCTTCCTCTTAAGCCAAAGGTTCTCAATTTGTGGGTCGCTACCTCAGGCGGGAGTTGAACGACCCTTTCACAGGGGTCACCTAAGACCATCAGAAAACACAGATATTTACATTACAATTCATAACAGTAGCAAAGTTACAGGGATGAAGTAGCAATGGAAAGAATTTTATGGTGGGGGGTCACCACAACTTGAGGAACTGTGTTAAAGGGGTCGTAACATTAGGAATGTTGAGAACTACTATTCTAAGCCATCTGGGCAATGGGAGCTTCCTGAAGCCCAGGGCTCAGCTGTCAGATCATCCTTGACCTCTGCCTGAGACCTGCCGCTGCTGGGCCTCTTGGACTGGGAAGAGGAGGTATCAGCGCGTCCAAGCATTTCACGAATACATCCCGGTAACCCGAGGCCACCCAAGGCCACAGGTATTATTGGACCCTTTCACAAAGGAGGAAAATGGGGGCCGAAGAGACAGTCACTTGCTTAGGGACAGGCCAGGGACCCAGCTTAGCCAATAGGCTGCTTAGATGTCTCCTAGGAGACCCAAGACAAGGACAAAGACACCAGATGGTGGCGAGACACTCTATGGGCTCCTGAAGAATCTGTATAGCACATAAAAGGGTCTCCCCACTGGGAGGAGAGGCTCTGAGATAGACCCAGAATCTGCGGAGAGCCATCCCTGACCCCAAGAAGTACTTTCCCTGGCAAACTTCCTACGGACTGGAGACTGCACGTTGGGTCAGGCATGGGTTTGCAGTGTCTGACTCCATTTTTTCCCAGAATTTCATTTTAGAGAAGAGAAACTGAAACTCAGGTGCCAGCAGTATTCCTTAAGACCACACGGATTAGAAGGTTCTAATGACACCCCTGTCCCTGGCCACCTTCCTCTCTCTGGAGACCCCTGACTGTGGCTCCTGTGACTACCAGGCAGAGGTCAGGGTTAGGTTCCTGTCTTAATTACCCTTCACACCATTGTGACCAAATACTTAAGAAAACAAACTAAATGGGGGGGGGTTATTCTCGCTCACAGTTTGAGGGTGCGCTGGCCGCGGCGGCAGGGGTGGCAAGAGTGTGGGTGACGAGTCACATAGCACCCACAGTGCCGAGAGAGAGAGAGAGAGAGAGAGAGAGAGAGAGAGAGAGAGAGAGAGAGAGAGAGACGAATGCTGGTGCTCAGCTCACTTTCTCCTTTTTATTCAGTTTGGGACCCAGGGGACCCACCCTTGGGGTGGGGCCTCCCATCTCAATTAACCCAGACTAGAAACTCTCACAGGTGTGCCTGCCTCCTGAGTCATTCTACATTCTGTCACGCACCATCGCGCACAGGCGGAAACAGAGGCTTAAAGAGAAGTCTCAGGGTAACTTTCTGTGAGGTGGAGAGGGGAGCTCCAAGCTAACAGTGTGGATGCCCAGTGACACCCCCCACACACACACACACAATCTGTCTTCTGACAGAGACTTCTCTATGCCGTGGACCCCCAGCAAGGAAGACTTGATGGTCCTTTGCAAGCTGAAGCCAAAGCATCCACTCTGGCTGCACAGTTGCCATGAAAATACCAAAAGATGCTCCCAAGGTGAGTAGCCAGTTAAGTCCTCTTACCTAGCCAGTACATATAGCAATCGAGGGCACAGACTGGGACTGTGCCAGGTTCCTTCCTCCCATGTCTCCCACCCCAAATCCCTAGGACATGTGACAAGGAAAACAGGCTCCAGTTGGTCCAGGACCAATGGAATAGCAAGACGGTAGTGATCATTTTGGGCCCCAGTTGTCGGGAGATGGAACTAAACAGATACCCAGTGAGTCAGAGAGAAAGACACGGATAAGACCAAGTTTGGCGGCACATATCAACAAACCCAGCACTTGAAAAGCAGAGGGAGGTAGGGAGATCTGGAATACCTATCCTTGGCTACATAACAAGTTTGAGGTCAGCCTGGGCTACATGAGACCCTGCTTCAAAACCAAACTGGCGAAGAAAGAGTTGGTAACTTCAGAGGACTCTCTCTCTGTTCTTCACCTCCAAGCCCAAAAGAAGAGTGCCTCCCTGGGCTCACTCTTCTTCTGCAAAGGCTGAAGACTGATTATTTGTGCCTTCCATGATAGTTGGTGACTTGAGCAAGGTCACAGCTTATGGGATATGGATGCAGGTGCTTAGGGAGAGGAGAGCATAACTCACCCGGAGCGAGGCACCATGCTGTTCTTGAGGAAGTTGAGTGAGCCGAGGGTGGCTTGCTACTCTACTGTGAGGGTGAACAGCTCTTGATCCGGCCCAATGATGCAGCCAGGCCAAAAGGCTGCTCTTACAGCCCACTGGTCCAGGTGAGACTGGGAAGGGCAGGCCATGAGGACATTAGCTCATCACTGACTAGACAGAGTGGATGAAGGCAGATTAGGTGGGGCAGGGCACTCAGAGGGCAATGCCTTATGTTCTAGGGCAGAGGTCAGTGGTGGCCAGCAGAGGTAAAGCCCAGGGTCCTGAGGTGGGAGAGAAGGCTGGGCTAGTCCGTAATAGGGGTTTGTTAAGGAGCCTTAGCATCCTGAGGCCATAAGAGAGGCCAGAGAGAAAGGAATTTATCTGGCACCCTCATGGGGAGCTCCCAGGAGTGTTACCCCTCAGAATGACCCTACAGAGCACTCGGATCTGGCTGCATTTTACAGGTGGGTAACATGGAAGCTGAAGCTTCAGTCCTGGGTGTCCACGGCCTCCCTCTCCCTCTCCCTCTCCCTCTCCCTCTCCCTCTCCCTCTCCCTCTCCCTCTCCTTCTTCCCTCCCCCTTCCCCTCCCCTTTTCCCTCTCCCTCCCCCTCCGCTCCCCCTCTTTCCTCTCCCTCTCCCTCTCCCCTCCTCTTTCCCTCCCACTCTCCCTCTCCCTCCCTCTCCTCTTCTTTCCTCTCCCTCTCCCTCTCCCCTCCCCCTCCCCCTCCTCCTTCCCCTTTCCCTCTCTCTTACCCTTTCCCTTCTCCAATAGGTATCACTCCATTTGTTTGGTGTTTTGTTTACCGTTTTGAGCAGGGTCTTATGTCCCCCAGGCTGGGATACTCCTGCCTTCACCTCCCATGTGCTGGCATGACAGATGTGTACCATCACATCTGGTTTACTTCACACTGGGGATGGGACCCAGGCCTGCAGGCATGCTCAGCAAGCCCTCTGCCAACAGGGCTACATCTTCCTCCAAATGCTCTTCAGTGGCCTCCTACTGCTCTGAGAACACAGGGGAAGCTCTCAACTCTGGTCTACAGTCTACAAGAATCTCAGGCTCTGACCCTGTCCCCTGCTCTGCCTCATTTCACAAGCTGCCCCCACCCTGGTGACCCTGTGTTTTAGTGACTGTTTTTTGTTTGCCTTTGCTTTTGACATTCCCTTAAACCACAGGGCCTTTGCACACACTATTTTCTGACCACATAAGGCTCTTCACTTCCCACCTAGTCAACACTCCCTCTCCTCAGATCACACAAAGTGCTTCCTCTGCAGGGAACCCGCTCTAAGCTCCCAGGCTGGAGCATGTCTCCTGTAACAAGAGGCATTTGTCGCTGCTGCAACTTTGCCATTGCTGTAACTATCTGCTAAAGCTCACCCTTGTCTTTGTGCCTTGTTGCATTAAATAATCCATATTTGTTGAGCACCTACTACAATCCAGACCCTATCCAGGGTCCTGCAGGGTCAAGAGAAAGCAAGTTATGTAGGATCCCCACATTCGTGGAATTCAGGGTTCCAGGCCAGAAATTGAGAAAGGCATGACCCAGGAGGCAAAGGTGCAGAGGAAGGAGAAAGTGGAAGCTGTGTTACAGGACTTCCTGTCTTTCTCTGGGGAAGACTGAACCTCTCCCTGGGGTAATAGGCAGCAAAGAGGGTTTTAACAGGACTGTGTGACCAGTCTAGATATAAGTTTCAGAGATACAGGGGGTCTATGAAGAGGAAGAAAAGCAGGCAGGAACAGACTGAGGCTCCTCCATCATCCAGGTAAGCATGCGGCCTGGCCTAAGCCAAATGGGAGGGGACAGGTACTAAATGGGTACAGAGAAGGGGAGAGAGAAATGGAGGAAGTGGGTCAGAGAGGGAGAAAAAGGAGCATCTATCAACTCCTCAGATCCCACACTAATGACTGTCAAGGCTACACACAATGAAGCTATGTAGCCAGGGCCAAGGTGTGGGCAGTGAGGGTGTGCAGAGAGACGTTTTCGCCAGGAAGATATCCTAGACAAGTTGAGGGGACATTCCCCCAAACACCTGAGCAGTTCCCAAACCGCCAAGGCTGTGGAACACAAGACAGGTTTGAGAGACTGTCACAGCCAGAGGAGGCGAAGTAGAGTGCCAACCAAATGTCACACGATATCCTGACAGGATTCCAGAGTGGGGAATGTGGAGAAAGGGCATGTATGCAGAAGCTTCTACAAGCGCATACAGTATGGAGCACAATTACAGAAATGGAGGGTCTGAGGCTCGACCACTGCGCCTTGGGAAAGAAGATGAACCTCATCCGGGGAGCCAGGAGAGAAGAAACCGGAGGAGTATGTGTGTCTGCAGCTCCCAAAATCAAGTAAATGTTCATGTCTTAAAGACAGCACAGGTTTCCTGGTCTCAGGAACTGACTGCAGAGAGAAAGGGAAGGGGCCCTGAGTCCCAGAGGCCGCACAGAGGGCCTGGGTCAAAACACAGGTCGGCCGAAAACCCCTGGCCTGAGTTCTGGGACTCAAAACAAGGCTTTCTGTGCTTGCTTTCCCAAGGTGCCCTGGGGACAGAGGTAGGACCTGTGCCTGGTGGGCTGGGGACATAGCCAGAGCCTTGGCTGAGTGTCCTTTCTGTCTAAAAAGGCCACTCGCAACCGAGGCTTCTGACTTCACCGTACAAGCGCTCGCTCTGTGCCCCAAGGGAAATCCCATGCCCAGTTGTAGAAGCAGGAATAGGGACATCAAGTGTGAAGCCTCCAGGGGAGTAGCTGATGCTGAGCAGGCAGGTGAGGGACTACAGCGTACCTGGTCCTTACCCAGGCTCGACACCGCTGACTGCCCATATCCGCCTACGCAGCCATCACTCAACATGTATACTGATGTCTCCCAACTGCTCCTTCTCTTTAAGGATTTCTCTTTGTACCGTTTTAATTTTTTGAGACTGGATCTTTCTATGTAGCCTTGGCTGTCCTGGAAGTCTCTATGTAGAACAGGCTGGCCTCGAACTCACAGAGATCTGCCTGCCTTTGCCAACCAAGTGCTGGGATTAATGGTATGTGCCACCATACCCAAACCAAAGATTTCTCTCTCTCTTTCTTTCTTTCTTTCTTTCTTTCTTTCTTTCTTTCTTTCTTTCTTTCTTTCTTTCTTTCTTTCTTTCTTTCTTTCTTTCTTTCTCCTGGCTCTGAGGACCAAACCCAGGATCTTACACTTACTAGGTAATCAATCAGTCTACTGCTGAGCTAAATCCCCAACCCCAAGATTTCTTTTTTTATTTAAAAAACTGTTAATTTTATGAGTGTTTTGCCTTCATATATGTATGCGTACCACATATGTATGTGCCTGGTGTCCACAGAGGCCAGAAGAGGGCATTGGCTGCCCTGGAACTGGAGTTTCAGATGGTTGTAAGCCACCATGTAGGTACTAGGAATTGAACCCAGGTCCCCTGCAAGAACAAGTGCTCTGAACCACTGAGGCATGTCTCCAAGCCCCCTAAAGATTGCCTTTTCTTTTTATTTACACAGATGTGTATGGGGCTGCCCTCAGAGACAAGAGGGCATCAGACCCCCTGGAATGGCGTCCCAGGGGGTTGTGAGCTACCACGTGGATTCTGGGAACCGAACTCCACTCCTCTGCAAGAGCGACGAGTGTTCCCAGCCACTTCTCCAGCCCCTCCCTCCAATGACATATTTATATTTCATTCTTTTACATGTATTTATTCATTGTGTCTGCCTATGCATGGGCCGTGGTGTGTGTATAGAGGCTGGAGGACAGCTGGCGAGAGTCACTTCTCGTCTTACACAGCGGGTCCCAGTATAAAACTCAGGTTGTCAAGCTTGTTGGCATGTGCCTTTGCCAGCTGAGCCATCTTACTGGTCCCCTAGTTATTGATTTTGCAGATACCCGCATGCCTACTATGTGCCGGCACTGTTCTGAGTGGGCTCCGCAGGGGACAAAGCAGATACAGCCCTTGCTTCATGGAACTTCCATGCTGGGGGGAGGTGGCAGAGCAGTAAGAAAAACATACAGTCGGCTGTGGCAAACGCCAAGAAGAACCAAACAGGGGAGGGCGCCAGACAGGAGCCCAGTGGCACAGGCCTCTAATCTCAGTGCCTCAGAGGAGGCAGGGGCAAGTGTGAGGTCTGCTTGAACTAGAGTAAGTTCCAGGCTAGCCCAGGAGACTTAGTGAGACCCTGGCTCATAACACAAAGTAAAAGAGGCCTGGGGCTGGAGCTCAGTGGTAGAGTGCTTACACGGCACCCATGAGGGCCTGGGCTCAGTTCTTGGTCTCTCGCTCTCACACACACACTCACTCACTCACACAAACACACTTATACACAAACACACACACATAAACACAAACATACACACACTCACATAAACATACACATACTCTCACGCAAACACACACACTCACACACACACACAAACATGCACTCACACATATATACACTCACATAAAACACAAACACATACACACACTCACACAAACACATACACACACTCACACACATGCAAGCACACACACTCAAACACAAAGAAACACACAATCAAACACATATCCATACTCATATACACACAACACATACACACACAAACATGCAAACACACATACACACACACGCTCACATACATGCAAGCACACACACTCAAATACACACACATCCATACTCATACACACAAACACAAAACATACATACAAGCACACACATGCACACTCACATAAACACACAGCACAAAGGGGACCGAAACTGGGAGATGAGGGCCAAGTTTGGATGCAAGCCCAGAGAAAGCCTCTCTGAGCTGACCTCTGAGTGCAGCCTCAGAGGAAATAGCTGCTGTGCACGTTTCCACAGCTGTGACTGGCGCTCAGTTCTCCTGCCTTACAGATGAGAAAGGGGGTCTGGAGTAAAACGGCTTGTTTCAAGTTACCTCGGACAGTGGACAGTGGACGGGCACTGGACTGTACCCAGGTCTAGAGTCGTCTCTAGGGACACTGGCACAACCATTCTTGACTGCCTGACATCCACCTTGCTTCTCTCCCTCACTAAAGCCAGATTTCTAAAGTCCCACAATAATCATGGGCATGGGGGGGCGTATGGAAGGACCAGGAGAGGGAGGCGACTGGGGCAGCCTTGCTCAGGGGTACTCTTAGCTCACTCGGGTTTAAAAGGATATGAGGAATGATTCTACATGCCCCCATTTTAAGGATGTTAAGTGGTCAGAGGAAGGATCCGTGCCCGTCAGCAAGCCCACAAGACAGACATCATCCATAGGTGAAGAAGAACCCTCTATCTACTCAGCCCTACCCAGTCCTGGAGAGGCAGGCAACTGGATGCCCTCAGAGCTGGTAGCCACTGGCGCTATCAATTCTGGCAACAATGGCCCTAGTGTCCTTCTGTGGGTGGCTGAAGTGTTCCTCAGAACTGAGAATTAAGTTTAAAGGGAACCAAAGGGGACCGTCCCTACCCTGCTCTTTCCCCTCCTTCTTCCCACATAATGGGAAACATCTCCCTCATTAGAAAAATAACTCATTTTTCTCGGAGGGCTGAGGCAGAGCGAGTCAGGCTGGGGAGCCTCGGGACACTAAATCCATTCTCCACCCACCTCAAGCTCAGATGGCTCTGGGCCCCAGAAGACAGAAAGGCAGGTACCATACTGGGGGTGGGGGGTGCTGCCTGGCCTCTCTTCACCCACCATCACATGAGACACTGGGTGGTGCTCAAACTGCTTAATTAGAACTGACTGAAGAAAATTTCCTCAGGACTTTCCTGAGTGAGCTCTGTGGGTGACTCACAGAGCTGGCCAGAGCCAGTGTGACATTCACAAAGCACCAAAGAGGGAAGAGCCTTCCACGGTTTGCAAGCTCCTTGGTGGAGGGCCATGATCTCAGGAGAGAGACGCAAGACGTGCTGTGTTTGGGAGTCTGCTTTCTAAAAAACGCACATGACGGGCAGCTAATGGCCCAGAGGTAAAGGTGCTTGTTAGGCAAATTTGATGACCTAAGTTCAAAGCCTGGAACCCACGTAAAGATGGCAGAGAACTGACCCCATGTGCCTTTCCCAGCACACAAACCACACAGAATCTTTAAAGACTTTTAAAAAGTAGTAGACAGGGAGCTGGGGTATTGGCTCATCAGTTAAGTGCACTGGTTGCTTCTTACAGAGGGACCTGGGTTCAATTCCCAGCACCCTCGTGGCTGCTCACAACCATCTGTGACTTCAGTTTCAGGGTATCTGATCCCCTCTTCTGATCTCAGTGGGCAGCAGACACACATGAAATGTACGAATATATACATGCAGGCAAAACATTCACACACAAAATAATATAAAATAAATACATCTTTTAAGCTGGGTGGTAGTGGCACATGCCTTTAGTGCCAGTACTTGGGAGACAGAGGCTGGAGGATCTCTGTGAGTTTGAGGCCAGCCTGGTCTTCAGAGTGAGTTCCAGGACAGTCAGGGCTGCACAGAGAAACCGTGTCTTGAAAATCCAAATAAATAAATCTTTTAAAAAAGAAAGAAAACAAGGAAGGAAGGAAGGAAGGAAGGAAGGAAGGAAGGAAGGAAGGAAGGAAGGAAGGAAGGAAGGAAGGAAGGAAGGAAGGAAAAAGAAAAGTCAGCCAAGGGCATTTTAAAGTTTGTCCTTTGTCTTCAGCTAATACCGAACCCTTAGCGCTATCTCTCTGGTGACTATGTGAATATCTGTAAACCCCAGGATTGCCCACTTGCATATGGCACAGCCCTGCCAGGGGCTCCCTCCATCCCAACCCCTTCCTGAATGCAAGTATGGAGCCAGGACATAGGTTGTATCCTCTGCGAAGTCCCTGTCCCTCCAGAGGGGAAAAGTAACAGCCACTGTGGAAAAGCATGCGTGCCCTAGGACAGAGCTGGGTTACCTCTCACTCAGCTCTGAACTTGCTCCCACGGCTTGCGCGCCTCTACTCCCCCCACCCTCCTTGCCACTCCCCCATCCCCCACTTCCCACCCCCATTGGCTCCCAGGCAGCCTTCTCCTCCTACTGCCCTCCCAGCTGTGGCCTTTCAGAGACCAAGCAAAAAACATCGAGGCCTGTGAGATGGATGCTCCTGGAGGGTGGGGGGTGGAGGGGGTGGGGGTGGGGGGTTGACAAAGCAGAGACTCATTGAGAATCCTGCCACCTCTTGGCTATGGGACTTTGGCCGGTTCCCTCACCTCCCCAGGCCTCCGTTTTCTCGTGTAAGTATGAACACAAGGCAGGCAGTCTCAGTTACTCAGGAGGCTGAGGGAGGACTGCCTGAGCGCAGATTTCAGGACCATGCTATGCATCGCAGCAGGAGCTTCTTATTGGGAGGGGGGTACAGTGGAACCCATTTCTTTTGGGCTAACTCTATAGGAAACAAACCAATGGATTTGCTCCTTAGTTCGGGGCTGGGTTCAGAGTTAATGCCTTATAAATCATGGTTTCAGGGGGCTGGAGAGATGGCTCAGCGGTTAAGAGCACTGACTGCTCTTCCAGAGGTCCTGAGTTCAAATCCCAGCAACCACATGGTGGCTCACAACCATCTGTAATAGGATCTGATGCTCTCTTCTGGAGTGTCTAAAGACAGCAATGTACTCACATTAAATAAATAAATAAATAAATCTTTAAAAAAAAAAAAAATCATGGTTTCAATTCCTGCTCCCTGGAGCAGACCGAGAACAAGACAGGGAGCTAGTAAGGACAAGTAGCATTAAGGGTCCTGGCTCCCGTCCTCCTGGTGCCAGGTGACATTCAAGGACACCTTGGCTTCTCCATGGAGAAGACATCAGGGGTCCCGTCCTCCTGGTGCCAGGTGACATTCAAGGACACCTTGGCTTCTCCATGGAGAAGACATCAGGGGTCCATCACTGTCCCCTTCTTTGCAACTTGACATTCTTTGCCCCCGTGCAGTGATTCCCATAACGGAGCCTCACCTTGGCCCAGTTCAACTTGCCTCCCCCCTGGCCCACAGGGTATGGGGACCTGAAGCTAGGGGACACTGAGCCTGTAGCCTTTGGTGTCCTTCCTGCTCCTCAGTCTCATCTTCTTCCGCCCCATGTCCTCGGTCAACGATGGCTGCTTCCCAAGCGAGTTACCTTGAGTTGCCATGGACAGGTGGGGCAGAAGAGGGATTGGAGGTTTTGTTTTCTGAGCACCTACTAAGCATTAGGCAGGTGTTGGAATACAGGACCCTGTGAGACTGAGGGAAGGGTGGTGAGGGGCTCCAGGTGTTTAAGCAAGTGGGGAAGCTAGTTTCCAGAGCATGGGAGCTGCGTCCAGGGACTGGGACAATTCCGGTGGCTAACGGACAGCAGCCTAGAGACTTGGTGAGGAAAAATAAGGCGGGGTGGGGGGGGACCCCAGAGAGAGCTGATGCAGGGGGATTCCCAACTGTTTGGCTTCCAGGAAGGAGGTAGAGGCAGAGTCCCAGGTGAACATTCTGGTAACTAAGCCCTGAGATGGCACTGACCAGAGAGAAGCAACCAAGAAGAAAACGGGAACACAAAAGTTCCTGCTGGAAGCTTCCAGCTCAGATTCATCAGATGGGGACTGGGCTTCTGAGGAGATCCCATAAGTCAGGGGCCCAGACTTTAGCCCTGCAGCTCCTTTCTGTGACAGAGACATCCTTACAGACCCCTAGGATCCCTTCCCATCCCCCAGGGAAGGGCTTTTTGAGCACTGTGGATCTAGTAGCCACCCCTACTACTTGAGGACCTCCCCGGTCCCAAAGTGCTGGGTCTCTCCAGGGTCACAGAGGTCACGGAGAAAGAATTTGGAGGTCAGAGTGCTGCCCCTCCCCCACTGGATGCTTCAAAGACAGAACCTCCGCATCAAGGCATTCACTGCCTTGAAGTCCCAGGCGCTGCGGGGGATGCAGGGGGTGGCGGTGGGGGGACAGCCGCCCGAGGCCAGGAAGAGAACTCCGAAAAGCAGCTGCGAGCAATGTGGATCCCAGTCTGGGTTTGGCTGGAAGGCCTTGGGGAGGGAGGAGCTTCCACCCAGCATCTGGGCTCTGCTGCTTCTGGCTGTGGCACCAGCCGCTCACACAACCCTACTAGGCTCTGTCCTGTCACCTGTCAAAAGCAGTGGGGTGGATCTCACCCTGTCTCCATCAATCACAACACCCTGATAACTCCATCCCTCCATATCTGCTGCCCCTCCCTCCTCTACCTTGCCAACCCCAGGCACGACCCTCCCCCAAACCCATCTTCACCCAAGGGCCAGAATGGGTCTGACAGAAGGCAAGAGAGATCTCGGCACTAATTCAACTCTTCCAGCTACCAATTTTTGCCTCTTCCTTTCAGGGCTTAAGTACGACCTCTGGCATGCAAGAAATGAAGTCTGACTTGAACGTACACACAGCCTCACGGCCCCACATTCAATGCTCTGGGAGTATTAGGGTCAAAGCTCTCACCTGGCTTAGAGGGCTTTGCAGGGCCCCAACCCCTAGCCATCTCCTGTTCCTCTCACCCTTATGTTGATTCCACAGAACAATATTATGTAGGTTATCCACCTCAGGGCTTTTACACACACATCAGCCTTTATGCTTACAGCACACGCCGTTCATAATCAGACAACCTATGTCTAGCTCGTACTGGGTACTCAATAAACAGTAGGCATCGTCACTGTTGTGATTGATTGATTGATTGATTGATTGATTGATTGATTGATTTGTATGTGTTTGTATGTTTGTGTAAAAGTCACGACTCAGTTCTCTCCTTATACCGTGTGTATGCTGGGCATAGAATTCACACTGTCAGGTGTGGTGACAAGCGTCTTTACCCACTGAGCAATCTTGCCAGCCCTTCACAGACACCATTAGTCTCCCTAAACTCAATGTAACGGTGGCTGGCAGCTTGAGGCCTCTCTTCCAGAGCTTCTATGCAGGAGGCAATAGGGTGCTGGGAAGTGCGTAGCCTCGGCAGCTCAGGGATGCAGGTTCTAATCTCAGCTCAGCCACTGTACTAGGTACATTTCCTGATGTTGAGATCAACTGCTGGGGGAAAAAAAGCAACGTAAGGGAGGCTTACAGTTCAAGACAGGATAGGGGCTCAGATGGCTCAGTGGTTTAGAGCATGCACTGCTCTTGCAAAGGACCCGAGTTCAGTTCTCAGAACCATGCTAGGCAGCAGACAGACATACCTGGAACTGTAGCTCCGGGGGGAATCTACATCTCTGGCCTCTGTGGGCACCTGATGCAGACAGACACACAGACACAGACACACAGATACACACACACACACACACACACACACACACACACACACACACACACATACACACACGGTAAGGAAGGCAGGAGTAGGGGACAAGTGGCGGCTAGTCACATTGTATCCAGGGTCTCCCAAAGACTAGCTCAGCTTTCTCTTTCTGGTTCAGTCTGGGACTTCCAGGCTTTGGAATGATGCTGTCCATGGTCAGGTCAGGTCTTCTCACCTCAACTAATCCAGGGTAGAAACTCTCTAACGGATGTGCCCAGAGGTTTGCCCGCTAGGTAATTCTACATCTCCTTAAGCTGACAGTCAGTATTAAGTATTACAGCCACTTTAAGCTGGCTTTAGGCACGCTGCCCAAACTCCCCGTGCGACCATTTCCTCCTGATTCCCAAAGTCGTCATGACTGTTAGAAAGGGAATCTCAAGATTCCCCACTTCTTTTACATTGATTTCCCCAACTGAGTGATATTCTGATGGTGGAAATGACAAAACTGAACACTGGGGACAGTGCTGGGTCACACACAAACAGCTGTATCACCAGCTGGAATTTCCCAAATGAAATCTGCCACCTCCACCAGGTGAGACTCAGGGAGTCAGCAGGAAATGCAGGTCCTGAACCCCATTCAAAACCCAATGAGTCAGGATCTCTGGAAAGAAAATAAAGATGCCCTGGTAGCCAGTATCCCTCTTGGTGGCCCTCCCACACACCTGAGAACCTGAAAAGCAGCTGTACAGTCTGCTTCCATGGCCCTAAAATCCCAGGCGGGCCTGGCACAGGCTGACAACACTGTCACTAGAAAGGTGTGTAGGGCTTGTCACATCCCAGGTTGTCCACAAGTCTCAGAGTTGGACCTGTCCAGTCCTTCTGCTAGCTTAGCCTGTGAAGTTGAATGCTGGGTTTATCTGTTAAAAGCAGCCTTCTCTGTGTCTAATGGCAGCTAATGGCCTCAGAGTTGATGCTATGAGCAGAGGAGGTGCTGGGGGTGGGGCAGAGGGTCCCCACAAAGCAAAACAGGAAATGCCTCCCTGTAGTCCTCCCTGGGACACCTCTGTGGCAACGGGCACTCCAGGGATGGAGTCAGTGCGTCCTGGAGACACCCCAAGCCCTAGGCGTCTACAGAGGCAGAGACTCTCCCTGGTGGAGGGCAGAAGTTTACCACGCACAGAGGCAGAGAGTTAAAGAGGAAGCAACTGGTGACTTGTCTAAGGCTCTGTGGAGAGACCAGGACGTAAGTGGCATCTCCCAGAGCAGATGTGCAGGCAGCAGAGCTGCCATGTCATGTGGGTGAGAGCGCAGGTTCTGCAGCTGGGTTGTCCAGGTCCACTTCCGGCTCTGCCACACCTGGCTCTGCCTGACTGGTAAACTTCAGGAGCAGGCTCAGACAGCTAATCCCTGGGTCCAGTTAGTTGCCTGTTCCTCTGGTTCTTTAAAGGTTCCCGCCCACACGCCCACACAATACCATCCGACAGCGTCCCTGCTGGCGTGTCTAGCTCTCCCACGGACCTCATTCCTGCTTCCTGGAGAGCCCAGACACCCCACGCCTGGCACCAGATGTTAGTTCTGTTAGAATCCCACCATTGTCTGCCTTCCAAGTTCCCTTCCTCCCCCTTCTAACTGCATCCGTCCTAAATCACCTTCCTCCCTCTGCGCTGCCCCTGGATTTGCTAGGGTTCGAACTTTTGGAATTGTTTTCTTGAGGGTCTCAATCTGTTCATTCCAGAGTTGCACTGAAGAAAGACTTCAGGAGACCTACTGCGACTTTCCTCCAATGGCGGAGGAAGCACAGGGTCCACACAGCTGCCTCCTCAAAATGACTGTGTAAACTGAAGTAAACTGAAGGAGAGTAATGACCAACACACACGGTGCTTGAGAACTTCGACTGGAGATCATGAGATGGCTCAGCCTCCACACACAGGCACACACACAAAGCACTTGGACTCTAGAGCCAAAACACCCAAGTTCAAATCCAGTTCCCAGAACTAGAAAGATGGCTCAGTGGTTAAGAGCACTCACTGCTCTTGCAGAGGACCCAGGTTCAGCTCCCAGCACCCACACGGCAGCTCACAACTGTCTGTAACTCCAGCTCCAGGGGATCCAATGCCTTCTTCTGGCCTCCTTGGACACTGAGCATATCTGGTGCATATACATACTTCTACATATACATATTATGTACATATCTACATGCAGGCTAAACATTCATATACATACAATAAAATAGATAAAATATTTGAAATCCAGTTTGGCCACCTTCTGGCTATGAAAGACCAGTAGCCCTCTGTGCCTCAGTCTCCCCAACTACAAAACAGGAATGATGGTAGGTGCCTTCTGGGGGAGGGGGAGGCTGATGGGAGGAGCCAGGAATTTATACCATAGCATGCTTAGTCCTGTGCCTGGCACACTTCGACCCTTCAACAGAATCCACCATTATCACAGAACTGCGAAGATGGGCGACCCCCACAGAAAGAACAAAGCAGCTCTGAAGCAGAGTCACTGGGCAGCCACCAAGAGCCTCCAACCAAGCCCTGAGCCTTCTCCAGAGCAACTTACCTGGCTGTCTTCATATTTCTGTCACTGTGATAAAATATCCTGACAAAAAGCTACCTAGGGGAGAAGGGTTTGTTTCTGCTCAGAGGACATTGGAGAAGGAGAAAGGAGAGGAAGAGAAGAGGAGGCCTCCATGAGTAGAGAGGGACCATGAGCCCATGGCCAGGAGAAACAGCAAGTGACAAAGGACATACAGCTGGGGTGTAAATGAGAACTGCTCCAGAACTCGTCCAATCCAGGCTTACAGCTTATAAATAAAATACCAGGCGTACATGTCTTTCATAGGGGCGAGCTAGAATATGGTAGTTTATATCACACAAGATGGACCACAACACGAATCTCCTCACCTCTCACCCGCATCCCTCAGGGTACCACAGAGAACAGCATGGGGACGAGTACAGCCCCTTCCGGCTCCCCAAAAGACGTCAGACAGGGCCCCGGGAATAGAGTTTGCCTTACAAGCAAGAAGATCTGTGTTCTACCCACACAAGAAAACCTGTGGGTGGGGCCACTCGGGAGCCATGGCTAATCACTCTTACAGAGGACTGGGGTTTGGTTTCTGGCACCCATATCAGGTGGCTTACAACCACTTGTAACTCCAGTTCTTGGAGATTCCGTGTCCTCTTCTGGTGTCTGTGAGCACCTACATGCATATGGTGTACATAGACTCATGTAGGCACATACAAGATAGATAGATAGATAGACAGACAGACAGACAGACAGGTCTTTAATTAAAGAAAGAAAAACTAGGCATGGTGGTGTGTACACGTAATCCCAAAACTAGGAAGGCAGGGCCAGGCAGATCCCTCGGACTGGATGACCAGATGGCCTAGGACTTGGCAAATCAGTGAGCGACTCTGTTTCAGCAAACAAAAAAGGAGGGCAGGGTAGACAGTGCACGCCCACGCATGTGCACACACATGTATGTGCACACACATGCACACGGATGCACACAAGTACAATACTTAGGTCAGAACCATCACAGTAGCAGTAGGTCCTCATTACTAAAGGCTCACTCTGTTCACCACCTCCAGGCCTGAGAACTTGTCTTTCATCCTCAACTGTGCCGCATAGTGGAAGGTGTTGACACTCATCCTACGTCAGAGAGGCCCATTCACCGAAGGACTCCACCTGGGACTCCGAGACAGAGGGAAAACCCTTGCCTGTTGGCCCCAGAAGCGACACTCTGAACAGAAAGAACACAGGATCAGGGACCTGGATCCAGCTCCCAGTCACTGGACTGAACTTGCTGGGTGACCCGTGACTAACTCTTGTCCTCTCTGAGCCCTTTTTTTGTGTTTAGTGTGCATATGTGTCTGTAGGTACATGCTCCCATGTATGTGTGGTGGCTTGAGGAGGACAGGGGTGCCCTTCTTTATCGGTTTCCAACTTTTCCCCTTGAGACAGGATCTCTCTGTGTACCTGGATCGGGTCGGCAGCTAGCAAGCCCCTGTGACCCTCCTATCTCTGACCCTCACGGTTATGTGAGGCCACGCCTATCTTTTTATGTGGTGTTGAAGATCTGCAGTCAGGCACTCATGCTTGAACAGCAAGCACCCCTATCTATGGAGCTATTTGTCCAACTATTCTATTCTTTGTCTCCCCAAGAGGAAGGAAGTCTAGAGGACACCTACATTCCATTCCCAGAGACTCCTGTTGCCCTCGCTTGCCCTCTTATGTCTCCCCCACCCTGCCCACTTCCTGGAAGCACAGGAAGAAGTCCACTGACCACCTAGATACTCGAGGAAGAAGTGTCATCAAGAAGGAACCACAAAGCCACAGAATTGCCTCGAGTAGGGCTGTAGTTGAGGGCGGAGAGCTGGTGTCCCTTGTAACCGTGGTCCCTGACCTCGTTTCTCAGTAGGTAGGAGAAGTAGGCTCAGGTCCTCTGGGTTCCTGGGAGCTGGGCGGTGAGAACTGTGTCACTGGGAGAACGGCAAGGCTGAGCCCAAGTGTGGGTTTGCGATGGCTCCGTCCAGCCAGTGACGACACCGAGCCTTTCTAACAAGAATGGCAATCTAGCAGTTTTTGGCATGGTCACTCTCTACTCTTCTCCATCCCTACAGCAGCTAAAACCCAGCCCCTGGAGCTACACCAGCACAGCCACACCCTTAGGTCAGGGCATGTCTCTTATTGGACAGGGCTTCTCTGCCTCCCTACGGTCTATCCGCCACATAACAGCCAGGGCCTTTCTGAAACAAACCCAAAGGAGTTGCTACATTGATGATCTCCAGGGACCTGACATCACTCTTAGAACGAAATGCCAATTCTTCACTTCCCCTCCAGATAAGGGCCTCCCTGACTAGTCCCTTCCTGTCCATCTCTTGCTATTCCTGTCCCTCAATGCCACTGTTCAGCCACCTCAGCTACCTCCCACCATGCCAAGTCCTAAGGCCCTGTCACAGACTCCATGCATCTCCTGCTATTTCTGCCCCCAAACTCCTCCTCCACATCTTTACCCTGCTGCCCTCCTCCCAACCGTGCTGCTTTGGCAACGAACTAGAGCCTCCACATCTCGGCCACTCTCCCATGTCTCCCATTTTGCTTTCTTCCCTCTCTCTGACATGATATCTCTGGTGGGTGGCACTGCACATGGTGTCAGATTTTCCCCTCACTGGACCTGAGCTCCTTGCAGGCTGGGATTTGATGACCACAGAGATCTTTGGTTCTTCCAACTCTGTAGGTGAAGATGGACTGGACTGCCCAAGGCCAGAGCCAGGGAGTGGTAGAACACACACCCAGGCTAGCCTGATGTCAAGGCTGTCTCTTCTAAATCTGCTCAGGTGCGGCAGACATGGGAGGCTATCAGGAAGGGATCCAGAGAGGAGAGCCCACCTCCTCTCCTAGGTCCTTCTGTTGAGGTTCAGGGCAGCTGGGGTTGAGGTTATCTTGACCCAACCCTGGAGGTAGGAAAGCCCCATTGATGGGAGCAAGTAGTCCCCAGAATAAGGGAGACCACCAGAAGCCAATGACGGAGACTTTCAACATGATGATTGGCAGATGGTGGAAACTCGGGGCGGGGGAGGGGAAAGTATGAGCCTAAGCCATACAGCCAATCAGTGGCAGGACACGCCTGAAGGTGAGGGGTCCTCTCCAGGGCCCGGCCCCCTCCCTAACCTGAGAAACACCAGGTACAGAGGAATCAAAATCTGGTAGAATGAAGCTCAGGGTTTGCCAGGCCCCGAGGGCAGGGGCGGGACTAGTAAGGAGGAGCCAGGGGCTGAGACAAACAGACCCTGGAATCCTGTTCTGGGCCAAGCGCTGGGCTGGTGACAGGGAAGGGAATGGTATACTCTGAAACAGAACACCCACGCCAGAGGACAGTGTGGCAGCTACGTAACTCAGACACGTATGGACACGATCAAGAGTGTCACATTGGCCCCAAACGGAGAGAGCAGCCCAAATGTTAGTCACAGATACTTACGTTTATCTACCCAACAGGACACACAACTCAGTTTAACAAAGAGCAGATTCTGGAACATGCACGAGGAAAGGTCCCTCAGAGACACTTGGTGGTGTCTCTGAGCTGATGGGAACCAGGCCCCGAAGAGCTCTCATGTGTTGACACTGTACAGACACCCACAACCAAACAGTGGATGGAGATTGGGGATTCCTATGGAAGAATAGGTGGAAGGATTGTGTGTCCCCAAAGGGTTCAGGAACTCCACAGGAAGTCCAAGAGAGACAACTAACCTGGACCCTTGGGGCCAGTCTGAACTCCGACCAAAGAACATACATACACGGGCTGGACCTAGGCCTCCCCGCACATATGCAGCAGATGTGCGGCTTGGTCTTCATGTGGGTCCTGAACAACTAGTGTGGGGAGCTGTCCCAAAAGCTGTTCCCTGTACATGGGATATGTTCTACTAGCTGGGCTGCCTTGTCTGGCCTCAGTGGGAGAGGATGTGCCTAGCCTCACAGAGATTTGAAGCGCCAGGGTGGGGAGGATGCTCAGAGAAGGGAGGGGGAAGGACTGGGGGGGGGGAGCAGTAAGCAGGATATAAAGTGAGTAAGTTTTTAAAAAATTAAATTAAATAAAAAACTAAGACTTGACACTGATGAAGTCCATACCAGGCAAAGAGAAGAGACAGCACTCAGGCCTGGGACAGCCTGTCTGTCATGGGGGACTGATGGGCAGGCCTGTGGGAGCTGTGGAATCTATCTTGGTCCAAATGTTATGCAGAGGAACCCACTGTTGAAACCAGGCTGCGTGTGCCCTGGGACCACTGCTCATACTTATGGTGGCCCAAGATATCTGGGCTAATGTCATCTTATCACAGTTGGGCAGTGACAGCGGCTGGGCTCTCTGGAGCCCCCGGACTCCCCAGCACTGAACTAACTGGGCTTCTGAAACAGATCTGTTCTCACTCTTGCAACTATTGTCCAGAAAAAGTCCCAACAGTTCCACATTAAAGAGGAAACCAAGCTCAGAGAGAAGGCACAGAGCAAGAAGTTGACATAGCAGAAAGGACTAGAGGCATAGCTTAATGGGTAGAATGCCCAGCATGGGTGAGGCCCTGGGTTCTATCCCCATCCCTGCTTAAACCTGCAATCCCAGCACTCATGAGGTAAAAGTAGGACAAGTGGAGACCCAAGGCCCACTTCAGCCTCACAGAGTGATCAGGCTGCACAGAATGATCCAGGACAGCCTGGGCTACATGAGACCAAATCTCAATTGTTAAATAATTTTTTAAAAAAGTGATGAAACCAGGCTGGGAGATGGTGGCACACGCCTTTAGTTCTAGCACTCAGGGGGGTGGGGGGGGGGCAAAGGCAGGAGAATCTCTGAGTTCTAGGCCAGCTTGGTCTACAGAGCAAGTTCCAGAACAGACAGCACTACACAGAGAAATGCTGTCCAAAAAAAAAAAAAAGATTAGATCCTGGGTTTACTAAACTCCAAGTCCCACTCCTGAGACTCCAGTCCCCCGGGCCCTGCTGTGCCCTGTCCCACTCTCAGAGGCTGTTTGCCCTTAAGCCTGTCAGAGCCCCCTGCAGTCCCTTCTCCGGGCAGAGGGGGCTGGACCACTCATGGACTCAATGGACTCCATGCTACAAAATAATTGCTTAGGAAATGAGTCCTCCCTCCCTCCCCTTGAGAAACCTCTACCCTCTGCACCCCTCTCCCAACCACACAGCAATGAGGTCATTTCAGTCCTGGACCTCAGCCCATTTATCAGGAGCTCTAGCTTCTGACTGGGGTGGGGGTGGGGTGTCCTACTCAAACCTGGCCTTTCCAAGCCCAGTGCCTGGCCCCAGACCACTGGGAGGCCTTGAGGTTAGAGTCCCCACCCTTGGCGCACGCAAGCCAGCGTCTGGATTCAGAGAACCATAAAACATTTCTTTGGAATAACAAGGGCTGCCACAGCCATTTCTCTGTCTTTTCCTGCGCCAGCTCTACTGAGCATATCCTCACTAACCATCCAAAGCAGGGGCTATGCAGCCCCCTCCACAGTGCACAAGGCCAGAGCTCAAGGGGCATATGAAATACGCCCACCATCAGGCGCACACATGGTCAAGGCTGGGCTCAGTATGCTTACTGCTCTACAAGAGGTGCCTGAAAAAGGCTGTTGATTGTCCCAGCCATGTCATTTTGCAGATGGGGAAATTGAGGCCTGGGAAGAGAGAGTGTCTTAGTGGGGTCTTTGCACTTGGCTTGGATTCTCCTCACTCTTGTCTGGAGCACCTGCAGGGGCAGCAGGTGGGAGGGGGAGGCCCAGGCTCCAGGCAGAAGTAAATATTGACATGCTGTGTTTACACTGTAATCTGAGTCCTCCTGGCTGCCGCCCACACCCACACCAGCACAGCCAAGAAGGCAAAGGAGCAGGCCAGGAGGTGGGCTTGGAGAGGCCTCTTCTGGGCCGGAGGCTGTGCCATCTACACACAGGAGGCATTTGGTTAGAAATCCAAGGGCACCTCCAGGGGCCTAGGCAGTGCCAGACTTGGAGTGTCACTGAAGCCAGAGAGACGGGAGGTCGCACTGGGTCCCTGTTCTGGCTCAGCGCTCATAGCGGTGGGACCCAGACCCACACCCACGAATAGACAGCAAAAGTGTTTCTGTCAACAAAACAAAACAAACAAACAAAAAACAGACCACCAGTCTTTCAGCCTGGCCAGCACCCTGTCCCAGGAGTCCCCAAGTCTGCCTGTTGCCCAATAGTAACGTCTTCCATCTCCAGGGGCTTTCTCGGGAAGGCTAAATGGAGCGGCAGCTAGGGGCCAGAGCCTTCTGGTATCCAGTTCAAGTCCTCAGCTTCCAAAGCAAACTCTCAACATCTGCTTTCACCTCCCAGACCTAAGATGCCTTGTCCCTGGGCTTGAAGAGAAGACGAAAGTGTGAAAGGGGGAGGGGCAGAAGGGGCTCCCCACTGCCCTTAGAGTAGAGACCCAAACCCCTCACTTGGTCCTCCCTGAGTGCGCCCGCTCTGGCCAGCTGCCAGACACCAGCCTCGGCACCCTGTGTGAGTGAGCACCAACTGCCTCATCTTGGCCTGCACAGCATCTCCGCCTGAAGCCCCGCCCTGGTCCTACTCAAGCTTCTGTGTCGATGGTGGTGCTCGGGCCGAGTTTTTTAGTTTTCACTACGTACTTCTGGCAATCCTCTTGCCTCTGTCTCTTCAAGGTGGGATTATAGGCTTGTATCACGAAGCCGGCTCCACTCATTCATTCCTCCGGCTGTAGCGTGAGGTTGGAAGAATGTCAGGTCTCACAGAGCCGCTACAGATCCCCAGTCCAGGTTCCTCATCCCCACCCCACCCCCATGTCTCCATAGCAACAAGAAATGCGCTTGTCATTTCCTGCCCATCGGCTTGCCTATCCGACTGTGGCAGAGACCTGTCAATCTCAGCCACACTGACCACAGCCCAGAGCCTCGTAGTGTCCCAGACTGACTTGGTAGCTGCGTACACTGATAATGGACGGCCAGGAACACACAGTCACTGGAAGTGGACCCGACGGAGCAGACACGCAAAAACTATTGGCTGATGGTTTCCCTCCTTGTGGGCACCTCCTGCTCTCCAAGCCCTCCACTCCTGAAAGGGTGGAATTCTCTGTGGCTCCTAGAAACTGGGGTCATTCTCTTCCAGAAGGCTACGGGATCCTTCTTTACTAAAAACTGGGGCAATGCAAGCAACCATTACTGCTTGGCTACTCAGCCATGAACAAGCGTAGAAACATGAAAAATCCAGTGTAACCCGGTTTCCAGGACAGGCCTGCTGCTCAGGGCAAGGTGATTGTCACCATACTCCCAGAACGCCTCGCCTCTTATCTTCAAATAATAAATAACACTGTCCCTTGTATCTTTAATAACGTCCGCATGTTTCTATGTGGGTACGTTATGATAACATCCTCAAAACCAGAAAACGTCTGTCTGTCCCACACGATAGGAAAGGAAGCACAGAGAGGGAAGATGCCTGACCTAAGGGTCACACAGCAAACTCACAGGACACAAGGATTTAAATTAGGGTCCTGGATCTGGTCTTCAACCTCCGCCCAGTGAAGATGTCCCTCCTTTAGTAGGGGCCCAAACACAGTCACCTTCCCCAGTGTGGAATGTGAGCGACTAGCTCCCGAAATACCATAACCAGAACAGTGTGAGAGTTTGAGCTGTCTCCTCCTCAGCCCCTCTGCCTGGTTAGTCCCCCTAGCATCTGGCAGGCTCATGCCTTCTCCCCACTGCCTCGCTCTATGCCCCTGGACTACCTCCTTCCCACCTCTGTGCCTGCTGCTGGGTGCTTTGAGGACAGCTGGAGGTAGGAGATATAAAAAGCCTCTTGGGAGCCTTCATCCTACAGTTTTCGATGAGGGCGGACAGAGGGAGGAGTATGCGGGGGCGGGGGTGGGGGCTTCCGACAGGAGGCCATTAAGAATATTGCTGATCTTCTGCCAAGAGGTTAGGGACCTGGGTGGAGAGCTGGGAGTACCAGGGAGATCCAGTGCCAACAACAGGAAACAGCCTGGACAGGGCAAAGGAACCCCATTAGGAACCTGGGGGGCAGAGGAAAACATGGGCTCTCTGCTGGGGGGGTGGGAAGCTGGATTTAAGATTCAGAAGTAGCCCTGAATTCCAGCCCCTTTGGGGAACAATGGCAAGAGAACCAGCAACAGGGGAACCCAAGGAGGCCTGACGTCAGCCCTCTCCTCACCGACTCCTCTCCTCTCAGACTCACGGTGCATCAGCACTGTATCTCAGCAGACTACATTGGGCTCCTGTCTCCCTTCCCGGGCAGGGCAGTAGAGGTCTCTACTCTAGGTCCCCCACTGTTTCCCACGCCCTCTTGCCTGTTCCCACATACTTGTGGTAAACCAGCCCCATAATGATCCTGCACGGATAGTCTGTGTCCTCACACCTCTGGTCTGATATCGCCCAGGTTCCCCCTAACTAGATCATGTTTTCTTATTCAGATTACATCGCCTTAATGGCATAGCCACCTCTCCAGCCAGAAGGGAACCCTTGCTGGGCATGACATAGCCACCTCGCTGAAGGACATGGTCTCTGGCCTGAGAACGGTTAGGGACAGGTAGAAGCCCCGTCCACACTGTTTGAGTCACTTCTTCTTGCCTTGTACAAGGTCTAGCACAGAACAAGCATCCTATAAGTCTCCATTAAACAAGAAATAAAACACTCTGTTTAGATCACTGTCTCCCAAACATGAACCGTTCTCTCAGACCAGCAAATAGGTTGGATGCTTAGCAGAACTTCCCAAGGTTGTAAAAGAAAGTAAATGGTATTCAAGCCAAACACTCTCACTTGGATTTATCTCAACCTGATCCCCAGAGCATCCTGAGAGATAGGAACCATTATCATCTCTTGATGGGGACAGTGCACAGTGGGGTCATAATACAACCTGACCGAAGTCCCTGTGCAGAAATGAAGAACCTGGGATTAGAACTCAAATCCGTTCAGGGTCAAAGTCTACGGTCTTTCTGATGGGCTGGGAAGCTTTTCAGGCCAGAGACGGCTCAGCCAGTCAAGAGCAGTTGTTGACCTGGAATCCAAGCACCTAGGCTATGGCTCATAACTATTACTCCAGTTACGGGGGATCCAACACTCTCTCCCGCCCTCCGCAGGTACCAGGCTCACATGCAAGTAAAACACTCATACAAACAAAATTAAAAATAATTTTTTAAATGTTCCCAGGGCAGGGTGGGTTGTTAATTAGTTGGTTTATTTGAGCTCAGGCTGCCCTTGAGCCCAAGATCTACCTGCCTCAGCCCCCCAAACACTGCGACCAGAGCATGCACAACCACACCAGACTTTGGTGCTTTGTAAGGAAGAAAACGGTCCTCTTTGTGAGTGGCTCAGGCCAGGGTGGGAACAGAGACAGAGAGGATGCGTGATCTCAAAGTCTCTCCCTCTTTTATAGTTCTCTCACTTCCTCAGGCTTTAAACCAAGAGCTAACTGGTCTACAGGTGACGTATTCCCTGGCCACCAAACTACCCAAGCAACACATCCCTGGGAGATTCTGAATGAGGGAGGTAAGTCGGGTCCAAGATGATCTCTGGGCACCTTGGGGGAAGAATTAAGTCATCAGTCTCTAGAGAGACAAATGTCTCACAGGAAAGATGCCAGCGGGTAATCGAGAAGAGGGATGTCTAAGGGGGACTTAATTTCTGATCAGACACGGGTTGGTCCTGGGGCTGCCACTGAAGCATCTCCAGCTCTCTCCATGGTATCCCCCCATTCCTCAGTGAACCCCCTCAGGCTTGAAAGGGACATCACAAATGTAGGCAAGACTCTGGGACCAAAAGGCAGAGAAGCCAGGCAGATCTCAGGCCACACAGGGAGTCCTGGGTCTAGTACACACGGCAAGAGTCCAGCTCTAGGGGATGCAATCAGAGGTCCACAGGGAGAGAAGCAAGTGGCCCTGGGTGTGATGGAGAGGCAACCTGAAGCCTTGGCTCCAGGCCAGAGTCAACTCAACTCACACCCTGAAACTCTCCAAAGTAGCCAGGACTGGAGTAGATGGATGTCAGGCTTGAGGCTTGAGCCCCCAAAGAAATCTTCTTCCTCAAGGACCCCTTTACCCTTGTGCTTTTGCCCATAGGAGTCAGCACTTGGGCCCTCCTATGAGGTTTCCTTACTGGGAGATGCTGGGAACACCAGATAACCCTCAGAACCTCAGACTGTCCCCTCCTCTCTGAGGTATCCCTCCCCTTCCCACAAGCCAGGCAGCCACTGCAGGATCAGTCATAGGAGAAAAGTGCCCTAGTCTCCCACGATGTCTAGAGCGTTCTAGAATCCCAAACCCACTTGAACTATGCAGGGTGTGAGCTCAACTCTAGCTGAACCCTGTCGTCTTTGAATCGACCCGGCCTAGCTGCCCACGGTCTCCACGCCAAGCCAAGCCAAGCTCAGGGGCTTGCACACCCCAAACCTATCTCACCAACTGTCCCCCGAAATCGGGCACGCGATCCCGAGTCTTCCACGCCAGGAGCAGCTCAGTAGCCCAGAACCAAGGTCCTCGCGGACCGGACCCCCCCCCCCCCGCCCGGTCCAAGCCAGGGAACCGCGGGACGCGGGCCTCAGCTCGCCACGAACCAGCCAGGGTGCCATCGCCGCGCCGCTGCCGGGACCGTCGGGGCTGCAAGGAGCCGCAGCGGGCTGCGGGCGTACTCACCATCGCTCGCGGGCTCCGAATGGCCCGGCTTTGGATGCACCTCCCGCTAAGGCTCCGGCTCCGGCTGCGCTGCGCTCTACGCTCCGACCGCACAGCTAGCTGCCGGGGCGGCGCGCGCGGCTAGGGCGCCCAGGCCAGAGGGCGGGGCCCGTCGCGAACCAATACTGAGGCGCGGGGGCTGCGGGCCCCGAAGAAACAGCCAATCAGGAGCGTAGGTTGGACTCCCCCACCTCCGCGGGGTCCTTAACCCTCGGTTTGCTGGAGCGCTGGCTACTCCTGCTGCCCCGGATACCGGTGGGTCCAGGGGTGCAAGCCCGAACCTCCAGCTTGACGTGCCTAATCTAGACCTCGCTGGGACCCGCTCGAGGGACACACGGAGCCGGCGTCTGGCCCACCTGTGCCCAGATGGGTCTCTGGGAGCCTAGGCGACCTTTGTCTCCTGCCTGGCGCCTGCACTGTAGTATAACCCTGGGCACTGCAGCTGTGGGGTGTGTTTGTGTGCAAGAAGGAAGAAGGGCAGAGAGGAGACAGAAAAGGGGGAAGGGATGAATTTCACATGCCTGTGTGTTTATGTGGAAAGACAGAAGACTATATTTGGGGTGTGGGTGTGTGTGTGCGCGCGCGATTCAGAGAGGAGCGAAGGAAAGAGAAGTGGAATAGAATGAAGGCCCAGTAGCGTGGGCACTTAATACCTCCAGTAGAGAAACTTTCTCCTTATGTCTGCTGCGCAGGTGCAGAGGAGGAAAGAACAGGAAACCGTATGTACTGAGTGAGCCGTGTATTTGTGACCTGTTGAGCACGCATGTGGGTGGGGTAGAAAGAGGCTTTGTGCCCTTGCTGTGAAAGAGTAGCCGACGGTGAGTCCCCTTTGGTGTACACGTACGTTGGAGCGTGCAGTTGAGGGAAGTAGCAGCGATTTACCACACGTTGTAGATGGCTCAGTTTGTGAGTACAGAGAGGTCAGGGTGGTAATGTGTGTTTTGTTTGTGTGACTTTGTTGTGTGGCTGGTTTGTTTTGGTTTCTTTAAGACAGGTCTCGGGGCTGGAGAGATGGCCAAATGGTTAAGAACATGTAGGGGGAGTGGAGGGTCCCAGTACCAGTATAGCTCACAACTGCCTGTAACTTCAGCTGCAAGGGACCCAATGGCCTATGCTGGCATCTACAAACACCTGTATTCACATGTGCACATACCAACACATACATGTAATTAAAAATAAAACTGCCAGACAGTGGTGGTGGCCCTTGCCTTCAATCCCACCACTTTAATCCCACAGGAGGCAGAGGCAGGTGGATCTCTGAGTTCGAGGCCATCCTGGTCTACAGAGCAAGTTCTAGGACAGCCAGGGCTACACAGAGAAACCCTGTCTCAAAAAACCAACCAACCAACCAACCAACCAACCAACCAACCAGAGATGGGTCTCAGTAACCTAGCCCAGGCTAGCCCAATCCTACCTCTGCCTCTGGAGTGCTTGAGGTTACAGGTGTGCCCACCCCCCCCACTTGACTTTGGTCATTCCCTATATTTGTATGATGCCAAGAAAAGAAACTAATGTATAAGGGCTATGAGATATATAAGACCCATCCACTTGGCAGGGTTGAGTTTTCCACTGTGGAGGTCAGGTACAGGGAGGAGGTACCAGAGTTTGTACATTGGCGGCAGCAGCAGAATTCATGGGCAAGAGGGCAAGCTGTGTTGTGTTGTACATGGGTGGGCCTCAGGAATGCCTAACGTGTCAGAGCTCATCTATGAGACAGATCATGTATACATACCATCAGCCCCTGACCTATCTCTTCTCTGTTTGGTTTGTTGTTGTTGTTGTTGTTTTGGTTTTGAGCCAAGTCTCTTGAAACCCAGGCTGGCCTCAAACTCCTTGTATAGTTTGAAAGTGGGAGGTGTCTTGGGACTTCTGATCCACTTCCCAAGTGCCTAGATCACACGCATTCACCATCATGCCCTGCTTATGAGGTGTTGACTTGCTGCATGCTGGGCAAGCCCTCCACCAACTATGCCTCAGTCCCAGGCTGGTTTCAGCTTTTCGGCTCCTTCTCAAGTGACTTCCCAGGAGTCTCAGGGTGCCACTTGGAGAGATCTCTTAAATCCAGGAAGATGTGAAAGCCTACCCAGTTACTTGTTAGTACATGGCTATGAGGACTCTGTCCTCTCTGAACCTTAGTTTTCTCTGTAAAATGGGATTCCAAGCCGTCTCATTCTCCCACTAGGAAAGCTTTAGGAAGTCTTGCCTGCTGTGTGTGCTCTGTCGCCTGCTACAAAACCTGAAGCCCACTTGTTCTACTTATGAAAAAGTTCAGGGGCTGTTTGTGGTGGTTATCCTGGCACATGAAAGGCAGAAGCAAGAAGATCTCTGTGAGTTTGCAGCCAGCCTGGTCTGCATAGTGAATTCCAGGCCAGCCAGAGCCACAAAATGAGACCCTAGAAAGAAAGAAAGAAAGAAAGAAAGAAAGAAAGAAAGAAAGAAAGAAAGAAAGAAAGAAAGAAGCAGAATGAAACCTGTGTTGTCGTTCTCAGATTCAGTCTTATGTCACTTTAAAGGGGGGATGACTGACAAGTATTTCGGAAGCTTCTGGTCTGCTTTGTGATGTCATGGCTTAGGGACACAGAATGAATGTGCTCAGGTAGGAAAAAATCCTTGAGCAGTCTCATAGCCTCTGTGTGCCCTTTGTTCTCCAGTACAGTCCAACAATAAATCACAAAGAGGGTGTGGCCGTGGCACAAGCCTGCAGTCCCAGCACAAAGGAGGTAGAGGCGTCATAAGCAGGCTAGCTTAAGCTATGTAAGTCCAGGCCAACTTGGGCTACATGAGATCTTATTTTAAAACCAGAGAAGAAAAAAAAAAAAAAAAGGTCAAGTCTCATGACCACATTTTGCCCACACACACCATAGACATCCTGGAATGTTCTATCACTGGCGCAAGACATGGGCCAGCAACAGCAAGTTGTGGTCCTAGCCCTGTGAAGGTGTGGAGAGGGCCTGGTAGGATGGCTCAGTGGGTAGGGTGTTGGCCACCGAGCCTAATGACTTGAGGTTATTCCTGGAAACTCACGTGGTGGAAAGAGAAAACCGACTCCTACAAATCATTCTCTGACCTTTTCCATGTGCACTGTGACACGTGTGTACACACATGGAGAGACATGGACACACAGAGAGATACTCATACTCCCACACCATACACAGAGACACATATACACACTCACACACACACGGAGACACATGGACACACATAGACACATACAGAGAGACACACATACTCCCATACCATACACAGAAACACACACACTCACACATGAGAGACACACATAGACACACAGAGATACACATTCACACACACTCACATTCACACACACATACACCACAGACACACACAAACACAGAAAGACACACAGACACAGAAAAAGGCACATATATACACAGAGACACACACACACACTCACACACATACTCTCACACCACAGACACATGGACACACAGAGACACATGGATACACACACAGACACTCACATATTCTCACACCACACATACACACATAGTCACACAGAGAGACACACACTCACACACATTCACACACACACTCACACACATACAACACAGACACACATACACACAGAGACATACATACTCTCACACCATACACACACACATACACACACAAACACAGAAAGACACACAGACACAGAAAGAAGCACACACACACTCATACACATACTCTCACACTACAGACACATGGACACACAGAGACATACGGACACACACACAGACACTCACATATTCTCACACCACAGACACATGGACACACAGAGACACACGGACACACACACAGACACTCACATATTCTCACACCACAGACACATGGACACACAGAGACACACGGACACACACAGACACTCACATATTCTCACACCACAGACACATGGACACACAGAGACACACGGACACACACACAGACACTCACATACTTTCACACCACACAGACACACGGACACGCAGTAAACACGGAAGTACATAAGAAGGCAAAGGGGAGGTGCTATGCCTTCCGTTCTTCCGGAGCACGTGGCTGGGATAGACCGTGCAACCTGACAAAGCTACTTGTTGGGCCAGCACTGAAACCAGGAGTAGACCGTGGAGACTTCCTGATTCCATGACCAAGGCCTGTCTGCGACACCCACTCTGGTCAACTGCAGCGGCGGGGGCAAAAGGAGGGGTCAATGTGACGAGCCTCTGGCACCCCGAGCCTCACCCAGGGATCTCAAGGTCACTTCATCCAGAAGGCTTTCTGAGAACCCAGGGATGCCTAGCTTTTACCATGAGCCAGACATACCCGTGGCTGGTGCGCCGTGCTGTTGTCTTGAAAACTCTGACAGTTCTGAAATGGAGGGACCGTGATTCAACCTGTTTCCCTGTCGCCAGTGAGAGAGTAAAAGAAAGCAGCCAGTGCGTCTCCACACCAGCTCATGCCAGGAGTCCAGCACTTGGGAAATGGAGACAAGAAGATCACAGGTTCAAGCCCCGGGCCTGAGAGATGGCTCAGGGGTTAAGAGCACTGGGTGCTTTTCCAGAGGAGCCGGGTACAATTCCCAGCACTCTCTCAATGGTCACAACCGTCTGTAATTCTGGCGCCCTCTTCTGGCCTTCCTGAGTACCAGGCCTGTGCCTGGTTAGAGGCAAAACACCTATAAACATAAAATAATAAAATTAAACTGGATTGGGATGTCCCACACCTTTAATCCCAGCACTGAGGAGGCAAAGGCAGATGGACTTCTATGAGTTCAAGACCAGCCTGGTCTACCCACTAAGTTCCAGGACAGGGCTACCTTGCAATTTTTTTCTTTTTGAATAAGCAACGAGATTCCATCCCCCTAACTGCTAAAATGTATGATCTCCTTCCTATGCACCCACCACTGGGCCAGGTACTCTGTATGAATCCATTTATGTCTACAGTAACTCAATGGATACAGATATCCCCATTTCACAGATGAGAAATCGAGGCTGGAAAGGTAGAAGCACATGTCTAAGGCCACATGTGGGGAAGCTGGCACAAAACAACTTGTCTATCATTTTTAATCTGATAAATGTTTTCTCCTATGTTTTTACGCGAGCTGCTTCATACCCTCTTTATGATTGTGTGGAGATAGATAAATAGGAGGGGAGGCAGGCATGTGCCACCATGTGCCCAGCTTCATAGCCCTCTTCTGGGTTGTCTCTGGTCTCTGTATTGAGCAGCTAGCTGGAGCTGAGTTCCAGGGGGGTCATCACTCCACTGGGAGAACTGAGTTCAGTTTTCTGGAGGAGCCATTGATGAGACCCCTGCTATGCTTGCAAACAGCCTGGAGCCAGGAAGTAGCTGAGAAAGCAAGCAGACCAGGGTGCATCAGGCCAGTGGGGGAGATGTGTGAGAGTTAGCAGGTTACCTCAAGGTAACCAGGGGGTCCCAGAAGGGGCAGTGCGGAACGCCACCTTCTCTCGTGCCCGTGAAGCCTGCGGACAGCAGCTCTTAAATACAACCCCGCCCAGTAGAAGGACTAAGTAAGGATGCTATTCCCAGGAACCGAGTCACCCTAGAGAGACTAGTAGTATCCTGTGCATCCCCTCCTTGCCTCAGCCGTTGGGATGCTCTTAGACTAGTTGTCTCTTTTGGTTTCAGTGACTAATTCAGTCTTTATTGATTTGCTTGTTTCATGTAGCCCAGGCTGGCCCGGAACTCCTAAACCTCCTGCCTCTACCTCCCTAGTGCTGAGACCACAGGTGTGTGGGCCCACACCCACTTCTTTAAATCTGTATGTGTTTACTTCAGTGCTGGGGCTTGAACCCTGGACATCATACGTGCTGGGGAAACACTCTAAGGATGTTATTTCAAGGAACCGAGCTACATCCCCAGCCCTCCGGAGAGGTTTCTTTCCATTTTTCTTTTTGTTTATTTTAGACAGGTGCCTCTGATTATAGCTGTGCTGGAATTTGGGACCTTCCTGCCTCCACCTCTGGGTTTACAAGCACAGTCAGGCCAGGCTCCTACTTCCTGTCAATTTTTTTCCTATCTTGTTTGTTTTGTTTTAAATTTTTGTTTGTTTTAAAGATTTATTTATTTATTTATGTATATGGGGTACACAGTCACTGTCTTCATGCACACCAGAAGAAGGCTTCAGATCTCATTACAAATGGTTGTGAGCCACCATGTCGTTGCTGGGAATTGAACTCAGGACCTCTGGAAGAGCAGCCAGTGCTCTTAACCACTGAGCCATCTCTCCGGCCCTCCTTTTAATTTTTAATTGTTTTTATTTTGAAAGGGGTGGTTGAGGCAGGTGCTTACTATGTAACCCAGGCTGGCATAGAATTCATGATGTATACCAGACTAGCCTTGAACTCACGGCAATCCTCCTGCTCCCATCTCCCAAATGCTGAGATTCAGAAGCACATTGCTACATCTGTGCTCATTTTCATTTGAGGACTAAGGAGCAGGGTTTCACTGTGCAGCTCTGACTGGCTTGGAGCTCACCACTATGTAGACCAGGATGGCCCCAAACTCACAGAGGTCCTGCCTCAGCCTCCAGAGTGCTTAGACTAAAGGTGTGTGCCACCAGCCCGGGTTTGAACTCTGTGTGTGTGTGTGTGTGTGTGTGTGTGTGTGTGTGTGAGAGAGAGAGAGAGAGAGAGAGAGAGAGAGAGAGAGAGAGGGAGAGAGAGAGAGAGAGAAATGATTCCAGGTTGACCTTGAACTTCCGATCCTCCTGGCCCTACCTCCTGAACTCTAGAATTACAGGAGTGTGCCACCACACTGAGTTTATTTGGTGCTGAGTTCCTAGGACTTTGTCTATACCAAGCAAGCCCTCTATATCACTATGTATCAAGTTCAAGGCCATCCTGGGCTTCAATGAGCTCTACTTTTTTTCTTTTAAATTCACAAAGTGAACGAGCTGATTAAGAGTGAGACAGAGGCAGATTGTTGGATA
>CM052702.1:125532352-125611036 GCA_028551405.1 Uromys caudimaculatus
GGGGTCGCGCCATCCCGAGATTTGAGCGAGGGTCTCCCCAGCTCGGGGGTCTTTCAGAGGCAGGTGGATTTCTGAGTTCGAGGTCAGCCTGGTCTACAGAGTGAGTTCCAGGACAGCCAGGGCTACACAGAGAAACCCTGTCTCGAAAAAACAAAAACAAACAAAAAAAAAGACCAAACATTGTGGTAGAGGCCTTTAAGGAGGTGTTAGGCGTTTTGTTTAGAGGCGGGGTCTCATAGCCATGGCTGGCCTGGAACTAGTTATATAAACCAGGCTGACCTCAAGCCCCAGAGATCCATCTGCCTCTGCCCCGGAGCCAGAGACTAACGGGGCACAGTCACAACTGACCCAGTCTGGAAGCATGACACACCTGGGTATCAAGGAGCCTGCTGACTCAAGCAGGCAGTTTCACATGGCAGTGTTAAGTTACGACCACTAGATGGCACCAAAACACAAGGGACTCAGCCCTGGGTCCACATCTTGGTGATTGGTCTCCCTAAGCAAAAGAGCCAGCGTTCTTAAGGTAAGAGGTGCTGGGGCTGACAGGACCCAGCCCCACTCATTAGACATTAGAAGGCAGACCGTTAAGAAATCCTGGACTAGGCTCCTGAAGATGTAACATTCTCCCCTCCCCCACAGCTTCCTGACTGGGGCATGTTACTTTCGATCTCTGAACCCTAGTAGTGACAAGAACGGAGGTTATGTTCCAGGCTGAAGCCCCACATCACCCTCATTTTAGAAACCAGCTGGCCAGTATGGAAACTCAGAACTCAGGGTTTTCAACTGGAATTCAATCGCCACTCCAACCCCCAACGGTAACCCTGGCTGCCATTAGAGTCGCCTGGGAAGGAGAGAGCCTCAGTGGAAGAACGGCCTCCGTCAGATTTGGCCTGGAGCCTTGTGGGGGGATGGGCATTTTTAAAATTGCTAATTGATTCTGGTGAGCCCAACTCACCTTGTGTGGTGCCACCCTTAGGCAGGTGGAGTGGGCTATATGAGAAAGCAGGGGGCAAGCTGAGTGTTTTAGTCATTGTTCTATTGCTGTGAGAGACACTATGACTAAGGCAACCCTTACGAAAGAACGCATGCCCCTGTCTCAGAAAAGCCAAAAAAAAAAAAAATTAAAAAAGAACATCCTGGCCTGCAGGTGCTCGAGCTTAGAGAGCCATCAGGCCTGGCGTGGGCTTTTGAAACCTGAAAGGCCACCGCTAGGGACACATCCCTTCCAAGGCCACACCTCCTAATCCTTTCAAACTAAGCATCCAAATTTATGAGCCTATGGGGGCCATTGTCATTCAGGCCTCCACCCCAGGGAAGCCTGCCTGTAAGCAGCACTCTCCACGGCCTCTGCTTCCGTTTCTGCCCCCAGGTTCCTGCGCTGACTTCCCTCAATGAAGAGCAGTTACCTAGAAGTATAAGATGAAATAAACCCTTTCCTCCGCAAGTTGATTCTGGCCAGTGTTTTATGACAGTAACAGGAAGCAATGGAGGGGACAAGGGGACGTCTGTCCCTGATAAATAGGAACTTAGCATGTCTGTCACTGTCACGTGGCTGCAATTTTAAGTGAGATACTTCCTGACTACTCCGCAAAGATCAGTGTGGCGAAGCTGGGTGGTGGTATCTCACGCCCTTAATCCCAGCATTCAGGAGGCAGAGGTAGCAAATATTTGAGTTCTGGGCCAGCCTGGTCTACAGAGAGGGTTCCTGGATAGCCAGGGCTACACAGAGAAATGTTGTCTTGAAAAAAAAAAAATTTTTTTTAAATTAATTTATTTTATGTATGTGAGTACACTGTCGCTGTCTTCAGACACACCAGAAGAGGGCATCGGATCCCATTACAGATGGTTGTGAGCCACCATGTGGTTGCTAGGAATTGAACTCAGGACCTCTGGAAGAGCAGTCGGTGCTCTTAACTGCTGAGCCATCTCCCCAGCCCGCAAAACCAAAAAATTTAAAAATTATAAAAAGAAAAAAATCAGTGTGGTAGCGCACACCTGTGATCTCTGTACTATTAGGAACTTGAGGCCAACTAGGACTATGTCTAGTTCCAGACAGCCAAGGCTGTCGTGTGACATCTGGCCTTAAACCAGCCCACCATGCTGCTCAAAGTTTTTTTCATTTGCTTGTTTGTTTTTGTTGTTTTGTTTTGTTTTTTTGGTTTTTTGAGACAGGGTTTCTCTGTGTAGCTCTGGCTGTCCTGGAACTCACTCTGTAGACCAGGCTGGCCTCGAACTCAGAAATCCACCTGCCTCTGCCTCCCAACTGCTGGGATTAAAGGCGTGCGCCACCACTGCCCGGCTGCTGCTCAATGTTTTAATTATTATAGAAATCCAAATCTCATGTGTACTTGGTGACGTTCCGGGACTGAGGATCTGCTGGCAATTCTTTTGAACTCCCCAGGAAGATCCCATGAGACAAGATCTCATGTAGGCCAGGACAGCTTCACACTCATTGACATCCTCAAGCTGAGGAAGACCCAGAATGTCCCATCCACCTGTCTCCACCTCTCTCATGTTGGAATTGTGAGGTGTTTAACACCACGTTCACCTCTTCCTCCTCCTCTTCCTCTTCTTCCTCTTCCTCCTTTCTTCTTTCATCCTCTTCCTCTTCCTCCTCCTCCTTCTCTGAGACAGGGTTTCTCTGTGTATCTCTGGCTGTCCTAGAACTCACTCTGTAGACCAGGCTGCCCTCAAGCTCAGAGATCCACCTGCCTCTGAGTGCTGAGACTAAAGGCGTGCGCCACCATGGGTGGCGGCTTCTGCTTCTTCTTCTTCTTCTTCTTCTTCTTCTTCTTCTTCTTCTTCTTCTTCTTCTTCTTTTCTTCTTCCTCCTCTTCTCCTCCTCCTCCTCCTCCTCTTCATCATCATCATCATCAATTAATTTACTCTGTATCTGTGTACCCTGGCATGTGGAGGTAAGTTTGGGAGTCAGTTCTTTCCTTCACCATATGGATTCTGGAGATTAAACTCGGTTTGTCAGGCCTGGAGGCAAGCACCTTTACCAGTTAGGCATCTCAAAGGTAGCCTGGCTGTCGTCACTATCATCATCGTCTGTGTATGTCCTAAAGATTTATTTTATTTATTGATTGATTGATTGATTGATTGATTGATTGTGTACAAATGTGCCCTTAGAGGGAGTGCTTTGTGCAATGTATGGAAGCTTTACCTGTCAATAAAAAAGCCTATGGCCAATGAACTGAGGCAGGATTAGAAGGTGGGACATCCTGAAGAGAAAGAGAGGATTCTGAGAAAGTCTGGCACAACCATGTGGCATGACTTAGAATAGAGTTATCGGGTAACCGAGCTATGAGCTATTAGCCCGGGCATTTATTCATATATAAGAAGTCTCAGAGTTGTTATTTCAGGGGACAAAGAGGATGGGTAGAAAAACTCGAGGTGACAGATGGCACCAACCACTGTGTACCATGTGTCTGCAGAGCCAGAGGCCATCAGAAGAGGGACCGGAGTCACAGACCATTGTCAGAGGCCATCAGAAGAGGGACCGGAGTCACAGACCATTGTCAGAGGCCATCAGAAGAGGGACCGGAGTCACAGACCATTGTGAGGGACATGGGGAGCTAGAAACTGAACTCGAGGCCTCTGCAAGAGCAGGGCATTCTCCCTCCTTCCTCAGGCTTCTGGGTTTTGTTTTTGTTTTTAAACACAGGCTCTCTCTGTGTAGCCCAGGCTATCCGGGAACTCACTATGTAGCCCAGGCTGCCCTTAAATTTGTGGTGACCCTTCTGTTTCTACCTTTCCAGTGCTCAGATGGCAGGCAACACCATACTGGTTTTTTCTTATTCTTTTGTTCTTTTGAGGCAGGGTCTTCTATATCCCAGCCTAGCCTTGAACTTAGTATGTAACCAAGAATGGTCTTGAATTTCTGATTCTCCTGAGTCCACCCACCAAGTAGTAGACATATATATGTACACATATATATTTGTACATACAAATATATGTATAACACAATAAACATAATATATTAAACTAATGAAGTCAGGGCAGGAACTCAAACAGGGCAGGTACCTGGAGGCAGGAGCTGATGCAGAGGCCATGGAAGGGTGCTGCTTACTGGTTTGCTTCTCATGGCTTGCTCAGCCTGGTTTCTTATAAAACACAGGACCCCCAGCCCAGAGATGGTACCACCCACAACAGGCTGGGCCATGCCCCACTAATCACTGTTAAGAAAATGCCTTACTGCTGGCTCTTACAGAGGCGTTTTCTCAATTGAGGGCCCCTCCTTTCAGATGACTCTAGCTTGTGTCTAGTTGACATAAAATCAGCCTGCATGGACTGGTTTGGTTTTTGTTTGTTTGTTTGTTTGTTTGGTAAACAGGGTCTTACTATGTAGCCTTGGCTGATTTGGAACTTGCTCTGTAGACCAGGCTGGCCTTGAATCCAGAGATTCACCTGCCTCTGCCTCCCGAGTGCTGGGATTAAAGGCAGGTGCCAGCCACCACTTTTAGCCCCTATTTTAAAAATAGAACCTCTTTTATTTGTTCTTTGGCAAGTTCATATGTGTAAACAATGTATCTTTATCATACCCCCCACCCTCAGCTCTTCATGTCTTGCCTTTTCTTTTGTGTGGTTTAGTTGGGGGCAGGCAGGTTGGTTGTTTTTTTGTAACTGCCTGAACCCTGACTGGTATGCTGGCTTGATCCTGTGTGGGTAAGGACAGCTAAGGTGAGTTCCTTAGAGCAATGGACATGTCCTGTCCAGAAAAGTTTTTTTCATTCAATTAACTAAATTAATCAATTATTGATTAATTAGATTAATTAGATTAAAATAATCAATCAAATTAATTAATCTCACAGCCAGTAGGTGGTGGTGGTGCGCGTCTTTAATCCCAACACTTGGGAGGCAGAGGCAGGTGGATCTCGGAGTTTGAGGCCAGCCTGGGATTAAAGGCGTGCACCACCACACCCGGCTTTCTTTTCTTCTTTATCCACCATTTATTCATCTTTCAACAATGATGTATCACTTTATTCCAGGTGCAGGAAACAAGCCAGACACACAGCAAAGCAGGTGTCAGGCCTGGGGAGGCTTTGGTTGGGAGCCTGTTTATTCAAAAGCTGCCTTCCTCCTTCCCTCCAGCCATCAATCCTTGCAGGTTGTGTCACGTTTGGACTAGGGAGAACTTATGCCAAGAGTTTATTTCTGTGCATCTCTGGGTGGCTATGTACACACACACACACACACACACACACACACACACACACACACACACACACACACATTTATATATAACATTGGCAGTAGCGTTGTCATGGGAACCAGCTTTTGGTATCTCAGGGCATGTGAGTGGGGGTGCTTTTATGGAGCACCCCCTGCATGCACTTTTGTGTGGCATGAAATCCTGCCGGGAGAGTGGCCCCGGAAAGCTTTTGACAGCCCCTTTGATCTGCGCTGTGTATTTTCCTCATTGACCTTGTCAGCCGTGAGTGAATGGGGCTGAGTGTCAAGCTCAGTGGCTGGCGGACAAGAGCCTCTGGGACGTTTGCCAACCCGGTGGCACGACACTTGGGCTCTCCCTCCTTTGAAATGCTGTGGGTTGGAGGAAGATGTGACTAAAAAGACACAAGACAGCCAAGGCTTGTATTCTTGGAAATAATAGCCACACTGGCCACTCTGAATGTGGCGTGCAGTGGTGGCTTGGGGAGGGGGTGAATGCCAGCCAGAGGGCAAGGAAGGAAATTGCTATTCCCTGAGCGCTGGCGGTAGGCTTGGCGCTGGAGTGAAGCCTGTGAATGTGTCATCCTTAAGTCAGAACTGTGAGATGGATATTGTCATTCTCAATGGGACCCTGGGCTATGAAGAAGAGGGGCCAGAAAGGTAGGAAGGGATGAAGCTGAGATTCGAATCCAGGTTCAGAACCTGGCTTTGCACACTCTCCTCCTCTGTTTACTGTTGTTGCAACTGGACACCATAGATTGGGCTATTTATTTATTTATTTTCAGAATTATTTTATGTATATGAGTATACTATCCCTGTCTTCAGATACATCCGATCCCATTACAGGTGACTGTAAGACACCATGAGGTTGCTGGGACTTGAATTCTGGACCTCTGGAAAAACAGTCAGTGCTCTTAACCACTGAGCCATCTCTCCAACACCTGGGCTATATATTTATTGTTTATTTATTGGTTTTTAAAGACGGGATTTCTCTGCATAGCCTTGGGTTTCCTGGAGCTCACTCTGTAAACCTGGCTGGCCTCAAACTCACAGAGATCCATCTACCTCTGCCTCCACAGCTTGGCCTTATTTATTTATTTTGAGACAGGGTCTCACTCTGTCACCCTGGCTATCCTAGAACTCATGTAGACCAGGCTAGCCTCAGTCTGCCTTGGCCTCTCGAGTGCCAGGATCAAACTGCCACGCCTGGCTGACTTGCTTTCCTTTTAATCATGTATATGTGTGTCAGTGCACACGAAGGCAAATGTCTGCAGAAGGCCAGAAGAGGAGATTGGAGTCCCTGGAGCTCAAGGTGATTGTGAACCACCTGATGTCCATGCTGGGACTGGATCCCCTCAAGAGCAGGATATGCTCTAAGCATTGAGCCATCTACCCAGCCCCCCTCCCTCTTAAAAGAACCATTAACAGTTTAGTTAGTGAAGTGTTCACTTCGAATGCATGAGGACCCAAGTTTGAGCCCCAGTTCTCATGTAAAAAAGCCAGATGTATGGTAATGCTTATAGTGCTGAGGCTGAGGGAGTACCCTGTGGACCCTTGGTAATCACTAGCCCACCAACCTCACCTAGGGGTGAGCCTCAGGTCCCAGGGAGAACCCTGTCTCATGAAGCAAGGTGGGTGTCTGCCAAGGAATGACACCTAAGATTACCCTCATCTGAGCATGCGCACACGAGTGCATCCGTTTATACATGCAAGAACATGTGAGCATGGCTAGATGCCATGACCATTATACCACCAGCACCATCACTGACTTTCGCTCTCTTGTGAGCGCACCGACTCCTCATTTCTTTGCACGAGCCACCCTTCAGATGCCATCAATCTGATTTCTGGGGGTTCGTTTTCCAGTACATGAACTTTGGGGGTCCACACTGGAGCCATGCCGTACACTACATACCTCTGGTCCATTTACTGCAGTCATATTAGCCCTCAATTCTAGGCCAGGACTGGAGAGATTCAGCAAGGAACGGAAGCCTAAACATTCCCTGAGAAACCCAAGTCCCCGTGACAGACCCCTTCATGGGCAGTTAGCATGGTGCCCAGCTAAGTCTGTGTGAGCTTGTTTCGCAGGAAGAGAGCTGGCTCAATTGTTTTTGTGAGGACTTGCTTAGTTTCAGACTGACTTTGCAACCTGGCGCCCTTGTGCATGCTAAGCACGTGCCCTATCCATGAGTCAGTTGCCACCAGGCGCTCTCGACTAGCTCATTGTCAAGTTAGGTGAGGTTAATGACTCTATTAGAGATACAAAGAGGAATGAGCCAGTCACCCAGCTTATGAGCTGAGATCTGAATCCAAGCCCCCTGACTTCAGAACCTGTACTTCTTCACCAGTGTCCTTCCAGCCCAGGAGGTGGGGTACCACAGTTCTTTAGCCCACCCACGTGGGGTTCCCCCTCCACAGAGGCCTCAGCAGGGTCTGAGGTCTGGGCTAAAATGAGAGGAAGGAGATCCCCCTTTTTCTTTTGAGAAAGGGTTTCAATGTGTGGTTCTGGCTGTCATGGAACTCATGATGTAGACCAGACTAGCCTTGAACTCCCAGAGATCTGCCTGCCTCTGCCTCCCGGGTGCTGGGACTAAAGGGGTTCGGTACCACACCAGGAAGGTAGGGATGCCTCATTTATTGACAATGTCCTATGTGTCTCTGAATGTGTCCTATGTGTCTTTCTTCCCATAGCTTTGCTGGAATGCCAGAACTACCACAGGCCTCTTCTGACAAAGGAGAGAATTCAAGGCCCAGAGAGAGAAACAGTTTAACTAAGGTCTCAGAACTGGGCTCAGTGCCAGGGTGCACTGTTTTCCAAAACTCCCTTCCTGTGCTGCAGAAGTAGGTCAGCCTTGGGCCCTAATCCCACGGTTACTGGTCTTTGATGCCAAGAACAGGGCCTTAGTTTCCTCAGCAGGAAAGGACTCTAGCCATACCACAATGGAAGAGGACTCCCACCTCCCCAAGTGGAGGATGTCCCCCAAACTGCCCCGAGTAGGCTTACATAAAATGATTGAATCAATACATCCCTGCGGTATCTGGAGCCCTTCTCTATATCCCAGTGAGTTAGGTTCTGGACGTTCAGTGACAAAAGTGAAGGTCACAGCCCCTGTCCTTGAGAGAAAGACTAGGAAGCTGGCCATGTTGTGGCATGAATGAAAGAGGCTTCTCTTTATGTTCAAGGGAGACGTTGTGAAGCCAGGTGTGTGATAGATACCTGGAATCCTAGCATCTGAGAGATGGAGGCAGGAGGATCGGGGAATCAAGGTCAACCGTGGCCACACAGCAAGTTTAAGGCCAGCGTGAGCTATGTGAGACCCTGTCTTACAACAAAGCAAAAGCAACCCATGGGATGCTGATGTAGTTTAGCGAGTAAGGCCCTTGCTTAATGCCCCCAGCACTGCATAAACTGAGTGCAGTGAGCTGTGCTGCGCAGGAAGAGAGCCCGGCCTGTAATCCCTGCTCTCTGGAGGAAGAGGCAGAACCAAAAGTTTAAGGTGATGCTCACCTACTTTGGGGATTAAGTCCAGTCTGAGCTATAGAGCATACGCTCTCTCTCTCTCTCTCTCTCTCTCTCTCTCACACACACACACACACACACACACACACACACACACACACACACACACACACTGTCTTAGGGTTTTACTGCTACAGACACAATGAGCAAGGCAACTCTTATAAGGACAACATTTTTTTTTTTTTTTTTTTTTTTTTTGGTTTTTCGAGACAGGGTTTCTCTGTGTAGCCCTGGCTGTCCTGGAACTCACTCTGTAGACCAGGCTGGCCTCAAACTCAGAAATCCGCCTGCCTCTGCCTTCCAGTGCTGGGATTAAAGGCGTGTGCCACCACTGACCGGCTAGGACAACATTTAATTGGGGCTGGCTTACAGGTACAGGTTCAGAGGTTCAGTCCATTATCATCATGGCAGGAACATGGCAGCTTCCAGGCAGGCACGGTGCAGGAGGAGCTGAGAGTTCTACATCTTCATCTGAAGGCTGCTAGCAGAATACTGGCTTCCAGGCAGCTAGGGTGAGAGTCTGAAAGCCCACACCCACAGTGACACACCTACCCCAACAGGGCCACGCCTTCTAATAGTGCCACTCCCTGGGTCGAGCATATACAAACCATCACACACACACACACACACACACACACACACACATATATGTATATACACATATAAGTATATGTGTTTAAGTATACATATATATGTAAATATATACACACATATATAAATATATAAATGCTTATACATAAATATATACACACACACATATATGTACACACACACACATATATATGAGTTATTGAGTACCTATTATGTGCCATGTGCCAAGTTGTGTAAGCCCCTTATTAATAAATACAATGTAATGGAATCATAAGAAAATAGCATCTTAGCCCAACAGAAGGGGAAGGGTGGAAATAATTGATCCTGGCTAATTGATTCCTCAGAAGAGAAACTGAGGCAAATTCATCCCATAAGATGACACCTGAGTTACTCATTTGTTTTGGTTCTTTTTTTTTTTTTTTCCTGGACAGGTTCTTGCTATGTTTCCCTGGCTGTCCTGGGATTTGCTATGTGGTCCAAACTGGTCCTAGACTCTTGGCAAACCTGCCTTCCCCTTCCAGTCCTGGGACTTGCAGGTATGAACCACTATACTGGCTCTGACTTGGGTGTTGAAGGCTAAATAGGAGTTCGTCCGTACTTCAGGAATAGGAGGAGATAGTACGGGAGGAAGGGGAGAATGGATGGAAAGCTGTGGAGGGGGAGTGGGTGTTCAGAGTGTGGGCGGGGAAGCATAAGAATGAGGAACCAGGGGGCTGGAGAGATGGCTCAGCGGTTAAGAGCACTGACTGCTCTCCCAGAGGTCCTGAGTTCAATTCCCAGAAACCACATGGTGGCTCACAACCATGTGCAATGGAATCTGATGCCCTCTTCTGGTGTGTCTGAAGACAGAGCACTCATATACACAAGATTTAAAACTGTTAAATGGCCGGGCAGTGGTGGCGCACGCCTTTAATCCCAGCACTTGGGAGGCAGAGGCAGGCGGATTTCCGAGTTTGAGGCCAGCCTGGTCTACAGAGTGAGTTCCAGGACAGCCAGGGCTACACAGAGAAACCCTGTCTCAAAAAACCAACCAACCAACCAACCAAACAAACAAACAAGAAAACCCTGTTAAATGAAAAAAATAAAACAAAGAATGAGGAGCCAGGTGTGGCAGGGCCACAACTGAGGACCTTGGACTCTCTGCAGTATCACACTGAGTGCCGGGTGCTTTCTTCAACTCCTTTCCAGTAGGAGAAGAAGTATGCAGTGAGGGTGGAGGGGGAAATAAGAGAGAGAGGAGGGAAATCGCTGAATTGGGGAAACCAAAAGACGTTCATCTGTAGAACTAATTCTCCCGCTGATGGCTAAAGACAGAGCACAGCAATCCCCACCCCTGACCCCCAACTCTGTCCGGGTGTCAGGAAGTGCCAGCCTGCCAGGCCAGTTCCCACGAAGATCAGATCACTGGAGCCTGACACCAGCTGTGGGCATCTGGAAATCCAGCTTCCATGTCCGGTCACTAGACACAGGCAGTTCTGAGTCCAGGGTCTTCCTATCCAGCTTGGTAGGGTATCTATTTTGCTTTTTTTTTTTTTTTTTTTTTTTCGAGACAGGGTTTCTCTGTGTAGCCCTGGCTGTCCTGGAACTCCCTCTGTAGACCAGGCTGGCCTCGAACTAGAAATCCACCTGCCTCTGCCTCCCAAGTGCTGGGATTAAAGGTGTGCGCCACCACTGCCTGGCTAACACTTCATCTCTTATCTACACCAACTTTAGAAGGCAAGTTTACATCTCTCCCCCTCCTCCCCAGTTCACTCTGGTCTCAAACTTGCAGCCCTGTCTCTGGAAGAGCATCAAGTCTCAATCTCAATGTCTTGGTTCCCCAGCCCATGGTGTGTGTATGTGTGTGTGTGTGTGTGTGTGTGTGTGTGTGTGTGTGTGTGTGTGTGTGCGCGTGCACGCTGTCTCACTGGGTTGGCTTCTCTAGGCAGCTTGTACCTGGGACCCCTGGTCTCTACTTCCAAGCATTGGGAGTACCAGAAGGCAGCCTGATCACCCAGCTTCTATGTCTCACACTTGTGCAGTAAGTGCTCTATCTGCTGAATCACCTTCTCTGGTGTTGGGGGCAGGGTCTCTTGTCTAGGCTATCCTCAGTGCCCTATGGAGCTGAGGACGACTTTGAACACCTGAATTTCTTGCTCCCACTGCCCAAGGGCTGGAATTACAAGAGTGTGTCCCTATATCTAGCTTTGTTTCTTTTTGTTTTATGAACCAGTGTGTCACATGGCTGGCCTGGGACGCCATGAACACTTGGGGACCACCCTGACCTCCTGACCCTCCTACCTCTGGCTCCCAAGTGCTGATGGCTTTTCTTTCCTTTGGGCTCCCATCTCTTCACTTTCATTGGATTTAGATTTTGGGCCATCAAGGCTCACACTGAGCATGCTCTTGGCAAAGGCTAGCATCTATCAAAGAGATGAGTTTCATGACATAACCACATAACCTCTGTGGCTAAAGAGATGGTGTTCTTGGTATTAACATGGCTGTTTTTTATGCCAAAAAGAAAAGAAAAAAAAAAAAGCCAGCTCTTCCAGTAAAACAAACAAACAAACAAACAAACAAAGGACCATACAGTTCCAGCTTGCCAATGCACTTTTAGAAGGCTTTGTTTTTAAAGATTATATCAGCAAGACTCCAGGAACCAAGACCCACAGGCTTTCATTAAATCATGCCAGCTTGAAAAAACCAAAAAAAAAAAAAAAAAAAAAGAAACGAAATCATGCCAGGCTGGGCAGTGGTGGCGCATGCCTTTAATCCCAGCACTTGGGAGGCAGAGACAGGTGGATTTCTGAGTTCGAGGCCAGCCTGGTCTACAGAGTGAGTTCCAGGACAGCTAGGGCTATATAGAGAAACCCTGTCTCGAAAAACCAAAAATAATTAAAAAAATAAATAGATAAATAAATAAATAAATAAAGAAAGAAAGAAAGAAAGAAAGAAAGAAAGAAAGAAAAGAAATCACAGCCAGCCGGGCAGTGGTGGCGCACGCCTTTAATCCCAGCACTTGGGAGGCAGAGGCAGGTGGATTTCTGAGTTCAAGGCCAGCCTGGTCTACAGAGTGAGTTCCAGGACAGCCAGTCTACTCAGAGAAACCCTGTCTCAAAAAACCATAAAAAAAAAAAAAAGAAAAAGAAAAAGAAAAGAAATCACACCAGTGATGGCACACACAACAGAGTGAGCTATAGGATAGTCAGGGCTACACAGTGAATCCCTGTCTCAAAAGAGAGAAAGAAAGAAGAAAGAGAGAGAGAGAGAGAGAGAGAGAGAATGGAAGGAAGGAAGGAAGGAAGGAAGGAAGGAAGGAAGGAAGGAAGGAAGGAAGGAAGAAAAGTGGGGCAGAGTCCCAGTGGGGCTCTTCAGAGCACTTGATGCCGTTGCAGAGGACTCAGGTTCAGTTCTCGGCGCCCACACGGTGGCTCACAAGCATCTACAACTGTAGTTCTAGAGGAGTCAGTGCTCTCTTCTGACCGCCACAGGTTCCTGCATGCGTGTGGTGCACACGCATACATTCAGGCACATATATATTCACATAAAATAAATCATTTACATTTTTTCCTTTGTTTTATTTAATTTTGTTTTATTTTATTATGTGTGTGGGCGTTTACTCTGCACATATGTCTCTACACCATTTTCATGCCTGGTGTCCACAGAGGCTAGAAGAGGGTTCTGGATCCCCTGGAAGTGGAGTTACAGATGGTTGTGACCTGACATGTGGGTGCTGGAAATTGAACCTGAGTCCTCTAGAAGAGCAGCCAGTGCTCTTAAATTCTGAGCTATTTTTTCCAGCCCCAGTAAATAGTTTTTAAAAGTTAAAAGATATCTCCCACTACTTGAGAGGCAGAGGTAGGCAGATCTTTGTGAGTTGGAGGCCAGCCTGGTTTACAGATCAAATTCGAGGACAGCCAGGGCCATACAGAGAAACCCTGTTCCAAAAACAACAAAATAAATAAATAAATACATAAATAAATATAAAAATATGACTACTAGGGCTGGATGTGATGGCTCACATTTTTTTTTTTTTTGTTTTTTTTGTTTTTTTTTGTTTTTGGTTTTTTTGGTTTTTTCAAGACAGGGTTTCTCTGTATAACCCTGGCTGTCCTGGAACTTACTCTGTAGACCAGGCTGGCCTCGAACTCAGAAATCCACCTGCCTCTGCCTCCCAAGTGCTGGGATTAAAGGCGTGCGCCACCACCGCCTGGTGATGGCTCACATTTTTAATTCCAGCACTCAGAAGGCAGAGAGAGGCAGGCGGATCTCTGAGTTCAGGGTCAGCCTGGTCTACATGGTGAGTTTCAGGACAGCCAGGGTGATATAGTGAGACCCTGTCTCAAAAAAGTCTTACTGGGGCCAGAGATATGGGCAGACCTGTGAGACCAGCTCTTTGGAGACTGACGCAGGAGAATCGAGAGTCTGAGGCCAGCCTGGGCTACTTAATAAGACCCAGCTGGGGAAGGGAAAAGGAGCAATGAAGGAGCTGTGGGGACCAGTAGGTGAAGGGAAAGGGCTGTATGGGCATAAGAGCCTGACTCTGGATCTTTAGCATTCATTGAACAGTTCTGGACAGTGGTGGGAGTCTGACCCCCGTGTGGGGGAGGGGTGGAGACAGGCAGAGCTGGAGGCTTGTTGGCTTGCCAGCTTTTCTGAGATGGCAAGCTCCAAGTTCAGTGAAAGACCCTGTCTCAAAAATAGAGAGCAATAAACCGGGCAGTGGTGGCGCACGCCTTTAATCCCAGCACTCGGGAGGCAGAGACAGGCGAATTTCTGAGTTCGAGGCCAGCCTGCTCTACAGAGTGAGTTCCAGGACAGCCAGGGCTATACAGAGAAACCCTGTCTCGAAAAAACCAAAAAAAAAGAAAAAAAAAATAGAGAGCAATAGAAGACACCTGATGTTGACCTTTGGCCTCTACATGGACATTGTGGCTTTTACATGTACACACACACACACACACACACACACACACACACACACACACACACACACCATAACAGGAAGGAAAGGAATTATGTCAGGTATCCTGGCATATCCTGGTGTGTGTGTGCATGCGCGTGCATGTGCTTGTGCCTGCATGCATGTGAACACATACTTGTAACTGCAACATTTATGAGCTGAGGCATGAGACCTGCCAATTTGTAGCCAGTCTCACTCAGCTACATAGTAATTCTACCTCAAAAACTAATTAACTAACTAACTAACTAACTAACTAACTGACTAACTAAGGACCACAAAAGCCACCAACAGAACAAAATACATCAAGAAAAAGGAACCATGTGTATTGGCTGTGGTCTGTGATCCCAGCACAGGCTGGGGCAGGAGGATGAACTTGAGTTAGAGGTCAGCCTGGGCTAAAGAAAAGAGTTGGCCAGCCTGGGCTCACAGAGTGAGACTCTGTTTTAAAAACTAAAAATGGACGGGAGGGGGAAGTTACTTAGAGCTGGGGTTGTAGATCCGTGGTAGTTTGCCTTCTATGCAGGAGGCCCTGGGTTTATCACAACACTGGGGAAGAGAGCGAGAAAGAGGAGGAAGGAAAGAAAGAATGCTTCTAGAATGTATGGGCTGGAGGTGTTGGGGAGGGGCCTATGGTCTCATTTACTTGCAAGGTTGAGGCTGGATTGCTGGGGTACAGGAATTAGAGGAGCAGCTGGGCAACACAGTAAGAGCCTGTCTCAAAAAAAAAGAAAAAAAAAGAAAAAAGAAAGAAAGAAAGAAGGAAAGAAAAGAAAAAAGAGAAAGAAAAGAAAAAGAAATTCACGGGCCCTCTGAACCCAATACCAGTTCACATTCACTCAAACAGCAATGCCCTGAGAATATCCATGAGTGTTCTTTCAGCTCATAGGAAATTCAGGTTTTTGCCACAGGTTGCAGCGGACTCTGGGTATAGCAGACAGCCGCCCAAAGCGACAGCACCCCTCTTGGGCATGAGCTCTGCCTGTCGTAGGATATTCTGGCCCTGCTCTCTCTGTGGTGAGGCTGAGCCTGGGCTTGTGTTGTCGGGATTCCTGCAGGGTGACATAAAATCCTCTGGCTATTTACAATTATTAAGTCATTCGAATTTCATAGCCCATTTGAGTGCTCATCACATCAGGGGGATTTTTAAAGGACAATGAAATGTCTCCGCATAGGTGAATCATAACGAGTAATAACGTGCCAGGGAATCCCTGGGTAAGTGTTCCCTGTTTATCTCCCAAACCCCAGGAGGTGGAACGGGTTTCACGGAGGAGGAAAACCTAGGCTCAAGGAGATTAAGAACGTTCTTTCTCTAAGGGCTGGAGAGACTCTAGGGGCTGGAGAGACGGCTCAGTGGTTGGGAGTGTGTACAGCTTGTGCAGAAGCCCTGAGTTCAATTCCCAGCACTAAGGTCAGGTAGCTTTACAAGCCTGTTAACTCCAGCACCAGGGGTTGATAGCCTCTCCTGGTCTCTGGGCACCAGCATTTGTATGCATATACCTCCCCCCTCCCGCCCAATTTAATAGAAAATAAGAGCCTTTCATGAATACTGTGAATTCTTCCCCCTATCCCCAAATGCCTTCAAGATTTAGCCTAAATCCAAGACCATCATAAACCAGGTGAGACAGGGTATCTCTGTTTTAGCTCTGGCTGTCCTAGAACTCACTATGTTCATCAGGGTGATCTCAAACTCAGAGATCCGCCTATTTCTGTTGGAATTAAAGGCATGCATCACTATGGCCCAGCTCTGGGGCTCCTCTTTTAACCTTGGTAGCCACCTTAATCTCCTGGCAGCAAAGCTCTCATCACACACTGCTCCTGTTACCTTCATTCTACGAGCGGGGCCTGGGGAGTCTTAGGCTATCGGGCCTGACAGCAGGGGCTTTCACCTATTAAGCTGTTTTGATGCCATCACAGAAAGCTTAGTGGTCAAGGTGCTGAAATCAGATTTGTAAATGCTTTTATGTGTATGGGTGTTTTACCTTCATCTGTGCATGTAAGTACCTAGTTCCTAAGGAGGCCAGGAGAGGGCATCAGATCCCTTGGAACTGGAGTTACAAAGGGTCGAGCTGCCCTGTGGACCAGGAATTGAACCAGGGTCCTCTGGGAGAGCCGCCAGTGTTCATAACCTGTGAGCTTTCTCTTTAGCCCACAGATCAGATTTTCTTGCCAGTGTCTATCTGAGACGATAGGGTTGCTGGGCTGAAGGCAAGGTGTCTGAAAGATCCTTGCGTTTGAAGCCCAGGGCTTCCTCTTAGATGTCATACACGTTACCTTTCCATGTCCTTGAGTCTTAATTTCTTTGTTGGTGAATGAGGTGTAACACGCATTTTACAGTGTTGTCAGGGGGATGAGTTAACCTATGAAAAATGTCTACACATAGTAGGTGTTCAGTGTTAGCTGCTCTGTAGGATGGGGGGGCGTCTAAGAAGGGTCGGACTTCCTGTACTCAAATACAAGTGTCCACAAACACGCAACCATGGCGGTGGGGTCAGCTTTGCAAGAAATGAACAGAGGACAATTGTTCTACCACAGATCTAAGCCCTAGCCCCAAGATCATGCTTTTGGATGAATGAAGATAACTGGTTCTCCAAGACTTTGCTCTCCCAGCTCCTCCTGCTTGATTGCTTGAGGTCAGACTCTTATCTAGACTTGAACATTATTTTGCCCAAGATCTATCCTGTTTGAGGTTGATAATACTCACAAAATGCCAGGCAAAGGCCGGGCACATACTAATTGCATGATGCTTGTAGCTATTATTAAGATAAAAAGGAAGCTAGCTCATAAAAGAATAACAATTAGGCAATTATCAATCTGTCATCAGCCGAGAGTGAATGGGGAAGTGGAATCTTTCTGCTTCTAACAGATTTTGATCTGGATAAAGAAACCTGAGGTCTCAGAACCTGAAATGAGACCCTGGGGGCCTAAAGGACCATGTGGGACTCTTTCCTGGAGTTAGTCAAGCCTGACGGGGAGTGGGAAATCCACACTTAAGTAACCTGGTAGAACAAATTCATATGGTGGATACCCAAGTAGGAAGTAGCTGCTGTGTCCTGGTCCAGAGCTGGGAGGAGTACCTGGGGCTCCCAGGGGTTGTCACCTACTACATGCCTACAACCCCAGTACTTGGAAGGTAGAGGCAAGACGATCTGGAGTTCAAGGTCATCCTCAGGCATGTAGAAAGTTGAGGCTAGCGTAAGCTACTTAAGACTTTCTCTCAGAAAATGAACAAGCAAGGCAACACACCCAGAAATACCAACAACCACCCCCCCCACTCTGAAACCCACCAATGTAGCAGGAGTCAGGTCACTAATCTTGTATGTTCACGTATGTGGAGGCCAAGGGGTTGTTCCTCTGGTGCTGTCACCTTTTATTTTGGAGACAGGGTCTCTCACTGGCCTGGAACTCATCAGAGTGGGCTATGGCCAGTGAGCCTTAGGGAGCTGTTGGTTTCCATCTCAGTGCTGGGATTGTATACACCTGTCTCACACCAGACTTTTCCTGAGTGAATTCTGGGGACTGCACTTGGGTCCTCGTGTTTGCAAGTCAAGCACGCAGGACACTAATTTTACCTCGGTCCACGTCGGTCATGTGACTTTGGCAAAGTCTCCTGTTAGTTTCGAGCCACCTCAAAAAAAATTTTTTTTTTATTTTAAAATAGTGTGGATGATAGTTAAACCTTTTCGGATCCCAGAGTCTTCATTTGTAGGAGTGAGTGTTCACCTATCTGATGGGATTATATGAGCTAATGAAGTCCTCTGTATCCGCACAGTTCCGACATGTCTGTGACTCCTTTTCAGGTAATGTTTCTGTGTGCTGGGGACAATGTCCCTATTGAGGGCTGCAGGTGTGGTGTGCAAAATGTGAATGAAGGTGGGGGGAGGGGACCTTATCAACAAGTGTTACCCAAGCAAAGGAGGACGGGGAGCCGGCTACAGGTTGTAGCCAAAGGCTCCTCCTGTCTTGGGGAAGGCTGTGGGAAGACTCTACAGAGCTCAGGGTCAAAGTTTCTGGTAAGGCAGGTCATTTTGCATCCTAGAAGGCAAGGTTCATCCTAGAGAAGGTGGAATCCAGTTTCTGAATCCGCTCCATCCCTTCCCAGCCAGGTGACCTTGGGGCAGTCGCCTTTCTTCTCCGGGCCTCCTCTGCAAAATAGGGGCTCCTCGTTCCATTTCGCACTTTGGGCATCTGAGGACGACGTGTCGACATAATGCCCATGACTTGCGACGTCAAGGGCCGGCCGAGTGGCAACTGTTATGTTAATAAGTCCTTGCGGCGGGCGGGTTCCTATCTGTCGGTTTGTGCTCTGGCTTAGCGGTTCCCTCCACAGCGACTCGGTTTTTCCGCTCCGCCGCCTCTCGACGTTTGCTTGGCAGGTCTCGGCGGACGGCGACCTCGGGGCCGTTACTATTGTTCTTCGAGGCTGGGCTCTCTCCCTACAGACCTCTCCTTTGGTCTCTCCCTCAGCCCGGTGGCACCGCTCTACGGTGATCCTCAGCCGTCCGGGATCACCGATCTTTCCCGAGAAAGAGTGTCAGCTCCTGCGGCGTTCCCGAACAGCGGCCGAAGACGGCTCCCGAGCGCTCCCGAAGAACCCCGGCCGCTCGCAGTCTCCGGAAATAGCCGAGGGAGCTTTCCACCCTCGCTCCTGCCGAGTCCTTCCGAAAAGGGCCGAAAAGCTCCGAGCGGCCGTCCTGCCGGACTGCTGGAGGCGGCCGCAGCGCCATGTTGGATGCTCTGCTCGTTGAGTGAAGAAAATCCGTCCGCATCGCCCGAGCCCCGCTACCGAGAAGGGCGCCGCTTCCCCCGGGGAGGGGGACAGAGACCCCCCGCCGCCGGCCCATGAGGATATTGCCGTGAAAGGTCCGGTCTCTCCGCCTCCTGCCCCCGCCGGGTCCGGCCCCCCCCTCCCCGGGGTCGCGTTGTCACGGAGACCGGCAGCCGGTGGTGCTGGCCCGCGGGGCGGCTGCTGCTGCCCGCGGCGGCGGCGGCGGAGGCGGAGGCGGCGGCGGCGGCGGCGGAGGGCGTGTGTGACCGGTCCCGGCCCCCTCCTCCTCCTCCTCCCAGCCTCCCCCAGGCCCCCCGCTCCCGCCGCCTCCCCGGGTCTGCCCCAATCCCGCCCCTCCGCTGCCCCCGGCCCCTGCACCCCGGCGCGCCCGGTCCCGCTCTGGGGGGGTTGGTGGCTTCGCTTTGCCATGAGTTTACCGCAGAAACCGGCTCTGAAATCAGGCTCAGCGGCTGCAGCAGGAACCGGACCCGGCACCGGAGCGGCGGCGGCGGCGGCGGCAGCGGTACCGCCTCCTCACCCGGCGGCGGCGGCGGCGGCGGCGGCAGCGGCGGCGGCGGCAGCAGCGGCAGCGGCGGCCACTCCTCACCCGAACATCAGGGCCCTCCAGACCCCGGCGCCCCAACAGTATCCTTTTCACCTTCCAGCAGTCCAGAGCGACCCTTGGTGGGAACCTCCTTGCCTGCCGTCACGGCCCAGCAAGGAAAGGGACGGGCAGCCGCTCTGCTCCCGGCTTGACCTGAGCTTTTGGGGTGCACCGGTGACAGCCATTGCTGGGGACCCTGGGACCCTCTGCGGTACTGTGAACACTAGCTCCACCGGGCCATGCCTCTGCAGCTCTTGTGGCTCTGGGGGAACCCTGCCCTTGGCTGCTCCCTCCCCTTTATTGGGCAGAATTTGCTGGTGCCTGGGACCAGCCCTGCAGGCAAGGTTTTTCTGATTGTTGGGAGGCCCTGCCTTCAGCGGGGCTCGGTGGCTTCTCTAATTATTATTTAGAATACATAGTAAAGTTTATTGCTAAATTTCCTGTTCGAAGCGAATCAGCTCATTCCTGAGGTAAGTTGGGTCTTCAGTCTTTAGTACAAGTGTACCAGAAGCACTCACCCTGGCTAGTGTTTTGTTTTATTTTATTTTATTTTATTTTATTTTATTTTATTTTATTTTTTTCAAGCAATTAGAGTTGTGTTGTGGCTTGTGGTGGAACCGGCTAAGGAGGAAATGTTAAACTGGGCGCTTCCCTGTCTTTGACCTTTTTAAAGGAAGAGGAAGTTAACTCACATTACCCAGCACCCACAGATGTCTCACTTCTTCCAAGACTGGTGTTATGCTGTACATCTTTTTAAAGGGCTTTAGTAAGTTTGCTCCTCCATAGGTCTGATGTCTGGAGGGTACCAGGGCCCCCAGGAAGAGTCTTAGTTTTGAATGTGTCTAATTTCATGATGTAGAAGTTGGGGCAGCTTTGATTGAAAAATCTTGGGACCTGGTATTTTAGTCAGAATAAAACGTCGTCGAATTCACGGCTTCCATGGAGCTTCGGCAAGGTGGTTCTCCCGTTTCTCCACTGGGTTCCTCTGTGTAGCCCTGGCTGTCCTAGAACTTGCTCTGTAGAGCAGGCTGCCCTTGAACTCAGAGATCCGCCTGCCTCTGCCTCCGGAATGCTGGGATTAAAGGCGTGCGCCACCACCGCTTGGCAAGCAAAGGTGTTTGTTACCTATCTGAGAACAACATTCCATCATTCTCCCCTCCTCCCCACATCACTGTACCTGTGAAAAATTGACAGATGATTTTTGGATATCCCCTGCGCTGTGTGGTTCTTGTGTTTGACTTGTAAGATGGTTGTGGTGTTTGAGCTAGTCATTTCTGTGTAGTTTGATTCTTGTCTGTATCAATTACTTTGAGAAGGGAAAAACACTTTACTTCTTGGGTTGGGTCACCTCAGGTCATTGTTTTCTGTCAAGTGTCCTTTCTGTGTTCCTTAGGTATTGTTAGTCCACATCTTAGTGCTTCAGTGCTATGTGTGTACTGATTTCATAATGTTCTGACCCTGCACAGTTCTGTTCAGTTCCTGGTTCCCGGCTGAGGAGGTTGCGCGTTCATGGAAAACCCAGTTACTTCTGACCCACATGCACAGCTACTGGCCTGTGAAGGAGTGGGTTGGCTGGTGAGCCTGCTTCAGGGTAGAATTGGGTCGCTTCAGTCTACTCAGCTTCACTCCATACTTCTTTCGAATTCCATTCTAATTTTAGGGTTGTTTTTCTTGATGGTCTGTGTTTGTAGGTTTCTGTCTCCGGACTTTACCTGCCTCTCTAAGCTGTTAGGGAGTTAAACCAGAGGATGTGCACAGTGTGTGTTTTCCACATTCAGAATAGCAAGTAAGGAATCACAGTGTTGTGTGTGACAACGCTTGGTGGGGTTGCTGGCTTCATTGGGTACAAAGAGGGGTGCTGAGTATCCCAAGTGTGCTGTGCTTTTTCTCCTTATAGCTCGCAGCTGAAGGACTGGAACAACTTGAAGCTGGCTACAGCTTGGAAGTAGTAGGAGGAGCTCCAGCTAGAGTTTATCTTTTCTTTAAAATAGAAGATGCAGTTGGTAAGCAGGAATACGTTTAAGGTGCTCTTTGCAGAAGAGATTATTCTTAACCCTTCATGGCAATGTTGGAGCCAACTGTGTTGCTCTAAGGTTCTCGTTTGCCCCACATCATGGCGGCTGACATTCCTGCTTTACACCTGGCCAGGATTACATTGCTAAATAAGCATCTAACCAGTAAAGGAATTGTAGACTACAGCCGTCTCAGAACCCAGCATTGGGAAAACGTGTCACCTGGCAGTGGAAGAGGTCAGAGATGCGCTAGGGCAATTCTTTTGAAACCGGAGGGAATGTGAGGGCGTGGGTTCGATGCAGACACCATCGTGTAATAAGTTGGTGCTGTTGAAGCCCTTGTAGCTGGAGAGCAGACCTGGAGTTGGCTCTTCCCATGCTTAACCCCCCTGCCTTACAGTGTGTGGGTCCAGTTGGCTGCAAATTAGTTATCTTAAGCAGTGTATCAGAAAATGTGTTGGAAGGTGTTGCCGGCCAAGTGTCCTTTGTTCGTACCGAGTGTGCAAGTGTTTGTGGAAGTGAAGGAAAGTGTTGAGAACATGGGGTTTGAATGTGAACTTGAAACTGGAAGCAGGCATCAGTTTTGTGCTGCAGGACCCCTGAGGCCACTTGAAGGTGAAATGGCCACACTGACTGCAAAGAGTCAATGGAAGGCTCCTTGCAGAGCGAGTGATGAGTTGGCAGGCCTGGAGGAGAAAAAACCCTAACATGAACATCCTAAAAGCAAGGAGAGTTTGCAGAGAGTTTCTGTAGCAGACCTGCTGGAACCTTCTGCTTGGTGAAATATTTGTCTTGAGATGTGCTCAGCTGAGCTTCCTTCCCTGTTGAGCTAGAGGTGGCTCCATTGAGAATCTTGGCAGTGGGCATCCTTTTTCTGGCTGACAAAATAACTGACATTTTCATCAAAAACTGTCATGTTCAAGTTCTTCGGGGAGATACTGGATTCCCCCATTAAAGTCCCAGATCTTTAGATTGGAGACTGCCTGCCTACCTTTCAGAAAATTCTGGATAAATGAACTAGAGTCATGTGCCCATTTAAGCAGAAGTTTTTTTTCTATATGTTAGGAATACAGTATTCAGCTGGGCAGTGGTGGCGCACGCCTTTAATCCCAGCACTTGGGAGGCAGAGGCAAGTGGATTTCTGAACTCGAGGCCAGCCTGGTCTACAGAGTGAGTTCCAGGACAGCCAGGCTATACAGAGAAACCCTGTCTCGTAAAACCAAAAAAAAAAAAAAAAAAGGAATACAGTATTCCTAAGGGTGTAATCCAGGGCCACTGACACTTTTGGGGAGTTGTCTGTTTGGGGGCAACCAGTTAAGCCAGTGAGACAGAATAGGTTCTTTCTAGGAAGAGAACTAGGTAGAGACCTTTGTCAACCAGAAGAGGACTTAATCTGGCTCCTTTGTCCTAAGTGTTCTTTCCATCTTTGCAATACTCCTGTTGGTTTTTTTTTTTTTTTTTTTTTTTTAAGTCTTCTCTCCCATGGACATTAAGCTGGTCTTAACTGGTGAAGCGTGTGATGGTCACTGTCTTTTTTCCTCTCTGATAACTAGCTCTGGATAATATTCATTTTCAGTACCTGCTACTGTAGAAGCCATAGATACAGGATTCTATTTAAGTTTTCCAAGACGTCTAATAAGGTAGGTGGTGTCTGTTTACAGACAAGGGTACTGATGTGCCTGGAAGTAAGTTACATTTCCAGGCTCACCTGTGCCAGTGAAAGGTAGTATGAGAGCAGACTAGTGGCCCGTGGTGGCCTTCTTAGTTGGCTGGGTGAGCAGCCTGTGTGGGGGGCTGGGAGGAGAGTCGGTTCTCTGCTGCATTTGAGAGAAGCCATGCTGAGTAATGTAGAACACAGCCAGGGTGGCTAGGGTTTTAAGTAGTTCACAACTACATACTGCTAGACAAGGAAGCTATCTTCCCCTCACTGACCTAACAGCCTAGAGGTCCTCCCGGGGATTTAGCTCATGTTTCTGCTTGTTCAGGAGTCAGCAAGGCCCCCAGCAGAAAGAGTACCACAATAGCTAGCAGCTGGAAGTCTGAGGCTATTGTGGTGGTCAGCAGCTCTCCTCTCCTGAACCGCTCCGGCAACAAAGTATCAAATTATCAAATCTTGAATGCTCGGAGGCAGAAGCAGGCAGATCTAGAGTTGGAGACCAGTCAGGGCTGCCCAGACCACGTCTCAACCCAAGCCAAATCAAATGCATTTCGAAGGCAGATCCTTATACAAGGGAGAAAGGGAGATAGCAAAATGGGGATGAAGAGGGAGAGCCCTCCCAGGTGCCTGGCTAGAGCGTCTGCTGCTGCCTCCCTCGGCCTGACTGGCTGCCGACGGGTGGGTTTCGGTCACCTGGGAGTTTAAACTGCCTCAGGTTGCTTTTCTTTTCTCCTCCTCCTCCTCCTCTTCCTCCTCCTCCTTTTTTTTTTAGAATTATTTATTTTATGTATAGGAGTACACTGTAGCTGCCTTCAGAAGAGGGCGTCAGATCCCATTACAGATGATTGTGAGCCACCATGTGGTTGCTGGAATCTGAACTCAGGACCTCCGGAAGAGCAGCCAGTGCCCTTAACTGCTGAGCCATTTCTCCAGCTCCCAGGTTGCTTTTCTATATTGAGAAACGTTTATGATGAATCTTGAGAGTGATTCTTTAAAAAGTTTGACAGTAGTGTTTTCCATGTAGTGGAATTTATTCATATTCATTTATTTACCACCTACTGTGTACCAGACTGGTTGCTAGGTCTAGGGTTGAGATAACCTTTACACTTGGAGAGATTTCTTCCAACAGCCAAGAAGTCAGAATACAATTGAGGTAAGACTCGGTGACCACTCTGCTAGGAGTTGGGTCTCGAGACAGAGGACTAAGAGCTTCCTGTAGGGAGTTAACAACTTCTGAGCAAGTTAGAGCCATGAGTTGTCAAAGTAATGTTTCTTCTCCTGCTCTAATTGTCCTCTCCGAGGCTCACTGCCTCTGTCTGCCAACCTAGGCCTAGTCCTGGAAGCGTCTACCCTCCATACATTCTACTCTAGGCCTAGAGTGTTTTCAGCCTCTGAGACTTACTGCTGAGTAAGCTCACTCTTCCTAGTTCTTTCTGAACTGTGACTGACTGGTTCAGCTCAGCTGTTCTGGCTCAAAACTCCTCTCCATGTTAATTAACTCAATCTTGCTTCTTTCTGTCATGACCACTCCTGAATTAGTTTGACCTCAAACTAACTCTAGCAATCTGTTCTGATCTTCTGGCTCCTTCTCAGTCTCTGGCTCATCTTGTCTTCACTTGTGTCTAGCTTGTTCTCTCCCCAACCTTTCTCTGTACAACTGTCCCGGTAAAACTGCCTCCCTCCCCCTCTCTGCACTGCTCTCTTAGTAGCGGCCCTTTCCTGTCTCTTCTCCTGAGGGCTGGGCGGATCCCATTCTGTCAACTCTTTCTCTGATTCATCACTTTGTCTGCCACTCAATTAGACATCACTTTTAAGTTTGGCTTCTTCCTTCTACAAACTAACTTTACCTTCATTTTTGGGATTAAAGGTGTGTGCTAAGGGTGTGTCTATTCCAGCCGGAGGGATTAAAAAGTGTGTGCTAAGGGCTGAGCCACACTATAGCTTGATACAGTTTTTTTTTTTTTTTTTTTTTTCAGTAAACAACACAATCTCTGGGTTCACAGAGTGATCAAATGTCCTGCAACAATGAGTTAATCCATGTTCTAGAGCTGTCCCACCAGCTGGCTTTTGCTTTTATGTCTGCCTCTTCCCCAAGTTGTGGGGAACTAGAGGAAGTACCATAGAAAATGTAATTGTTAGGCTGGCAGTGGTGGCGCATGCCTTTAATCCCAGCACTCGGGAGGTGGATTTCTGAGTTCGAGGCCAGCCTGGTCTACAGAGTGAGTTCCAGGACAGCCAGGGCTACACAGAGAAGCCCTGTCTCGGAAAAAAACAAACAAACAAAAACAAAAACAAACAAAAAAAGAAAATATAATTGTTATAGATTCAGAGTGTTTTGTACATGATCGTAGGAGCAGATGCGGTCGCCTCCCATTTAACCCCAAAGCCGGGGTCCTTTGGGGGCTGCAGCTATGGCTCAGTGGCTAAGAGCACTGGGGGTTCCTGTGTGGAGCCTGGATGTAGACCTAGCACTCATGGAGACTCACAACTGTCTGTAACTTCAGTTCCAGGGCATCCATGATCTCTCCTGACCTCCACAGGCCTCACACCCATGGTGCACAGTACACATAAAATAATAAAAGAAATCAACCTAAAATAAATAAATCTTTACACAGGCCATTGACCTTTTGCTAATACAGACTTTGACTTTGAAATGATTTCTGTTAACCTTAAAGACAAGATTGAGCTTGACAGTACTCAGAAGTGTGGGGTGTGAATTAGGCAGGGTTTGTCTTTGCTCTTATTAATAGTCAGGGTCTTGTGTAGTCTGGCCTTAAACTCTGTCACTGAAGTTGTCCTTGAACTTTGGATTCTCCTGGGTCTGTCCTGGCTTTTCCATTTTAATAGAAGTGTTATATTGGAATAGTCACATTAAATACCGTGGAACGTCTATTTTCCCTGTTTTTCCAGTGAAGAGGTCCTTGAATCCCAAGGGTTTGGGATTTTGATGATGTGTTTTGAGGTGTGTTTTGCTATTGCAGGTATAGGGTGGGGCTTCATTGGGCCAATTAATGGTATCTGTGTGTGTCTGGTGGGTGGACAGTGGGGCGTTCCTGTGGCAGCTTATTGGTATTCCAAGAACGCTAACTTGGACCCAAAGGAAGATGGCTTGCTCAGTTAGAGCGTCCTACTAGATTTAGCCAGAGACTGAAATGTCTCTGTGACGTCATGCTCGAGACTGTGTGAAGTTGGTTGTGGCATGGTTTGAGAGCATAAAGTAAAGTCGCCATGGTCAGTGACAGCCGGGTGATGGTAGACTTAGCTCTGAGGTCAGAGGGAAACTGGGTTCTGGAGTAAGCTGTTGTGATGAGACTTGTTTCTCCATAGGGTGGGATTTGGAGCTGATACAGTAAGAAAGGGTTTCCTCATATTAGCTCGAAGACTACATCAGCAGGGCTGAAGCTCGGCTGAGATTGGGTGGATGAAATGCCGCAGGATCCCATGCGACTTCTGAGTCTCAAATGACTTCCTGTCCTTTGGCTTGCTGCCAACCAGGAGAAGCGTTTCACTCTCCTGTAGCCTCAGCTGAAATTGGAGACAGTTCAGTCTATTTTAAGTACATTTGAAACTCGTCAGATTTTGTGACCTTTATTAACTAGTAGCTTCTTTGTGTGCTTTGAGCCCAGTGTGCTTCCTGACTCTTGGGATGCTAGTGTTTATTGCTAGAATGTACGTGCCACAGAGGCTGGTGTGTCGCCTGTCCTGTTCATGGTGGACTTGCCAAGACCTAGACTAGTGCTTAGTTTTAGGGTAATGTGCATGACATCTTAACTCATTTTCAGCATTCAAGGATGTCCTGAAATTGTTTTATACTGATGTGTGATTAAATTGGAAAGCTGTGATTTCCTTTGAGATGGAGTAGTGCTGAACTGATGGCTAACTTGGGTGTGAGGGTTAGATGACAGGGGTGAGGGCGGGGTGCCATGGAAGCCACAGGAGCAACATCTGAAGTCAGACTTCAAACAGACTTATCATACTCAAGAAACATTAGGAGCTTGCTGTGTAGACAAAGCTGGCCTTGAACTTACAGAGAGCTGCTGCTTCTGCCTCCCCAGTGCTGGGATGAAAGACAGTGTCAGTGTGCCTGACTTTAGCAGAAAACGAGAGAGAGAGAGAAAGAGAGAGAGAGAGAGAGAGAGAGAGAGAGAGAGAGAGAGAGATAAAGAAAAAATGAAACACATGTATGTGTCTTCTCATGTGATCTCATAATGAAACATCCGCCCTGCTATGCTAGACTTTGTCTTGGAATCACTTCCTGCCAGTCTTTAAGCAATGTTGAGATTCAGAAGGGTTTCATGTTTTGGATTTGAGCAGGGTCAGCTTCTGCTCTAGCTTTTAGTGCTGGGCTTCCTGTGTGAGCCCACCTCGCCTGGCTTCTAGGGGAGTTTGCATAGAGGATGACCTCTGAGCTGCTCTCCCAGACTCTTTTTTTTTTTTTTTTTCCCTCTGGAGACAGGGTTTCTCTATGTAGCCTGGCTGTCCTGGAACTCACTCTGTAGACCAGGCTGGCCCCAAGCTCAGAAATCCACCTGCCTCTGCCTCCCAAGTGCTGGGATTAAAGGCGGGCAGCACCACTGCCCCGCTCTCCCAGACTCTTGTGTTTTATTAATGTACATGTTTCTGGGTTGCATACCTCAGAACACAAGAGAGCCAGCTAATTGTGTGCTTAGCTGCTGAGCTGAGCTAATTTCAGTGGACTCAAATTCTATTAATTTTTTTGGAAAATAAGGCCAGGTTATCTAGTTTTACATTTTTCTTTTTATTTCTTTGTTCTATTTATTATTGGTTGTTGTTTGTTTTTTGTTTTTCGAGACAAAGTTTCTCAGTGTAGCCCTGGCTGTCCTGGAACTCAGTATGTAGACCAGGCTGCCCTCAAACTCACAGTTTTTCTGCCTGCCTCTGCCTCCCAAGTGCTGGGGTTAAGGACATGCACCAACACCACGCTGGGCTTCTTTCTTGGTATTGCTGAAATAGTATTTTGATATGTAGTCTAGGTTGTTGGCTTCAAACTCATGGTGATCCTCCTGCCCCAGCCTCTAGCCACCATGACCTGCTTCTCCTTGATGTCATAACCTGGTTTCAGGAAGTGTTACTGATGAGAGGAGGGAAGGTGGGTGTACCAGGGGTCTAAGAGGTTAGGGAAGCAGAGCTGAGGTGGAGACAGGAGGTAAAAGAGATGGGATAAAACTAGGTGGAAAGAGAAAATCAGCCAGTAGCTCCAAACCCTTGAGAATCCAACGTTGAGGGTAGAAAGAAGCCCTGTAAGAAAGGGTGAGACACTGCTTGGTGTTTTTTTTTCTAGGCTTTACTAGGCCCTGGAAAACAGAATAGAAGAAACTTGAGGACTGACCAGATGTTGGGGGGGATTTGGGGGTTTGCTACTAAATCCCATCTGATTTTGATCCCAGGAACCCATGTGACTGACTTCTGTACGCTGTTTTTTTACTCTCTGTCCTATGCATGGACATGTACGCACACGCACATACACGTAAGCTGGGTGTGGGAGGTGGACACCAGAGAATTAGAAGTTCAAAGTGAATCTTGGCTATGTAGTAAGTAGATAGCCTGTCTGGGCTGCATGAGACATGGTCTTAAAAAAGCACCACTGCCACCACCCCCAGAAAACCAACATTTTGAATGCAAAGGCGAATATAAAGAAGAGGGTCAGGGTCTGGATTTACACAGGAGAAGGACTGACTTACAGTTTCGACCACTATGAGACAAACAGTGTATACTGGGTCCTAAGAGTCCTGTGTGAGTGGTTGGAGCAGCAGATTCTGGTGAGGGATGCTCGAGAAAGTGGAGCCAGCTTCTGAGGGCTCGGAACGAGTATGAAGAAGTTAGGTTCCACCTGTGTCTGCATGTTGCCCCTCCTCACCCTCCCATTCCTGCCCTCCCATGCAGGATCAAACCAGAGCCTTGCACATATTGGGTAAGGGTTTTTACCACTGGACTATCTGTCACCCCCAAGTTTTGAAATGTTTTAGTTTTTTATTTGTGGTGTGTGTGATAATGTGTGCCTCTGTGTACAGACATGGAAACTAGAGAAGCTTGCAACCAGAAAGTCACAGCAGTCTTGGCTCTGCTCCCCACAGCACTGGGTTACACACATGAATGTGACTATTCTTGGCTTTGTATGTTGATAAGTGTGACCAGTCCTTGCTTTTCATGTGGGTTCCAGGGATTTAAACTCAGATCCACATGCTTACACAACATACACTTTTAGTCATGGTGCAATCTTCGTAACCCACGTTTTTAATAAAGTTAGGTGTTCGTGTGTGTGTGTGTGTGTGTGTGTGTGTGTGTGTGTGTCTGTGTCTGTGTCTGTGTCTTGTGGGAATGTGGCGCATGTGAGCGCATGTGAGCGCAGGTGCAGAGCAGGACTGTGAGTCCCTCAGAGCTGAAGTGCGAGGTGGCTGAGATTTGCTTGATGTGGGTGCTGGGAGCCCAGCTCTGCAAGAGCATCGAAGTGTTAGTGCCAGCAGTGCCATTTCCACTGCCCAGGCCCCTCCTCCCACCGTGAAAAGTGTGTGTGTGTCGAAGAATGACTTCAGCAGTTGTCCTCTCTTCTCTGCCTCTGTCTGGGTTCTGGCGGTTGAACTGAGGTGGCCAGGCCTGCAGGGGAAGCCTCTTTACCCACTGAGCTGTCATGCTGGCTCCCCCATCTATTTACTTATGTAAGACAGGGTCAAACTTTGTACCTTTGCCTGTCCTGGATCTCGGCGATCTGCCTGCCTCCCTCTGCTGCTTTAGTGCCAGGATTAACGGTGTGCATCATGACACCTTGCTTATTTTCAAACAGTTTTATTAAGATCTAATGGACATACCATAGGAATCGTTCATGTAGAGACTACAGTCAGTAGTTTGGAGCCATTCAAAACCATCTGAAAGTTGTTCAGCCAAGGACACACAAGGTTCCTTATGTGTCAGTAGGCTTTGCCTGTCTCTCCCACGTGTGTGCATTGCCTGAGGGGCCGAGGAGGAGGTGCGGGGTCCACCGGAACTGGAGTTACAAAGGGTTGCGAGCCACGTGTGAGGGCTGGGAATAGAACCCGGGTCCTCTGTAAGAGTAACAAATGCTCTTAATTGCCAAGCCATCTCTCCAGCCCCCATCCCACAGGAAGCAGATCACTAGGCTCCTATTTTCCTCAGTTGTTCTTGTGCTAATTGATTGTTAATCCTCTGTATATATTTACCTGTTTCTGGACTGTATCTATATCTATATGGAAAGAAATCAATTACCAAGTGCATCTCTCCCTTAGTATGACACTTCCGGAGCTTATCTATGTGGAGCATGAATCATTCTTTGACCTCTTTGCCCCCCATTGAGTAATGTTCTGCATAGTTCATCTTTATCTGTTTTCCAACTGGTAGATATTTGGGTTGTTTGGACCATTTGGTTATTGGATGATAAATAGCCAAAAAGCCTGCTTCGGTTCCTTTCTCTTGGGTGTACATCAGTAGTACAGTTGCCGGGCCCCAGGAGGTAGCTCCAGGTCCCCAATTAGAGCACTTAGTTCCCCTGAGCATCTGCATCATTGATACCTTGGAACTGTGTGAGTGCTACAGTTTGTCGCCTTTGTCATCGGTGTCTTCCCACTGGCTGGGCAGCACTTTTTCAGTGTGGTTTTGATTTGCATTTCCACAGTGGCTAATGAACATGTGTGTCTTTTCACTTTGTATTGGCCATTTGTTATTTGTTAAAAATGAGCTGTTCATATCTTGTATCCAGTTGTCCTAGGGTTTCACTGCTGTGAAGAGACTCCATGACTGGGCAAGTCTTATAAGGACAACATTTAATTGGGGCTGGCTTAGACTTTCAGAGGTTTAGTCCAGTATCAGCAGCATGGTAGCACACACAGAGACATGGTGCTGGAAAGGTGGCTGAGAGTTCCGTAGGCAGCAGGAGGAAAGAGACTCTGGGCTTTTGACACTTCAGTGCCAATACTCAGTGACATCCTTCCTTCAACAAGCCGGTGAGGGCCATTCTTCCCCTGGCCCCAGCTTCCCACCTCCAGACAGGGTCTCTCTGTGTAGCTTTGGCTGTCCTGGAACTCAGTCTGGAGATCAGGATGGTCTTGAACTCAGAGACCTGCCTGCCTCTGCCTCCCGAGAGTGCTGGGATTAAAGGCGTGTGTCATCACACCAGGTGGCTATTTCTGTTTGGACTGCCACACCAGGTATTTTTTTCCTGTACCCTAGGCTGGCCTAGAATTTGAGGTCCTTCCTTCCCAGCCTTCTAAGAGCTACGTGTAGGCCACCTTCCACTTTAAGAAAATTTTATTTTATATTTAATTGTGTATAAGGTATCCAAGAAAGCCAGAAGAGGGTATCATCAGATCACTCGGAGGAGGAGTTCTAGGTAGTTGTGACTGCCGGGAACAGAACTTCAGTCCCCAGAAGGGTAAGGGACAAGTAAGTGCTTTTAACTGCTGAGTCTCTCCAACCCCCTGGAGTTTAGTTTCTTTAAATTCTGACTTCTAGGCTTCTGCCAAGTACAAGAATTAAGACCCCCGCCCCCCCCAGTCATTCCACACGTTAATTTGTTTGTGCTTTCAGGAAGGATGGGTAGAAGTAGGTGAATTTTGAGTTAAAGGCCAGCCTGGTCTACATAGGGAGTTTGAAATCGATCAGGGCTGCAGAGTAGATGCTCTTTTAGAAAGAAGGAAAAATAAAGTAAAAACAGAGGTATTTTAATAACTTTGTGAGTTTAATAAAACATGAGTTTTATTTCAGTCAGAGATTTTGCACACACAAACAAAACCTCTCCATGACTTGAAATCTAAATATTAGAGCAGTAAGGTTATGCCCACTCTTCAGTAAGTCTCATTAATGTATACAGAAGAAGTGGGTCTTCATTAACCTCTGCAGAGTTCTAATACCATCCAGCAAATGATTAAAAATTGGTGAATACTTGAGGCTTGCTTGAGGCAGCTAATGCTCTCACTATTACATTGTCGATCTTTCAGAAATAGAACTTGGAACAAGTTCAACTACCTGAGGTCACTGGTGTTTCTAGAGCTGACATGAGTACTTGACCTTAGTGCGGACCCTGCATGTTGTGGTGAGGGGTGGAGTTTGCTTGGGGCTGACGATTGGTGTGGACAGTCAGTGATTGCGTTCTTGACTTATTTATTAATTTCCATTCTGATCGGACCCCTCACCCTACCCTATCCCTCCTCTCCCAGTCACCCTCACACCCTCTCCTCCATCTCTCCTCAGAGAAGAGGAGGCCCCGTTGGTTGTGACCCCACACCCATGTCAAGTTGCAGCAGGACTAAAGCCATCCTCTTCCACTGAGGCCAGACAAAGTAGCCCAGTTAGGGGAAAAGGATCCAGAGGCAGGCAACAGAGTCCCCTGGTCCAGTTGTTAGGGGACACACGAAGACCAAGCTGCACATGTGCTACAGATGTACGGGGGCGTAGGTCCAGCCCCTGCATGCTTTTTGGTTGGTGGTTCAGTCTCTGTGAGCCCTCATGAGCCCAGGTTAGTTTACTCTGTAGATCTCTTGTATCTCTGACCCCTCTGGCGCCCTCAGTCCTTCCCCCACTCTTCCACAAGACTCCCCGAGCTCCACCTATTGTTTGCCTGTGGATTCGCATCTGTTTCCATCTGCTGCTGGAAGAAGCCTCTCAGAAGAGAGTTATGCTAGGCTCTTGTCTTTCTTTTAAAAAAAAGTTACAAAGAGGGTCCTTAAGTTGGGTGGCTCACAACTGCCTGTAATTCCAGCTTCTGCAAACCCTACACCCTCTTCTGACTTCTGAACACCTATACATACCTGGCTTATGCATAGACACATCAACGTAATAAAAGAATGAAGGTAAATATTTTTATAAAATCATAATGGTCCTGTCATCTAAATGCACCATAGCTCAGCACATAGAAAAATTAAAAACATGTGTTTGAATAAATTTAACAGTGACAGCAGTGTTTGAAGTTTGAAGTGTATTTGAAGAGTCCTCCTATGAGCTGTCTGTTTTGTTGTTTGTTTTTTTACCTCTTTTTATTTTATGTGTATGGGTGTTTTGCTTGCACATAGGTCTGTATGCCATGCTTTTGCCTGGTGTTCTTCTTGGTGGGCCAAAGAGGGTTTCAGATCTCCTGAAACTGGAGTTAGGATGGTTGTGAGCCATCCTGTGGGTGCTAGGATTGAACTCAGGTCCTCTGCAAGAACAGCAGTGCTCCTAACCACTGAGCCATCTCTCCAACCCCTTTAAGTTGGAAGGGAATTTGGGTTTTTGGATTCAGCGGTCTGCCTCCATCTTCCCGCCTCCATCTTCCCTTTGCTTCAGAGCTTTGTTTGTTTGTTTGTTTGTTTTTTGGCCTAAGGATCTTGTTTATGTAGTTTCTTAGTGATTTTAGAGCTTTTGTAACAATTGGCAATGACCTCCCTTTTCCGTTTTGCTCCTGATTTGGATGGCAGACTCTATGCTTACCCCACATGGTGCCTGCTTTAGAACTTAGAGAATTGGAAGGCTTCATGCTCCTTCTAGGTGTGTTACTGTAAAGGTGCGTGACATTTGCATGTAAACTTAAATAGGAGCAGGTTCTTGTCAACTCCCTTTTTAAAAGAACTGTTGAGGGGCGGGAGAGGTGGTTTAATGGTTAAGCACAAGAGCTGCACTTCCAGAGGTCCTGAGTTCAATTCTCAGCAACCCCGTGGCATCTCAGAACCATCTATAATGAGATCTGGCCTGCAGGCATTCATGAAGACAGAGCCCTCATAGACTATATATGTGTATGTATGTATGTATATATGTATGTGTGTGTGTATATATATAATTTTTTATTTATTATTGGGTTATGTATATATGACGTGTTTATTTGGGTGAGCAATGCTGTGCATGTCCATGACCCATGAGCGAAGGCTGGAACACAGCCTTGGGCTCTTGCCTTCCAGTTTGTTGGAGACAGGAGCTCTGTATCAGGCAGGCTGGTCTGGGCTTCTCCTGTCTCTGCCCCTTTCCCCATTAAGAGCCCTTGTGTAGGTTCTGAGAATTTGAGATCAGAACCTCATACTTGCTTGATGTAAGTACTCTACCTGTTGAACCATATGTCTAGCCAGAAACTAAATTTTGATTTAGACAAAAGTTGCTGACATAGTAGGAGGGTTTCCTTGACTTGCTTTATATCCTGTATCCACGCCGTTAATCTTAGTGTCTTATATAGCCATAGTACAGGTACTAAGAGCAAGAAATTAACAAGGAGGTGGTGGTGCACTCCTTTAATCCAAGCACTGGGGAGGCAGAGACAGGCAGATCTTTGAGTTCAAGACCAGCCTGGTCTATAGAGGGAGTCCCAGGATAGCCAGGGCTACACAGAGAAACCCTGTCTTGAAAAACCAAGCCAAAAAACTAAAGCAATTGGAAAAAACCCACCTGATTGAGTGTATGTGCTGTCTGTATGTGTGTGCGCGCACGCACGTCTCTGTGTTGGGCTGCCAGACATGGTGCTGGGAACTGAAACTCCGGTCCTCTGGATGACCACTACGTGTTCTTAAGCACCGAGCTATGTGTGCAGGTTCTTGTTAGAGTTGTTTGCAGGGTTGTTAGTGGGAGTTTGTTTTAGGATCATCTATAGCTTCCCATGCATGTGTGGGTGCGTCCATGTAGAGACCAGAGGTTAACATTGTGTGTCGTCCTCAGTTACCTGTCACCTTACCTTTGAGACAGGTTCTAGGACTGCACCTGCAGGGATGGATTCACTAGACTCCAAGGCTGCCTGTCTCTAACCTCCCTGGGCTGCGGTTACAGATGTGCATGGCCAGGCCTGGATTTTTATTACTGACTTGGCCATTGCCCTGACCCCTGTAGTATGTTTTTGGAGTTCATCGGGGCAGTTGATTTCCCTTCTAGGGGGTTTTTACCTACAGCCTTTAAAGGAGAAAATTGTACTTTGAGAATTAACTTCCTAAATGATTCTTCTTACTCTGCTGACTTGTAAAAATCCCGAGAGACTGGGGATGAAGCGTCTGGGCTAGGTCGCTTGCCTACCTAGGGTGTCAGGCCCTGAGTCTGAACCCTCGCACCATGTAAATTGGTTGTGGCAGTGTACTGGGGAAGGTAGGAAGGAAGGCCAGACAGTCAGGGTCATCCTTGTCTGCAGGAGTTAAGAGACCATGCTGGGTTAGGGTCTTCCTTTCAAGTATAGAGTGGATCTATATTTTATTTTTCTTCCTCTACATCTCCTGAGCAAATGGATGTTTGGAATTTTAGCATTCCACCATTTCCAAAGGCCTTTCTTTCTTCATGTCCCCTCTGTACTGGGCCGTCGGCTAGTAGCCCATGTAACTACTCTGGGGACTTGACCATGCAGCGGGCTGAACTTCCGGCCTGAAAGCTGGGTTTTGTTTTATTTTGAGGGAGGTTTTACTCGGTAGCCTGGATTGTCTGGAGCTCAGCGTGTCGCTAGACTGGCCCCGTATAGGATGCTATTTGCTCAGCGTCCCAAGTGCGTTTTTACAGTGGAAGTCATTTGAAAAATAGACTCTTCCTCAAGAGAATTAAATTGTTTCTTGATTGCGCATGCTAATGGAAAAATATATAATTTGTGTGTCATCTTGTGCAGAGGCCATGGTGCCTTGTATCGCTCAGGTTTTAGTGTGTGTGTTGCTGAAGAGAGCTCACAGCCTAGACTGGCCTTGAACTCACCAAGGTAGCCCTGGCTGGCCTCAAGCACTAGTCCGACCTTCTCTTGAGTGCTGGGATTATAGACCCAGCACTGTGTCATGTTGGCTTCAGAATTTCTTTCGCCAGGAATACATTCATGTCGTAAAATGCTGTTGACTACAGCTTTAAAAGCCCTGGTACTGATGTGAGGGGGTACACTGGAAGCTCCTGATGAGTCTTGAGAGCTATAGCCTAAGTTGTTTGAGTTTTACAATGAATTTTTGGTTTTCCTGTTAAATTCTTAGAATTTGAGGATTCAAAAGTCAGCTAAGATACTACCTGAAGTAGCTTCTTTAGTGAAGTCGTTTTTATTCAAACTGCTTAAAAGTGCTTCCTAGATTGTGGGGGAAGCATTGTCACCTGTACAGAGCTCCTTTTATAAGTTGTTGCTGTTACTCGTGTGTGCCTGTGTGTCTGCATGTGTGAGTGCAGTGTGAGTGTTCACAGAGCATTATATCACTAAGCACAGGAGTTCTCGGACTTCCGGAGCCTCTTGATTCTGGCTGCTGGGAGCCAAACTGGGGTCTACTAGAAAACCGGCAAGCTCCCACCTGCTGAGCCATGTCTCCAGCTCCACAGAGCTCCTTTTAAAATGAAAATGGAGGCAGAGTGCTGGTGCCAGTGCAGTGCATGCCTTTAGGCCCAGCACTCAGGAGGTAGAAGCAGGCAGATTTCTGAGTTCGAGGCCAGCCTGGTCTCCAGAGTGAGTTCTAAGATAGCCAGGGCCACACAGGGAAAAATCCTGTCTTGAAAAACCAAAAAAAAGGGAAGAAAACTGTGACAGTAGAAACCTCACAGCTGTCACCCTTACCCTGTGTCTGTGCACGGCCAAGTGCATTGCACACTGAGCTAAGGTGTTTGCCATTCGCTTTTTCCACTCTAGACACAAGCCTGCCTGTATGGACAGACGGCCTACTTTAAAAATGACTAGAAAAGCTGGGCAGTGGTGGCGCACGCCTTTAATCCCAGCACTTGGGAGGCAGAGGCAGGTGGATCTCTGAGTTCGAGGCCAGCCTGGTCTACAGAGTGAGGTCCAGGACAGCCAGGGCTACACAGAGAAACCCTGTCTCGAAAAACAAAACCAAAACCAAAAGATGGTGATGATAATAAAAACATTTTAATCGCTAGGCGTGGTGGTGGCACATGCCTTTAATCCCAGCACTTTGGGGAAGAAGCAGATAAATTCAAGGCCATCCTAGTCTAAACAGTGAGTTCTAGTAGCCAACACTACACAGAGAATCTTGAAAAAACCCAAACCCAATCCAACTTAAGGCTCTGAAATAATAAGGTTGAGATAGATTCTGAAGCTGTGTGAGCTTGGGTAAAGCCCATCACTGTTGAGAGGTTCTCCTTTACCATGCGTAACCCAGGGAAGGGCTCATGGCTCCTTTTCAAAGGGCTATAATTAATCAAATAGGATAATGGAAGACATACCTACCCCCCTCGTCCGTCCGTCCGTCCGTCCGTCCGTGTGTGTGTGTGTGTGTGTGTGTGTGTGTGTGTGTGTGAGTGTGTCAGTGTGTCAGTGTCAGTAGCAGCGCATGTACTGTGTCCATCTGCATCTGGAGATCCGAGATAGACATTGGATGGCTTCCATTAATCCATCTCCATTTCTACCTCAGGCATCTGCCTGGCATTTCTGGCTCTCATGGCCATTGTTTGGTACTAGGGATTATACTAGCAGTACTTGATACTTAGTTGGCACACACTCTCTTTTGACTCAGTGAGCCAACAAAGGTCTATCAAATAACAATTTGTACTTACTGTTTAAGGAGGTGCAAAAGAAAGCCCTGCCTCCTATGTAGCAAACAGACAGTTGAGAAATGTGAGGTGTTTGCTCTGCTGGCAGTCGGTGGAGCTGAGCCTTGCAAATCATTGAGAGTTAAGAGGACAGGAAGTAGGATTTTAGTTCCGAGAAAGGCCATCCACAGTTGAGTGAGCTGTCACGAGCCTTCAGAGGCTTGCTCAGCAGTTAGGTTAGAGCATGGTGAGCTTGCTGTGGTCAGAAGACCCAGTAGTGGAAGCATCGAAGATGTCATGCGAGGGGGCTGTCTGGTTGTGTAATCTGTGCTGTGCTGCTGCTGTTATTAGACTTTCTTTTATGAGTGTATGAGAGTTTGTTTTCATGTGTATACCTCATGCCTACCTAATGCCTGCAGGGGTCAGAAGAGGGCATTGCATCCCCTGGACCTGCGGTTAAAGAAGGGTTGTGAGGCACTGTGTGGGTGCTGGGAATAGAACCTGGGTCCTCTGCAGGAACAGTGAGTGTTGGGCTTGAAGTGGTCAGGACATCCTATCCCTTTAGTAAGTGGAGATAAGGTGTTTGCAGTGAGGTAGGACAGCTGGGTGAGCAGGGAGACAAGTCTGATGGTAGACTGTGCAGGGGCTGAGAAAGGCGAGGGTTCTCAGCACTCTGCTGTGGCTTGTAAGCGGAAGATGACGAAGCCGTGGGACAGTTATGAAGCGCCAGAGAAGGTCCCAGCCAGCTTTGTTATGGAGTCTGAGAGCGATGGAAGCCTAACATGACGTTTAAACCACGCGGACTGGCTGGAGAGCCAGCCTGCGCCCTGTTTGCAGCTCTGAAGCCAGTTGCTTCAATAGTTTTATTTTTGTCTTTGTTCAGTTCCTACAATCACATTTCATACTTAAAAATTTTAAAATAAACTATTTAATCCTGTGCAATAGCTACTATATATTTTATTTTCGAGACTTGGTCTCACTACATAGCATTGTCTAGCCTGGATCCCGCTATGAAGACCAGGGAGGCCCAGAACTCAGATTTGTTCACACACACACACACACACACACACACACACACACACACACCCCATCCTGAGGGCTGGGATTAAAGGTGTGTGACGCCATGCCTGGTTGAAATCAGTAACTTAAATCCACTATTATTATTATTATTAATTATTATTTGTCATGTGTTTTTGACAGGGTCACATACATCACTTGTTGACCTACAACCCTGTAGCCAAGCCTGACTGTGAACTGACTGACCACCCTGCCTTAGCCTCCTCGGTGCTGAGACTGTAGGCTTGAGCCGCTGTTCTGAGCCTACATCTCTCTTCCCCTCTCCTCCCTTCAAACATGAGTGTATAGGTGTGTTCACTTGTGAGGGTGCTTGTGGAGATCAACTGTCTTTCTCAGTTCTTTTCCTCATGTTTGAGACCGGCCCTCTTACTGAGACTGGAGCTCACCATTTGGCCAGCGCCCCCCTGGCCACCGCTTTCCCCCAGGGCTGTGGTCACCCATCTGCACCACCACACCTAGCCTTTATGTGAGTGTTGGATCGAAACTCAGGATCTCATGCTGGCGCAGTGGACTTTACCCACTGCTCTCTTCCTCCTCCCAGAGTACATGTTAAACTTTATTAATTATTGGTTTTGTGTTTGTGTGTGTGTGTGTGTGTGTGTGTGTGTGTGTGTGTGTGTGTCTGTGTATGTGTGTGCTTACATGCCACTGCGCACTTTGCTGTGAGTACTTGGGTCTCTTTGCTTGTGTGTAGTAAGTTGCCATTACCTGCTGAGCCGGACCTCTGGCTCCACATTTTTTGATAAAAGCTGTGCTAATGAGGAACGGAGTGCAGTTGAGAGGGCTAAGCCTTGTTTCCTGGCGGCCGAGTCCTGCACACAGGATGAGCGCTCTCACCCCAAGCTGCACCTTTGTCTTTCAGCCTTAGTTGATCAGCTGTTTTATTTTATTGTTTGAGACAGGGTCTCACTATGTGTCTTAGAACTCCTGTGTAGACCAGGCTGGCCTCAGAACTGATCGGCTTGTCCCTGCTTTCTTAGCACTGAGGTTATGTGTGCCGGCGGTTAAGGGGAACTGACCAGTTTTATGCAGGAGGAGCTGGACTGCTCACACTCAGTTAGCTGGTCTCATGCCTCCTGGTTTCTAGCCTTTTTTTTTTTTTTTTTTTTCTTAAATGTGGTCTAGGAGACTGGTCATGAACTCTTGAGTTCTTAGGTGATCCTCCCTAAGAACCAGAGGATAGGTGCAGATGTCTAGATAAACCATCGTGTGGGAAGTCAGCAGGAACTCTCAGTCATCCTGATGGAGATGAAAAGTGGGTTTGGAGAGGGAGTCTTAGAGCACAGGACTTCTTAAAGATGACTGCTGACTCAGAAGCGGAACGGAATCGCAAGTATTCACAAGCAGACCAAGAGGGTTTCATCGAGTGCCTCAGGGTGCTCCGTGACAGAAAGTGGCTGCCGGGAAAAGAGAAGCAGTTCCCATCTCACCCTGTTTTCGGTTCCTCTTTTTCAGGAGTTTAATGCCCTTGGCATCCATTTGCATTACTGGAGCATTCCCGAGTCTGAGAATCTGTATCTCTGTAGAGCCCAGGTTATTGCAACTAGAGGCTTCTGGTAGTAAGGTTGGCTTTTGCATGTCCAGTTATTTGCTCTGTGGTTCACAGATCTTCAGAAGCGACCCATCCTTGGAGCTATTCCCCAAATGCGGTGGATGACCGTGTCAGCTGTGTTTGGAGAGATGGGATTGTCAAGGCTTTTGAGAAGCTACTTGCTAAGCTTGATGCTTCTTGACCCTTAACTAAGAAAAATGGGCTCCCTGACAATAGGTGGTTTTACAGCCCGTGAAGCCGGCAGTGTGTTCAGCAGTGTAAACAACGGCAGCTGTCTTTTTGCTGGTACCTCTGGTGTCCAGTGTAACGAAATCACTTCTCTCCCATGGCCTCTCCTGCTCCCTCATCTGCCAGCCGGACCGCTCACGGTAACTGGCATTATTTCATGTTGGGATTGAGAATAAAAAAGAGCCAGAGTCTTCGGGTGGCATAGACCCTGGGAATCCCCTGTCCAGTGTCCTCACACAGATCTCAGCTGACAGCGCTCCTGGGATTGAGTGCCTTGAGAGTCTCTGAAGGAGCCAGGACTTCATCTAGGAATCCTGGAGATGAGAATGTTTTAGATTCTCTTCAAACAGTGGCAGAAAGCTGCCTGGAGTGGAGCAGCACTGGTAATTAATGCCTCGTGAATACCTCAGGAGGACTGTGGGATGAAGAATGGCCACGGTACTTGAAAAAAATGTAAATATAACAAAAAAATTAACTTGAGGAAGGAGCGAGAAACAGGAGGACATTAGGAACCAATGTAACTGTGTGTGTAAGCTTACCTGCGACTTTGGAGATTGCCTGCTGTCTAATCTATCTGTTGGGTTTTTTCAAGACAGGGTTTCTCTGTGTAGCCTGAACTCACTCTGTAGACCAGGCTGCCCTCAAACTCGGAGATCCACCTGCCTCTGCCTCTGAGTGCTGGGACTAAAGGCGTGCGCCACCACCACTTGGCTTTTTATGTTTACTTACGTGTACTGCCGTTTGTCTGAAATTCATCAGTGTACCACATAGATGCAGTGCTTGGGAAGGCCAGCAGAGGGCGTCGGATCCCCCTGTGCTGGAGTACCAGAGGGTTGTGAACTTCCATGTGGGTGCTGGGAACTGAACGGGATCCTCTGGCTTTGAACTGGGGAGCTTCATTCTTCCTGTTGCTGGGCTTACAGGTGAGCACCTCCATACCCAGTTTCACCTGACATATAATAATGCTTATTTAAATTTGTTAGCACTTTGATCAGTAGTTTAGAGTCTTTTAGATTATTTCCGGGTTATAGCCTAGGCTAGCATTAAACCATCTCCTCGTTCCTCTGCTTCCCCAGTGCTGGGAAGTAGACTTGTTGCTTTGAGTTTTCCTGCAATTTAGGGGTGCTTGGTTAGTTTCAGGCACAGATCTGAGTGTGCTGAGAACCTCTTGTGCATTTTAATTCCTTCATCCTTCAGGCTGCAGAGGTCCAAATGGAGATCAGGTAGTGAGCTTTTCTTGTTTTTCGTTTGCTTTTTGAGATAGGCTCTCACTGTGTAACCTAGGCTGGCATTGCACTTGAACCGTGTGTAGTGCTTGGGAGTGTGCGTGTGCACGTGTGTAGTGCTTGGGAGTGTGCGTGTGCACGTGTGTAGTGCTTGGGATTAAACCCAGTGCTCTGCACGTGGCAGGCAAACACTCTGTCACTGCACCACACCCTCAGCCTCCTGGATCCGTTTTACTTCAATGATTTATGCTCAAGATTTTGATGCTGGCTTTAAACTGAAGATAATGTGTTTTTAAATGAGTGTGTAGCTTTGGAGACTAAATGAAATACCCAGTCTCTCTTTCCCAGTAGGGCAGGTGAGACACAGCTGACCGGGGTTTTATTTTTTGTTCCTGTAGATGATATAACAGAAATTGAACTGTTCTGTTAAGGAGTGTTTAGTACTTACTTATCTTGATGTGCTGATCGGTTGCAGGGAGGGCCTGATGATAGCTGGACAAGTGCTCTGTCACCACACGGTCCTCTACGCCTGCTGTCCTTAACATCCTAAGAGATTGTTTTAGCATTTGATTTCAGATTGACTGATTTGAAATCCTCCCCTACTTTTTCTTTTTGTTTTTTTGTTTTTTGAGACAGGGTATCTCCATGTAGCCCTGACTGTCCTGGAATTCACTCTGTAGACCAGGCTGGCCTTGAACTCAAGAGCTCCACCTGCCTCTGCCTCCTGAGTGCTGGGATCAAAGGCTTGGGCCACCTCGGCCCAGTCAAATAACGATTTTATAATCAGAAAAATTAACATACTTTATTTTGAAAAGTGAAATAAAGCTTGGCTCTATAGGGTCTGCGTTTGTAAGACGGATTGTTATGTTGATGGGTGTAAGAGCGTAGAGAGGATTTGAAATCACATCCATGGAGGTTCAGCTGGGGGGGGTGTGGGTCCCGCCTTCCCCAGCCTCTTCCTCTCGCAGCACCTGTTTTCAGTGGTGTGTAAGTGCATGCTGGGAACATTGCTCACGTAGAGAGCTCGCTTACTGCAGACAAGGCCCTGGCTTTGATCCCCAGCCGTGAACCTCCTCTCCAAAACCATAGCAGAAAACCTGCTTGTTTAATTCAGTTAACTAGAAACCCAGCTCGCTGGGCATCCTCCCTAAGCAGTAGATTTGTCTGGGTTTACCATAGTAGCCATACCAGTGCTGGCACATTGCCAGTTAGCGAATAGTTGAGAGCGGCACATCTGATGTGAAGGAGGCCTGCTGTTTTAATGATGTGGCAAATGAATGCAGTATTGGGGGAGACGGTCTGTTGGAGTTTCTTCTCAAAGTCCTGAGCTGTTCTGTTCTTGCTCTTCTGCCTTCCAGCTGGGGCTGCAGCAGAGCTGAACCAAAAAATGGCTGCTACTGCAGCAAGGGCTGGTACAGGACCTGGCTGCTGCTGTGCTCCATGGGACTAAGCAGGAGGAGATGCTGGGGGGACAGTGCCCTGGGCCCTTGCTGTTGGCACTGGCAGTGCATTGTTGGCAGAGTGGGGATTGCTTGAGGGAGAGTGTATAGCAGATGCTGCAGTCAGGAGGAGATGCCACTAGGATTAGGATTTATAGCCTCAGCAAGGGACCCACCCCTTCTCTGCCGCAGCACGAAACCTCAGCAGCTGCTGTCGGTCACCGAGCAGTGTTGGCTGCAGAAGGCAGCAAGCGCACCTGCGTGGTGGTGGATGGCAGCAGTGTTGAGGATGCTGCGTGGTGCTGATGAGGTGGTGAATTGGGTGAAGTGAGTGACAGGTGGGGCAGAATTACAGAGCGCTCTTGTGCAGCTGCAGTGGGGACTCTTGCAGCCACAGAAGGAAGCCTCAGGTGAGAGGTGGGTGTGGTTGGAGTTGGGAATTGAAGTCTCTGTGTGCCTACCCCTGGGCCACTCCCAGACTGGATACACTGCCAGTTGGATGGGCGTGGTTTTGCCTGAGTTCTTGTCCTTTTCTGCCTGTGACTAGTCACTGGGATGATGTAGGACAAGCAGGATCAGCTGCTTAGCAACCAGGAAGAAATAGTCTATCTCCATGGGCAGTGAGACACTGTCCTCTTAAAAACAGTTAGAAGAGAAAGAAAAGGCTTGTTCTCTTCCTCTTCCTCCTCCTCCTCTTTTTTTTTTTTTGGTGTGTGTGGTGTGGGCTTATGTGTGCATGCGTGTGCAGATGGGTTGCCCATGTGTGTAGGTTAACATGCTTTTCATGTGTGTGCAGATGGGTTGCCCATGTGTAGGTTAACATGCCTTTCTTTATGGGTGCCAGCAGCTTTGCTGTGCAGAGTGATTAGCAGCATTCCAGAGATTTTCTTAGCAAAGATTTTTGTGCACAGAACAATACAGCAGTCCACATGCAGCCTGGGCATCCAGTGGGATCCCAGAGTAGGCTTTATTTGCAGAGCATTTTTTCATTACTTACTGGAATTAATTTTTGTGTGTGCTGTTGAAGGGTCCTCTTGCATGCTAGAGAAGTGCTCTGTGGCAGAGCTGCTGCCAGCTGATGCTGTGAATGCAGTAGTTGGACATGCTGCACTGACGGCTCACGGTTGTCAGTACCAGGTGTAAGGAAGGCACCTGTGAGCAGCGTGCACACTAGTGTCGGGCACAGCCCAGCTCTTCTGTTTCCTTAATTCCCCATGGCAGGCAGTTCTTTGAACATGACCAAAGTGCATTCATGTGAAAAGTGTCAGAGTGAAACCCAGTATTTTGTGCACTTGATAAATGCTAATAAAAAATTAATACAAAGAAGACAGGGCTGGTGGCCTTTAATCCCAGCACTGAGGAGACGGAGGCAGAGGCAGGAGACTCTCTTGAGTTTGAGACCATTTTGGTCTATCTAGTGAGATCCTGCCTCAAAAAATTAAGACTAAAACAAAAGTAAGATTTAGTCTTCTATCTTTCTTATTTGTTTATTAGCTACTACTATTGTTTAAAATACAATATGCTGCTGTGAAGAGTCACCTCGACCAAAGCAAGTCTTAAAAAGAAAGCATTTAGTTGGGGGCCTTGTTTACAGTTCCAGGGGTTTAGTCTATGATCATTGTGACGAGGTAGCGTGGCAGCACACACAGCTACTCAGCAGTAGCTGAGAGCCCCATCCTGAGCCACTGGCATTGAGAAGAGGGTGGGTGAGCACTGTGGGGTGAAATGGGCTTTGAAAACCCAAACCCAGTGACACACCTCCTCCAACAAAGGCCACGCCTTCTAATTCTACTCAAACATTCCACCAGCTAGGAAGGGACCAGTCAGTCATATCTATGAGGGTCTGAGGGCCAGTCTTCTTCAGACCACCATACTGTATGGTCCATCTGTCTCCATCTCCCATTGCTGGGATTTTAAGCTATACCTGTGGGTTTTTGTTGTTGTTGTTGTTGTTTTTGTATTTTGTTTTGTTTTTGTATCTTTGAGACAGGTCTCTTTACATATCCCTTATAAGACTAGGCTGGTTTTGAACTCACAGATATCTGCCTTCCTCTGCTTTCTGACTGCTGGGATTAAAGGCATGCACTACCAAGCCTGGCTTTGTGTGCATCTCTGCCTGTGTGTGCGTGTGCGTGTGCACGCGAGTATTTGTGTTTTCTAGGGGTTGAGCCTCTGGTCTTTGTAGGTGAAGGACAAGCCCTTATTGACCAAGGCATCTCAAACCGATGGTAGCTGGCTGACTGTTGAAGCGCATCATTATGTGGGGTTGTGGTTTGCTTAATCCGTTTAGCCATGGGGCTGGACCTGGAGGCTGGTGAGTCCCGGGCCAGCCTGGCGGGGTGTGTGTGTGTCAGACCCTGTATCAGTTCCTCCCTGCTCAAAACCTCACACATTACTTCCTTTTGGGTGATTTTACAGCAGTAGTTTTTATTTAAATAGCTGTTAACATATTTTCATTCTTTACATAAAGAGTTTAATCAAAGCTTCAAAGCTTTTATAGAATAGAGAAATAAGTAGCCATCTCTCATCCGAGTCTATGCCTTTTTTTTTTTTTTTTCCTTTGCTGTTCCGGAACTTGGTGTGTATACCAGGCTGGCCTAGTTCGAGGTGCTGTGCCTGCCGCTCGTGCTGCCGTGCCCAGCTTTGGGCCTGCATTCTAGAGATGCTGATACGTAGTTTGTAACGTGGACTCTGGCAGTCTCAAACTGCTCTCTTGGTTTTATGGTTCTACAGAGTGTTGTTAAGGCATTGTGCAGACTGGGGTCATGGATCTCGGGGAGGAGCGCGTGCCTGCGCTTCCTGCTGCCACCTTCCACATACTGTTGTGTATGGGTGAGGAAGCACAGTGCCCATTTCACCTCTGTGAGCTGTCTACGGATGTCCAGACAACAGCCAGCCTTCCAGGGGAAAGCACTTACTAAAGAACACTTTTCAAAATATGAAAAATATTCAATTTCTTAAAAATATCAAGTAAAGGCAGTTAACATTTCCTTAGAGTGGCCTAAGTCAGCAAGCCTTTATGGTTATTGTTTCTTTTTTTTTTTTGGAGACATAATTTTGCTATGTAGTTGAGGCTAACCTTCAGTGATCCTGCCTCAGTCTCTTGTGTGCTGGAATCACAGCTGACCAAATGTCACTTTGCTGCTTAAAAAGACAGGTGTATTTGCAATGTCAGCGTTCGGGAGGCCACAGTGTGAAGTCTGAGAATTAGAGGCACTGGGCTCCAGAGCAAAACTCAGTCCCTTCCCTGCCTCAGAGAATTATTGTGGAGCTGTGGCTACAGGTAGGAAAAGATTCCTGGTTTAGAAAGGAAGAAGAGCCATGAGATAGGTGTCAATTTAGGTCTTAAATATTAAATGTGATATTAAATTGGGGCTTGTGTAGTTATTGGGGCAATACTTTTTCTTAAAGCTTATTATGAGTTTTTTGTGTGTACGCGGCACATGTGCTCGTGGAGCTGAGGAGACAGCACTGTGGAGTTGGTTCCTTTTCCCGGTTATCTGGGCTCTTGGGATTGAAGGGGGTTCCCAGGCTTACCCAGCAAGCCCCTTTACTCACCTTGCCCCCTAGCCTGCCTCTGTTGCAATAAATCCTTTGAGAGTATTGAGTGTTAGAGTGATGCAGTATTAAATGGGCTTCATCTCTCAGTGGATATGGCGTTCATGTTTTATTTCTACCTTACTATGGAAATACTGTTTGTCAAATGGGTTAAGTATTCTTTTGAAATCTGATGTGCAAAACCCACACCTCATGCCTGACATCCTCTTGCAATTTAAAACATTTATCACTGGCATGCAGTTAGTCAGGTTGACAAAGTAGTGGCCACTGACAGCCACTACCCATTTTCTTTCCCGTTATAAAGTCATCCTTCTTTCCCTTTTGTGGTATTAGGTGGGAACCGGGCTGACAGGAGCCAGGCAAGCTTTGCCTCTGAGCTCTGGCCTGTTGTGGGCTCCCTTAGTTTAGCAGTGTCTTCTGTGGGGTTTTGTGCAAATCTGTGAGATGTAGCATTATTTGAAATTCTGTAAGCCTGCAAAACATGAGGAAAAGGTGGTGTGTACTGCAGAAGTGGATGTATTAGCTCGTTCCCTGGTGTAAAACAGAGCATTTCTCTTTCATCTGAAGTTTTCCTAATTAGCATGTTATGTGGTCCTGAGCCACTGTGACACATGGACGGCTGAGATCCTCACCCGGTGTTGGCTGAAGGCTTCAGTTCTGCGCATTTCTGTGAGTTAGAAGGAAAGAGAAGGGGGGGGGGAGAACAAGGGGTGCCTACTTCCTGCCAGGTCCTCTTAGACCCATTGTCTCTATCCAGGAAACTAGATAGAAGCAGAAGTTGGGGGCTGCCAGCAGATTTGGGGAGAGGGGTTCTTTGAGAGTCCCCCTAACAGTTTGTTGCATGTGAGTGGGTGGGTGCCCAAGGCGGGCCTTGGTCTTTGACTGTACCCGTGCTATGCAGCTTTGTGGGAAACAGATGACACAGGCATGCTAAGACCAACGGTTTCTTTCCAGATTAGCTTTAATTTTTATTTATTTTTTGGTCAGACAGATACTCTTATGAATGAAATAGTTATACCCTGGTTCATTAAAACAGAAACAAAAGAAGCCTGTGTGTATCTGCTAGCTATTGAGCAGGGTCGTGAACGAAGTCATCTTTCTGTAGTCTGGCGAAGAAATCCTTTTTCTTCCAGCCCACATGCTCACATGTAAAAGAATTTTAAACAGTCTAATTGAGTCATAACCCAAATAATAGAATTATAGCTTAATAGTGTATTTGATTCAACTTTATGGTACTTAGTAATTCACCAAAAAAGACTCTGTTAGCCTGTCAGGGAGACGCCTTACAGTAGTTCTGAGCTCAGATGCCTGTGGCCTTGAGCTTCTCAAGAGGCTCTAGCTCTTGCTTCCCTCCCACCCCATTTCATTACTGGGAAGTTTCTGTTTGATTGCTGGTCTTCCTGATTTTTAAAAATGTAAGATTTTTTGAAATCTAGTTTTCTATTGTTTAAAAGACTTTAGCTAGATAGGTGTCTATCAGAATGAGTACTAGTCCTCATCTTGGTGTTTGCAGTGCCGGGGCACAAACCCCAGGGCTTTACCCTTGCTAGTCAGACCTTGCCACTGAACAAGTTCCCCTAGCAATAAGGCCTCCCTGTGCAGTTCAGCGAACCTCCAGAGTGCTGTCTTTCTGTGTCTGGCTTCTGAGGCTGGGCTGGGCTACGCTTTCATCTTCTATTTGTTTTGTTTTGTTTTTTGATGGTTTTGTAATCCTGGTTGTCCTGCAACTCCCTCTGGCATCCCTTCCACAAGTAAACAAATTTAATAATGATGATGATGATGATAATAATAATAATATAACCTGTAGTATTAGTTAATTCTGGAACATTGTTATTTTATGTAATAGGATTTTTTGTTTGGGGGCAAGTAAAAATGCTTACATGGCAAATTTGAAAGCTTTATATATGAAGAAAAAGATCAACCTGTTTTACTATTCATTATCTTTTTAGTCTTTGTGGTCTCTGGAGCCTTCAATAAAATACTCTGCACCTAAACTATATTTCTGGCCAGGTTTTCATGAAGTTGCCTGGCTGATTTTGACCTTATAACCCAGGAAGACCTTCACCTTGCAGTCCTCCTGTCTCAAGTAGTTGGGATTACAGGCCCCTCCCCTGCTGTGGCTGCTGTGGCTGCTGTGGCTGCTGTGGCTGCTGTGGCTGCTTCCACCCTACCCCACTCCACCTTCCTTCTTTCCCTCCCTGATGACAGGCAGAGCCTTGGCAGGCCCCTGAGCCCCTAGTTTTAATTGCTTCCATTTTCTCACAGTATTTGGAGTTACAGTTTGGATGGAAAGAATCAGAATTTAGTGGAAGGGCTTTTAGAAGAATTTTTGAATATTTAGACCTTTCAGTTTTGTTTTGTTTAGACTGCATTGTATTTCATGCTTACTCTTTGTCCTAGTAAGGGTTTTTTTTTCTTTCCTTTTTTCTTTTTTCTTTTTGTCAACTTGACATAAGGCAAGGGTCATCTGGGAAGAAGGACGTCAGCTTAGAAAATGTCTCCATTAGATTGGCTCTAGGCAAGTCCGTGAGCCATTTTCTTGATTAAAAACTGCTGTATGAGGCCAGCCCACTGTGGGCTGTGCCACTCTTCAGCAGATGGTCCTGGGTGGTATCGGAGAGTAGGCTGAGCGATCCGTGGGGAGAAAGCCCATGGTTTTGTCTGTGGTCTGTGCTTCAGTTCCTGCCTGCCTGTGCTTCACAGTAAATGGTGAACTGAAAGAATCCTTCTGAGTGGTGTTTACTGTGGTATTTATCACAGCAGCAGAAACTTCACTTAGACCTGAGTTTCAGGGAATGTGTTGTCTTATCTTCAGTTCACACAGACAGCAGGGGGTTGTTGATAGTGGCCACTGCAGCACTTTCAGTTTGGAAAGCCTTGCCTGCATTTAAGATTCTGAATTGGCGCATTTGCTCCCCGAGGTTTGGGGCACTGAGATGCATGTAGAACCTGAGGAGGCTTGCTGCAAGTATGCGCACCCCCCACCCCTTGGTATTTTTGACTATTTTTAGAATCTTAGACCTATCATATTAAATATTTTCTTTTTTTTTTCCCCTCCTCCAAGACAGGGTTTCTCTGTGTAGCCCTGGCTGTCCTGGAACTCACTCTGTAGACCATATTGGCCTCGAACTCAGAGATCTGCCTGCCTCTACCTCCCAAGTGCTGGGATTAAAGGTGTGTGCCACCACTGCCTGGCTAACTTGGTTTTGCAATTTCAGTTGTTAGCATGTCAGGCCTTCTGTAGTTTTTTCACATTAATTTGATTTGAATTTGTCTATCTATCTATCATCTATCTGTCTATCTATCTATCTATCTATCTATCTATCTATCTATCTATCTATCTATCTATCTGGCTTATCTAGCTTATCTGTTTATTGTAAAAGATGTCTCCTGTAGCCTAGGCTGACTTGAGACTCACTACATAGCTGAGGAGCACTTGCCTCTTCTGAGTGTTGGGGATTCCAAGTGTGGATCAACACTCGGTTTTCCCAGAATTCCTAGAGGTGGAGCCCAGGGCTCCATGCCAGTCAGCAAGAGCTGCCCTTTCCATGTGTCATCTCCACACTAATTCTACATTTTCCAAAGTAACACTAATCTTTGTGAGGCTCTTCATGTCTTTGGAAAGGTGAATTTCTTGTGCAAACAAGAAAATCATGTTTAATCAAAGCTGGGCTATAAGCTCTCTGGCTCTTCACTTAGTAGCTTGCTCCTCAGTAGCCCAAGGCTTGCTGGGTCACACTGTAGTTTATGTGTTAAGAATAATCTGTCCCGGGCTGCTGAGATGGCTGGGTGGTTACAGTGCTTGCAGTGCAAGCCCAGAGACCCAAGTTCGATTTCAGGAACTCTTGGGACCAGGAGAAAACTGTCTGTCAACATGTCCTGACCTCCACATGTGTCCACACCATATTCTCTCTCTCTCTCTCTCTCTCTCTCTCTCTCTCTCTCTCTCTCTCTCTCTCTCTGCCTCTGTCTGTCTGTCTCTCTCACACACACACACCCCTACACCTCCTTTCCTCCTCCTACTCATCTTCCTCCTCCTCCTCTTCTTCCTAAATTTTTCCTGATAACCCCAGCCTCTGGGCTGTCAGTGAGTCTGGCTTTATCAGGCTTTTTCCTGTTAACTGTAGTTAGAGTTGTTTCCTCCTCCGGTTTTGTTTTTACATTTAGATTTTGAAATCGTGTGTAAGCCCATGCGTGCCTTGGCACATGTGAAGGTCAGAGGACAGCTTGTTGGCAGTTTTCTCTACTGTGTGATTCTGGGATTGAAGTGAGGTCACTGTGCTTGTCATCACTGCCTGGCTGTTTAGCTAGCCCTGTTCTTTTTTGTGTGTCACCCAAGTTTAGATTAAATGTCAGACACTGCATGGAACAGTAGAAGTGAAGTAAAAACTTGTGTTCAGGCGTAGACTCAGTTCTCTTGGGTTACTGCTGTGAGGTGTGAGCCTAGTTTGTTTGTCTTGTGTTCTTGCCTCTAATGGGTCACAGGCTTCTGGGAAGGCTTTGGTCATAGGACATTGTTGCTTGTTTCTTGTTCCAAGATTGTTGTGCAGCTGATTTTCTGACTCCGTTCCAGTCTTTAAAGTCACCTCAGTGTAACTCCTTAGAAAAGTTTTTAGCTTTATTTCATTTTTAAAATGTCATGTGTCTCTGTGAGTTTATGCTATAGGTATAAGTACCTGCAGCGGGCCAGAAAAGGGTGTTGGATTATTACAGGTGGTTGTGAGCTGAGGGGTGTGGGTGCTGGGAACCAAACTCAGGTCTTCTGGAAGCAGTAAGTGCTCCTGCACTAGGCCGTCCCTTTAGTGTCTCATGTAGACACTGTTCACTTGGGTCTGTCTCATGTTCCTGCCCCTGATTTTGTAGCAGCTAATGGTTCTATTTGTGTTCGCTCGTGACTTCTTTAGTGGAAGACTTCTGCTTGGTATATCAGTGTGATTTTGTAGTCTTCCTCACAGGATGAGCCTGGCGTCCTCAAAATGATAGATTGAAAAGAAAGGTTGATTGTTTTTGTGTGTCTGTGTGTAGGCTCTTGTGTCTTAGTGAAGGTACTCAATGATGCCTGAACAGGGTGTTGGATCCCGCGGAGCTAGCTACAGGAAGTTGTGAGCCTCCTGTCCTAGGTGCTGGGAACTGAACTTGGGTCCTCTGTAAGAGCATCATGTGCTCTTAGCCGCTGTGCCAGCTCTTCAGTCTGATGCGTTTGTCTTTTCAGGGAGAAGAGCCTCGTTACCCTGTTTCTAAGGAGGAAAACCTGTATGGGCTTTGATCCTACGAGTTGGCAGGCTACTTCCTGCACTCCTGTTTTACCTGACAGGATTCTTTCCTGTTTTTACCATGAGCAGGTGTTGCTCATAAGCACCCCAAAGAACCATAGGAAAGAGCTGGCAAGTGGGAATGGGCTGTCTAGGGCATCTGTTTGGGAGACTTGAGGCCTGCACTTTTAAGAATCATTGAATTATGGCCATGTGAGGTGGCACACATCTTTAATCCTAGTGCTTGGGAGACAGAGGCAGGTGGATCTCTGTGTTTGAAGCCAGCCTAGTCTATGTACTGAGTTCAGCCATACATGGTTAAATTCTGACTCTAACTGTGTCTCTCTGTCTGTTTGTGTCTCTCTCTCTGTGTTTCTCTCTCACACACACACCCAAAAGAATAAAATTTAATGCAAACCCCAGGACTAAAATAACAACAATAACCAAACAAGCACAATGTAAGGAGTCAGTGAATTTCGAGGGCTTTCGGCCTTGCTGCCACCACTCCTCCTTGGGCTCCTGTCTGCCTTTGTTTCTTGCAGCTTCAGCTCTGATGGCTAAGCGAGCTTGGGATATTTTAGGCTGCATGGCCTTTTTACCTTTAGGGTGGACAAGATTTTCTCTTCAGTTCTATGTATCTTAATCAGAAACAGAACTCTACAATCACCTTTGGTTTTATTCAGACTAATCTGTCTCAAATGTTATTGCAAGGACTCAGAGTTACAAGTGTTCCAAGATGGATCATGGGAGTTCTTGAAGTTGGGTGGAAAAAGAAAAATATTAACAAACTAAGGCAACTAGAAAATAAAGTGACCCGAGGCCTGGTGACGCTGCGGTCCCCCAGGTGACACGGTATGTCCTCAGTGAGCTGATGTTTGGTGGTGTTACAGCAGTGTGTGTGCGCTCAGACTGACTACCCCACCCACTTGCCCTTCTTTCTCCCTCTCCTCAGCACTCGTTATTCTCTGAGAGAGCACAGTGATGTAACTGTGTTGCAGTGGCCTCCAAGGGTCAAGTAAAAAGAATTCCCATTGCTCACTAGGTCAGATGGCTAAGCTTCCTAAGTCAGACATGATGTGCCCGTGAGTGCTGTGGAGAAGGGACTCCTGTGGCAGAATGTATGTGACAGGAGTTGTTGGAACCCCAGAGCCCTAGAACGTCCATTAGCATAAGTGTGCTAGACACCTAGGATGCCCTTGAACACAAATGAGTTAAGGGGGCCACTTGTGTGTCCATGTGTTGTCTGCTTGCCGTGTTCCGGCTATTGTTTGGAGAGCTTAGACTGTAACACGGACATAAGTGAGCCATTTTCTCCCTGAACTTACACTGTCATGGGACGTCCCCGTCATTTAATGTCTGTAGGGTGATGCAAGGCCTGAGGACGGAGATCAGGGCATGGTGACTGCTCTCTGAGGGAGCCTTGTTTGCAGCGCTGGCATCTGATGGTCTTGTCCTGTAGCAAGAGTGCTGTTCTGAAGCTTCAGATGTGGCTGAAGGAAAGCTCCTTTTATTGCTTACTTAATTAAATTATTGTTAAGTGTATGGGAGTTGTGCTTGCGTGTACGTCTGTGTAGCATGTGTATTCCTGATACCTGCAGAGACTAGAAAAGGGCTTAAGATCTCTTGGGACTGGAGTTAAAGATATATATCTGTGAGCTACCATATGGGTGCTTAGAATTGAACCCTGGTCTCTGGAAGAGCAATTACTGTTTTTAACTGCTGAGCCATCTTCCCAGACTGGAAAGTCTATTTTTAAAAGGGGGAATTCCCAGTGATGATGAAGATGAAGGCAGTGGAGTGCTGTACCACTGACCTTTACCCAGCCCAGTGCTAGCTATTGTAGCATATGGAGCTCACAACCAGAGCACTCGGTTATTAGTTTTACATTTTGTGTGTGTGTGCGTGTGTGTGTTTTTGTATATATATCAGAGGTTGAAGTTACATGCCTTCTTAACTGTGTTTCACATTACTTACTGAGAGAGTGTCACTAGAAACCAGACAGGCTCACTGAATTTGCTGGCCTGGCTAGGCAGCTCGTTCCTTGGATGCTCTATCTTTGCTGCCACCCCCTCCGTCTGCGTGTGCTGTGGAGGGGAACTCTGATCTTCCCTTCATAAGTACTGTGTACATGAATCCTGCAGCCGTTTTAGGACAGTTGATAGAAGAGAGACATTACAGGATGAATTTTCAGCTTTTCAAGCAGCAGGGATCAGCCTCTGAGGGACTGGGCACTGACTGCCCTCCTAGAAACTCTTTATTGTTAAACAAAAGGGGCTTTTAGCAAGCCAATTACCGCATACCAAAGTTCTTACTTGATCTAGGGTTGTCTTGTAAGACCTATCTCTTTTTTTTTTTTTTAAATTTTGTTTATTTATATGAGTACACAGTAACTGCCTTCAGACACACCAGAAGAGGGCATCAGATCTCATTGCAGATGGTTGTGAGCCACCATGTGGCTGCTGGGATTTGAACTCAGGACCTCTGGAAGAGCAGCCACTGCTCTTAACCACTGAGCCATCTCTCCAGCCCCAAGACCCATCTCTTATGGATGGCAGTCCTCAGCCTTCCTGGTTCTCAGCCTCCTGGTTTGCCAGGCATGTCTAGCAAAGGCTCTGAGAATCCTTAAAAAAAAACAACCTCATAAAATCTCAGATAGTAATCACCAATAAAAGGCTACTTCAGAGCTTAGGTGCCATCTTTCCAGTTTCATGCCACAACAAAATTCTGACAAAATTCTTCTGCAAACCCCTTTCCCCAGCCTAGTTTTTTAGGACTTTAAATTTCTTGCCACCTTATTGAGACCATTGGAGCAGCTGACACTGGTGGTCTGGACCCAGCTTTTGAAAGCACTTGCAGAGTTTCTTTCTAACTTTGATGTTGAAACAGCTGATTGATCTGAAGTAGATTTTTGATCATTTGGTATTAAATAACGACAATGAGAAAACACTTTAGTTAATAAGAAGCCATAATAATTAAAATATTTCTGGCCGGGTAGCGGTGGTGCATGCTTTTAAATACCAACACTCAGGAGGCAGAAGTAGGCTGGTTTGAGTTCAAGGCCAGCCTGGTCTCCAGGAGTGAGTTCAAGGACAGCATGGGCTACACAGAGAAACCCCATAATTTTTACAAAAATGAAAGCTTTGGTTTGACTAGACTTATGTGATTAATGTTAATCTTACTGAAAGAATCAAATGCCAAGTATGGTGGCTTAACTGTTTAGGCAGAAATAAATGTCACTTTTTATGCTTCCTTTATGAAAGCCCGTCCAGAAAAATTGAACAGCCAACACATAGATACCAGCAGATCTTTGATGGGATAATTAGAGATTTCAAAATTCTGAAGAAATCTCACTTCTTCCAGGCGCCCTCAGCCTTCTGAAGGTTCCTGTCTTACCTTAAGAAGTGACCTGGATACTTCTGGTCTCACCTCAGCTAGTCTGTCCCATCATGGGGATCAAGTACTAAGCAGACATCTCTTGACAGAGCAGAGACTTGACTTTGCTTAGGGTCTGTCTTGGTAGGGAGAGTGTGGAGAAGCTGCTGGCACCCAGGCAAGCAAGGAGCAGAGTGGGGCAGCAGAAAGTTTGTGGAGAGATATACACAGCCTCTAGGGCAGTCTGTCAGTGACCGCCTTCTCTTGTCAGGCCTCGCTTTCTACAGGGCTGATTGGTCTCAGTGTCACTCAAAATGTCTGGATGAGTTAAGCCAATTTGCTAGCTCAGAGGGAGCCTGCTTGCTGTAATGATCTTGGATCATCCTCAAGTAGACACTGGTGTGCTTCACCCCTCTCAAGTGCCACTCAGTCCAGTTGTACAGGATTAACTCTCCAGTTGGTGTAGTGAGTGGCCCTTTAAGTTCCTGTCACCACGTCTGTATGTTCTGTGGTTCTAGGCTAGACTCAGTATTGACCTTGCCGTGCTTGGGCAGCTGTCTTGAGTGTGCTGAAGGAAACTTGCCCTACACCTTGGATTTGAGAAAAGAAAGCTATCTGTTGGAGGGTGTGTGGGGGTGTTTCCACCCCTTGCGCTGATATTTAGACCATCAGAAAGCTATGGACCCAAATGGTTCTCTGGAGATCCTGCTGTCTAGTGTGCTGTTGTCTGCAGGGCCTGATACCATTGGTAAGTGTCTTGTCTTTTCCAGGGATCTGTGTGGCAGACTGTTGCTTCACCGTAACTTTTCAGAGACCATTTTATGCAGACAAGTTTGTTTTCTACTCTAAACTAAAATGTCCATTGTTGTGTAGTTTGAGTCCTCTGTTTTCATTTTAGTGCCAGTAAATGGAAGTCTGATGCTGGCACAGATGTTCTGATAGACTTGACCTCTCACCTGCCTCCCCCCCCCCCTTTTGGTTCTTTGAGACTGAGTATTCCATAGCTCAGGCTAGCCTTAGACTGCTGAGGCTGACCTTGAACTTCCTTCCTCCACTTCTGTAAGATTCAAGCCTTAACTACCATGCTCAGTTTTTGGAAGTGCTCAGGATCAAAGCCAGGCTTTCATGTCAGGCAAGCACTCAACTGAGCCTCCTCCTAGAGGGGGTTCACAATGTGTCCTTATTTGTCTAGGACAAGAGTGTGAACCCAGAGTCCCCTGCGCGCTAAGGAATTGCTCTCTGCCTGAGCTGTGTCCCGCCTCCTTTCTTCTTTCCCCTTTCTTGTCTTTCATTCATTAAGTGTTTAACTGTGTAGTTGAGGCAGGGCTGAAATGTGCTGCTGTCTTGCCTCAGCCTACTGACGAGCTGGGATTACAGGCACGCCTGTGCTATGCTTGCTGTCTGGCAGTTATTACTACTGTTAGTTTTGTTTGACCCCCTTTACTCTTCAGAGTATTATGGAAACCTTGGAGTCATTGTGACCTAGGGCGGATAACACTGTTGCAGGTTGGGCTGGAGAGAAGGCTCAGCGGTTAAGAGCACTGGTTACTCTTCCAGAGGTCCTCAGTTCAGTTCCCAGCAACCACATGACAGCTCATAGCTGTCTATAGCTCCAGTTCTAGGGCAAAACACCAACACACATGAAAAAAATGTTTAAAAAGTTACAGGTCCTTTGAGACTAGTGTTGAACAACTGTTAAATTCTTAGAAGATTTATCATTGAGAGAATGGGGAAGATACTGAAGACAGACGTGGAGAACTGACCGTTTGCATGGAATAGCAGTTAGCATGGGAGTCCTTGTAATTTACTTATTGATTGTTTACTTGCTATTTATTTTATTGGGTAGGGTCTCTCTAGGGAGCCTTAGCTATTCTGAAACTCACTATGTAGACCACACTTGAACCCACAGATCCACCTGCCTCTGCGTCTAGAGTGCTGAGATTAGAGGCATGCACCACTATATCTGACTGTTTATGTATTTTGTACATTTTATTTTGCTTCTGGGTCTGTTTGGAGGTCAGAGGACAGTTTGTGAGAGTAAGTTCTTTCTTCCTGTCCTGTAGGTTCCAGGGATTGAACTCAGGTTGTCAGGCTTTGGTTCCTTTTACCCACTAGGCTGGCTGGCTGGCTCCGGAGCCCACTTTTGAACTGAATGGCTGTGTTGTATTTCCTTCCATGTTCCGTGTGTGCCTGAGTACCTGGTTTGGGCTCGTGTCTGGCCTCTGTCATCCTCATGTGGGCTTGCCTGAAGCTGAAATGATAGCATTGTGAACTGAGCTTTACTGCTGGTACGGCCCAGTTAAACTCAGTTCGCAGGCTAATGCAGCCGCAGACCAGCCCCCAGCTGATGTGCTAAATGCACTGGAAGGAAATGCTTCACACCTTCAAACTGTGTTACTTGCTGACAAGAAACTGTTCGTATTGTTGGCCTGGACTGGACTAATTGAATCACAGCTGAACCTGAATTATCGTAAACTGGGATAGGAAGAATCCCAGCTCTGCCTAGCAGTGTTGGAGTTTCAGGTGTGTGAAGGTGGACTCGATGGGATGTTTATTTGGAAAGGACCACATTTATACTTTCCAGTTGATCTGTGATATGTGGAAAAGTCTCTCCACTTTCTCTAACCATGTGCTTTATTATACACAGTAAACCAACCAAAACTGCTGCATGCTCTGCGTCCCTAGTCTGCTCTGCTTTCCCACAGTGTGAGAAGACAGGGTGATTTCAGTTCTTCTCCCTGCTTGGGTAGCAGTTGCAGTCATTCCTCAGGGTAAGGTGGTTTCTGTCTTGCACATCCGGAGTGTGTGGCGTGCATGCCTTGTGATGGCAGTGGCGGGGTTCTGCTAGAGCTGCACGGTTGTGTTTTACCTTTTTTCTGGAACACGGGAGTTTATTCTGGGGGAGCGGGGAGTGACAGGATAGTGGCCCCACGCTTGGCTGGGGAGTTGTCTGTGCTGAGTCTTACTGGCCATGTGGCCTAGGGAGAGCTGTGTAGTTGCTAGGCTGTATTGTGGGTGTGTTAACAGCACTTACTGTATGTGTTCTTTAGGGTCTTATGTGACAAACTTGTGAATATTGCTTAGAGAGAGTACTTTCTCCCTTTCCTTACCCAGCATTGGCTTTCATGTGTGGAACGGACTGAGGTGAGCAATGAGCCATTTATTTATTTATTTATTTATTTATTTATTTATTTATTTATTTATTTATTTACTTATTTATTAGCAGCGCACATTCTTACTTGGCTTCAAGTTTTAGAGTTTGAGCCCCCTCACCTTCTGTGCTGCTCACTGCTTAGCTGAGGTATTGAATTAGGACCTATTTGTTGAGCATGGTTGAAGCATGGTAAAACACTGACAGTTTGAATTATAGTGCAGACCTTCTCTATTAAAGATGCTATTTTTAGGGCTGGAGAGATGGCTTAGTGGTTAAGAGCACTAACTGCTTTTCGAGAAATCCAGAGTTCAATTTCTGACACCCAGAGGATGGCTCACAACCATCTGCAGTGGGAACTGATGCTCTCTTCTGGCATGCAGCGGCACATGCAGATAGAGTACTCAAATACATAAAATAATGTTATTTATAAAGATGCTATTTTTATTTGTCATATCTATGTGTGATACCATTGGAGGACAGAAGAGGGCACTGGACCCTGTGGGTCTTTAGTTACAGACCATTGTGAGCTCCCTGGCACGGGTGCTGGGAACCAAGTGTTTTTAACCAGTGAACCACAGCCCCAGCCTCTAACCTTGCTTTCGTCATAGTCCATAGTCATGGTTATGGGGCATAACTGAATTGCACAGAGAGGGAGTTGGGGAAGTTAAGGTTGTCGGGTGTGGCTCACTGGGCTTCTGGACAGGTGTGAACCTTGAGTGGAAGGAAGGAAACACTTGAGGACCAAGTGCAAGATGCTGGCCATGCTTCTGTGGGGGACATTCAGGGGAGCAGCTTAGAAGATGGACATGCCTTGTTTAGGACTGTCTGGGTTGTAGTTACAGGTTTGTGACTCCTAATTGTATAGCTGGCAGGTAAGCATAGTTTGAGGCAACTGTACTCAAACTAAAAGAGTTTCATAGCTGAGCAGTGAGGGAAGCTGCCATTCTCATTGGAGTCTCTACACTGAGGCTGGGCCTTGGCAGTGCCAACTTAACAGGGCAGTGAAGGAAGCTCTGTGTGTGTGTGTGTGTGTGTGTGTGTGTGTGTGTGTGTGTGTGTGTATGCATGTTCATGTGTGTGCGCATGCATGCCACTAGAATCTACTGTAAAACAGCCTGCGGGACCCCTCCGCTGGCCGAGGGTTGAGCCGTGAGTTCTTTACAAGGCTCTGTGGGAAGGGAAGCACACTCTTTCTTTTCTTTTCTTTTCCTAGTCAACTTTAGGTTCTGCTAATGCTGTGTTTGCTTATTTACAAAAAATTTAACTAACCTGTGCACCTGTAAGTTGAGGGAATGGAATATGTATTTCTTTTAACTATCTTTAAATCATGCTGTGACCTCTGCCTAGTGCTGCTTTTGTGTGTAGGTGTTTGTGGAGGAGCTGTGTTTCCTATGAACCTGTAATCCTAGCACTTGGCAGACTGAAGTAGAAGGATCAAAAGTTTGAGGTAAACCCGGGTTATGTTACGGGATCCTCCTTCAAAAAAAACCAAAATAAAATAATTTAGACACACTTTGAGAACTCCTGCTCTGAATTACTAATAGAGTGATTATAAATGCTCCCACGTGCCGGCCTGCTTAAGAATATCATGTTAAACTAGCCGTGGTAAACACTCCTGCAGTCCTCGAACTTGGGAGCAGGTGGAAGTAGGGACGTCAGGAGTTCAAGAAGATCTCGGTTTGTAGGAAATCAGAGGCAGCTTGTGCTGACTGAGACTCTGTCTCAAAAACCGCACGTCTGTCATTGCACAGTTCAGGCTGCGCAGGCTTGGCAGTGGAGTTGGGCTGCAGTTCAGGTCTGACTTTATTTAAAATGCACAATCTTGCTTTTATATTGCAGTATATCTTGGGTTATACGAGTTGGTGAGATTACGTACAATACTGTATAGTCTCGCATGTCTCATCAGTCAGTGTGCATTTTTAAAACTGTTTTTTTTTTTAAGTGAACATGGTAGTGTATGCCTGTACCCATCAGTTCAGGAGGGCAAGGCCAGGTGGACTGCCTGAGCCTAGGTATTATAGGGAGCTTCCCCCATTTCCCAAAGTAAACACATGTGCATACTGAGTTTTGATCTGTTGGGGCATACATACTATGGAGATGACGTGGCCACCATAGTTTTCATGTGCTGATCCGCTGTGCTGCTAGCTTAGGGGCTGGTCTCATCCCCTTTATGAGGATATGTTAGCTGGGGCACAGCAGACCTGACCAAAGCAGGGAAAGGAAACTGGGGTTAAAAATTAATAGATTATACAGCTTGTTCAAAGGGACAGCATCATTTATCCAGTGTATTTATATTGTAGTTGGTGCCATTGTATAGAGATAAATAGCTGGTATGTTGAACCAGTTAACACTCAGACACATTTACTTGCTTCCTTTTACCTTTAAAATATTTTAAAATTTTTAGCTAGGGTGTCATTATGTAGCCTTCACTAACCTGGAACTTGCTGTGTGGACCAGGCTGACCTCAAACTCAGAGATCCTTCAGCTTCTGCCTCTGCCTCCGAAGGGCTGGGATAAGTACCTCACCCACCCCATCTTAGAACCTTTATCCAGCTGTCCTTGTCATGTTCTTATAATTTCGAGTGACCCATAGCTTAGACATTTCTTCTCCCTTCTAAGCCTCTAGTCATTGGGTATTTTGGGTCATTTTAGAACATCACTAATTTTAGAAGCAGCCTTTAAAGGTTGTTAGGATGTGTATGTGTAGACATTCTCTGCAAGATACACGAGCAGATGAGGAGCGGGGACTGGGGATTCAGATGGGGCTAGTGCTTCCTGTCTCACACCCTTCCTAGAGTTTGCTTACAGTGCCCTAGGTATAACGGGAGGTTTTTCTTCAGTGGTGATAGTGAATACTTAGGAAAACCCTGAGCAGCACAGCATGTCTGTAGAGCTCTAGACAATGGCTGTACCTTTAATTTGCTTTGCCTTGTTTTTTTAAAAATGCTTTTTATTTTGAGGCAGGGTTTTGCTGTGTAGCCTTGGTTGGCCTAGTACTTATGGAGGTGAATGCATTTGTAGGTCATGAAGCCATAAAGATGAGCTTGCAGACTCTGTATGGGCTTGGCTTTCACAGACGTTAGCTGTGTGGCCTTTAGGTCACGTCATCTCTCTGCCTTCCCCCCTTTCCCGTGCGTTAGGCATGGCGTTACTCTGCGCACTTACTTCAGGGTCTCTTCCAAATCTGTTGTAATTTTATATCCAGTTTATACCAGAAGATGGAGTCCACTCTTCTTAACTGTGACAGAAAACTTTTGAATTACCATGGAGCTAATAACCTTTAGTAAGCTGTAATTAACCTGAACTTGCAACCTGACTTGTCTCACAGGTGAGCTGTCTTGTAGCTGCCTTAAGTTGGCCATCTGCATTTATGATATGAAATCTTAGGGAGAGCGAGCTCGGAAATATCCATCCATGAAGCTGGATGTGGAGCAATCCGCCATTCTGGTCTCAACCTAACAGTGGAGAGCGCGTCCTTGCTTACAGCCCCAGGGGACGCTGTCTCCAGCTTGCTACCTGTAGCAATGTGCATACTTGAAGGGCTCTCCATTACTTTCGTTAATGTGCTGGAAGCTTTAGATCTGGTAGTGATCAGAACACTTGGGAGCCACAGCAAGGTTTGCTTACCGGTTGAAAAGTGATAAGGTTAGTGGGTGTTGGTGGCGTCGGGCTGTGCTGTACTGTACACCACAGCTTTGAATACCTCCAGTTTTTCAGAGAAGTCCTTTGGGGATGTGGCCTTCCGAAACACATGGTGCAGATGTTAAGCCTTCTGCTGTCCTATCGAGCAAAATTGATGGGATTACGGGTCCCAAGTCCCTCACAGAGGTAGATGACAGTGCATTCTGTCTCTTCTGAATGAAACGATGAGTGGGAAACAGAAATGCAGTCGTGGGAGTCTTTCCTGTTGGTCCTGTTGTTAGTAGACACACGCAGTAGCTGCTGGCTTGCATGGCTTTTCAGTGTTCGTGGACCTTTAGCCTAGTTGTAGCGAGGAGATGTCCCCTACAGAAGCTGACCCATCTTCCTCTTCATTTGCCCTATTTTGTTTTTCTTAAACTATATACTGTGACATTGAAAGGACTTGTGTTCACCAGAAAGACAAAGAAGGCTTTCATGGTGGGGCTCTGCAGAGCCGGTGTGTGGGCCTTTGTTGGCCTTGCACTGGCCTCCTGCACACCACCCCCACCTCGTTGTTTGCACTTTGCATCTGTAACAGAGAAGTTTACCTCTTTATTTAATGGTACACAGTTGCAAAAGTAAAATCAAATTTCTTGAAATAAATGTAAAGTGAAGTCTTTGCTGTTTTTTAATTGGGTAAGGAACCTTTTTGCATGGAAGTGCCACATTGTAAGCCTTGGTCTCGTAAAAAGTCATTTTCTATTATTTAAAACTTATATGTTTTGTTTTTGTGTGGCTGCAGCTCCATACTTCATTACTATGCTTAATATTTATTCGTGAAATAGAATCGGTCATGTCAGGTGACAGTTCATTTTTAAAAAAAGATTTGTGTTTTTGTATACTTGCACACACACACACACACACACACAACTCTAGGCATTTGAGTACAGTTGTAGTGGAGGCCAGAGGCTTTGGATCCCCCTGAAGCTGGAGCTAAGGTTAATTACACATGGTTGTAAGCTGTCCAGAATGGTCCCTGGGGGCTGAACTTAGGTCCCCTGCAAGAGGAATATATAAGTCTTCAACTATTGAGCCCATCTCTCTGGTCCTGAGAGTTCATGTTTTTATCTTATATTGGAGAAGCTGAAGTGGCAAACTTACTTTTTTTTTTTATTTTAAAAAATTATTTTTGAGCCAAGGTCAAGCTAGGTAGTTTCAGTTGGCCTGGCCTCAGGGTCTGCCTCACCCCTGAGTACTGGACCGACAGCTGGGTGTCACCGGGCCCAGTTTAAAGATTTCATGTAAGACTGCAGGTAGAGGCCGAGAATGCTGATGAAGCAGGTGTGGTGGTTCAGGCCTATCATTCTAGCCTGGGGTGCCTTGAGGCAGAAGGATGGGTAGTCCAGGCTGTGTGGTAACTTGGAAGCCAATTTAGGTTATGTAACAGGACTCTGTCTTAAAAAATTGAAACTAAACCAAATCAGAACATCTAAAAAGATCAAACAAAATAGACTTGGAACCCTGGTGACTTGGCTGGCACTTATCTTAGGATGGGATTTGAGTACAGACAGTGGAAATTTACCTCCATGTTCCACAAACTGACGTGTAAGTGCATGCCTGAAGCCCAGAGTAAATTTGTTAGGTTGCCATTGGCTGAGGTATTGGGCCTCATTTTGACCTTTGCTGGGCAGAAGCCAAGTTCCTCGATCTCTTAGTTGTGTGAGAGTTTGCTTCGGTGCCTTCTCTGTGCCGTTACTGGAGTCAGTGCTGACGACAGTGCATGGGATCCTTTGCTCGAGGCATTACGATTTCCTGTATTTTCCATGAAGCGCCACGGTGTTTCTAGACGTTAGTGGTGACTCTCTTGGTGGTAGTCACTGGCAGCAAGCAGAAGAACTGAGGAGCTGAATGAACCACATGTACTGTAGGTAGGTGGGAAGAGGCCTGCTTCCTGAGGCCAGTGTGTTGTCAGAAGTTTGGTAAATCTGTCTCTGTTAGTCTGGAATTGATCTGTCCCATTTGCCCTCTAAGGCTGCCTATACTCTCAGACAAGGGTTTGGGGTGTTCAAAGGAGCAGAGCTATTGGTTCTATACAGTTGCTGGTTATGACCAACAGAAAACACTTGGTAGTAGTGGTTGAGGCCTGTGCTCAATTATTCTAATGTACCACAGTGCTACAAAGAAGAAAGAGGCTGGGCAATCGGAAGAGCCAGGAGTCTCTGTTTGTTTTGCTGGGGATTTGAACTGCAGTGAGTAGCACATGGTTTAGGAAGGCCCAGGGTTCAGGTGAGCATCGGGTGCCAGAGGCCCCAGGCACACAGCGGAAAGAACCACTCACTGTTGGCTCTTTTCTGTCCAGCAGGCCAGAGGCCACATCAGTTCCTTATTTACTCATTAGTGAGTAATCACACTTCATCTCTCAAACGCACAGTGGTTCTGTCAGCGTGAGTGAAAGCCCTTTTGGGTTTTGTTTGATGACCTCATTGGGTGACCATTTTTGAGCTATGTGGCATGGCACTTCTGCTTCCTGGAACAGTGTGGTTCTGGCCACTCACTAGGTTTTCCTGGGTGTTGGGGTACTTGACTGTGGGTGCCAGGCATGCTGAGGCTCTGGCCCAGGGAAAGCATGTGGGTGTCCTAGGCTGTGCAGAGAGAGACTGGGGCAGAGCTGTGTCAGGAGCTGCAGGAAGGGTTCATTTTGGTTTGTTTGGTTTTTTTCGGGGGTGTGTGTGTGTGTGTGTGTGTGTGTTTTCATTTTATTGGTAGCTTTACTAATTTCACAAATCAAAGGTTGGTAAACCTGTGGACACCTTAGGCCCGCCCTGTCAAGGTCACAGGCACCAAGCTCTGCTGGTAGTGAAAGACAGCATCAACAAGAAGACATTGGAGTTTTCACTTAGCTTTCATGTACATGTGTGCCATGTGTTGCCGTGAGGGAGGGACTGAGGTCAGCTGTCTTCTGAGGCACGCCCCATCTTCAGTTTTGAGGCAGTCTTTAACCTACCACAGCTCAGTGATTTGGATACACTGGCAGCAGTGAGCCCAGGACCCCTGCGCCTGCCCCCTCTGTTGCTGGCATTCTAACCCCCCAGCCCCCTTGCACTTGTTTGCTTTGCAGGTTGCTGAGGGTCAGGGTTGGAATTTTTATTTTTTTATTTTTTTTTAATTTTTTTGTTTTTTTGTGACAGGGTTTCTAGGGTCAGGATCTTCAAGCTTATGTGGCGCTTCTTCAGGCCCCTCAGTTACACTTCTGTCCATAGCCCTGGCTGGTCTGGAAATCATTTTGCCTCCCTTGAGTGCTGGGATTAAAGGTGTGTGCCACCACACCCTGCCCGCCTTTGGTTTTTTGAATTATGATTTTACTGTGTTCCAAGATGGCCTGGAGCAATTTATAATCCTCTCGCTGTAGCCTTTTGCTTGCTGGGTTTCTGGGTATGTGCCTCATTACTAAGTTCTCACACTTAATGTCTTTGATAAAACAGCAAAAGCTATTAATGAAACCCTGACCCTTGAATATACACAGCCTTTTTATTTTCTCGGTGAGAAGCTGGGAGTTTTATATATAAGGCGCTGTTTAATGCCAGTCTTACCTAAGAACACACTCACCTGTAATTCCAGTACTGGGAAGAAGGAGGCAGGAGGATGTCGTGTCCAGTCCAGCCTGGGCTACATGAGTCTATTTTTGCACACTAAATAACCCCAAATCAAACCAAATCAACTTCCTACCCCTCCAAACACATGCTGTTGTTGGCTATGTAGCTTTCTCTCTCTACGTAGATTATAAATTCATGGACTAAACTAAAGTACTCACCAGCATAGTTGGGATTTGCAACTCAAAGTTGGCTTAGTCTCATTGATTTACAATTATAAAACACGCATCATAGCAGTTCAAGCTAAGATAACCTAGGGGCTGGAGAGAGGGCGCTGCCATTAAGAGTAGGCACTGCTGCTGCAGAAAGCCTGGGTCTGCGGCGCAGCATCCAGATCTGTCTGCTCACAACTGCCCTGGCCACCTAGGGCTCCCACACAGACCTAGCAAGCACTCACAAGTACAAATAAACCGTTTTAAAAATCTTGAAAAAATTAAGAAAAAAATACTTTTGTTTGTTTTTTCTTTGAGTTTAAAGGGACATAAACAGCCTGTGTCTTAGGCAGAGGACACAGAGCTGCGTGAGACTTGGCATTAAGTTGCTGGCTGAATCCAGTTAGCTCTGAAAGTGCTTCGTGGTTCATTTCGGAACTCGCCTGTCTGAGCACACGAATACCCTGCAGCTCTGACATACCAACTAGGTTTTTTTAAGTAAAGAGGTGAGCTAAGGATCGAGCTAATAAAATACCTGCTTAGAGTTTCAGAGAATTGCAGTTTAAGTTCATTTTACTTTTTTTATTTTTTTTATTTTTTGAGACAGGGTTTCTCTGTGTAGCCCTGGCTGTCCTGGAACTCTGTAGACCAGGCTGGCCTCGAACTCAGAAATCCACCTGTCTCTGCCTCCCAAGTGCTGGGATTAAAGGCGCGTGCCACCACTGCCCGGCATCTTTTTTTTTTTTTTTTTTTGTTAATTTGCAGAATATAGAAATGAAATCAGCATTTTTATTTGTAGAAACAGGAAGAATGTTTGTTCCTGTAACATGGGCAAACAATGTTTCTAGCAATCCTGTAATTATAGTCATGTGATTAGCCAGCAGAGAAACGAAAGCAGAAGTCCTGAGTGGCTCAGCTTCTCAGGCAGAACACTAGGAAGTCCCTTGAGAACTCTTCTTCCATTGTGAGAATTAGTTCTTCCTGTAAACACAATGGCAATTGGGCAGTGCAGAAGGAAGTGTAGCCCATTCTCCATCTGCCGCAAGAACCGTAGAACTCAGTGTGAAGAGTTTATTCCAGCTAAGTGGTCCTTCATTCTGTGAGAGCTGCCAGGTCAGTGAGGAGCAGTCCTGGAATTCCTTAGGCTTCTGCTTTCTACAGTGTGTGCTTAGTAGAGTGAGTGTGTGTGTGTGTGTGTGTGTGTGTGTGTGTGTGTGTGTGTGTGATGTATGTATACAGTGCTGTGTGTGGTGTGTGTATTCGTGCAGTGTGCGTATAGTATGTACATGTACAGTGCTGTGTATGGTATATGTGTGCTGTGTGTATAGTGGGTATAGTATGTGCTGTGTGTGTATAGTGTGTGTATAGTGTGATGTGTGTGTATATATAATGTGTGCTATGTATGTATGTATGTTTGTATGTATAGTGTGGCGTGTGTGTCCCTTGAAATTTTGTGTAAAATGTGTGTATAATGTGTGCTATGTACAGTGTATGTGTATAGTATATATATAGAATATATATGCGCAGTATGTCTGTGTAGTGTAAAGCATATGTGCTCTGTGTATGTCTGGATGGTGTGTGGGTAGATTGTGTGCATTCGGAGTGCATGTGGCGTGTGTGGAGTATGTGTGTGCGTCTAGTGTGTGCACATACAGCGGGTGTAGACTGTGCACGTGTATTGAGTAGTATGCATGTTGGGTGTGGTTTGGCTGAAGCGGTTCCTTTATGTGCCGGTCCAGCTCCTCCGCAGCGCAGCGTGTGCAGTGGTTTGTGTGTGGGCTGTGGACAGTGTCTTTAGTGTTGTGTGAGGTTGCTAGTGTAAAAACTGTCTAGAGACCGCTATCGTCTCTTCAGACGTTTTAATGACTAAAACACAGGGTGTGTGTGTTTTGTTTTCAGTCTTCAGAGCTGGCTGCTTGGGTATAAGGGCTCTACTAATGAGTCAGCCTTTGGCAGCTTAGAGTCATTCTTAAAAAAGCAAGCACAACACAACAGAACAAAACAAAAGCCCTACTTTTTTCTTTTCATTCTATTTATTATTTTTAAAAGATTTATTCATTTCATATGAGTATTTTGCATGTCTGTATGTCTGTATGGCTATGTTTGTATGAGTGTACATATGCAAACCATGTGCATTTCTTTTGCCTGTGGCGGTCATAGGTCAGAAGAAGGAATTAGCTCCTCTAGCTGCAGTTGGGATAGTTTGAGCTACCACGTGGGTGTTGGTAACTGAGTCCAGACAGTGAGTGTTCTTAATTCCTCAGCCAGCTCTTTGCTTTTTGAAGTAGTCTTACTGTGTAGCCCTGACTGGCCTAAACTCATTCTGGTGACCATTCCCGCCTTTGCCTCCTAAATGCTGAGCCTGTCGCTGCAAGCCACCACACCTGTCATAGCTCGCAGCTTGTCTCCCAAACTCTCAGTGAATCAGAAAGAAACATTAGATGAGAAGTATTAAGTATTTTGTTAAGTTGAAGGAATTTTTTTCATTTGGGGTTGATAATACTAATTAAAAAGGAATTAACTGGCTGGAATCGGGTTACAGGATGTTGGATTTTTTTTTTTAATGTGAAAGTCAAATAATTTGTATCATTTGTACATTGTAGAAAGCATATAACCTGGCCATGTAACAGTCTCATGCAGAGGCAGTGCTGTGGATTTTGTCACTCTCACAGAGGTCAGACTGGAGAAGCTGTTCTCTTCCAAGTAGCCACACCTGCTGGGATGCCTCCTGTCTCCCAGTTAGAAGTTGAATAAATTGATGTCTTTTAATGCAATGTCTTCTTTGTGTTCTGAAATATTTTAAGTGACTGCTGGAGCACCTGGTTTTTAAAATGGGAAGCTGGTGGGTGTTATACAGTAGTTAGCTCCATTCAAAACTTTCTAGAAACAACAACAACAAAATGCAGAAAACAAGGGAACAATTGTGTTTGCCCTTTGTGTGGTTAGAACAGACCGGAACACAGTCTACAGTTTCTCCTGCTTAGCCTCGATCTAAGACAGCCTCGTGGGTGCTGGCTGACCTTGCTTTCTTCCCTGTGTTGCTTGCTCCTCTGTAATGGTGGGTGAGTCTCAAGATAGGTTTGAGAGCTCCAGCCCTTGGTTTCATTTCTAGTGGGTGTTTATCATGGGAACCAATTTTGGAGAAATTGAACTAATCACATTAGGAGATTTGAAATAGTTGATTTTCCAGTTTCTTGGGAGGAGTAAGTGTACAGTGTCAAAGGTTGGGTACAAAGTATGGGTTCTTGGCAGGATGTTCTCCCACTGCTGAGCAGTTCCACTTGAGTTCTCTTCTCCTTAACTCGCCTTCCAGAATCCCTCGAGGACCGGTGCAACAGCCTCTGGAGGATCGGATCTTCCCTCCCACGGTCTCTGCAGTCTATAGCACTGTGAGTATCTCAAGTGTCTGGCAGGTTGTCTACTTGAATACATTGCTTGGGGTTCCTGGCAGTATCGGATTGACATGGGCTTTAGGTGGAAGATTCAACAAAATTCCAGTGAAATTAGGTGCATATTATGTGAGCAGGTAACCTTTACTCACCATTGAGATCTGAGGAGAACCGAGGTGAACATTGGGTTACCGTCCACTGTCCTTCTGCACCACCCTTTCCCCTGTCCTATGTGTACTGAACTCTGAGGACATAGCAAGTATGCATACTAGCTGCTTAGGTACTCTGCCGTGAAGACAGGCCTCTACTGCCTTGGGAAGTTTTTTTTTTTCTCTTAAATTATTATTATTTTAGTATTTTGAGAGGTTTCTCTGTGTAGCCTTGGCCATCCTGAAACTCACTCTGTAGGACATAGATCAGGTTGGCCTTGACCTCATTGACTTATCCATTTGCTTCTGTCTCTTGTGTGCCACTACTACCCAGCTATTTTGTATTGTTTATGTGTATGCATGTTGCCTGCATGTATAACTGTGTACTTGTGTGTGCAGTTCCCTTGGAGGTCAGAGGAGGGCACCAGATCCTCCTCGGACTGGAGTTACAGATGGTTGTACATTGTGGTGTGGGTGCTGGGAATCCAACCTGGGTCCTCTAGAGAGCAGCCAAGGAGTGCTCTTAACCACTGAGCCTTCTCTCCAACTCCCAGATTTAAATTTTTTTTTTTTAAAGAGATTTATTTATTTTTTATTTATATGAGTACACTGCAGCTGTCTTCAGACACACACTGGAAGAGTGCATCTGATCCCATTACAGATGGTTGTGAGCCACCATGTGGTTGCTGGGAATTGAACTCAGGACTTCTGGAAGAACAGTCAGTGCTCTTAACCGCTGAGCCATCTCTCCAGCCCCCAGATTTTAAATTTTTATTGAATACTCTTTTATTGAAAAAAACAAAAAACAAAAAATCCCCACAAACCTATCCAGACACAGTGAAACACGCCTATAATCCCAGCACTTAGGAGGCAGAGGCCAGCCTTGTTTACAGAGTGAGTTCCGGGTCACCCAGGGATACACAGAGAAAACCTGTCTCAAAAAAAAAAGAAAAAAAATTTTTCGTTTTTCCTTCTTAACTAAGTGTTTTTCCCTTTCCCTCCCTGGTTACATATAAAATATGCATCAATATTGGGAAGTGGACACAAGACAATTGTGTTGATTAAGGAGTTTGTAAGAGGTTCATTTTTCAGTTAGAAGATGCACTTGCTAAAATGATAACGTTCTCCAGTGAACCTATGAGAAGTTAAGAGACTTAGTAATAAGCCGTCTATTAATAATCCCATTCTACCTGCTATTTATCCTTGTGTAGTAAAGAAACTTAGAGTCTAATAAGGGAAATGAGTCAATAAACGATTATAACTTAAGTATTAAGATTCTTCATCGGTTGGGTTCTGAATCAGTTTAGTTTGTGGACAGTATTAGAGATTGAGCCCAGGCTCTCAGAAATGCCAGGCAACTGAAAAGAGTTGGGTGTTCTGTCTTTAGACAGAATAAAGACTTAACATAGTTCAGGTTTGTGTTAAGTGCTTTGATAGAAATACAGTAGGATGAATACAGGGTAGGGGTTCTCTTTGAAAAGGCATTTTAGGGGCTAGACAGCCTGGAGTGAACGTGCACTCTGTAATGCCAGACTCGGGGGCCAAGGCAGAAAACGCTCTAGTTTCAGGCTAGCCTGGGGTACGTGGTGAACACTTGCCCAGCATGTGCACTATTCTGGATTCAGGCTCCATACTGCCAAGAAAAACAAAGGCAAATGATTTCTAGAAAAAGAGCAGCCATGGTTGAAGAACTTGCATTACAGAGCCCGAGATGGTCGTGGGGTTAACAGGGGCTTCAAAAGGCTCCGCTACCGGCAAGGAGAGCTGTTGGCCTTGGGACATCAGGTTACATGGGGAATGGACTATAGAAAGAGGATAAAGAAAAACAGAACCGATTGGCTTTTAAATTGTCACTCTAGCTACAGCCTGGGACGTGTAATGGAGGAGCGAGGCGAGCGAGACGCAGGCGGGTCTGGAAAGACATTACTTGGTGTCTTAGCCTGGTCTCCATTGCTGTGGAGAGATAATCATGACCAAGGTTTTTCCAGACAGGGTTCTTCGAATAGCTTTGGCTGTCCTGGAATTAACTTTGTAGACCGGGCTGCCCTCAATACTCACAGAGATCCACCTGCCTCTGTCTCCTTAGTGCTTGGATTAAAGTCGTGTGCCACCACATCTGGCCTTGACCGAGGCAACTCTTATAAAAGCAAACATATAATTGGGGCTGGCTTACAGTTCAGAGGTTTAGTTTATTGTCGTCATGGCAGAAGCATGGCAGTGTGCAGGCATGGAGCTGGGGGAGAGTTCTATATCTGTATCTGTAGGAAGCCAGGAGGAGACTGGATTCCTTACTGGGCAGAGCTTGAACATGGGACCTCAAAGCCCCGCCTCCACAGTGACATACTTCCTCTTACAAAGCCACACTTCCTCCAATAAGGTCACACCTCCTACTAGTGCCACTTCCCGTGGGCCCAGCATTCAAACACATGAGTTTATGGGGACCAAACCTGTTCAGAGCACCACAGTTGTACAGACACAAGATGATTGTGTTGTACTTTGACGTGGGAGCAATGAATGTTGATAGTATACTATAGTAAAGTCAGTGGGTGTAAGGGTGTCTCTGATGTGCTGTGTAAGAGAAAGAGTCGATGTAAGTGGGAGTCTGACTTGAGCAAGACAATCCTATTGGTCTTTTTCATTGGGGTCATTCTGAGAAAGAGTTGTTGACACAAATCAGCTTCCTATAAGCAAATATTATTTGGGGATTAAAGCGTTAGGTGATTTTCTTTCTTTCTTTTTTTTTTTTTTTTGCTGTTGTAAAATAACTGAATTTTTATAATTTGTGTTTTGGATGATTTTTGTAGAATATCTTTCTGAAAATGAAATTAATGAATCAGAGAACAAGTGTGTTGCCCATATGTACCTGTAATCCCAACATTAGATTGTGTGTGTCTGTTTGTCTGTCTGTCTGTCTGTCTGTGCAAGGCCAGCCTGGGATTCATGGTGAGGCTCCCTAAAACATGTTACTAGGATTCCTCATGAGGAAGACTTTGACAGTGTGCACTCAGACTTTGAAGACAAGTCCATGAGAACCCTGAGAGTGATCCCATGGCTGCCAGGGAGGCCGCCACCTACTGAGCCTTTTTTTCCCCTTCATAGAGATGCCTGATTGTCAGTAGTTGCATTTGTTTGTGAGTCATTTGACTTACTACTTGGAGTCACCATCATACATGTAACACGTGCACACTGTCTAGTGTGATTCTCTGAGGAGGAGAAGGAACTTCAGGCATTAAGGGCTACCCTTAAATATGATGTTCTCTGCCTGGCGCTCTGGCACATGTCTTTCTTTCCAGTACTCCAAAGGCAGAGGCAGGTGGATCTCCGAGTTTGAAGCCTGCCAGCTCTACATAGTGAATTCCAGGCCAGCCAAGGCTTCATAGTAAGACCTTTTCTCAAAAAATCAAAACCAAAACAGCAGCAGTAACAGAAGCAGCGATATTGTTTGGTTTGTATTTCTGGTTTTTTATTCTCTATTTCTTGCTATACTGCCTGAGTGCTCTAATCCATTGTGTGAAGCAATCCTTCTGCCTTAGCCTTTCTAGTAGCTGGTTTCTTTTCCAATTTAAAAATGACATTTATTTGACTTTGGGACAAGGCTTTACTGTGTATCCCTGGCTGGCCAGGAGCTTTTGCTATAGACTAGGCTAGCCTTGGACTCACTGAGCTCTGCCTGCCAGTGCCCCTGGAGTGCTGGGACTTTTAATGAATTATTTATAATCTTTGTTTGTTTGATAGTTTGTATGTTTTACATGAGTGGTACTTTCTTTCTCCGGCTGTCCTGGAGCTTGCCAGGCTGGCCTTAGATTTACAGAGACCCTCCTGCCTCTACTTCCTGAGTGCTGGGATTAAAGGTGTGTGCTGTCTTGCCTGGCACATTATTTACATTCTTAATAGTTTTCCACTCCTCACTTTTCTGGCACTGTGCATGTTCTTGCTGGTGAGGAGGGAGCTATGTGACTGGATGTCCTCAGTCTCCCTGTCTCAGCATCAGGATCTGTATCTGGTCATTCTTTTTCTGTAGGTTCATTCGGCCTACTTCTCTGTCATCCCCTCCTGCCTTGGCATGTGGTGCCCATATGCCACGTGGATTGAGTTGGTTACATTCCTTGAAAGGCATTAGTACTCCTGGCCAACTTTCCAAAACCACACTCTGCGTTTCTAGTGACGGCTTTTCCCTAGACTTGGAGTAGTCATTGCAGATGGAAGCTCTGCTGCTCGTCAAAAGGTACTCAGGGTTGGACAGACCTCTGCAATGCCTTCATGTATTAGCTAGATTCTTTTGTATTTAGTTATTTTTAACTTGGTTTATACAAACTTGTCTTTGAAGTATTTATCAAGGATAAATCAAATTTGAGAAATCGGTCCTATTAATGAACCATGAACATTCAAACAAGTACTTGAAAAACTGTAGCAGTGCAGTAAAGGGTAGAGAGAGATGTCAGGCGGGAGGCACTAGCTGTCTGTGGTGTGTTCAGTGTTAACTTTCTGGAGTGGGACCTGTGAGGTAAGTTTGCTGTGACATATACAGGGACCTCGGTCAAAAAGAACACTTGTTACTCTTAATTACAGAGGGACCCAAATTCGGTTCCTAGCATTCGTGTTAGGCAGGCTTACTACCAGCTATATATGTCTCCAGTTCCAGGGCATCCAATGCGCTCTTCTGGCCTCTGAAGTTAGGGCCATTCATGGCTTAGACATGCAGACCCGTGCATACACATACATTTTTAAAAAATTCATCTTGAAAGAATAAAAATGCATACCATGCAGTGGTGGCACACACCTTTAATTCCAGCACTCAGGAGGCAGAGGCAGGCGGAGCTCTGTTAGTTTGAGGCCAACACGGTCTACAGCTTGAGTTCCAGGACAACTACAGAGGGCTACACAGAGAAACCCTGTCTCAATATAAAACAAAATTGTTCCAGTGGTTTACAGGTCTAAAACTTAACATTTCCAATGGATATTTAGAATCTGTAAAAACTAAAGAAATAAAATACCCTTCTATAGAAAGTTCTGTGTGGAAATGGAACAACCACACAGACAGTTCACACCTGCATACGTACTCAGTCTTGAGTGCTTGGGCCCTAACTCAAAGCCAGCCGCTAAGCAAGGGCTCCACCCTGAGCTGTGACCTAGAGTCACAGGAAGCAAGGACAGAACATAAATCCTGCTCACGCCTTGGCAGGCAGAGGCCCAATAGCAAGGTGTGCTCACAGAAACAAGGGCCCAATCACAGCTAAAGATGGCCTCTCCCTCCGTGCCCCAACCTATGATGGTCCATCTGGTCCCAGATAGTGGCCTTGCTTCTGTACTCACCAAAAACGAACTGCACCTTCATTTAGCACGGCACTAACAGTCATCCAACTTGGAGGACCTGCCTGACGGTCAGCTGCTGCTCCATGGAGCTGCTTTGCTTCTGAGCAATGATTCTTGGGACATTTTATAAAATGGCGCAGTGGGTGGAATATTCCACAGGCTAAAGAAACATAATATCAAAGCACAGCACCCTGGCACAGACTCTTTCAACTCTTTTTTTTTTTTTTTTTTTTCGAGACAGGGTTTCTCTGTGTAGCCCTGGCTGCCCTGGACCTCACTCTGTAGACCAGGCTGGCCTCGAACTCAGAAATCCATCTGCCTCTGCCTCCCAAGTGCTGGGATTAAAGGCGTGCGCCACTACAGCCCAGCTATCTCTTTCTACTCTTATTTGAGAAATTGGAAAACCATCCCTAACTGGCATTTACCAGCAGAGCATTTCTTTACATCTCCAAGGTTAATCCTTCTTCTGAAGGAGGAAAAATCAAGCAAATATATACTAAATAATATTTTAATTAGGTCTCTGATTTAACATTTAATGAGAAAGCCACATTAAATATTAACAAAGAATCTAAACTTTCACAAATGTCATTAATTAGCAGTTACAAAGGCAGGCAGAAAAACATGTCTAGACTGCTGATAATGAGACTCTGCGTCCCAAGGTGCAGGGACATGAGTGCTCTACAGTGACAATAGGTCAGGAGAGGCTTGGTGGGAAGAGTGTGCTGCCCCTTGCAATCGTGAGACCTGAGTTTGGATCCCCCGCACCCACATAAAAGCAGTGCGTGCTGGCACACACCTGTAGCCCCAACATTGGCAGCACAAAAAAGTGCATTCCAAGAGTTTCCTGGCCAGCTAGTCAAGCCGAAACAGTGAGCCCCAGACTCGAACGAGAGGCCTGACTGCAAACAGAATGCTCTCCCAGCCAGGAAAGAGCAGTGGAGACCCTGGGAAAAGAGAAATAGTTTTGACCTCTGCTGAAACTCAAAAAGCTGGCAACACTTAACCAAAAGCAGACTCCTATCTGAGATGACGCAGATAGCTCATGTGTGCCCTGCCATAGCCTGCTCGTGTTTGAAGTACCCGCATCGAGGTACTGTGCCTTTAAACTGCTTGTCCTAAGGGAAAGGAGAGAATGTATGTAGTTCTGGTAGAAGCAGACCAACAGTGCCTTTCAGTTCTTTTAAGATTAGCAAAATATGAAAGCCCAGCCACGGAGGTGCTGTCAGGTTGAGGAAGTAATCTCTTGAGATGAGATTTAGCTTAAAATTGTCACAAGAGCAAAGACTAAATCATTGAAAAAGGCACATAGGCTTGTGACATTGGTACACTCTAGGGGACTTACAAAACATTGGAACAATATGATGGTTGGGATTTGGGGTGAACTGTAAGAGTTAAGATGTAGCTACAGTGCATGCTGGTAGTGTACTGCCCTGATTCCACAGATCTGTAGACCATAGCTGGGGTGGCCTTTTGTGTCTAATCTCAGCTCTTGACAGGCAGAGGTAATGAGATTGATTGCTGATTTCAAGGCTAGCCTGGTCTATATAATGTGAGACTTTGTCTCAAAACAAACAAACAAACATAACCAAAAATTATGTTTAAAGCTCACATAATCATGATAAATGTGTGCCTAAGAAAAGGTTAGGTTACATTCAGTGCACAGTGTCCGAGGCCTGTGTCGGGTATGTGATACAGTCAAGCTTCTTTGTTTGAAGAGATAAATTCCTAGCTATCTGAAGACTGCATTCTTCACCAGGGATTTCAAGCTTTTCTCATAACCCAGTGTGAACTTTTCAGAAGGCAAGGGGATTCCAAGGCTACAGGGAGGCAGGCTGAGGAGAGGGTACACCGAGGCAGCTGGCAAGGAGGAAAGCTGCACCTAAACGGCTGTGGCAGCCGGCTCTGTTGGTGCCCACTGGTCACCCAGCATAGTGCGTGCGTGTCTAGGAGGCTGTCTGGATAATTTGTGACATAGTTCTGTGGGCTGAAAACAGCAGGCAGGACACTGGGGTACTGTGCCAGCATTGACCTCACAACTTGCTGGGACCTCACTGTTGGTAGGTCTGCGTTTTTTTTATCTAGTTCCCAGGTGAGGCCAAGGCCTCTGGTCTGGGACACTACAAATCACTGCATTAGACTAAACCCCTCCTGTTCTCCCAAGTATGAAAGTAAAAACCAGAGTGTCAATCATTTCCATCTAAAACTTTCTTTCTAGACTTTAAAGCCACCATTTATATGTTGGTAAGAAAATCTGTGCCAACATTGTGAAGCATCCGTTATTTAACCGATTACACAAGGAGGTCCACGTGGTGACCTGTACTTTTCATTGTTTTAAGGTTAAGGAAAACAGTTTATTGAGTACACCGCAGGAGGGCAGTGGACTGCAGCAGTGAGAGCTTGCATCACAGGACAGTGGGCGGTAGGTCTGGGGGAAGTAGTAGTAGGATGTCCCCAGACTCGGGGCTGAGGCTGCCTGAAGGGGACCAGTCCAGACTAGCCAGCTTGAGTCCCCGTAACTGCTGCCCGGCACGTGATTGCCAGACCTGTACCAGTGCAAGGCAGTTCCTTTCTCTCGTCTTCAGAGAAAGAAACTAAATTTTTGATTTACTTATTTTATGTGTATGAATGTTTGCCTGTACATATGTGTGTGCACCGTGTATGTGTATGTGTGTGCACGGTGTCCTTTGAGATCAGAAGAAAGTGTCCCATTTTCCACGACTGGTTATGAATTTGCCATGTGCCTGCTGGGAATTGAACCCAGATCCTCTACAAGATCACCAAGAGCTCTTAACCACTGAGCCACACCAGTGCAGCCACACCAGTGCAGCCACACCAATGCTCAAACCTGGGCTTCTGGCTGTGAGACCTACATTGTTGATGTCGTTTGGCCTACTTACTAGATTCCTGGACTAAATGTTTACGGTCTACGTGTTTGTGTTTTAAGTCTTTGTTTAGAAGGTAATGCTCTGTGACTAAACCTCAGAATGGGGACTTAGTGACATTTCTTCTGTGACACAGCTATTCCAGAGCAATCTAATTATGATTTTGATAACACCTTTGAATTTATTATTTGTTGTTGAGTTCTGCTAATACCTTGGAATTAAGACCAATTGCCTTGGATCAGTTATGTAACTGGGTTATTAACAATTGAAAATATGCAGAGAAGGCAAACTGGAAATGTAAAAATCACGTTTTAAGATGGGGACTGATTTCCAGGCGGCCCTTAGCTGTATTTCCGATAGCCGCTTTGTGCTCCAGCGGCTCTGCCCTCTATGGAGAGCCTAGACCCTGGACAGTGGGCTTCTGAACTTAGGAAAGAGAACATGGTGTCTGTGTTACATGGACATAGCCCTGGAACCCAGCACTTGGGAAGCTTAAGCAGAAAGATTATTGTAAGTTTGAGGCCAGCCTGGGCTACATAGTTAGAGTTTACTCTTACCTTGTGAGACCCTTGATTCAGAAATCCCAAATCATAATAAACTCAGTTGTTAAATCTTTTGACCACAGGGATAACAGAAAAATCCAGCAGCAACAAAAATCCAAAACCAAAACCCTCCAAACTGTAGATAGTCCTGGGAAAGGCCCCTCATTGCCGTCCTCCTGGTGCAGAGTGTGACTGTTTCTGAGTGATGGCTGTAGTAGGGTCACCGGCCCCTTCTTCGTGTGTTTCTTCAGGGCGGTTAGCTCCGATTAGTTAGGGTAGACCCTCAGGTCGTTGTCTGGGTTACTGTCAGCAGGGAAAGTAGAGGTAGGCCATGCAGGCTCCTCTGTGCTCATGAGCTGCTCAGCTAAATACATCTTATCCCTAAGTAGCCATACAGTGGGTTGCATGGTTTGTTGAATTAATATCATAGTGTAATAATAGTTATATTTACATGCCCAA
>CM052702.1:125611136-125662524 GCA_028551405.1 Uromys caudimaculatus
AGGACTGCAGGTGTGAGTGTGCCTCCTCTGCCGGGGGGGGGGGCACAGAGGACTGCAGGTGTGAGTGTGCCTCCTCTGCCAGGGCGGGCACAGAGGACTGCAGGTGTGAGTGTGCCTCCTCTGCCGGGGGGGGGGGCACAGAGGACTGCAGGTGTGAGTGTGCCTCCTCTGCCGGGGGGGGGGGGCACAGAGGACTGTAGGTGTGAGTGTGCCTCCTCTGCTCACACCGTGGCTTATGGTGGGCATTTTTATTTTGGGCGAGGGTGGTGTCAAGGTTTTGCTATGGAGTCTTAGGCTGGCCTCAGTCTGGCCTTGTATCCCAGGCTAGGGTCAAACTTGTGATCCTGTTTCCATCTCTCTAGTGTGTCCACTGTGGCATCGTGTGTGGGATTTTATAGGCTGGTGTGGAAACTGCCGAGTTCCAAATGGCAGATCCGGAATATGTGCTTGCTAGAAGAATAGAAATCCAGATTAAAACACAAGGAAGGAAGTGCTGCGCCACACGGCTCACAGGCTGAGATCACCAGTGTTGTGTCTCCCCGTGGCCTGGTGAGATGGCTCAGCAGCTAACCATACAAGTCGGCCGACTTGAATTTGATTCCCAGTTATTCCCATGACTTTTGAAAGTTCTTCTCTGAGTGCCACAGGATGCCAGGCACTTAGACTCACACACATACCATATCCCCCCCCCCTTTAAAAATCCTAAACATTTTAGGTAGACATTCTATATCTGTCTATCTGCCTGTCCATTTGTCTGACCGTCCATCCATCCATCCATCTACCTAAGGATGTAGTTATTTGTTCCCCTAGTGGACTTATTTTGTGGTTATTTTACTGTCACAAATGTAATGGTCAAATAGATTTATAACCCTACATTTTTTTCTCTTGAGACAGGGTTTCTCTGTGTAGCCCTGGCTATCCTGGAACTCACTCAGTAGACCAGGCTGGCCTGGAACTCAGAAATCCACCTGCCTCTGCCTCCCAAGTGCTGGGATTAAAGGCGTGCGCCACCACTGCCCAAGTAACCCTACATTTCTTATCTGATTAAATAGTAACAAAGATATATCAAAACTGAAGAATTGTGATATCACGTTATTTTCCAGGAGAAACTCATATTTTGGAGAGAAGCCTTTTGTTTTTATATTTTTGTAGACATAGAAAATATGCATGCATATATAGCTTAACTAAACTTAAAAATTTCTAAATATTGAATTGTTTCATGGTGTGTTTGATGGATACATGTGGACTTGTGTTCCGTTGCACACACTCAAGGTCCTTTTACTTTTGGTCTCTGCCATTACTTTCTGTGATAGTTTGAAATTTGAGTGGTTCCCAGAGCCTCTTATGCTAAGACTAAGGGTGGCCAGGAAGGGATTTGGTCATGAGGTCAGGGTGTTTTATTTAGTATGTGGGGGTGGATACTGGAGTAGGTGGGGATCAAACACTATATTGGATACTTTCCAAAATTATTATTTTTACAAGGTAGCAAGAGAAATTCCATTGTTGCCCTTGTTAGGGCCCTTCCTTATACATTCTTTTAGTATTCCAGCTGTAATGTGTGGAAGCTGGCTGGTGGGGTGCATAGGAGCTAGGAACCGTGGAGTGATGTTTGCCAGTGTGTTCACAAAACTACTCTTCAGCTTAGTGATGGGGAGAAAGACTTAAGGTTGGTCCTTTCTTACAGTGAGATATGAGATTCTTTGGTTAGTTTCTTTAAAGCCAGGTTGTCAGGTAGCCCAGGCTGGCCTGGAACTCCACACTGTGTGCTGCTGTCTGATCTGGAACTCTTGGCAGTCCTCCTACCGTAGTTTCCTGGTACTGCAGTGTCCAGTGTGAGTCTCTTCCCAGCTGTTCTAGGCTCCCACGAGTGTCTGTTGTCATGGGATGTAGTTGCAGGGGCACTCCCAAGCCTCCTCCTCAGGGTGGTCCTTCTGAATTGATCATTTTGGGAAAACCATCTCCTTGCTTGGTGGTTACTTAACTTGCTTATTTGCCCAACACTAGCCTGCCTGTCCACTCCCCTTTCAAGCCCTCTCTTATTTTTACTACATGTAAATAATTACGATAGCAGACAACTCACTTAAGTATACAGTTCAGTAGGTATTAGTGTATCTGTCATCATAGTTTTAGGATATTTCCATTATGTCTGAAAGAGTCTGTGGACTTGGGATGTAATTCCCGACCCTTAGAAGCCAGCCCTAGCTAGGCAGCTGCGGCTCTTTTCTGCATCTCCCTGTTGTGGACATTTCATGGAGTCATGTGATTGCTGGTGCTCTGTGATGAACTCCCTCACTGAGCACAGTGTTTCACGGAACAACATCCTGAAGGGTGATGTTGTGTTAGTAATGGGTGGAGAGTTTACTTAGCCTTCAGCAGGTAGGCCTGATGCTGCAGTTGGCTAAGTGTCTCAGCAAGGAGACGTGTGTTCTCTGCAGTCTTGCTAGCGTCTTGACCCAGTTTTCTCCTTTCCAGCTAATTCTCCATCCCTCTGCACACAGACCTTTCCTGGGACTTGCCCTATGCCTTGGTGGCACTCCCCCTTTCTTTTTAAAGTTCTGGCTTTACCTGAGAGTCTAAACTCAGCTTCTCACTTCCTGAAGAACATGTGGCTTCCACCTGCTTCAGACCCTGGAACTGCTGCTGGATCAAAGTGCGGCTCATCCATCGGCTTGCTATGCCCTCCTTCCTATTAAGGATTTCGGAAGGCGGGAACCCGTCTATAGGTCAGGCCAAGTCTCTGCAGTGTTGCAGGAAGCAGTTTTGTTGACTGCTGCCATGGTCAGACCATGCTGCACCCCCCATCTTGGGGACGGTTGAGTGATTCCAGTCTCCATTTGCTCTGATGTGACGTTCACTTCACTCTTGGGACAGCTGACAGTGATAACTGTTTAATCACCTTTGTACTTTCAGGTTTGATTGTAATTTTAGCAGGCAACATTATTAGTTTATTCTGTAATCTTGGTACTTTTTTCTTATACAGTTATAAGTAGAGATACAAAGACATCAATTACATGGAGTGAGCTTGTGGGTCTTAACGGTGACATTTAACATTGACCGGATCAATCCAGAAATGGTCAGCCCCTCCACCCTGTGTCATTTTCCTAAGTCTTTGTTTGCTAGTTTAGATAGTTGGTGTAGAAGCCATGGGGTACTGATAGTAAACCCATCCCTAGATTGTTTGGTCTGGCTGCAGCTCCTCTCTCAAGCCCAGAGTCAGAGGCCTAGCAAGCTGCCCAGTGTTCCCAGTGAACAGCTGGTAGATGTTCTAGGCCTGACTCCTGGCTAGTCCTTCCCTTGAGGCTCTTCTACTTTTCAGCCTCTCATCTCAGCATGTCGCTTCCCAGACCTAGTATTTCAAGCCATAACTTTCAAAAGGGTTCCCAGTTTTCATTAAGCTATTATTTTCAATGTAGTATATAAACTGGGCATAGGCTATAATCCCAATACTTGGGAGGCTGAGTCAGGAGGATTACTTTAAATTTAAGGCCAGTGTGCTCTGCATAACAAGTTCTGTCAGGTCTACACACAGACTCCAAGAAGAAAATGCATGCATAGCCATTCCATGGAGGCGGGGCTCTCTCTTACTCACTGTAAAGTCAGTGAGGACTTGCTATCTGAAGGAGCCATGCAGCCAGCCAGCCCCATTCCATCCTGCCGGGCCGCTAGTCAGATCAACCAAGAAGACTGGCCGACCCCGCCTCAGTCTTGGAGGTCTGCATCGATGTGCTTGCTCTCCCTCTCTCCTGCCAGGATTCTGACCTTCTCTGTCTACAGCTCCTTTTCATGTTAGAATTTCTTCCATGGTCCTGGGTATATAGATATATAAAATAGCTATGTAAATGTTTACTATAATCATGAAGACATTTTAAAAGAATTCTTTGGTGTAATGCACACACATAGTTTTTCTATTTGTATTAAGGACAAAATCAAATTTGCACGCAAATGAATGACTGAACTTACTTTTGTATTAGAAATGAAGTCTTGTCTGAATGTTTGATATCATGGGGCAGAGAGAGCATTCTCAGCGTTGTTCGGGAATTGATCGCTATTTTGATTTTTATCATCTGGTTTCAGTACCTAGAACACGGCTTCGCATTAATACAGGGGTATTCCTTTTTCCTTGTTCCTGTGCATACTTCCACTGACAGACTAAGCAGCTCATGTGCTCAATGATAACAGCCTCACCACAGAACCCTGTCCTGGTTCATCCTAAAGCATTGGCTTCAGTGCTTAAGTGTGACCAGAAGAACGCACAGAGCTGCTTGTTTTATAAAAGGTCAGAATGTGCTGCACTATCTGACACTGCAAGTCACCTAACCTGATAAGTAGAACAAAGACGGGAGAAAGGCCGCCTCTCCGCCTCCTCCGTCTGGTCGTTCTGCCTTCCCGTGATTGACAGTGATGTCAGAATTTGAACTATGTCATGATGTTAAATAAGTATTCACTATACCAGTTCATTTAAAAATACTTACGTATACATAGTCTACATTCTGTCTCTGTCTCTGACTCTCTTTCTCTCTCTCTGCGTGTGTGTGTGTGTGTGTGTGTGTGTGTGTGTAGGTGTGTGTGTAGGTGTGTCTAGGTGTGCTTCTACCATATGGCTCCTAGATATCAAACTCCGAGTCTGTGGTCTCCACATGCTTTTATCCACTGGCCACATTCACAGCCCCACACTGCTTCTTGAGTAGATCGGCTTTCATTATTTTCTAGTATTTGTTGGCTTGGGAAATACATGTTCTGAGGGAAGAGCCAGGAGATCACTAGTAAGAGTTGTCACGTGCGGAAGCAAAGCTCAGACATTTGTCTGTCACCCTGGTTCAATGTGGCCGTCTCTGGTCGGAATCTGCACCTGTCTGAATGTTACTGGTTTTGTTTCTCTTGAAGAGCTATTTATTCATGTGTAGGGCATTTTGCTTGCATGCACCTGTGTGCACCATGTGTATGTGTACTTGATATCCTCAGAGGTAAGGAAAAGCTCTAGAATCCATCTGGAGTTATAGGTGGTTGTGAGCCACCATGTGGGTGCTGGGAACCAAATCCGGGTCCTCTGCAAATGCAACCAGTGCTCTTAACTGCTCACTCAGCGGTCTCTCCAGTCCTTGGCTTTTGTATTTTATTTGTTTGGCTTTTGGAAATAAGGTCTAATGTGTTCCAGGGTGACCTGGAATTCCTGATCCTCCAGTCTGGGATTACAAGTGTGGCCCACCTACCAGGGAAACTATCTTGGAGTGGAGAAAAGTAATGGATGGTGACTTAGAAGCCACATGCCTTTTAACTTCATAGGAACAATTTGTTGCTGAAAAGATTGATTTACTTGATAGGACTCTGGATGATATCAGAGTAAAGATTTGCTTACTGTGCTTGGGTATTGTGTTTTTGTTGGACATAAGCAAGGAGTGCCTGTGCATCTTCATCGCCTCTGCTTGGTGGTCCTGAGGAGGTGACCGTAGCTGCAGCCACACAGCACTGCTTCTGTAGTTCAGATACAGTGCGAGACTGTTAGCTCACACTGCATTGGGAAGTCAAAGGGATTCTGTACAGAGTCCTTAGCTTTGTGTTCTATCGGAAGTTGAGAGGATGATGTTACGACTCTACACTCCTGTCTGGCCCCACCCCTAGTAGCCATTCTTCCTGGATCTCTGTTTCTGTCTGGTCAGCTGCCCCATGTTGCCTACAGAAGGATGTTCATGTTCCGTCGTCCCCACCCCCATACCATGCATTGTAGTTATTAATTGAAAGTGGTAGCATATTGGAGTAGTTCTAAATGACTATATTGATCATGTTATTTAAGTTAGTGCCAGATAGATGAATTGTGAACCTAATGAACACTTTAATTTACATTATCTTCATGATTTGCCATCAAGCCACATAGTATTTTTAAGGTAGAGTAAGTCCAAGACTTTAGAATGTCCAGAGGAACTAAGGCATTATTAGATTCATTCTCTCTCTCTCTCTCTCTCTCTCTCTCTCTCTCTCTCTCTTTTTCTCTCTGTGTGTGTGTAGGGGAACTAGAGGTGTGTTAGATTCTGTGTGTGAGGCATGTGCGTTAGGGGATGTATTTGGTTCTCTGTGGAGGGGAGTGAAGGGGGTACATTAGGGACTTTGTGTACAAGCGTGTAGGGGGGCGTTGGATATGTTAGAGATTCCATGCGCACGCATGCATGCTCGTGTGCATGTGTGTGTGCATGTGTATGTATACACTCCTGGGTAAGACTGTGTGGTGACATCAATCAGGTCCTATTCTATGGCTGTCCACCTTGCTTTTGGAAGCAGAGTCTCATAATGAACCTGGGACTTAGCAGTTGGCTAGACAGGTGGGTTACTGAGTTCTAGATCCCCAGTCTCCGTGCTCTTCTCCCCCAGAGCAAGGTTTACAGGCACGAGTCGCCATGCATCTTTTGTTTTGGTGCTGGGGATCAAATGTGGGTCTTGGTGTTTTTGTAGCAAGTGCTTTTTCATTGAGACAATTGAAAATATATTTAACGTGCCTCACTGGCCAACAACACAAGGATAGTGTGGCCTGGCTTCACTGGCCCCGAACACTTTCATTCACCTGTGGTCTCCATTTAGATTCGCCTGTAGTCATACAGAGGGCTCTGTAGGAGTGCCCACCCTCCATCGGTCATCGACTTGAAGGTGTGCTTTCATGCCATCTAAAGTTAGGGACGTAAGTGAGCCTCAAACCAGTGCAGTTGGGGAACATAACTGCTTTTGTCACTCATTGTCCCACAGTTCTTTGTTTTGAGACAGTGTCATGGAGCCCAGGCCAGCCTCGAAGTTGAACTTGCTAGCTAGGGAGCTACAGATGATCTTAAACTCCTCATCTTCGTACCCTTGTTTCCCAGGAGCTGGAGTAACGGGCCCAGACCAGCATACCCATTGATGTGCTGCCAGGATTTGACCCCAGGCTTTGTGGCATGCTGGACAAAAGCATTCTTACCCCCTTTGCCCTTTTCTCTTGAGACAGCCTGTCTAGCACAGCCATCTCTGAGTTTAGGATTCTCCTGCACATTCCTCGGTGACTGGGATTATATCATAGGCAGGTGCCATCACTCGGGATAGCCTGAGAGTCTTGATAAACGTCATACATTCTCAGAAAAGCTCTGTCACCCTCAGAGCTCTCCCTGGGCTCTGCAGTCCCCTCCATGCCCATAGCCTTCTGTTTCTTGTTTTTTCTCAAAAATGCTTGGTATAGTTTTAAGTTTCAGCTCATTTAGAGTAGTTTTTTTTTTGATTTGAGGGGTTTGAGATTATGCTTTAGAAATTTATCAAACAGATGGAAATATTCGTATATTCTGAAATGGTAAGCCCCTGTTCATTCTAGTACTTAAGCTTTATTGTGACTTGGGAGACAGAGTCCAATTTTTAAAGTGATTTTTGTTCTAGTTGTTTCGTTTTTTGTTTTTTGTTTTTCCCCCCGAGACAGGGTTTCTCCATGTAGCTCTGACTGTCCTGGATCTCACTCTGTACACCAGGCTGACCTTGAACTCAGAAATCCTCCTGCCTCTGCCTCCCAAGTGCTGGGATTAAAGGTCTGACTGGCCTCAAAAAAATTGTTTAACCAGTTCAGCTGTACTTGTAGATCAGGTCACTAATCTATTGCTGTTTATTTTCTCACAGGTAACACAAGTAGCAAGACAGCCAGGACCCCCGACCCCTTCCCCTTACTCCGCACATGAAATAAGCAAGGGGCACCCCAATCTTGCGGCCACGCCCCCGGGACATGCATCGTCCCCTGGACTCTCTCAAGTAAGAACTGCAGGCTTTATGTTTTGTTTTGTTCTTAAACAACATTTCCTAATCTTTGTCTTTTGGTTTCTCTAAAGGCGACTGTGCTCACTGGCAGTTAGTGCAAGGCTCTCAAAGGCTCAGGCCACCTTGTCCTATGTGTCTGCTGGCTGCTGGCTGGCACCCCATGCTTTTCATCTTGGAGTAATTAAAAAAGGAACAATTTATATTTAGTTTTTCTTATTTACTTAAGAAATTTAACCCTTGCTGGATGTGGTGATGCACACCTTTAATCCCAGCACTTGGGAGGCAGAGGCAGGCAGATCTCTGAGTTCGAGGCCAGCCTGATTCTACATAGTGAGTTTCTGGATGGTCAGGTCTACACAGAGAAACCTTTTCTCAAAAAAAAAACAAAACAAACAAACAAAAAACCCAACAACAACAAAAAAAAAAAAAAAAAAGGAAAAGAAAAGAAAATTGATCAATGATTCTAAAATAAAGAGAGGAAATTCCGGTTTGCTGAGCCTCTTTAGTGTCCTCTGGTACCCTTCTGTCCCTTTTTGGTGGTGCTTTTCTGCCTTTTGCAGAAGACCTTTTCTATGGTGTGACTTTGGTGAGTTCTGGTTTATTGGTTTCTTTTTTCCCCTAGAGTTCCTGGGTCTTGTTAGCTTAATTCAGTGGTTTAGCTGTTATGTACTGCGGATTTCTCAGTGGGTTTTACTCAGGGCAGGACTGACATTCTTCTGTCTTTAAGGTGTCACTGCATCTCCCGTATCCCAGACTCTTCCCTAGATATTGTCCCACTGGTCCATACCCTGTGATCTCATGTTCGCTTCCCTGTGGTTAAGAGCTGTCCACGGGAAAGGAACCCTGGTCCTCTGGAACAGTGACAATTCTTGCAACTGCAGAGTCACCCCTCCAGCCTACACACACTTCAAATTTTTGTTTTCATATTTTAGGTGTTTTGGAACTACGAAGCTTCTAAAATTAAGAAAAAATAATTATAATCCTGGTGATTATTATGTTTGGGATGTTAATCATAGTTTAGACTGTGGAACGCTCACAACAGGAATTACAATTTGCTGGACCACAGTCAGTCTGTTGCTGTATTAAGGAATATATGGGCTGGTTTGTTTTTATAGAATAGAACTTTGCATTTTAAATACTTAAACTCTTACTTGTGTACTTAGACTTTTTTAGATTTATGTATGCATAATCTATGTATGGCACGTACACCTGCTCTCCAGAAGAGGGCGTCAGATCCCATTACAGATGGCTTTGAGCCACCTTGTGGTTGCTGGGAATTGAAGTCAGGACCCCTGGAAGAGCAGTCAGTGCTCTTAACCTCTGAGCCGTCTCTCCAGCCCAGTGTTCATAGGCTCTTGAACAGCACCATTTAACGGTAACTAAGGTGCATTAGTCTGAATCTCATCACGTGAAAACTGCAGCATCTTGAGGGAACATTGACTATAATGAATTGAGTTTAAGGGATTGAAGTAGAGATGTTTTGAATGAAAAGAAAGGCCTCAAATGTGTCCAAGTGGCAGATGCATGCAGTAGCCGGCTTCCTATGGCTGCTGGTGAGCTGTGGATTCCTCATGGTGGAAGGGTCTCTAGTGTGGCACAGTAGCATTTTGTCCTGTGGAGTGTTGGCAAAGCTTGTTTCTCTCACGAAGAGCTGGTGCAGTGCCCATGGCCCAGGGCTAGTAGATGGTTTAGGAGTTCCCAGCGGTGAAAGCTGAGCCCCATGCTCTTGTCCTGTTATGTAGTGACTTTATAAGTCAGTCACACAACTCAGACTCACTACAAGGAAAGTGCAAGATGGCCTACTAAACCTTTTGCCATTTTTTTTTTTTTAATGTGTCAGTTTGCTTTCAATTGCTTTTATAAAACTCTAGCCAAAAACAACTTGAGAGGGAAGGGTTTATTCCAGCTTACAGACTTCAGTACACCATTGACGGGAGGTCGAGGCCATGGAGGAAACACTGCTACTGGCTTGCTCCCCATGGCGTGTTCAGCTTACTTGCTTATAGTAGCCAGGACCACTGCGCACAGTGAGTCACATAAATCATCAATCAAGTAAATACACCACAGGCTTGCCTTCAAGCCTAATGGATAGAGCCTATGTTTTTGAATAACAGTGGCTCCCATAGGCTCATATATATGGCCTTCTTGGAGGAAGTATGTCACCAGTGGTGGACTTTGCATTGCAAAAGCCAATCCTGGGCCTTGTCTGTCTGCCTACGTGCCTGCCTGAGTCCACCCGCCTGTCCTGCTTCAGATCAGAATGTAGCTCTTTGCTGCTGCTCTAGTTGCCATGCAAGCCACTGTGCTCCCTGCTGTGGTGATCATGGACTGTTTTCTCAAACTGTAAGCCAGCCCCAGGTAAATACTTTCTCTATAAGAGTTGCTGTGGTCATAGTGTCTCTTCACAGCAATAAACAGCAACTAAGACAGGGGCATTTTCTTAATTGCACTTCTCTATTTTGTGTTCACAGAAAATCACACCCCCTCCCAAACCCCCTCAGACAGGGTTTTGTGTGTGTGTGTGTGTGTGTGTGTGTGTGTGTGTGTAGCCCTGGCTGTCCTGGAACTTTGTTGATCAAACTAGCCTCAAACTCCGAGATCTGCCTGCCTCTGCCTTCTGAGTGCAGCACAAGTTGATAGTGTTCCCTTTCTGGTTCTCTGGGTCGCTCTGGGCCTTTTCTAAAGGGAGTAGTGTGGCCTGCTGAGGGCCCTGGTAGCGAATCTACCCTTGGGAGCTTACTGCAATTCTCCCTCTGTGCTGTTGAGGGAAGGCTGTGCTCAGGAAGGATCTCTACTGCAAATCTGCCAGAGTAGGTAGCTGTTGGCCGCTGGGCACTGCTGCCTATATCTCCTTTTCCTATGTTGTGGGTTCTTTTTTTTCTTTCCACCTCATAACACTAGATAACAGAGAAACAAGGATAGAGAGGAAAGGAAAGAGCTCCCTGAGTACATTTAGGGTGCAGAATGGAGCAGCATCATGGTTAGACTTCTTCCTGCTGTTAGGGTCTTTGAGTTCCTTGGGGTGAAGTTTGATCTTTGCTGTCAGGATATCTAATTTCTTCTCTTTGTTCTTTGAGCACAACTATTTAAGAAACTGCAACCAACAACTTACCCACCCCTTGGGCCTCTAGCATTTATATACCCTCAGAAAAGTCTCCAGAATTCCAGAGGCCACACAATCATACTATCTCAGAAGCTATCGGCAGTTGGCAGAACCACGCTTCTGATAGAGCATGAAGCAAATCACAGTTAGCTGCTATGGACAATCTGAAGCAGCCCCATATCCCACACCTAGGATTAAAATGAAAACATATTCCTGTAATATTTCTATATTCTTAAAAGAAATCAAAATTCCCAAATTTTCACTACAGCTGTTACCCATATCTGGACAGAACAAGGTGTGCCTATCAGGGGATCTGGGAAGGAGAGAAGCCAGGGTTTGGAGCCACTCTCAGGACCGCAGGAGCCAGAAGGTAAAGTCTCCTGCCGTGTTGCCTATGTAGCATCCTCCTTTGACAACAGCCAGCTGAGATGCTGAAATATTTATAGAGCCAGATAGATCCATTTTCCCATCATAGGCAAATACGACTTTTGATGACTTTTGAGCTGTGAAAGGCAAGCAGCCGGTAATTGGTAATTAAGGAGAGAGAGACCTCCACAGCTGGTTCAAAGCTCTTCAATATCTAGGAAGTCAGGGCTTGCTAGGACTGCACAGTTTGCATATAATAAAGGATGTGTTCTTGCCCTGTCAGTTGTAAGGCCATAAGAACCATTCTTTTTGCTGTTCCTTCAACTTTCCTTAGATGCTAGAACACATGAATAGCCAGGAAGCCAGGAAAGGGCTGCCAGATACTATCATGGTGTTTTTATTGTCTGACTGTGAGATTGCACCTGATTTGGTGAGTTACCCAGTAAATAAGTGGTAAGAGTGTGTGTGTGTGTGTGTGTGTGTGTGTGTGTGTGTGTGAGAGAGAGAGAGAGAGAGAGAGAGAGAGAGAGAGAGAGAGAGATCGCGTGAGCGAGCTTGCATATGCAAGCATGTACATATTTGTTCCAGGCAAGTGTGTTCGAAGCCACGCCCCCGTCCTGTTTACTCACTGTTTAGAAGCAGGGTCTCACTGAGTTGTTCACCAGGTGTCCTATGCTGCAGTCCTCCTGTTTCTGTCTCTCCAGTAGCAGAAATTAGAGGCTTTTGCCACTAGGCCAAGCTTTTTATTTTTTATTAACACAACTAATGATTTTACTTATGAGGAAAACAGAATTGTAATTCTATAACTTTGACAAGAAGCTTTTTTCCCCTAACCATATCTTGTCAAAATAGATGAATGTTAAATTTTCGTTAAAAAGGAAAACAAAGTGAAATTTGCAGTTTTTATATTTCCTTTCCATCTTTCTAAAGAGAGTTTTAAATTTATTTGTATGGGTGTTTGCTCACATGTATGTGCATTTGTGTGTGAGTCTGCACCACTTGTATACCTGGGGCCCAGGAGGTCAGAAGAGGGCCCTCAGATCCCCTAGAACTAGAGTCATCGATGACTTTGACCCACCTGATGGGGTGCTGGGAACAGAACTTGGATGTTTGCAAGAGCACCAAGTGCTCTAAATTGCTGACACATGTCCAGTCCTTCCTCCCTTCTGCCTTGAAGTACATTCTGTCTACAGCGCCTTTGGAGGGAGTGCGATGTGGAAGCCAACTGGGGGCGTTGCAGGACTTCTTGCTAGCTGTAGTACTGACAGCACTCGTGCTCTCTTGGTGCTAGCTGCTCTTTGCTTGTTTTTGATATGTTATCATACTTAAAAATATATTTGTTAATAAAATTTTCAAAAACTATTGCCTTTTTTTGTCCTTGTTTGAGCCTGGGTCTTGTGTAGCTCAAGCTTGCTTGGAATTTACCATTTAACTGAGGAGATCCTTAAAGCCACAATCCTCCTGCCTCAGTCTCTGATATGCTGGAATTAGAGTATATCATCCTGTTTGGCTAGAACAGATACTGTCAGCTGCCTTGGCAATTGTCGTTAAATAAGTAAATAGTGTCCTGCTGTCTCGGCTCCTGACTGTAACCCTGGCCCTTGGGGGCTGAGTCGGCAGGATCAGGCCAAGTTCCCTAAAAGAGAAGGAAAAAAACTGAATAGGCTATAAATACCTGAACAACCAAATGGCTTGTTTGTGATACAATGCAGAATTGTGGTGTTCTTTCTGTTCGTGGTAGCTTTATGTGACAGGATTGGGAATTTCCACAGCCTGTCACCTTTTGCCTTTGTCTGCTTTGGCAGACCCACACCATCTATATCCTGGTAGAAGCCACATTAGAAGTTTCAAAGTCAGCCGGGCAGTGGTGGCGCACGCCTTTAATCCCAGCACTTGGGAGGCAGAGGCAGGTGGATTTCTGAGTGTGAGGCCAGCCTGGTCTACAGAGTGAGTTCCAGGACAGCCAGGGCTACACAGAGAAGCCCTGTCTCAAAAAAACAAAACAAAACAAAACAAAAACAAACAAACAAACAAAAAGAAGTCTCAAAGTCTCCTGTCAGTGGTATGAGGAAATGAGAGGACTTTACGAGAGTCGAACTGATGGTGCCTTCATGGGCATTCCTCATTGTCTTTCCTGTGGGTCCGGCCTCTGATTGGCTCACCTCATTTCACCTAAATTCTGCCAGGGCAGAGAGCAGCTTGTTCTGGACACAACTGGCCACTCTGCTTGATTTTTAACCCCCTGCTGTCCCTTGGTGTTTTGAGTAAGTTTTTAAGAACAGTCTTCCTTCCTTCCTGCTGCAGGTTTTCCTCAGTGGACACTCGTACTTCCTGCAGGTCTGAGTAACAGCTCAGTTTGAGTGCTGCCACCTTCTAGAACTCTAGTGAGGCATTCAGATAGTTCATATATTTACTTTGGTTTCTGGTTGTTTTTGTTTTTTAATACTTGCAGGCCTTGCTATTTCCTCAGAGAAATCAACACGTACAGGTGAATCTTGGGAAGGAGAAATGTAAGGAGAGTTGTCTTAGTCATGAATGCCATGCTGGGGATCAGTCAGCATGTGCTGCAGGTGCTCTGCCACTGAGCCCTGGGACAGATCATGTATATAGAGCCTAGGGACACAGTTGGATCACTCCAAGTGCTGGTACTATTTATGGCAGAAACACCCTCTGCTCGGATGTGTTTCAGCAGGCTGTGGGGTGGACCGGTAGGACCATGGAAGAAAGGTCAACAGAGGGAATGAGTACCACAGTCCCACAGAGGACTGGCCCGAGGTTAATCCATATATCCAGGTTTGCTGGGAGGAGGAGTGAGTTTACAGGGGTGTAGGAAGGGGCGAGGCAGCTCAGTAAAGGACATTATAAGGGAGCAAATAGGAAGGCTATTTGAAAGCTTGGGAACTGAAAAGAGCAGTATATAAACACTTCTTTTCCCCTTCTTTTTGGTTTTCAAGCCAGTTTCTCTGTGTAGCCCTGGCTCTGTAGAGGAGGTTGGCCTCAGAGATCCTCCTGCCTTTGCCTCCCGTGTGGTGCGATTGAAGGCGTGTGGCACCACTGCCAGCTTCCCTTCCTTCCTTCTGAGACAGCCTCTTATGTAATGTAGTTGGGTTTTATTGCTGTGAAGAGACACCATGCCCATGGCACCTCTTACAAGGGAAAGCATTCAGTTGGGGCTGGCTTACAGTTTCAGGTTCAGTTCATTAGCACAGTGGGAAGCATGGCAGCCTCCAGGCAGCCCTGGTGCTGAGGAAGTTCTGCATTTTGATCCACAGGCAACAGCAGGAGACTGGCTTCTTCATGCAGCCAGTGGGGCACTACTCTGCACTAGGTAGAGCTTGAGTGCAGGACCTCAGAAGCCTTCCCTGCAGCAACACACTTCCTCCAGCGTGGTCACTCCCTAGGCCAGACCTATTCAAACCACCGCAGATGGCCTCTTAGTCAAAGCCACGCAAGTGCAAGGTCATTTCTAACCTGGCCTCCAGCTGATGGACTGCGCTTACCTTTCTTACACAGAATAAGTCTCGGGCTCTTGAACTGCACCCTTCTTTTTTTATCTACTCAATGGATTTTTTCCCTATGAATGACCACTAATTAATTACTTTGTGTGTGTGTGTGTGTGTGTGTAAAATGAGGTTGCCAATATTTTGTCCAATATTTTGTCATACTTTACAGGTAAAATAAGTTTCTTTGCGGCTCCTTGTCCACAGTGCTGCGTTTCCAGGCAGCACACTGTCCTCTGAAGGCCCTCTTCTCCTCACATCTGGGACTGCCCATCTTCTCAAAGACAGGCCTTGTTATACTTCCCGTTGGCCTTTACCAATAACCCAATCAGTTAAGAAGCATGTAGTTAACAAACAAAACATTAATTTATCATATCAACCCAATGATTTAAATGAGGCTGATGTACTCTAGAGAGTAGTATTGCAGGAAGCAGCTAGGGGACTGAGGCGGACATGATGCTGGTGCAGAAAAGCTAAGCGGTCGGAGGATGGTCAGGAAGCACTTCCGGTCCGAGCACAGTGTCACGGGGTCCTTCCCGTCATTTCTGCAGTTTGTGTGAGTTCCCTGGTACCGTTGCCTATAACAGCCCCAAGTTATTCCTTAATGTGGAATGTCCACTTTGTACTTTTTGTTATTTTTCCTGAGGTTGTTCTCTTAGTCTCAAAAGATGAATGACATCTAAAAGCGAGTGGCCTCCAGGCTGTAGTTGCCCGTGTGCAGGGTGTTATCACTTGACTCTGTTCGTAGGGTGCCTGCTTAGGGAATGTGGTTGCTCAAGAGGCATTTGGCAGCAGACTTTGTGCTTGCTTGCTTGCTTGCTGGAGAGGTTTGCAGTATAACCCAAGCTGGCTGGTGTTCTCCATCCTCCTGCCTCATCCTTGCTAAGGCTAGGATTCCTGTGTGTGCCACTGTGCAGCACCGTGCCTGTGCCCTGCCTATTGCAAAGCTTGCACACGCTTGAAGATTTTCTTCTTTTAGGAAGCTTGGGCAGGTTTACTGAGAAATGTTTTGGGTTACCAAGCAGTTTATAGAAATTAGTGTTTGAACAACTGTTGTCAGTAGCCACTCCCCTGGAGTGAGGGAGGTCAGCTGTCCAGTTGCCATGTTTAGGAAGTGACTACAAATTCTGACTGTTGTTAAGGGTTCAAAGGGTACTTCAAGGTTCACATTGGAAATGGGAGAAGTTGAAAACAGAACTGGTGACTCAGAAGCCAGCTGGCTCATTTACATCACCATTTGGCACCCCTTAGAAAGGGAGGAGGCAGCTAAGGCCTGGAGGTTAGTCAGTCCAGAAGGATGTGAGTAGGAGGGGCCAACCTGCAGGTATCACTCTTGTTTCTTGTACTTTGAGAATGGTTATGACAACTTCAACTTCAATAAAAGGCAGAAGGTTAAGTAAACCATTTGAAGACAAATGCCAAAGTTATAGAAAGAAGGATTAGAAAGCTGCTTATTATCTATATAAAAATGAAATATCAAAAAGTTGGGACAAGCCAGGCAGTGGTGGCGCACGCCTTTAATCCCAGCACTTGGGAGGCAGAGGCAGGTGGATTTCTGAGTTCGAGGCCAGCCTGGTCTACAGAGTGAGTTCCAGGACAGCCAGGGCTACACAGAGAAACCCTGTCTCGAAAAACAACAACAACAAAAAGTTGGGACAAGGGAGTTTTGTCTTCCACTTAGCTGGTCCTAACTCTTAAAAGCTGCGAGGAATGAAGACCTGTGGCTGGCTCTTTGAGAAGGATAACATCACAATGGACAGAAGTGCCAGGGGGACTCTCTTTAAGGAGTGCTCTGTCGTTAGGAGTCAGAAGGACAGATTCTAAAACACACCAAGTTTCGCTCAGATTAGAGATGGGCAGTAGGCATTTGGGACTCTGGGAACAGTAAAGTAATTTGAACTAAAAGCTGTTCTTCCCAGATCCCAGAGCTTGAGTTGTTCATGGCAGAGTACAGGCCAGTGTTTATGGGTGATTTCCAAGGCAGTAGCTGGTGGTTCAACCCCGTGAGTGTCTAGGGCACCCTGCAACACAGATGTGATTGTTTTTGTCTTAGAGATTGAGAAGGAGCGATTTGCTGGGTCGGATAACAGCTTTGGGAAGCAGCCAAGTCAGTGCCCCTGATTCCCAGCTTCTGGATATTTTTTGGGGGGCTCCGACACTAAGCCACATTCTCTATTTGCAGCTCCCGGTTTCTCCGCCCTTCTCAGAGTCTCAGAGGTCACTTGCACACTTCCACTCAGCTTCCTTTTAAGATAAGCGGGGCTTTGAAAACTCTTTCTGGAAGCACAAACACCATTCGCAGTGTGGTCCTTGAAATACCATTTCTGGGCTGGAGAGATGGCTCAACGGTTAAGGGCACTGGCTGCTCTTCCTGTCTCAGCAGCCATGTCAGTTGTTCCCCACCATCTATAACTCACGCTACAGGCAATCTGACATCTTCTTTTGGCCTGTGGGTTAAAGTATACACACCGTACCCATGTATACACAGACACACAAATTTAAAAAAAGAAAAATATTTCATAATGTTTTAGCACTAAGAGCTGGCTCCATAGATAATTACTTGCTGTGCCAGCCATGAGGACTCACCTCTAACCCTTCTAGCACCTTCATTAAAAGCTGGGTGTGGCGGCATCATATTTGAAGCTCTGGGAAGCAGGGGCAGGAGGATCCTGAGGCTCATTGGCTAAATGTCTAACCATTCGGTGAAATCTGTGTGTGCTGAGAGACCCCCATCTCAAGAAATAGATGGAGACCGATTGAGGATAATAACCTGTTAACTCTGTCTTCCATACAGGTGCACATGGGCACACACCTGCACATGAATGCACACATGTGAGTGTGCCTCATGTTACCTCTGTCTTTATACAGGTGCACCTGGGCACACACCCGCAGATGCACACATGTGGGTGTGCACACTGTACACACAAGAAAGAAGAAGTCTCTTTTAGTTTTTAAGCAGTTAAAATGAAACACCTTTGCTAAACGGAAGGCTTTTAAAAAAAAACTTATCTGTACATGAATGGTGGTGCGGCTCATGTCCTTTAAGCCCATGGAGGTGGAGGCAGGCATATTTTGAGTTCAAGCCCAGCCTGATCTACAGATTTTCAGGACAGCCAAGGGCTACACAGAGAATCCTTGAATGAAAAACTAAAAACAAGGGCTGGAGAGATGGCTCAGCGGTTAAGAGCACTGACTGTTCTTCCAAAGGTCCTGAGTTCAATTCCCAGCAACCACATGGTGGCTCACAGCCATCTGTTATGGGATTCAATGCTCTCTTCTGGTGTGTCTGAGGACAGTGATAGTGTGTACTCACATGCATGAAATACATACATACGTACCAAAACCAAAAATATTTAAAAACAAAGGAAGAAGAGTTCTGGGACTCACAGAAGATTATGTCTACTGTGATAAATGAACGAGGGAGAGCCCTAGCTGCAGATAATTTTTGGTGAAAAAGATCTAGAGATTAAATAAAGATGGACTGCGGGAAGAATGCAGCACAGAAGAGGGAGTCAGAGAGGCTGCAGGCAGTGTACGTTCTAGCCCAGGCCCTGTCAAACAGATGCTGTCAACATCTGTGGGTGCCCGTAGACTCAGTGAACCAACGGGCTTGTCTGCTTGCACCCGATGTTTCCTGGTGAGAAGAAACTGTGTTACCGTGCTTTGTAGGGTGTGTTAACCCTTGAATACTGTAGGTAGTTACTATTGTGAGACTGTGAACCCCTTAGGCATAAATGCTGGCATCCATCAGGGCCCAGGGAAAACCATGGCATGTCACCCTTGATCTAACTAGGAAGAGTGGTGCTCCATGGAGCTCTCTGGGATGTCACTGAGACATCCCGCTCAGTCCTTTCTTCCCCCTGCAATCAACTGATATCCGAGGCCCATTTCCCACAGAGGCCCATCCCCACAGATGCTTGTTTCATGGCTTGGGTCTTGGCCTGGGTGACTGTGATAGGTGCCCAGGCTTGATGAGGAAGGGGAAGGAAGCACATTTTGCTCCTCTCTGCTAAATCGAGCTTCCTGAAGAGCAGAACAGCTCTTGTGCTAGATAGAGCACACACAATCAATTTCCAGAATACGTCAACAAATAAGCACCCCTGGAAACACAGGTGGTGTTTACATGCAGAGAGTGCTGTCCCACCTAGCTAATCGGTGGATTGAAGGAATACAGCACTAGAGAGAGACTAAGATTTTTTGTTTGCTTCATTTATTTATTTATTTTAACTATGTTACTAGTATTCCAATTTTTAGAGTATGATGTGGAATCAGTTTGCTTTCAGAATTGTTGAATTCTAGGATTCTGTTGATAATGGTAAATATTTTGACTTGGGTTGCTGAGGGTGACAAGTAGAGCTGTTGAAATGGGTGGTGATTAGCCATCAGCACTATGTCGGTGTGCTCAGGGCAGTGCTCATTCGCTGTCATAAGGCCACAGGAAGAGTGACTGGATAGTTAATGTGGATTAAATACATACTGTGCCTTAAGTGACTAGATTGCCTAAAACATCCACTCAAAACTCCCACAAGCCACAGTTAAGGAGACTGGTTTTTTAGCATTTTAGACAGCCCTTCACATTTGTACAGTGTCTCTGGTGTTGCAAAGCAGCTTCATTCAGCAACAAATAACCTCTTCACTGGGGCACTGTGGCCAGGCCTGGAGAGAAGCAGAGCATGGGAAGAACTTCCTTCACTTAGATAACTAAAAAGAGATTGGTTGCACATCTTGCTGGATTCTCTGTGGGCTAGGGAGCCCTCCAGCACTGCCAGGATGTAAAGATTTGCCTAGGCGCCTTGTGTGCTGGTGCAGGCTCCTAATGCCAGTACTTGAAACATTGTCCTGAGTTTGAGACCCACTGGGGCTAGTGAGTCCCCACCTTTTAAACAATCAAAACAAGCAAGCAAGAGAGTTGCATGTCTGAAAGGAAGGCTCAGTTAACACTGAGTCATTTCCCCAGACCTCACATAAAAAATAATGGCCTGGGCCAGGTCTGGTGGTGCATACCTTTAATCCCAGTCCTTGAGAGGCAGAGGGAGTTCAGATCTTTGTGCGTTCAAGATCAGTCTGAGTGCTGGGATTAAAGCCAGTGATATGGATTCCAGCAGCAGATTTTTAGGGCCTTTAAAAAAAATTCTTTAATTGCCGTTTTATGATACTTTGTTTTTGCTAAAAGTCCATTAGTGTGGCTCTCAGTGTAATCGCTATATATAATCTATTTGTTTTGTAGTACATTCTTTGTTTTTATTTTTTGGTTTTTCGAGACAGGGTTTCTCTGTGTAGCCCTGGCTGTCCTGGAACTCTCTCTGTAGACCAGGCTGACCTCGAACTCAGAAATCTGCCTGCCTCTGCCTCCCAAGTGCTGGGATTAAAGGCGTGCGCCACCACTGCCCCGCTTGTAGGACATTCTTAAGTGTGTGTATGCATGCATGGTGTGTGCACATGTGTGGGAACAAGCCTGGCACGATGAGATGAAGCCCCACGTGTCTGTCCCGGGCTTGCTGAGGCTCTGGGTGGAAGAGCAGACACGTGGGAAGTGGCCCCGAGTGTTCTCGCACAGTCCGATGGGCAGGTGGGGGCTGTGGGAAGCCTTTGAGGGCCCTGCCCATGGGTGGGGAAGGGGACCATTCTGAGAGAACGTGTGGCAGCTGTCTCCGTGGGTTCTCTAGCCAGGGCACCGCAGTCACTGTAGGGTGCCGCAGACGGACCAGCTGGAGCGCAGCTGGGGTTCCTGCCGAGACCAGGTTTCAGCGACTTGGGGCGCTGGGCTAGCTGCTTAGGCTTGGGTGAATGGTGCTGTCTGGGAGTGCTGGGAAGCCCTCAGCAAGAGATTAGATGCTGCTCCCTCCCTTCCCAGCAGGTCCAGATGAAGAGACAGTCCATAATTCTAAGACGTTTATTTTCATGGTGTGTAGTGGCTGTGGATGGAATTGTACCTCGTGGCCTCTGGGAGATACGAGGCAGATATAGTAACTGGAAAGGGGTGTGGCTAAGCCTCTAGGTGTCTCATTAACTTGGGGATGGCTTGGGACTGTGTGGCCACGCCTCTACCTGAGGAGGGGTGGTACGTGACCTTGGCTGGAGCCAAAAGCCTCCCCGGAGCATTGGCATAAAGTTTTTCGGTCCCTTGTGGATTATTCCCTGGGGTCACCCAGATTTTACGCCTGTGCTCAACCAGGTGCCAGATTGCCTGTCACAGATCACTGCCCCACACATATGTATGGTCATAAGAGGTAGTCCTGCCCTTTCACCTTTGTGTGACTTCTGGGGATAGAACTCTGCTTGGCAGGCTTACTGGCAAGCATCTTTCCCACTGCGGGTGTAATTTTGTTTAAAAGGATCACAAAACTCACTCTTCCGGCAAAACTATGTACAGAGAGTGCATTAAAAATCCATAAAGTCGGGCTGGAGAGATGGCTCAGCAGTTAAGGGCATTTACTGCTCATCCAGAGGTTCTGAGTTCAATTCCCAGCACCCACATGGTGGCTCACAACCGTCTGTATTGGGATCTGATGCCCTCTTCTGATATGTCTGAAGACAGCTACAGCATACTCATACAGAAAAAATAAATAAAAATTTTTAAAAACTCATAAAGCCCCTTAGAAGGTCATTAAAGTTAGTGACCGTAGCATGGCTTGAAACACAAGGCAGTTAATCCGTTAAGGAAATAACAGAGTCCGAATGTCCAGAAGTCTGGTGTGGGGCCTCTGCTCTCTGCCAGTCAGTCCTCAGACTGCTCCTGTGGATTTGCAATTAGTCTGTAGCTAAGCAGGTAATGAGCTTCTGCAGATGTATTTAGGCTTCTCTTTTCTGAGGTGTGGGGGTGCACATGGGGAGGCCAGAGGTTGTCTGTGGAGTTGGTTCTGAAGGGCAGAAACAAGGTTGCCAAGGCTGAACAAGTACCGGAAGTTCAGAGCCATGTTGCCATCCTTGGTTGAATTAGTTACTTTTTTGGTGTTTGAAATTGTGAGTTCTTTATATTGTGGACTATTAGTCCCTTCTGAATGCCTGGTAGATTGTCTCCAGTGCTGTGGGCTGGATTCCCATGGGTCATTGGTTGCTCGGTGTGCAGAGGCCTTCTCCTCATTGCTCTTGGGCTTTGCTGCTGTTACTCTTGGAGCAGTGATGGCTCTTTTCAGAAAAGTTTGCTCTGTACCAGTGTCTTAAAGTGGCTTTGTCCCCTAGTAGTTTCAGAGTTGTAGATCACAGTTTGACGTTTGACCCATTTTTTTTTATTTAGTTTTTGTGCATGGTACCAGGTAGAGAGGTAGACGCCCGTATTCATCCTTTTCTGGGTGGGTGCACGGTAGCAGTAGGTCATGCTCCAAGGCTGGTGGCTCCCCTCTGAGCGGCACTGCCATTGCCAGGCCTGCACATTTCTGGTTCAGTCAGCACTGGTTTTGCAAACACTGCCCCTTCCTCTTTGAATGATCTTGGTACCCTTTTCAGAGTCTTTTTTCTGTGATAATATTTCAAGTGGAGAAGTGTGACTACCCAGCTTAGTTCTTTTAATGGCTCTTTTTGCTGTTTGGAGTCCTTGGAGGCCTGTACCAGCACTCAGTGAGTTTTCTGTTTGTAGAGAGCATGACATTGGGCCTTGATAGCACACGTGCTGAACCTGTAGCTCACGTGGGTAGGGCTGGCATCAAGGTCTGTTCATAGGCAGCCTTTTCTGCTTTCTGTAGCTTCTCTTGCGACCTTTGTCATTTTCCTTGTGAGTCTTTCACAGTTTGAGTTTGGTCACCACTTCAGCATCTTATCTTTGTAAAGACTTTGCAAATGAAACTTTCTATTTTTCTCTTCAGATACTTGGATCTCCACAATGGTTTTGTATGTTGACTTTGTATCCTACTCTACTAAAATCTTAGTTCTGATATTTTGTGTGTGGTGTATGTATGTGTGGGGGTCGGGGATAGGGTGAGATATGCTGGGGTGGGCCTTTACCCCATCTATCTATGTTGAGCACCAAACTCAGTGCTTTGTAATAAACTACAAGTGCTAAGATGTAGCCACAGCCATTCTAAGGTTTTCTGCATCACTTGGAAGATACATTTATGTTGTATTGTTTTTCTATGAGATTTTAAAAACTTCCTTTTCTTTCCTGTTTGCTGGTTCTCACTCTTTTTTTTTTTTTGGTTTTTCGAGACAGGGTTTCTCTGTGTAGCCCTGGCTGTCCTGGAACTCACTCTGTAGACCAGGCTGGCCTTGAACTCAGAAATCCACCTGCCCCTGCCTCCCAAGTGCTGGGATTAATGGCCACTGCCCGGCTTTGGATCCTACTCTTATCTGCAGGCAGGGTCCTTTTTTCTTTCCCGATTTCCAAGAAAAGTACTTAGAGACTTTTCCAGAAAATGTGATGTTGTGGTTTTGTGTGTGATTTTTTTAGTATGCTAAAATAGTTTCTATTCCTAGTTTCCTGAGCTTTTTAATTGATTGTGAAAATGTGTGGTACTTTGTGAAGGCTTTTGGTCTGAGTCAGTTTGTGCACACAGGTGCAGGTCCTGCACAGGCCAGAAGAGGGAGGCAGGGTCAGAGCCCCTGGAGCTGAAGTTACAGGCAGCTGTGAGCCACCGTATCTGGGTGTTGGGGACAGAATTCAGGCCCTCTAAAAGAGAGCAGGGCTCTCCAGCCTGGAAAGTGGATTTTGTGCACTGTATTTTAAGGTTTGCCACCACTACATGGGATTTATTTCTGGAATACATGATGACTCAATATTGAAAACTGATCATTGCAGCCCGTCCCACGAGCATAGAGAGTGACAGACAGTGATCAGTTCAGCTGACACAGAAATGCTTCCTGCGCCCAAAGCCCTGTTCTGACAGGAACACTCAGTTAACCAAAAGTAGAAGGAAACTACCTCAACAGAATTGAAGCCTCATTCGGAAAACCCACAGTGAGTTTCTCCCTTAACGATGAGCACGTACTGTCGGGTTCGGTAACAACTGGACACTGACTGGAGTCATCAGAGGAGGAGCAGCCTCAGGTGAGGAAATGCCTCCATGAGATCCAGCTGTAAGGCATTTTCTCAGTAAGTGATTAGTGGGGGAGGGCCCAGTCTTTTGTGGGTGGTGCCATCCCTGGGCTGGTGGTCCTGGGTTTTATAAGAAAGCAGGCTGAGCAATCCATGAGGAAGCGAGGCAGTAAGAAGTGCTCCTCCATGGCCCCTGCATCAGCTCCTGCTTCCAGGATCCTACCCTCCTTGAGTTCCTGTCCTGGCTTTCTTCAGTGGCCATGCCCTGAAAGTGTAAGCTGAATTAACCCTTTCCTCCCCAACTTGCTTGTTGGTCACGGGGCTTCACCACAGCAGTAGAAATCCTAATTAAGCAACTAAAGATTAGGAACAAGATGTCTACAGTCACCTCATATTTTCTCTCTTAAAAAATAATTCATAGGCTGGGTGTGGTGACATTTGTCTTTAATCCCAGCACTGGAGAGGCAGAAGCAGGCAGGCCAGTTTAAGGCCAGTCTAGTCTATATAGTGAGTTCCAGGAGAGCTACATAAAGAAACCTTGCCTCAAAAAAGAAAACAAAGATGAACAAAAATTCAGAGATTTTTGTATAATTAAAGTAGACGTGTGACCAACAGGAAATAAACTCAATAGCCAAGGAATTTATGCCGCATTCTTTGACATGGCCTGTCTTTCTACTTCCATGTAATGTTTAAATGAATGTCCCACAGCCTGTGTCTGGAGGTCAGAGGACAGTTTGTGAGGGACAGTACTGTCCCGTGTCCATCTGTCTGCCCTCCTCATCTTACTTTAAGGATTCTTTTTCTTTTGCCTAAGTGACACTCCTCCGCCCAATTTATAGCTGTTTGGTCTTCTTGATCTATAAAGCGGTGTTTTCTCTCCTAGAGTAGACTGGTTTTGTGCCGCTGATTGGTAGCGCGCTCTGGGTGACTTGTCTCTGCACGGCTCCAATTATCTAGGTTTTATGTTTGGAATTTTTTTTTTGGACAGTTACAGTTTAAGATTATACAAATAAATTTATTCTTTACATTTTAAAAATCCAGCTCAGAGAAGGTGTCTGTTGAGGACTCAAGCAAGAATAAATGTGTGTTCTGGAGAAACAAAGTAGTGCGGCTGCATGGAGGCACTAAGGCCACAGTCTGCAGGGTCCTGGGCCATCAGTCAGTCATGCGCTCCTCTCAGGAGTGTTAGGGTGTGTTTGATGTCCTGCTGCTTTAATACGTTGTTTGTAGTTTTTAGTGTACGAGTGTGTTTATGTATGCAGGCACACACTTGTGGGAGTCAGTTCTCTTCCTTCCACTGTGGGTTCTGGAGAGCAAACCCAGGTTGTCAGCAAGCACCTTTACCTGTTCAGCCATCTTGCTAGCTCTCCTTAGTGCGTTATTCATCCTCTTCACCTTTGTCCAGGTTCGCTGCGGGTACCGAACTTGAACTATTCCTGTAGCCGGTCAGCTGATTCTCACTGCTTTTGTGTAATTTTTGCCTTTGATAAACACATCTGAGGACAACACACACCGCTTCATTGAGTGTCTTCTGTTTCCCTTGACACAGGATTTTAGTCTGGCCCTAAAACCTTGTTCTTCTACCTCACCTCATTCTGACTGTGTAGTGTCCCATCCAGTTCCTGTTCATGCCTTGTGTACACACACACACACACACACACACACACACCCCTGTTACTTCTGGTTTAGGTCACACACACACACACACACACACACACACACACACACACCCCTGTTACTTCTTGTTTAGGTGACATGTTTTCCTGTCGGGGTCCAGACTCGACACAGGATTGGAGTTCTCAACTGGAAGGAGGGAGATCTGGAAGGTGCATAATAAACAGACACAGACTACTGTTTGGGTATGAGCTGACAGGCAAGTTTTCTTTCTTTCTTTTTTTTTTTTTTTTTTTTTTTTTCGTTTTTCCAGACAGGGTTTCTCTGTGTAGCCCTGGCTGTCCTGGAACTCACTCTGTAGACCAGGCTGGCCTTGAACTCAGAAATCCGCCTGCCTCTGCCTCCCAAGTGCTGGGATTAAAGGCGTGCGCCACCACTGCCCGGCAACAGGCAAGTTTTCAAGGCTTAGAGTTTTTCTACCCCCCACCCCCTGCTCGCTCTCTATCTTTCTCTGTCGCTCGCCTGCGGCTTGAGGATGCACACACTGTGCATTTTCCTGCACACTCTGCTTTCCTCCTGTGCACTTTTCTTTTCTCGAACTCTCACCCTCCTACACACCTCTGTGCGTTCCCCTTTCACTCTCACACACACCTCACACACACCTCACACACACACGTCACACACACGTCACACACACCTCACACACACGTCACACACACGTCACACACACCTCACACACACGTCACACACACGTCACACACACGTCACACACACCTCACACACACCTCACACACACCTCACACACACCGCGTGCACTCTCCTTTCACACACACACTCTCTCTCCGTACACACCTCGCAGTCTCTCTTCTCGCTCTCCACATTCACCTCACATGCTGTCTCGCCTTTCTCTTGCCCCAGTCTTTTATTATTACTCCAAAAGCAGGTAAAAAAAAAAATTGTATAATCATTGCCAAATTAAATTCAAAAGAAAAACCACATCCCACAAAGAATTAAGAATAACAATTGTTCCCCAAAGTTTCAAGCTTCCCTATTTCCAGGCCTGTATCAAGGTGACCCTTAACTCAGTAGTCCCGCTAGCTTTCTGCTTGTGCACATTGCACACAATGGCTCTCCTAAGAGTCCCAGTGCTTTGACTTAGTTTCACTAGTATATAATTTCATGTATTCTATACTTTCTTATCCAGGAACCACTCTCAAATGTTGTGCAAAATTTATTTTATAACTTCAATAGTTTATTTTCTTTCTCGGGTCCCAATGCTGGCTCTATTTCATTTTCTAATAATTTCTTCAAACTTTCTTTGCAAGTCAAACATTAATCTGAAACTACCATTGTGCAGTTATTGCATTGTTTCCAAGATGAGAACACACAGCGTGCACCTGGGCCTTTAGGACCGTGCTGTGCTGTGCCCATGCCTCAGTTTTTAATTGTTTAAAAATCATTACATCAAGGAACATCTGGTTGCACAGAATTCACCAGAGCAGGAGGAGAAAGAAATAGGAATGGCAGATTTAATAGAATAATTATGCACACCAAGGCCAACTGAAAAGCAGTCACGCATAAATGAAATCTATACAGCCATTGTCCAGGGCTAAGGTTAGGAAAAATGGGAACTGCTGTTTTTTATTTTTACAAAGAGCTGCCTTGGGGCTCCTGAGATGTCTCCACCCTGGCCTCCTGCAGGCAGTCCCTTAATTTAGATGGCGGGTCCCCTGGGGGGGATGTGCCTCCTGCCTCTCGGGGTCCCAGACGCCATCTTTTTACAAGGAGCTGTGCTTCTGAGGTGTCTCCATCCTGGCCTCCTGCGGGCAGTCCCTGTCATGGTGTGCTGTCCCCAGCATTCTCTTGTTTTAGAACTCTGTGTTCTATGATGTTCTTTGTTGTGCCTTCCCCAGATGCTGCTCTCCATTCGCTGATGACTGGAAGGAAGGTCATGGTCTGCCAAGTAGTTATTTTCTAACCTGCCTGGAAACCTCCAGGGAAAGTTTCTCCTTTTTACATTTTTACTACTTCTCCATATGCTTTCCCTAGTCTGTATTTTCCAGGTGTTTAGTGACTTGTGAGTCACTTGTGCACCTGACATACTCTGCCCCTCTGTCTCACTGCTCTCAATAACCAGCCAGAATTCTGTATACTTGCTGGATTGCTTCTCTTACTGTGACCTGAGGAAAAAGACTTTGGGAACCAAATGCTGGTTACCGGTGATGTAATGAGCATCCTCAGTGGAAAGGGAACCGGTTTTGCTCTTAAGCATGGCCTGGAGCAACACCTTAGGGATGTGTTGTCTTTTGCCAATGCACAAGCCTGGTGCTTGCTATCCCTGGTGGATAGGGTGTGGCCGTGTTGTGGTGTATTGCCATCCTGAGGGCTGCTAGTTGGCTTGGTTTTGTTTCTGCATTGCTAAGAACTTGATGCGTAGGTGAGGATGGGGGCAGAGCCCTGATGTGCTTAAGCCGGTCCCCATCATAAACAATGGTTCACTTTGGGCATGGTAGGAAACTAACTTACTGGTGGGGGTGGGGAATGCAGCTGCCAGTCACGGCATGGCAGTTGTGGGGAGTCAGGGGTGGGTGACTCAGCTCTTCTCTGAACCTGCTCATGTGATGTCTGTTTATCCTCAGGGTGAGTTCTCTGGGAGTCACTTTACACAGCAGGCAATGTTGACTTAGCCTGCTCAGCCATGATCTAAATATAACTTGTGTGGGTATTGTTTTGTTTTTATATTTTTAGTATTTCAAGATGGAAGTCATATTGGAGACCTAGTATTGAGTGCTTTCCTTTCTAAATGATTTTATCTTTCTCCTGTACTACTGATCTGCTGTCACCATTAGGAAGGGGTGTTTAAATACAGAACAGTGGAACAGAGCAGGCTTATTCTCTGGAAGGCAGTTCGGCGCCCTGTCATGTGTTTCCTACCAGACGGCCTTTTAGTGCAACCACTGATGCAGTCCTTGTTAAATTTTTATGTAGGAAGTCTTTTCCTTGTTGAGAGGTGCATGTATGTTGTTACTGGATGTCCTTGCTGCTGAATCCTGTGAGTCTCGGGTTCTCCCCTGTGCGGAGAGTTCCTGAGCTACGCGCTAAGTGTTTGGCGTGTCCACCGTGATCACAATGCCTTTGAGGGCAGGCGCCCTGAGAAACCCAAGCTCATAATCACACTTGCTTATTCATCTGGGAGACAAGGACTCATAACAGTTGACACTTCTTTTTGACACTTGGGTGTTCCTGCCCTTTGAGGTTCAGCATAGGTACCCCACTGACATGAGTTGTAGATTATCTTGGAAGGCAGAGGATTCATCAAGAAGGAAGGGCAGTGTTGTGGGTGCCTCGCACTTGACTGAGTGGGGTGTTGGCTCACTACGCTCCCTGCTCACTCCCACCGTGCACAGTGCCTGCTGCTGTAGGAAAAGAGAACTCGCCACTATACGTGCGTTTCAGGAGTTATTTCCTTAGAGACAAGACTCTCTTTATGTATCCCTGCTTAGCCTGGAATTCATTATGTACACCAGGCTGGCCTTGAAGTCACCGAGATGTACCTCCTGCTTGTGCTTTGAAGATCTGGGATTAGAGGTGTGTGCCACCGCACCCAGCTCGGTTCATGCTTAAGAGGACTGTTAGTCAGACTGTCCAGTGTGACTTCTACTGCAGCATGGTTTCAGTTCATACAGTCCTTAGGTATTTTGTGCTCACCTAGAATGGCATTTTTATTGCATGTCTTGGGATTGATTTCACATCAGTGGGACCTGATTTGGACCCCATTTGAAAGGTGCCTCTGGTTTAGATGTGGTCCCATATATAATCTTTCCTTAATTGATGGATCATGTATTGGTCCTATTGGATATTAAAATATCTGAGCCTGGGGGTATAAGATGGTGGCTCAGTAGCTAAAGTGCTTGCTGCCAAGCCTGATATCTTAGGTTCAGTTCCACACCCGGATGGTAGACAGAAAGAACTGACAGCCACAGTTTGCCTCTGACCTCCTAGTGTGCCATGGTGAACACAAGGGCACACGTGTAATACACACATGTATATTTTTTTAAAGGTTCTAAAAAAGTTTAAGGTTAAACGTTTTGCTGAATTAATTATTTGTTTCAAATAGCAAATAATGAAGCTTTAGGTTGACTCGGGCTGTACAATTAAAGGGAGAACAGATATTGCTGTTGCTCTAGCCTCAGCGACCGTCCTCGGCCACACCAGCGGCCACGTGAAGACCGTGCGTGGGCTCTAGCTTCAGTGACCGTCCCGGCTACACCAACAGCCACGTGAAGACCGTAGACTCCTTCTTGAATCTTTTAAGTGTCTGTTGTTTCCTGTTGGCAGTTGGGGCATTTTGGTTTTATTTTCAAATGATACCTTTTGCTTGTAACATGAAAAAAGATTTGCTTTCTAGAATGGAACATAGTGACTTAGAGTTGCTCCTCACAACCCTCTGTAGTCTTCATAGTTAGTGATTGTTCTGTGGTGTCGTGATGCAACACAAGGCTTTAGGTGTCTGGCAGGCCTCTGCCATTAGATATAGGCCCAGTGCCTTTCTTCCCACACTCTGCTTTGCCAGCCATTCAGACAAGGTTGCTTAGAGTAGCCTTTAACTCACTTGGCCTTGAATTGAGGGTTCACCTTCCCATCACTGCATCTCTAGATGCCACGGTGCTGCTATCTATGTACATTTACCTATTCTTTTAAGATTAGCTGTCTCAGCAGGCATGCTGGTGCACACCTTTAATCTCGGCACTCTCAAGATTAAAGAGGCAGGCGAATCTCTTAAGTTTGAAGCCAGTCTGGTGAGTTCCAGGACAGCTAGGGCTACATAGTGACACTCCTCACTCAAAAACAAAACAAAACAAACAACAACAACAACAAAACCAAAACAAACCCTTCAGAAATGTAGAATGTTCCATTTGAGGTTGGCGAAAATGTGAATTTTGTTTGTAGACTGCATTCCTAGAAATGCAGTGTCGATGTCAAGGACATCAGTGTCATGAAGATCGGGTACCCAGCAGCTCTTCAGGGAAGTCAGCAGTGTGGCTGCTCAGTCCTATTCGGAATGTTCTCGTGCACAGCAGTGTTACTGGGTTTCATCCACTTGGTATTATTTACTTAAGGTGAGAGGTTGCCTTAAGATGAGAAATGATGCTTCATTTCCGAGTTCTGTTTGAAGTGCAGCGAGGCCTCTCTGAAGGCAGTGGGGGTCTCTGAGTGCTTTCTGTCATCATTGTTTTTGTCACCTAAATTTGTTGTTAAATTTCCATTGTAAAAATAGAAAATCCAGTGGGGCAATGGTGGAGCACACCTTTGATTGCAGCACTCGGGAGGCTGAGGCAGGTGGATCTCTGAGTTTGAGGCTAGCCTGGGCTACATAGACAATATCAGGGGAGGGGTAGAAAATCCATCTTAGTCCCATGTGTGGGTTCCATGTGTCTGTCTGAAGTCATCATAACTTATTTGCCGTTCCCCTCTTTTCTCATCTACCAGTGGAATTATCCTGAAACCTCAGATTCTGTTTATCAAAATCACTTTAAAAATGATTATCATAGGCTTAAAAGACCTTTGTAGGTGACTCAGGACTTGTGTGGTCAGCCTGTCTTCAGCTTGCCCTTCGTTAGCAGTTGTCTAGGCACATGCCAGAGTTCATAAAGCTAAGGAAAGTGTGAGCAGGCCTCTGTGAGGACAGGGACTGGGCTCACGGGGGTGTGCCTGTGCAGTCCTTGGAGGGCGGGATCCTCGCTACAGTTCTAACGTGTGTACTTTCTCTTTTCTGTATGGTAGTGCCAGGTAATAAGTCTGAGGGCTTTGTAGGTGCTAAGGCAGTTGTCCCACAGTGAGATCCAGCCTGTGAACTCCCTCGCTCGCCGGCTTTGAGAGTCATTATAGAGGGAGAGTTATCAAAACCATCAGTAATTCTTAAAATGATACCTACCTGGTCTATCCCTAGCCGGTTTCCACTGGTACTTGCAAGATGGTTCAGCGTGTAAAGGAGTTTGGTGCCAAGCCTGATGGGGCAGAGTTCTCTTCCCAAGATACACACAGAGGAAAGAGCCAAGTCCTGACCTCTACAGGTGCACACTGACACAGGACCACATTGGGAGGAGCACTCACACCCTAGAATAAAGAAACATGATTTAAAAATCAAGAAAAGGATGTTTTGGAGATGAGTGTGAGGTTGGTGGTTAAGGGCACCCAAGGTTCAGTTCCTAGGACCCACACTGGGTGGTGCACCACTGTCCCTAACTCCGGCTCCAGGGAGCCCAACACCCTCTTTTAGACTCTGCAGTTACCAGACTCTCACGGGCACATACAGACACAAACACGTATGCACACACTGAAAGAAAATGACTATTGAAAAGGATGCTTGTTGAGTTGTTTGCACACCTTTTAGTAAAACACAGTAGTGAGTTGAGTTGGTTAAGAATCTGGATTAATTGTTCAAGTGCAGAAAGTAAAGAAGGGCTATGGAGGCTTCTTTTCCTTCTGCTCAGAGCTCAACAGGAGGACAAAAGCCAAGGGAGACAGATGTTGGCAGAATTCCTTTACCTTCTGCCTTTGACAAACATTACTGTGTTGCTTAGGGCACAGTAGCTTATGTTGAAACAAGCGTTTGGGTGCCTGCACCAGACTATGCTTTGTGTGTGTGATTTGTGTGCCTGTATTACACACTGTTTTGTGTGTGAATGTGTGTGCCTGCATTACACACTGCTTTGTGTGTGTGTGTGTGCCTGCATTACACACTGCTTTGTGTGTGTGTGTGTCTGCATTGCACACTGCTGTGTGTGTGTGTGTGCGTGCCTGCATTACACACTGCTTTGTAAGTGCGTGCGTGTGCCTTTATTAGATCCTGTGCATCACATCTGTTTGGATCTTTGTGCCTGGACCAGACATTGTGCTCTGTGTGAGTGTGTGTGCCTGCATTACACACTGCCTTTGTGTGCGTGTGTGCCTGCACTGGCACTGCATTGTGTGTGCGCATGTGCCTTTACTAGATCCTGTGTATTGCACCTGTTTGTATCTGCGTGCCTGGACCAGAGACTGTGGGGGGTATGTGTGTGTGTGTGTGTGTGTGTGTGTGTGTGTGTGCGCGCGCGCGTGCGCGCCTACACCCTGCTTGACATTTAGACAAAACTGACTTGTATGCAGTATGAATTGGCTCTTTACATACATTCAGTGTAAGTATTTAAAAAGGAAAAGGATTTGGATTTTTTAAAAAGATATGTTTAGAGCAGAAGCCTAAACTACAGGAAAATAAAATTATTAGTGCAATTTTTGTGATAAGAAATATGTGGTGCAGTCGCAGGTACCCGTGCTTGGTCCATGCCATGATGCACCCCTGAGAAATGACATCATGCAATGTATCTGGTGCAACAGAGGTTTATTGAGGGAGGGAAGAGGGGTGGAGACCTGGGGACTGGACAGAAAGAGACAAGTGAATATGGAGATGGGCAGACGAACAGCACAGAGAAGACACTCAGAAAGAGCTGGGGTGGCCTGCAGGCCCTCTTATCCACAGCACACACCTGGCACACCTGGTGGCACTGGCAGGTGACATGAAAGGCACATTAAAAACAACATGGACATTTCCCTTGGCTAGACGTGTGCCATTACTACTGAAGAAAAACGTCTCATCTCTGAATGTTAATTCACGTTCTTTTCTTCCTTTGACTTGGTGTGGCCTTTGTTGGCCACTGCGTTGAAGACATTATTAAATTCTGACTGGTCAGTCACTATGGCTATCGAGCATCTTTCCAGCATGGTCTATGAAAGAGCAATGGGTTCCTTTTCTGTTGTGGTACAGCAGTGGTGAGAGCACAGTGTGTGGGAGAGTCTCTGTGTTTACACACAGCATCTAAGTCTCTTGAGGCAGCCTTTGCTGTCCAGGCTGGCCTCAAACTTCCAGTTGTTTTACCTACACCCTTCATGTGCAGGATTTAAGGTTTCACCACCATGCCAACGTTGCTATTGTATTTTCAAATGTGTGAAGAAATATTTTTTGATCAGTATTAGCCAAAATTGATAAGTAATCCACATGTATTTTTAAAAAGTTGATGTAGTCAAGCCTTTCAGTGTAGTGATAAAAAGAATTTTTGGTAAGATAAAAAGTAAACTTGAATCAGTTTGTTCAGTTTCATCTTATCATTAACTACTTAATATTCATGACCTGGTAACTGCTCTGCTGTTCAATTGGTGGCTAGACTTCATAGAATTTGAATAAAGAAAGAACTTAAGGTGGTCTTTGGCCTTTTGTCTCTTGTGGAATTGGCTGGGGAGAGGGCCACTGTGTTGAATCATTGCCCAGCACTCTCTGGCCTCCAACTCAGTTCCCCTCCTGCACAACATGCGCACATACACTCACGCGCACACCCACATATGCACGTAGTTAATGAAGTTCCAGTGGGCCCTTTGCACTCCTTGTCTGACAAAATTGTACCTAGATTTGGGTTGCTGAGAGCTCTGTCAGGAGGCATACATTACCTCCTGCCTTTAGTTGCTGAACACTATGGTAAAGTTAAAACTTTAAACAGAGCTACAGACACACAGTGCAAACCACTTCTGAAAGCTTAAAACAAAATGTTGGATTTGAGTTGCTGTGTCATATTTTTTAAAAATATGCTGTTGTTTTGCCGTTCTCTGACAGACCCCTTATCCCTCTGGACAGAATGCAGGTCCAGCCACATTGGTCTATCCTCAAGCCCCTCAGACAATGAATTCACAACCTCAGGCCCGGTCTCCGGTAAGTAAGCAGAGGTGGTTCTCACTCCTCTGTATAGCTGCTGTGATCTTTTTAGTGAATGCTCACTTTGTTCTGGGGAAGGCTTCCATCACCATCATCTTCACTGCCACTCCACTGTCCCTGCTGTGACTGGTTGGCATTTGCATTGGCAACACCTAGACGCAGTGCTAGTTTATATTTCTTAGGGAGGAGAAGGCAATGCTGTCCACGCACTTCCTTCCGCACAGTCTGATACATTCGGGTTTCCTCCTTTAAGTTCTTAACGTTTTACTTGTACTGTTCAGAAGTCAGAAAAGTAAATTGTGATGATGTTAGAAAGAGGCAAACTAGGTTTTACTGGTCAGCCTCAGACTTGAGTGCTGTAGGAAGAAGGGTCTCTGAACCCGTGTCACCAAGATGGTTCTAACCATTGGACAGTATGATCACATGCATGATGTCCACCCAGGCGTGTTCATCTCTTCAGTGGTAAATGAATTGCCATACAGATGTGAGTGCAGTCATCCTTGCTCACCCTCATGTGGATTGCAACACGTCTCAGATGGACTCCAGGTCATCCTCCTGTTTCACAGTGCACAGTGGCTTCTGCTCTCCAACCCTGAGCGTCGTTTCCTTCCCTGCATGAGTAGCTTTGGGCAGAAGGTGTCTCTGTAACATCTCATCGTACCTCACATGCCTCCTTGTACTTGAGCTCTGTGGATTCTTGGAATACAGGGATCTTCCTTTTGCACCCCAACCCTGCTTTTTTTTTTTTTTTTTTTTTTTTTTGCTTGTAGCACAGGAAGGTCATTGCATTAGCTCCTGCTCATTTGATTTCGTGCATGAAGTCTGAATTGTTGAAATGTTCCAGAGACTTGCTTAAAGAGCTAGGAGAGTCTAGGCTGCACAGAGTGGTGTCTTTCTCACCTCTTCCTGCCTTCCTCTCCCTTGGTGCCTTCTTCTCCAACATCCTGTTCTTAGATCCTGGTTCTCCCCAGTTGTTGGACGAACCATTTTTAGAGTTGTGGGACATTAGATATTGTTGCCTGTTTGCTCGTCTCCTTTTTTGCTGAAATAGTGAACCCCCAATGTCTGGTGCAAGTTTGTTCTGAGTAGTTTGGGAATGTGGAGACTTTGCTATTGGAGTGGGCCTGAGACCATAGCAGAACCACTTACACTATTAAGCCTGGATGCCATGGTAAGCTCTTACCGTAGAGAACTCTGTGGCCCTCTCCCCTGCCCCATGTCAGTGATGGGGAAAGACAGAGTGAAATGACATGGCTAGAGCTTGGCGCAGTACCTGACTGAAGAGCTGCATCTCTAAACCAGTTTTCTTGACAGCCCAGCAGAGCAGTGCCAATACATTGCACAGACAACTGGAAGAGGAGGAAGGTTTTGGAACAGACTCCCGTTTACAGGTCCTTGGCTGGAAGAGGCTGGATAAAATACTGCATTGTAAGCAATATAACAAACTGTACTTCTTGCAGGCAGCAGTGCCTCTGGCACTCATTATGTCTGACCACATCCACATATTGGCTGATGAACAGAAATGCATTGATCGCTTCTTCTCTGGAAGTTCAGCCTGGCACGCTAGTTCCTGCCAGGCACTGTGGGGAAACCGTTACAAATTGGGTGGGTCATCTATTGGGAATTAGACAGGAATAATTGGGCTTTCCATTTTTTCCCCTTGTTTTAAATGTGAAGTGGAATGTCCCTTTCAGATCTGAATCTAAAAGATGAATTGTAAGGCTTCTTGCCTATCCTTTCCATTTTATAATTGATTATTAGTGGGACAATTGTCTGTAGTTATCAGCCATTTTTTCCCTGTGGTCATAAACTCCTCAGCTACTATCCTGTTTGCAATTTTTTTTTTTTTTTTTTTTTTTGCCATCTCCTCTGGAAATGACCATTGCCACCCACATTACTAAAACCCACATACGGCACACTTCATTTCATGCCCCAAAACAAGGGCAAGACTAGCAGAGCCCAGGCTATTCTTGCTTATTGTTCTGGGTCTAATACCTTTTGTTTCGTTTGTGTTGGAGCCGGGAGGGTAGACTCGGGTGTGAAGCTTGGCGGGATTGCATTTTCTGTTTCCATCCCAAGCTGCCATGGTCTAGTCTCCTTCATCCTCCAGCTGCTGGGACTGGCAAGGAGAGGCATGGGACTGCGCTGAGGGGCCTGCAGCTTATTGAGCAGTGGCAAACTAATTCCATCCTGTTTCTGCTGTAACAGGCCATTGGCCATGCACAGTGTAGCCTTTCTGTTCTCTGGTCATCTGCCTTTTCAAACTGGCTTCAGGTGCCCCTCCCTCCTCCAGGGTCCCTTCTGTCTCTATTTCTAGTTGATCCATCCTATCAAAGTCAGGGTCATAATACGGAGACTCTTGTTTCTCCTTTTAAAATGCTGACAATCCTCCCATCTGCTCCATTTCCTTGATGGGAGGGACTCTTCATACTGCAGTTTATTTTTAAATGGTCTGAGAAAAATAGTGAAGTTGTTGGAGTCTAGTTTGGAATGGGAACAATTTGGGTTTTGTAGTAATCTGTGACTATTCCATTGGCCATGCTGAGTTACCGACTGCACAGCAGGGCAAAACCATGGGTGGGTGGCATTAACCCTGGATCTCAGTTCACTAGGCTGCTTTCCTTTATAGCTACAACCTCACCATCTCAAAGTCCTGCCTTTTAAAAGGAAAAGTTTCTATTTTAACCCAGGCCAGCAGTGACTACAGTTTGTTCTGTTGCTTACAGCCATCCATAGGGTCAGACTGGTAACACTCCAGACGACAGCCCTACAGCCCTCGGGACCAATGCAGAGTAGTCAAGGGTTCTTCCAGGCCTTCACATGGCATAGTTGAGGTTCTCTTCTTATATGTATGTACACTTTTGTGAGACAGGTCTCTCTTGACTGGAACTTTGCAGTTGTCTAAAGTTGGGCTCTTTTGTTAGAACCTTGGAACTGGGGCCTTTCTGCAGAGTAGCGGTGAGGCAGACGGGCACCCTGTGCAGCTTCTTCTGAGGTGGCCTTCTTTGCAGTTTCCGCCACATGTGTCACCAGAGATCTCTCCTGCTGTCCTTCACTTTCATGGTATACGGATGGTGTTGCCTACTCTTGAAACTTGATGTCCATTGTGGAGGAACTAACTACTCTGTTCTCATAAATGAGTAACTCAAAATTCAAAACCTTAGTTTCTTTAAAAAGGAGAAATTCTAGAGAACTCCTAGCTGCCACCTTCTGTTATTCTGAAAAGCCAATTTGCCAGATTTGGTGGCTTTTCTCACATCCTATGAGCAAGCACAGACCATCAAAGCACTCTTGTGAACACTTGATGACCTTGTAGCCTCTGAGGTAGGATTTCTTGTCAGAAATGTGTTCAGTGGGCTCCCGTACTGGGACGGTGTGATCCATGGTACTGCTGAGCATTTTCAGTGCAGTATAGCACAGTAGGGCAAGTTACAACTGGATGTTCCTCTGGTAGGTGAGTAAAGTGCTAAGCAGAGAATGGCTCTCAGTCACTCTGCAGCCTGCTTTCTCTGGGCTTGGGAAGGCACAGGGGCTTCCAAGATAGAGATTTGCTTAGCCCTTAAATACTGTAAATAACAGCCTCGTGGTTGTGCTCAGAACTGTGTTTGTGATGGTCTCACTGCTAAGGGAGGGAAGGGGCTTAACCTCTGGGTGGCTTTGTATGCTGCATTTCCTCTGTCTTCTGTAGTTAAAATTATTATTAGGGGCCAGCTTTTGCTCTGATAAATTATTTAGTTCCAGAGGTTTGGTTTTGTTTGTTTGTTTTGTTTTTTTAACTCTGAGGAATTGTTCTGAGAGGCGGAGTGGAAGTGCATGTCACCTGTTGGAAACAACAGGAGATTCAGCTTCCCTTCTCTCCTGCCCAGTGTGGGACAGAAGCAAGCCCTCCCTCAGTGGGGCTTCCAGTGTTCGCTGCTAATTGCAAATAGAGTTGAAATTTTGTACTTCTTTCCCATTACCCTCCATCTTAAAAGGATGCTATTTTGACTAATCATGGAGAGCACTGTTTTTTACTGGCTGTTTGCTTTAATATGCCTAGTATGCAGCTTTACTAGTTAACTGCATTTCAAAATACACACACACACACACACACACACACACCCCAAATCTGTGTGTTAGACACCCATCTAACTTAAGGAAACTTGCAGTCTAGTTTTGATAGACATTGCCTGTGGATGCAAGTGCCTGTTGTGCTTTTGTAATGTAAACCACTTGTGGTGGCCTCCAGCTGAACCCACCTTCTTTCGGCATATTTGATTTACATGGTGGTTTTAATAGAACCAGCCACCTAGTGTTTCAGACTTCCCTTTACATGGGGGATTTTTCTTTTTCCTTTTTTTAAAAGAGGCTTTATTTATTCATGCTGTTAGCAGGTGAGACCACCCAGGTGCTAATTGCTCCACAGCTTTTTTCCCAGCTTCTGACTGACTGACAGGGTGTTTGGGTGGTGGTGTTACCTGTTGGGTCTTGGTGCCTGTCTGTCACTGTCCTGCAGCAAAGCCTTTACTGTTGTGTGTTTTTTGTTTTGTTTTGTTTTTTTCTCGTGTGGGTTGTTATCCTTTAGTTTGTTGTATACTGTAATGTTGGTTTCTGTTGCATTTCTGACTCTTTGTGCCTTTCCTTTTGTGTCTGTTCCCTTCTCCTCTCAGTTTGCAGCGGGGCCTCGACCTGCCCATCATCAGGTACTGTACCCTTGTCCCTCACAGTCACCCTGACTAACATAACATGTGGGGCTTAGTAGCTGCTGACCCTTAGAATGCTGCCCCCCCCCATCCCCGTGTGACCACTCAGTGACTTCTCAGAGCAGCTTCTGTCTGGCCAGGTTGGCTTGGCTTTACTTCTTATTAGTTTTACTATATTTTGTTTTTAACAAGCGCATTTGCCTCTTCAGAGCAAGCTTAAAACATTTTTTCTTTCCTTGAAAAGATACTTTGAATTTAAATAATTGTGAAATATTAGGTATAGTAAGCCTTCATGAATTTTATTAATAAACTTAATCTGATGGAGCAGGCAACATTCTAAGGGTTGCTAACATTGTCCCGTAACTGATACTGATGTATAGAATACCATTAGTGTTCCTAAAACCACCTGTGGATTACTAACTTAGACCTCCTAACAAATTGATTAACAACATGGTGCATTCCTTTGCTGTATAGAACTCTCCAGATACCTTACTTAATCTGAATGTTTTAACTTATTTTTCTATAAGGCGTTATAGGAAATAAAGTTTAAAAAGTCAGACACAAGTTCTGCAGTTGCAGATGTGTACTAATGGTAACCTGATGTGACAAACAGGACCCCGCTTGTCACCTTGTCCCCAGTCTAACAGTCCTGGCATGTTCTGAGACATTTTCTCTTTGGTGGAGTAGGAAGAGCAGAGGTTAATATTAGGGCTCATATTTGCCAGCTCTACCATGTGTGACCAGGTGCACGAGGAGGCAGTTGTCTTTCTAAGCCTCCGTTCCCTGCGGTGGAAACACATGGAGCAGGGCTGTACAGGTAGTAAGGCGCACGGCACCCGACAGAGTGAGCGGCCGCTCGGTGCTCTTGAGGACGCTTCTGATGAACACAGTGCTGCTGAGAGACATGAGACGGGCCCTTACTGCATCAGCCCGGGATTCTTTGTTCAGGATTTTTATTACTTATTAAATGTGTGTTGCCTCACTTTAAGTCTTCCATTATACTGAGTGATTTGATACAAAGCTCCGTTTCTTAAGACAAAATAGTCTTCACAATTTGGAAGAGACAGGGCCACCACATTCTGAGCTGTTTTAAGCATGGATGTGGCATGAATGTTATTCTTTGGTTTTTCTGGGGATGGGCAGCGGGGGACATTCAACAATTATTTCAGTTTGCTGATACACTCCTACAAATACTTTGGAATGTTGGCACCAGGCAGATACGAGCTTCATTCCTCCTTATTAGCTGAGAGTTCTGGGTAAGTTACTCAGTGGGCTCAGCTTCAGCTTTCTCATCTCTGAGATGAGATTGATAATGCTGCCCCAAAAAAGGAAGAATGTGAAGAATCAGAAGATAACGCACCTGAAGCAGACAGCAGGCTGTGTTGGGACGTGTGGCTCGCTACTACTTCCATGTAGTACCTCTAGGAGTCACATAAGTAGTACAATTGCTTTTAGATGTATTTACTATATAGAGGTGTTTTCCCTACATATATGGCTGCACCTTATGAGTACTGTTGCTCCTGGAGGCCAGCAGAGGGCGTTGGATCCCCTGGAACGGAAGTTACTGTTGGCTGGGAATCACCATGTGGATACTGGGAATCAATCCCTGAGTCCTTTGCAAGAACAGTCAGTGTTCTTAACCACTGAGCCATCTGCCCAGCTCCAAAATTAATATAAGTTTTAAGAATTTATTCAACTCTGCAGAGACAAAGCTTCTGTTTTATCAGGGTGAAACTGAATTCTACCCAGAGAGAAACAAGGGCATCTCTGATCTAGGAGCAGAGCAGCAAAGGTAGTTGGTGGGTGGGCTAGCTAAAAAAGGAGGTGCCTCCTGATTCCTGTAAGGGGCACTGCTGAGTCTCTTCTCTCACCTTTGTCTTTCTGTCTGTAAGATTTATTTATTTATTTTATGTGAGTACACTGTCACTCTCTTTTTTAAAGATTTATTTATTTATGTATATGAGTACACTATAGCTGTCTTCAGACACACCAGAAAAGGACGTCAGATCCCATTACAGATGGTTGTGAGCCACCATGTGGTTGCTGGGAATTGAACTCAGGACCTCTACTGAGCTATCTCTCTGGCCCACACCTTTGTGTTTTTCTCAGGGAAGACTGCCAGTTGCAGTGATTAGGATTGCCTCTTCTCCTCTTGCGGTAGGTGGAACGAAATACAGATTATATATGAAAGGGTAATTCTGAAACCAAAGCAGTGCTACAGTCTTGGCCTCACTTACTGGAGTGACCGTCCATTTGAGGTGGTTACTCTCAAAAGGTTTCTGTTCCGGGTCAGTGGGGTAGAGAGTGAAAGGCCTCGTGATTGTGCTGCCTGGGGTCAGCTGTAGTGACCCTGAACCTCAGACACTGCGTTAAGCTCTCTAAACGCTGGCTCCGAGCAGTCCTTTTCTAAACGTTCTCTTAGGTGTGTGATTTACTTTCAGGAAGTTTTGTGACATAAGGTTGATTGGAAGGGCTGGCCTTTCTTTCTCTGCTGTTAATGCTTATTTTACAAGAGTGCAGCCTTTTTTGATTGTTTTCAGTTCTCAAAAAATAAGCTAAAATTGTCTTTACAAGATAAGTAACCCATTAAAACATTATACTGCTAAATAGAGAAGTGTACAATGTGTGTTGCATTCCTTAGCAAGAAAGGTCTTTGCTTGCTTTGGTCAGATGTGGCATCAGGTAGCTACCGCAGGCTGGCACAGAGCTCACTCCTCTGAGAGTGTTCTTTAAGTTATCATTTGTGGATGTGTGTGGATGAGTGTGCTACAGTGCACATCTGAGTCCCAGGGACACTTTTGTACGGAGCCTGTCTTTTCCTCCCTCAGAGGTGGCTATATTTGAACTGCCTATATTTGAGGGATGAAGCTTGGGTCTTCAGGCTCGTCCTCACTGCAGGCACTACACCTGCGGAGCCAGCTCCCTAGTCCAGGACTTGAACTTGTTGGTCGTTCTGTCTATACCTTCCCGGTGCTGAGGTCATGGGCAGATTCCCCACACCTGGGCTGTGTGGTGCTTGGGCTTGACCCCATGCTAGGTAAGCACCAACTAAGCTGTATCTAAAGTTCGGGGAAAATACTTTCTCAAGGTTATTTTTGGAAATGAGTTACTGGCATATAACATAGGCACCTAGAATGTTACCTTTGAATACAGAAAATTAGGTGGCTGTTTTCCTAGTTAAATGCCATTAAATTAGAAGCTTTTTCATTATACCTCATAGACTTCAGTGGATAAGGAAGTCTAAGCCAGGCGTAGTGATGGATATGGAGGTAGAAGATTTGATGAGACTCTGTAAACAGAGAGAGTAGGACAGCCCCCTAGGTCCCACAGCAGCAGGAGGGACGGAGGGACTGAAGCAGCACTTCCGAGTGGGAGGTGCCCACACCAGTTTTGGAGTAGTGTAAATCAGCTGGAAGGAAGAGTTTGCTGTCTTGCCTGGGCAGGAAGTCTGTTTCACTGCAGAGAATGTGTGTGAAGAAATCAGTTGTAGAAAACCAACATGTAAATTGCAGTATGTTTAGCAGTCTTTGACCTCTGCCCGCCAGTCAGTTCCACCCTGCCTGTTTCCAGACACACCCGTGGAGACTGCAGAGTCTATGCCCCTGCTCACTAAAGAATCAGGTGGAGACATAGCCTGGCAGAGTTCATCATACAGAGCAGCACACTGGCAGCTTCGTAGCGAAGCTTTTCAGGGACACAGTGCATATATACACATTTAGAACAAAAGCATGTGTTCGTCTTTGTCCGTGAGTCCCAGAGGCTGCTGCGTGTCATGCTGAAGTTGAAGGCACAGATTGTTTATCATGATGGTTGTTTTTGACCAGATAGGCTTAAAGCAAGAATTAGAAGTAGCTTCAAAGCTGGGCCTAGTGGTGTTTGTCTTCAATCCCAGCATGTGGGAGGCCTGCGTGGACAGATGGATCTGGGAGTTTGAGGGTAGCCTGGTCCACATAGTTCCAGGACAGCCAGGGATACAGAGTGAAACCCCTACTCCCAGCCTCCAAAAAAGGACAAATTCACTTCGGAATTGAACAGGCGTTCCATGTAGTCCTCATGCTTAGGGTGCCAAGACAAGTGAATCCCAAGCTGCAGGCCAAGCTCAGCACACAGTGAAATTGCTTACTCAACACGGCCCCTAAGCCTCCCACACTAAGATTTTGAGACTAGCAGCTAGATTTCTTGTCTCTCTTTCATCAGTGGCTACATTCTTGTCATCTTTACCCTGTTACGTTTTGTAAGGATATGTACATTAGAGAATATTCCCTATGATTGTGTGATAAGTATGTACCTCGCTGTGGCTTAGTAAGTGTTTCAGCAGACATGGACAGGCGACAAGTGAGCTGTCATTTGGGGACTATTTGAAGGGATCCTTGTGAATAGAAAAAACTACCATGTGGTTAGAAACTATACTCTCCCTGTGTAAATGGAGTTATGTCCATTGTAGGAAATCCTAAGAGTTTAAATATTGAATATTTTATTTGTTCTTAATAGAGCCAAGAACCTGCTGTTGGATCAGCTTTTTGTATTTGTTTTTGTTTCCAAGATGCGTAACTGTATTTGGCCCCCTGGAGTTCACTTTACAGCCCTGTCAGGAGAGCCCCGCTCCATGGAGCTGCGCAGCTGTGTGCATGCCATGTGCAAGTCGTTGGGTCTTGGCATAAGCAGGCTGCTTTTTGTCTAGGATTTCCTATCCTGTCATTTGTAAGTGCAGAACTTTTAGCATTAACACTTTGCTTCCAAGAGAGAAGGAGATGTATGCTACACCCTTTTAGAAAGCTGTTAGTTATCCATCCTTCTTACTTGAAAATCCCAGGGTGACCAGAAGCTAAAAGAACATGATGCCCTCAGTGAGCAGAGTCTGCTAGGTGGATGTAACCGTGCCTGAGGTCGTGCTCTGTATTTTAATTATTGAAATAGGTGTAGTTGTCGATTTGCAGTTCCCTTTGTTGCTATCCTTATCTTGATTTGGGGTTTCACAGTGAGATCAAGTGTTAGCTTTTTATAGTTTGCATTTTTGTTTTTTTTCCAGTGAAAGACAGGGTCTCATTGTATAGCCTTCCCTGGTCTGCAACTCACTGTCTATACAAATTGGACTCAAACGTGCAGATAATTCAACCATTTTTACATTCTGAGTGCTGGAAGTAAAGGCATACACCACCATGCCCGCCCCATGTGTATCCTGATTAAGAGAGAAAACCAGGAAGTTGATACCTCACCGTGTTCACAGCAGAGAATCATCTGCAGTTGGTCACATGTTCTTTGATTATGTGGCATTGACAAATGCTGAGTGATATGCCATGTTGACAATGGTTGGCTGTAAGCGTGAGCAGAGGATGAGCTGGCTGAGTGAGGTAGGACAGCGCACTGTGGAGGAATTCTCAACTCTGTGGATTCCTGCCGTAGCTTGGTTTATTTTGCCAGAAGATAAATCTAAGTTAGTTGGCTTGTGATTTTTTTTTTTTTTTTTCCTTTCCTTTTCTATTCCCACGCTTGAAGGTTTTTCTACTAAGAAGTGTGCTGTTAAGATAAAGGCCTTAAGCCTGCCTCTGAGGCTACACCTGAGCACAGCAGAGTTTAGGAGAAATGACTAGGATAGCAGAGCAGGCATGGGCGCTAGGTAACAAGGGCTGTGGGGAGGTAGTGAGGCAAGTGCTGCCTTCGCCAGCATCCACTTGTTAGCCTCACCACTGACTCTCCTGGCCGATTGCTTTCTTGCCTATAAAATGGGTGAGATATGCTTGTAAATGACATGACCTCGAAGTTTGATAGTAGCATGATAGATCTGCTCTGTGGGCATTTGAGGTTTAAAAGATTTAGCATATAATAAAGGTCTCTGGTGCCTCTTCCCTCCAGAATGTGTGTGTGTGTGCTCACACATGTACATGAGCACACACATGCTTAAGCCTTAGGTGTATAGTGACCAGAAGAGTGTATTAGATCCCCCTGGGGCTGGAGTTAGCTGCTACTGGGAGCTACCTGCTGTGTGTGCTGGTGACCGAACTAGGAGCCTCTGGACGATCATCAGTAAGTGCTCCTGACTCTTGATTCATCTCTCCAGGCCTTTCCCAAGCTATTTTAAACCTAGGAATGCAGTGGTCTTCGAGGATGTTCACTCCCAAACTCTTCCTTCTGACAATCCTTGGGGCACCTTTTACCACTGTACCTCCTGGCTGCATATGCTACTGATCACTTGAAATGCAATGGCAATCGTATTAGTGAGAGCTTTATTACTGTGAAGAGACACCATGACTGGGCAACTCTTATAAAGAAAAAGATTTAATTGGGGCTGGCTTACAGTTTCAGAGGTTTATTCCATTCTTATCATAGCAGGAAGCATGGCAGCGTGCAGGCAGACATGGTGCTGGAGAAGGAGCTCAGAGGTCTGCATCTTGATCTGCAGGTATCAGAAGGAGACTGTGTGCCACACTGGGTGTAGCTTGAGCATATGAGACCTTAAAGCCCACCCCCACAGTGACACAAGTGACTCCAACAAGGCCATACTTGTTATCGGGGCCACTTCCTATGGACCAAGCATTCATTCACACCCATGAGTCTGGGCGACGTTCCTGTTTAAAGCACCACAGCCCTTTTCAGAGAACTTTGAGAACTGTCAGTTATGCAGAAGGGTTAGATCTCACTGTGGGTGTTAGGGGTAGACAGTGCCTGAGCGGAGAGATGATGTAGACTGAGTCCTTTGGAGCCAGTAAAAACGCCTTTGGTGTCTGACACTCATGTAAGTGTGGACAGTTAGATGTTTCACTGCCCAAGTTTCTTAGGTTTTAATAAGTGATAGCTTAGTGCCATGCTCACTCACCTGAAAAATAGCCTGTATTTCTTGGATCACTATTAAATAGAATCCATTAAATGGTTAGGAAGGGGTGTTAAAAAACAAAGAAACCTCAGCTTCTAATTTGTGTTTCCTGCTGGCACAGCTTTTCTAGTCCTATATGTGTGTGGATGTGTTGTGTTGTATGTGTGCATGTATTCATGCATGGATGTGGTGTGTGTGTGTGTGTGTCTACCTATCTGTTTAAGAGGACAGAGAAGCTCCTCATAGCCTGCCTGCCTCTGTAAGGTGTTACTTTAGTGCTGTTTGAGTGGGTCTTCCAGAGGGTGTGGCGAGCATGTTCATGCATGTAAATAAGTGCTGCTTCTTGAAAAGGCATAGTTGGTCTTGAGGATAGAAGATAGCTTCTTGACTAGGAGATGGAAATCTTGTGAAGGACTCAGTGCTTCCTTTCTCTTAGCAGGGTTAGTTATGATTACAGATGTCTATATGTTAGTGTGCTGGACACGGCTCCACTAAGTCCCCTTTGACTTTGCAATGAATAGATTTCTTGTGGCTGACCGCTGTCTATCTCTTGAGGTACTGTATGCAAGAGCCAACAGTCCAGACCTAGAGCCCAACCCCAGCAGATGAGGAGCCCCCAGCCCTCTAGTAAACTCTGATCCTCTGTTCGGATCTGTGGTATCAGCAGCAGCACATGCCTTAGAGACTGGCTGTGAGCATGAATTAGTGTTACATAGAAGCTTTGGGCCAAGTCTGGTAGCTCCTTAATGCTAGAGAGAGCTTATCTGTTGTCCATATCGATGTATTTTACTCAGTTTCAACAGTGAAATAATAAAAATGTCTCCTATCAGCACAGCTACACATTTGTGCTGTGTTAGCTTGGCTTGGCTCACATCAGGAGTTCATTAGAAACACTTGGTTTCAACATGACTGAAGGAAATACACTATTCAGAAACCCTTTTGAGTAAGGTAATCAGTTATTTTATTGTGCAAGCTTGTTTAGGATCCCACCAGAGTCATTGAGATCTGGTCAGGAAGGCGCTTGTATATAGGATGTAGGAAAACTCTTCTTGTCTGCTTTAAATATACTTGTATGTGAGCCAAGCAGTTTCTTGTCTTGTCTTCTCTCCTTTGCTACTCCATAACAGGACTCTTTATGGGGGTGGGAGTTGGTGTGTAATGTCAGTTGATGAGCTAGCAAAGGAGATAGCCTGTCTGTGGGTTTGTTGCTCTTCTTGTCTTGATGTCATCTGGAGTTGATGGAAAGGGTCTATCTCACGGCACAGATCTCGCTGTCCTTCCACTTCCTTCAGTGTTCGTGGTCAGTTGGGGGGTGACCCCTTCTTAAAGCCAGCTATATTTTCATACCTCCTGATTCATTGACAGTAGAATAGAAACGCTGACGTTTATTCTAAAACTGTGTTTACAACACAGATTTAGGTAAGTGTGAATGTGTCTGCTGGCCACCGAATGGAGTGTCACCATTTCAGCCTTCCTGATTGCAGCCAACACAAATGGTGCCTGTTCCTATAGCTGTCAGTAGAGAATCTTAACACTCATCTCCCAGCTCTTGATACCCAAGGTAGCAAGTTTGTCTCTTGTGCTTTTCTCATCTCCATCAGCTCCCCCTTTGGACACCCCTGCTGGGCTCCCCACTCATCCGCTCTCCTGCCTTTCTGTGCTCTGATCTCTGAGGGCTCTCCTTGTACAGAGGTTGAATGGGAGCGAGAGCTGGGCCCCACGTTGCAGTTCTCCTGAGTTAGCACAAGATGAAAAGTTCTGTAGACACCTGCAATGCCTATTCACAAAAGGATGGCATATGACGTGAGAGAGCCTGAAGTCAGAAGCAACACTCGTGCCCAGAATCAGGAGCCAATTCCCGGGCTTTCAGAGCTGGACTGGTTTTGTCAGTTTGGTGGTAGAGCTCTCTGATTTAGATCTATATTGTTATTTTTTTTAAAATGCCCTATTTAAGTTAAGACTAGACTGTTGGAAGACAGTCCCAAGTGTACTTCTCTTACCAGGCACTTTTAAAAAGGTGTTACAGAAACTGCCAGGAGGATTTTGTTACTGGATTTTTAAAAAAAATTTTAAACTGTCTAAGTAGGACTTTGATTCCATGTGTGCTTGAGTCTTTAAGTGGAGGATTGTCATTCTGATGTTCTAGTTTTTATTCTTCTCCTGAAGTACTGAACAGAAAGTTGTTTTTGTTGAGCTGCATGCTATGTCCTACCCTTCCTACTGATGTGTAAGCTTTTCCACTGGCTTTCTTTCTGTTTCCTGCTGCTTCTTGCTTCATAATTGAAGGGAGGATTCAGACCCATCCAGGTAACACATTACTGGTTCTGCATGGCCTCTTTACTACTCCGTCTTCCTGTTATTGTACAATGCGATTGCTGGAATAGATGCAGACATGCTGGAGATTGGGGCTTTAAGCAGTGAGAACTGTGTATTATCCCAGCTACAGCTGGCGCGGGCGGGCGGGCGCTGAGTTCTCCTCATTTTAGACTATTCTGAAGCTTACTTAGACTCTCCACTTTTTTTTTCAGAGTATTTTAGAAAGCAGAATTGGGATGGGCTTTAGAACGTGGGTGTGTCACCATCTTGACAGGCTTCTTGTGTGTGACAACCCTCTAGATGATTTTAATTTGGTTTGATGGACTTGAATAAAATGCTTATGTTCATGTAGATTCTTGTTCTCCTAAGTATTTTACAAATTGCTGGTAGTACTTTTTTAGGTTAACTACTTTTAAGTTTTAATCATTTGATTTTGAGCCACTTTCTCTTTATTCAGAAGTCATTGCTTTTTATAAAATAGAGTGTTTAGAGAAATATCAGTTACTTTGTTGTATTTGTTATAGATATTAAAATTAATAGTTACGGTGCATGGCTTAAACTTTGAAATAGCTGAGGCCGAAGCATGGAGACTGCCGTGTTTTTCACGTAGTAGCACTGATCGGAGCCTGACTCTGGACTACGCTGTGAACTTAGTCATTAGATCTCTAAGTAGATAAGTTTAGGAGTGGGGGAAGGGAGAAAACTGAAGCTATTAGAGCTATATATTACCCTTTGTAAAAAACCACATTTTTTTCTCCCTCACCCAGTTTTTCCAGAGGCCTCAAATCCAGCCTCCCAGAGCTACCATCCCAAACAGCAGTCCTTCCATTCGCCCCGGTGCGCAGACCCCCACCGCTGTGTATCAGGCCAATCAGCACATCATGATGGTTAACCATCTGCCTATGCCATACCCAGTGCCCCAGGGGCCTCAGTACTGTATACCACAGGTAAAGGGATATCCTGGGTCTAGTGGGGTGGGGTGGTGACCAATGACCTGGATTTTTAGTAATGTGTGGATTTTTTTTTTCCAATTGATTATATGTTTATCCTTTTTTTTTTTGTCAACTTTAATAAAACTATAAAGAGATTATACAAATTCACATGTTGGAGAAATTATCTTCTAATATCATTTCTTCCTCACAATGGCCGGCTGCTTTAAAGTGGACCCAGTCAGCCTCCCTCTGGTGGCCGCGTTCATGTCATTCGACAGGCTAGCCTGAGGTCACTTTGCAGTGAGCCTGGCTGCACAGTGAGTGCACAACCTCAGCAGGAGAGACCTTGTTTTCCCTGTCGCTACCTCTCCCGCAAGCAAGCACTGGGATGCGGTTCACAGCCAAGCCTTTAAGTCCTCTAGACAGTCTCTCCACATGGTGCTTTATTTTCTGGAAGCTCCCCTGTGTCACTGCATGTGTGCTCTCTTCTAGTACCGCCATAGTGGCCCTCCATATGTGGGGCCCCCACAACAGTATCCAGTTCAGCCGCCCGGGCCGGGGCCTTTTTATCCTGGACCAGGACCTGGGGACTTCGCTAATGCGTATGGTGAGTAAGCGATCACCAAGCTGCTCCTTACTCGGTTGTCCTGCTCGCCTTAGTCTTTGCTGGTCACATTAGGAATTGCTGCTTAGAGGGTCGAAGGGTTTTCAAGTAAAATCTTACAAATAGTTTTGTCTAGAGAGGTTTTTTTAGGGACTAGCTTGCAGGGAAATTAGTGACACCGAAAGGGCTTGTCGTCCTGTAGATTCGTGTGACAGGTCCGGGCTTTTCCCACAGTGTAACTGTCACGCACATTTTTATGGTTTTTGTTGGTAGTATAAATTGACCTCCCCTTGGAGCTTTTGTTCCCCTTCATTTCATGAACTATCTCCGAAGCAGAGATTTCAGTTTGGGCTGTTCTCCACTCTAGCCCACGCCCCTACAACAGTGGGTGGCAGACTCTGGTTGGGCAGGGGGCGCTGCGGTTCCTTCCCTGCACCTCTCAGGCAGCACTATTGTCCTGGGGCAGTTCTGAGAATTAGCTGAGATAAAAATGCTTTGAAATCTTAAAAAGTAGATGGGGAGATGGGTTCTCATTGGGTATACTGGGCTGTCCTTGAACTCAGAATCCTCCTGCCTCAGCTTTAAAGGTGTTTTCAGTACAAAGACAGATGCAAGCTAATAACTAACTGGCTCCGTGAGTTCACAGGGAACTTAGAGATCATGCAGGTAGTCACTGAACCCTTGGGCTGCATTGACACTTGTTTTAGCCCACAGCACCGAGCTGTAAGGAGAGACTCAGAGAATAGCAGGAAACCAGAGCTTGGGGTTCAGCCTGCAGTGGTTTTTCATAGTGCTATCAAAATCTGGCACTGAGGCTTTGACTGGTGGATTAACACAGTAAACCAGTCAGTGAGTTCCTGACTTCAGGATTTAGTGGCATTGTGGTGGCTTTGCAGTTCCTTGTGCTGGGGTAACTCAAAGTCTCTTTGATTGCAAGGTTTTTAGAATATAAAAACCTTTTCCATTCTGTGGGTCATTACTGCCTCATGACCCCGTTTCAAAGTGGTTTATCTTACAATCTCGACAACTTTCTCAGATATGTAGATCGGCTCTCTTCAGTTGTATTCTTACAATAAACATTGTTATCCAAATTTTCTAAGTAGAAAAACTGAGATTTTCAGAGTAAACATGCTAAATGTTAATATTCCTTTAAATTCCATGTTGCAAAGGGAATGTGTTCTGATTGACAGAACTGTATTCCATGGTTTCTCACTAATCATAGTTTGTAGCATCCTCACAGGTTCCTAGAGTGATCTTCAGACTCTGAAATGGCCTACTAAATTCTTCCTGTGTGTTGGAGCCAGTGCTGGCTGTTGCTCTTAGTATGACTCTTGCATCATATGTAAGAAGTTAAGACATAGCTTTCACTCTGTCATGCTAAACGTTGGCTTTTCTAACTCGTCAGTGGTGGCGCAGGCCTTTAGTCCCAGCACATGGGGCTAAATACTTGGGACTAAATGCAGAGGCAGACAGATCTCGTGAGTTCAAGGCCAGCTGAGCTCCACAGAGAGACCCTGCCTCAACAAACAAAAACAAAAACTGTTAATTTTTTTTTTTTCTTTCTGTTCCAAGTTTCAGCTCAGGTGTCACTAATATCTGATCCCTTTGAGGAATCTCTTTCCTGAAAATAAATTAATAGGCATGTCCTATAGCCATCCGGTGGGCAGAGTATCATCTACACTAAATACTGTTTCCTATGTCACTATGTAAGTAACCAAGCCAGTCATGAAAATTCAAATACCACAATGCAGAAAGCTACAGTGCCTCCTAGCTAACATCGAACAGTGTGGTCCTTTCTTCTCCATTTTTTTTAAGCGGGCGTATATCTGTTTCTAACATGAAGATTATTACTGGGCATCTAAGTGACCACATGCCTTTCCCAGCTCATAGTGTGTTCATAGTCACCTTTGCATTTTGTCACTTACTCTATTCTCTCTCTCTCTCTCTCTCTCTCTCTCTCTCTCTCTCTCTCTCTCTCCCTCTCTCCCTCTCTC
>CM052702.1:125663024-125853850 GCA_028551405.1 Uromys caudimaculatus
CCCCCCCCCCCCCCCCCCCCCCCCCCCCCCCCCCCCCCCCCCCCCCCCCGGGGGGGCTGTAGCCCTTGGGCATGCAAAGTACAACTCAGCTCGGAGCTTGCTTCTTCTTGGGACTTTGTCTTCTTTGTTAGCGTTTGTTAAAGCTCCTCACCTAAGCGCTTGTGGTGAGCCTTAGCAGGGGCCTAATATAGCTGTGGTTCTTCATACCAAGAGTTTGGATCACCTCTGCACCCTGCCAAAAGCCCAGAACGACAGTGACTTAAGCCCTTACTTGAGAATCACTGATGTACGCCGTAGGTCCCAAAATAAGATTCCTTTTGAAAGTGACCCAGGTTGTGTTTGAGAAAGATAATCCAGGCGTCACTCTGCAGAATTGGGCACTGAGATATTTTTGTATTAAATTCTATGGATGTTTGGAGATACTCCATATTTTAGGGATAATTTCTTGATCAGTTCCGTAACTGGAAGAGACTTATGGGAAGAGATAACTAAAAAAAGCCCAGGTTTGTGGTGGCTTGTGCTAATACCCCATCCAGCAGGAGGCAGAGGCAGGGGGAATCTGACTTGCAGTTCAGCTCGGGCCACAGAGTTGAGACCCTGTTTCAGAAAGAAGAGGAGTCCCTAGTAGTTTGCTTTCACTTCCCCAAGAGCTTGTTCAGGGACACTGCCCTGTTGTCAGGCTGGTAGTGTTTGACAAAATAACTGAATGCTTCTCATTTTGTTCTGATTCCTTAGGAACGCCTTTTTACCCAAGTCAGCCAGTGTATCAGTCAGCACCTATCATAGTGCCTACGCAGCAACAGCCCCCTCCAGCCAAGAGAGAGAAAAAAACTGTAAGAGATCTTCATTGATTCGTCGTAAATTGGAGCATATAATCATTTCTAAAATAAGCATATCCAATCATTATTCAACTCAGTTACAACAGTGACTGCCATTTCTTCCTCTCCTTTCTATCTCTGCCTCTCACCTCAGCCTAGAGGGTTTACACAGGCACTTGGCTAGGACCTACATACCCACGCCCTTAGTGTCACCTCTTCCCAGCTAGGCATGCTGCTCGGGTAAGCGCACCTCTGGCTCCTGTGGGAGGAACTCTGGCTTATTTCTCAGATCCTATTTCTCTGTTACTACAGCACTGAGCACAATTATGAACTGACACAGGGAACGAACGGTAGCGTCAAATTAAAAGGAACCAAAATCCTAAAGAGTCACAAGGGGGGAAAGACTTGGAAGAGAGAAACACAAAGAAAAATTTAAGAAGAGGACATTTCCCTCTGTCTAGTAAGACACACCCAAGAGCCTAAGAGCACAGTGACAACTAACTGGAATTGTGAAATGTTTTGTAGAAGATGGCTTCCGGTGTCTTACCCAGCAGAACATAGATTGTGATGCTGTCTGTCAGCAACAGTCCCAGATCCACACAGGGGATGGAGCTGGGAGTGCGCTTGTCCGATGCACTAAGACAAAGTCATAGACTCAGATTTGGTGCTTTCGCTAGAAACGAAGGATTTAGGAACATGTCACAGTAAACAGGACACTCCAATTTAGCATGACACGGCTGGCAAGAAGTAGAGCTTTACAGTGTTAACTTGGTATGGCAAAAGTGACCAAATGGCGTCCTGTGATGCAGGAGGAAATGGCGCTAACAGAAGTAGAGGGCTGGTGATGATGGCCATCAGTGAGCTGGGTGTGGTGGCATTTAGCATTGGGGAGGCTGAGCCAGGAGGATTAACACAAGTTCCAGCTGCCTGGGCTACATAGTGAGTTCAGGGCCAGCCTGAGCTACAGAGAAAGACAGTTTGAAAACCAAACAAACGGGCTAATAACGAAGAGCTGCTTCCCTGTAGCCTTCCAGATAGACTGATGTTTTTTGATAGTGAATTCTCTGAAGTTCTCAAGAAAGCAGTTAGCTTATTAAGCTGTGCAGGTGATGGGCCTCAGAAGGGACCCTCTTACCATTGCTCCGGTTCTGAAGGCCTGGATCGTGGGCCTCCATCCTCATTGTAACACCATTCGCTTGACACTGTAAGCATGAGGAAGCACTGACTGTTGAAACAGGAAGCACGTGCACCGTGCTGTGTGCCACTGTCTAACGTAGCAGTAGGCTTGGCAATCCTTCTGTGACAGTACACTTAGGTCTGCTTCATCCTTCCTCGTGACACTTTGATAACTTAACTGTAAAGATGTGGGAGAGTATTGACCTGTTGTGTTCTCATCTGGCCTGTGTGATGTATCTGTGCCTTTACTCAGAAAAAGCAGCAGTTATCACCAGTATCCTTACAGAGGTGCACAGCGTACTGCAGCCAAATAAAGTCCCACTATGATATAGCCAGTATCCTTACAGAGATAAAGTCCCACTACAGTATATAAGAAATGCACATCTTTATTTTCTGAGTTTCACCACTAGGGCATTTAAAACTTGTTATTCCCAAGCCATCTCTGGCCTTCCTTACTATTAAGAACTCTGAGTAAAATCAATGTTTGGCAGTCCTACACAAGCATAGATGGTTTCCTTTTTTGACCTAGAAATTGAACCTGCTCAGTCCTGCTTTCTTTGCCATTACAGTTAGTTCTTGTCACAGTTTGTTGCATATATTTTTTGGAATGACCATGTATGGTTCTGTGATTAAAGTGGGAGTTAACAAATTTGATCATTATCTCTGCGTATACCTTTAATTCATCATCCAAATCTGGTACACAGATACCACATTTACACGTACCATTTTATTTAATATTGTAGATAAGAATTCGAGATCCAAATCAGGGAGGTAAAGACATAACAGAGGAGATTATGTCTGGAGGTGGCAGCAGAAATCCCACTCCGCCTATAGGAAGACCCTCATCCACACCCACTCCTCCTCAGGTAAGTAGAGTGAGCACGACGGTGGGCACCTACGGTGGGCATTGGGCAATCACTCACTGACCTCCTCGCTCTCTTCTGTAGCCACTCTCTGTACTTTCCCCTTCTGTCAGCTGTCTCAGAGCTTGAGTATCTAAGGATGCTTTTACAGACATGTTTCTCTTTACAAGTTGCTTTAAGGTTTCGTTGATGATGTTTCTGTGGGTTGACTTCCCATTCAGAGCACAGCTGCTGCCACACTTGCTAGTGAACTGTTGCATGATAGCCATAGGAAACCACCCCATGGAACGAGCAGTTCTGAGTTCACTATGGAGCCGTAGGAGGAGGTGCTGAGGATGAGGGTGCAGTGGCAGTGAGGGTGTTAGCATTGTAACAGGTGTGATGCTTGACGCCTGCCTCCGCTAGTGTGTGGAGGAGCACAGACACGTCTCCACACTCAGGGTCTTCACAGCTGTGCTTCCTCCCTGGGGTGTGACAGCTCTACTTAGTTCCAAGACTGCTCTGTAAGTTTTGTCAGGACCGACTGGCAAAGTTCGTGCTGTGGTCTTAGAAGAAATCGAAGAGTCCCAAGAAGAGCTAGGCTTTAGCAAACTGTGACTGGTGGTATGAAATTGGTTTCCCAAATTTGAAACTTTTAATTTTGTTACTGGGTGACTTTCCAATTTAATCAGTCACCTAGAGTCCAATAGACAGAAGTAGCTGTTTAGGGGGATAGTTTGTTTGTTTCTCCTATGGCTGGAAGGTGAGAGCCCCCAGAGCCAGTTTACAAATGAGCAGTAGACCAGAGGTAAGACATGTCAGAGTAGTGAACCACTGTCTTGATTATTGTCACAGAGCCTCAAAGAAGTGCTCTGAGACATTGAGGTCACTGAGAACAAGCAAGTTCAGTTCAGAACCCTCGTAAACCTGTGACTTGTTGGCTTGAGTGGGCTGTGTTGTAACGTGTGGCTCCCTTGGGAGTGATGGTCCTCTCTGTCGCAGTCCTGTTACAGAGAAGAATATGTGGCCACCTCAGTAAGAGGGTTTCAAGGCTGTTACAGAGCTTAGTTTTTAAACATGGTCTATTAACAGCCAGGTATAATTCTCGACATAGGCAGCCTTTCCGGGGCCAGGCGTGTGCTATAGCAGAATTCGCAGAGGACAGTAGTCTGTTTTCAAACATCACTTGAGATAGGGTGTAGCTGACAACTTTAGATTCTCACCTTGAACATCTGTACCTTTTCCTATTTAAATTCTCTATATGGTGTATCTGGTTGGGTTTTTTGTTGTTTTTGTTTAGTTTTCCTTTTTTTAAGATTTATTTTTGATCATGTATGTATGTATGTATGTATGTATGTGTTTGTGTGAATGTCCCACATGTGTATGGGTGCCCTTAGAGGCCAGAAGGTGGCATCCCCTTGGAGTTGGAGGTACTATAGGCTGTTGTCAGCTGCTGGATATGGTGCTGGGAACCTGGCTCGGTCCTCTGAGAGAACAGTGTGTGCATTAACAGTGGGGTACTCTTCCCATCCAGCCCGTTCCTGTCTTGGAATCTTGCAAGCATGAGGCATGCTCTTCCAGCTCCTCTTCAGTCCTTACCCCTTTCCCTGGGACCGTGGGTGTGAATACAAGTCTTGGTGTCTGTATGGTGACCGTGATTTCAGTGGAGTGCTTTTGAGCATTGTCTCGTTTCCTTAAGTGTCTTACTAAGCGACATACATTTGAATCCACACATGCAAATCTTGTCTTTGTGTATGCATGGAGTTTGTGGGATGGATCATAGCTTTTTAATCTATGTCTGTACTTTCCCTCTTAAAATCAACACAGAGGCATTGCAGCTCCTGCCTTCATTTCTCGGAAGTCATGGAAAGCTGTGCACATAGACAGGGGCTGACCTTGGTGAAAAGAGATTACACTGTGCCAAAAAATACAGAGTCTGTTCTTTTCCTAGAGGCTGCAAGTTCTGAACATTGGCACTGAACTCGCTTACTAGAAAGCCCTTAGCACTGGGCCTGTAATACACATTTGCAACTGGGACACAGTCCTGGATCCACCTTTTGTTGTTGTTGTCGTTGTTTGTTGTTTGAGACGGGGTCTCACTATGTAGCTCTGGCTGTCTTTCGCTCTCTGGACCAGGCTGGCCTGAACTCACAGAAAGTGTTTGCTTCTTTGCCTTCTGATATCTGGGATTAAAGGTGTGGGCTACCCCCACTCAGCCTGCCAGTCCATCTTGAATGACTTTCTAGTTAAGAACTGCTATGAGGACAGCCTTCTCTGTCGGTGTGTTGGGCTGGGAGTCTTTTTGTTCTCATGGTGTGTCTGCTTTTGTTTCCAGTTAGTGAGAAGTCTGGGTCTTTTTCTGCTCTGTCCAGAATAAACTGTAGGTAGGTGAGGTGGTTCTGGTAGTCTGTTTCCCTGGGTGTTTGAGAGTAGGTGGTGCCCTCTAGTGGTAGTAGTCTTTCTGTAGGCCTTGGAAGTCAGGATTCCTGGCCCCTCAGCAGCAGTGTTACAACTCTGGGCTATAAAGACCTAAGCGGCCTCTGGTTCTCCCTGTACCAGGCTCCACAGTCCCTGTCCCGTGGCTGTCAGCAGTGTTTATCCTTCAGGCCTGGCGTCTGCCCTCCCCTGCCGTCTTCTCTTACCTTCTTCTGCCCTGGCTGTTCCTAAACCGTCCAGCTTCTCTTTCATTTGCTGCCAAGCAGCCCCTGGCTGCCTCGCCTGTTCTGCTGTGCTCTCTGCCACCTGGTTGCCTATTGTTGACATTCTCTGCCATTGAAGACACTTGGATGTCTATTTTTTTCTTGTGAGCTCAGCCCATACAGCTGAAAGTTGGTAAGGTACAACTTCTCAAGCCTTTTATTGGACCTAATGTCACATCACCAGGAAAAATGACACTTGAAAGCATCTCCCTACAAAGTCAGTACTTGAGCCTCAACAGTGTGCGTTTATAGCCAGGTGAGAGGTGTTTGAGTCAATTACAACGCACCTTGCACGAAAACAAAAGTTTATGTCTGTTCACTCACAGACTTGCCTCCTTAACCTCAGTTACAGCAGCTTTTCTGCTCGGTCAGCAAGTGAAGTACTCCCCTTGTATCCCAGATGGGAACGGCTACAGGGTCACTGGAGTCCATCAAGGTCTGTGTTAGCACAAACTGACACCTGGAACAGACCTGGTTGGCTGTGTGTTGAGGAGCTGGGGCAGACTTCTCTAATTGTGCAGGTTTTTTTCCCAAGGCATCCGTGGAATGTTCCAAATGGCCGTTGCTACAGCCCTTTAGTTCAAGGCAGCCAGGATGGCATTGGAGCACCCGCAGCTCCTACCCAGGGATCCGCTTGTCCTGCCTGCAATGTCTCCTCTTAATTACCAGGAGTGCTCCCAACAAGAGAGCTCGTAACTACTTACTCCCAAGGGTGACTTAAACTTGTTTTCATGTTCTTTTCTGAAAGGTCTCATTATGGGGCCCTGACTGAGCCTCAGACTGATGACAGTTCTTCTGCCCAGCCTCCTGTGGTTAGAATGGCCAGCATGTAGCACTATACGTACAACAGACCGTAACAGTGGTTTAACGCTGCTCAGCGTCTGACCAGACCTCACAGCAGGTGGAGATCAATGACTAAGTTCACAGCGTAGTCCGCAGAGTCAGGCTCCGATCCGTGCTACTGCGTGAAGAACACGGCAGTCTCCATGCTTCGGCCTCGGCTATTTAAAAAAGGTTAAGCCGTGCACCATAGCTATTAATTTTAATATCTATAACAAAGGTATTCTGCTTTGCTTTTGCTTCCAATTCTCACTCTTGTCAGCTAAATTGCCTGGAAACCTCCTCTAAAAGACTGAATTACCATTGAATAAGACCAACCTCTCAGGGCTTGCGCAAAATACAAAAACCATTTCAAGCAACATGTTTCTCCAGTTTTCCTCCTTATCATGAACTCTGGGAGGCCAGCCTTCGCTACGTGCACAAAGAATGCCCGCGGTCTGGCTTCCTCCGCTAATCCTGACCCAGCCCTCTCTCAGCGCTGCTTGAATCATCCGGTAGCACTTGTCCAAATTCCACTTCCATATGCGTCAGAGCCAATCAGGAGGAAATCCCACCAACAACCTCACTTCACAGCCTGAACTTTCGACTTCTCAAACGTCTGTGACAAAAGCTCTGAGCGAAACAACTTAAGGGAACGAACGGAGTGTGGGCTGGAGCAGACGGTATCATGGCAGCCAGAGCACGCCTTACTTAACTCCTCTGACGTCCCATAGCAAAGCCAGTGCTGGCATCCGGGCTCTCCATGCTTTATGTCCAGGGAACTGTACAGCATAGACGCCACAGAGTGGCGGCCATAGAGACCTATTACTAGTGGGTTAGGTGAGACCATATTAAAGAGTCCTGGGGTTTCGAGAAGGGGATACAGACAGATAGACACCTCACAATAAGCTTCACTGTTTACAGAAAAATGTAATGTAGGAGTAGATATATATATGAATGAGAGCTAGACAGTTGAGCGCTACACTTTCCCCTGCTGTGGTCTCAAAGGCTCTCTTTTAAGGCTGACAGCATAGTCTAGTTTGGCTTGGGTCTGTGGGTCAGCTGAGTGAGGAGGTTAACCCATAATAACTGAATCAAAACACACATTGCTCATGAATCTTGTGGGATCAGGGGTCCTGTCAGTTGTTCACAGGAAGTATGAAGGCATCAAAGAGATCAGCCAGTAGGGCTGAGAGGGGAAGAAAGATGGAGGTGAAAAGACTGGACTGTGCCTTCTGTAAGGCCTGTGAGTGTTCTCTGTCAGGTACTCCTCGGGCTACAGTAGTGAGTAAAGATGACTCTGGTAGAGGAGGCAGGTTTTTTCTTGTCTCAGGTGTGTTGTCATTGTCATGGATGTGTTGACTTTTCTGTCAGTGGGATTCATAAACAGCCATACATGGAACTTAGCTGGACAAAGCTGAAAGAGTCTGCGTGGGACTCATGGCAGGCCCGAGTCACTGATGATCGTCAGAGATGGCTGCTGAGAGTTCCTTGAGGGGGACAATCTTGGGGTCCAAATGACGAAAATATGAGGGCAAAGGAAATTTGTGCTGTTGCTGTGTGCCCTAGGAATCAATGCGACTACAGGCTGTCTTCCTGTGAGCCCTAGGAGTCAGTGCAGCTACAGGCTGTCTTCCTGTGCCCCAGGAGTCAGTGCAACTACAGGCTATCTTCCTGTGTGCCCCAGGAATCAGTGCGGCTACAGGCTGTCTTCCTGTGTGCCCAGGAATCAGTGCGGCTACAGGCTGTCTTCCTGTGTGCCCCAGGAGTCAGTGCAGCTACAGGCTGTCTTCCTGTGTGCCCCAGGAATCAGTGCGGCTACAGGCTGTCTTCCTGTGCCCCAGGAGTCAGTGCAGCTACAGGCTGTCTTCCTGTGTGCCCCAGGAATCAGTGCGGCTACAGGCTGTCTTCCTGTGCCCCAGGAGTCAGTGCAGCTACAGGCTGTCTTCCTTATAAGTTTTTAAATGGCCTCTGTGTGACTCCTACAGATGTTGTGTATCACACACATAGAAAGTATGCTTCCTGTGACCATGGGCCCCACCAGACGGTCATCGTGCTTGAATGTAGATGCATGCACAGGTGTTAGTGCGATGCGCTTCGCCTGAGAGACAGAGATTCTACTCTTAGAGCAGTCTAGTCAGTCTAGCTACTACAGTGGGGAAGAAGAAATGTTACTATTTCCCCTTTCCCCCAGTAGCAAGTCCTTCGCTCATTGTCGATGGCGTTGGTGACCAAGAGATGCGTCTATCCTCAGAATTAGCAGCTGACCTCTGAAAAGAAACAGAAGAGACTAGATAGGTAGAATTTTAAAGTGTGCACGTGTAGTGGAAAGGTGTGCACTGTGTCATGTCTGGTGCCAGTGTAGGCTAGAAGGTGTTGGATCCTCTGGAATGGGAGCTATACACAGATGGTTGTGAGCTACCATGTCGGGGCTGGGAATTGAACCTGGAGCCTCTATAATAAGCAAGAAGTGCTCTTAAGTTCTAAGCCAATTCTCCAGCCCCAAAAGAGATTTTAAAAACCGCTATTTATCTCAGACTTCCTCCTCCTTTCTCACCACGTTTAGGATCACCCTTAGAATAAACAACAGCTAAAACTTGGCAAAGGGTCTTGCGCCAAAGAGCACAGACCAGGGAAGGGTTGGGAACGTGATCGCTGGCACATCTTGAATGTAAATCTTCTTCTGTAGTGTGGGGAATTGGCAGAGCCACCAGGGTCATTGTCCTTCACAGACCTGTTCTACACACAACCTCTGGGAAACGGAAGTTTGTGACCGTTTGTTATTAAGTCATTTCATACTTTAACAATGAATTGCTTCCTCGTGTTGGGTTGGCAGTACAGGTACACTGTTGTGTTATTCGTGTATAAAACTCCGTCAGAAAGGAGGTTTCTGCATGCACACTTTGGAGGCAGGACAAACAAACAAACAAACAAAAAAACTCACTTTAACTTTTCAAGTAGCCATCCTGTCGTCCATGTCCTTGGCACTGTGAGTTGGTTACTAATCTGTGAAGCATATTCTTGTGGTTTTAAATGGTGACTGTAGTAAAGATGGGGGCTATTAAATTAAGTCACATTGTTCTTCTTGTTAATATAGTAGTGTTAGCCCTTGAAGGAAATAGGTTGCTATTCAATATGGCCAGCCTTAGGGGCTAAGCTGACATGCGCTCTTTGTGTTTAAAGAAAACGTCCTAGTGATGAGGGTCTGCTGCATGCTTAACCGTTTGCATTTAAAGTGAATTGTGAGCTGGGGATGGTGGTGCACACCTTTAGTCCCAGCACTTGGGCGGCAGAGGCCAGCGGACAGCCAGGCCTACACAGAGAAACTCTGCTTCAATCCCTTCCCCAAAAAAGCTGTTTAGAGTGGATTGTACCCAAGAGATGACTTTCAATTGATCTGGTTTTTGGCAGAATATCTTAAGATACAATTTAGATTCCCTAGTTGTCTTAAAGCAGTCAGGAAACTCCACTGACTTTCTTGCACTTCTGTGTAGAAGCCCCAGTGAAGTCAGTGTCCCGTGTGCTTTAGGCTGGTTATAGAAACCAACAATCTTGTTAGAGTTTGTTTTCCTGTTTTTGTAAATTATAGTTAATCCTCTGAGTCAGTTAGCCCTTGCTTTTAGACCGTGAAGCTTCCCTTAGCATGTGTTATGAAATACACCGCAGCAGGACTATGGACACCCGGCGGGCCTCCACCAGGGCGCCCCTCTCAAACACGTCAGGCCTAGTATTCAAAGTTTATTGTGGGAAGGGAGGGGAGCAGCGACCTGGAAAAGGGGCAGAAGAATGTGGGGAGAGGTGAAGAGGAGAGTGAAGAGCAGAGAGAGAGAAACAGGCTGACCAGGAATGCGTGGCACAGAGAGAGAGGAGGAAGAGGAAGAGGGGCTGGGCTGGGGTAGCGCGCAGTTCTCTTCCATGCTGCTGCACTTGCCTCTCCCCACGTGGCAGCACAGGTAGTAATGGCAGCAAGAGATGACAAAAGCTGTTGCTAGGTAGCTGTTGGATCTAGCCTAGTGGAATTGCCTGTAAGCCAGTAACATGCCCTGCGGACACTGGAATCAGCTGCGGTGGTGGGATCTGCACGGTCCTTGTCCCCACAACGCCAGGCAGTGAGAGTGGAGACTGTCGCCATCCAGAAGCTGATGCCCATCGTTATGAAGAGCTAGCATCTTTGAGCTGTCATTATGTTAGGTCTAGAAAATTAGAATAACTTACTGGGGCAAAGTAGCACATGTCCTGTATCTCCGAGCTCGCAGAAGCAAGGGGCATCAGAAGTCATGATCAGCTTTAGCTAACTGTTGAGTTCAAGGCAGCCTGGGATACGGGAGACCTGTCTTTACAAAAAAGCACAAACAAAAATTAATGTAACTTTATGTCTGTCTGTGCATAGATGATAAATCGCTGGAAGTAACGTAAAGAGATGTACAGGCAGTTCTGCCCCAGGTCTGAGGTCTCTTCGGCCCCTTTCTCTTTTTTTTTTTTTTGCTGGTTTTTCGAGACAGGGTTTCTCTGTGTAGCCCTGGCTGTCCTGGAACTCACTCTGTAGACCAGGCTGGCCTCGAACTCAGAAATCCGCCTGCCTCTGCCTCCCGAGTGCTGGGATTAAAGGCGTGCGCCACCACTGCCCTGCTGGGCCCCTTTCTCTGAGTGTGTATGCATGCATACCTTTGCATGTGTTCTATACCTTTGGGCTTCTATAAATCATTTGTCACATCATCCTCTTAACCCATCACGCAGAAATCAGCTTCCTGCCTAACCATGGGTGTAATTCCCAAGGGACGGTCACAGTATACATTAAAGGACTGCCCGCATTCCTTTGTATGTTAAACAGTGTAACCATAGGCCATCAAATTGTTTCCTGTTTGTATCTACATGGAACAGTGCGTTCTGAAGCATGTTCCCGCCTGTGTGGGTACAGGGTTTCCCTCCCAGGAGACTGGTTTCCTCCATCCCAGCAGTAGCAGAACATCCGTTCTGTGGACAGTTTTGTTTATCTGACAGATTAGGAAAAATAATCATACTTAGTTCTTACAGATTTCTGAAGTGAAGAGTTTTTATTGTCTTGTAATTTCTGTGTGCATATACATTATTTATCTTTTACATATTTGTTTTAAGGTAATACTTGAGTTTTTTGGAAGAGTCCTTTATATGTATGTTAAAGGCATTCCTTGACATATATGTGGTTTAGTTTGGTTTTTGCTGCTGTGACAAAATACTGTAGGCTGGTAATTTATAAACCATAGAAGGTTGTTTGGTGATTCTGAAGGCAAAAAAGTCCTAGAGCACAGTGCTCCTGGCTCAGGCCTTTGTTTATCATTCCATGGTGAAGGTGAATAGGAAGGAAGAGGTAGCAAGAGTGAGGAGGGCAGGCAGGTGGGCAGGCAGCCGTGTGTGTGTGTGTGTGTGTGTGTGTGTGTGTGTGTGTGTGTGTGTGTGTGTGTGTGTGTGTTTGCGCTCGCGTGCGTGCACGCGCATGCATTCATAACAGACCCACTGATTGTTTGATGGGTTTTTGTTGTTTGGTTTGGTTTTGTTAGAAGACAGGATCTATTTTACCCTGTCTGGCCTAGAGTTAGCTTTATAAACTAGGCTGGCCCCAAACTCACAGATGTTGGAACTAAGGGTGATTGCCACCACACTGGGCCCTAAGACCATTCTTACTGCCTCGAACACATCGGGAGCCCCTGGGAGGCCAGCAGTCAGGCCCTTCCCTGACTTTGCAGCTGCGTTGGCGATGACACTTCCAGCAGTAAACCTCACAGGTAGGAACTGCAGCAATGATACACTTCTCTTTATTAACTATTAAGTATTTAACTTCATTAATGATCCTTTTTGATCCTTTGATGAAACTTTTAGATGTTTATATTCACAAATTCTTAGCATTTCTTTTTTTGTGTTTTGTTAATGGCAGGGTCTCGCTGTAGCTGTGGCTAGCCTAGAACTCACTATTTATGGCAGGCTGGCCTTCTGCCTCTACCTCTATGCCCCATCAGTCTAGCTTTTCCTCAACAATTTTGCACCCCTCTCCCAATCCAAGACAGCACAGGTAGTTCATGTATCCTGGTCTCTGTCCTGTGCTTCTGCTGAGAAGTCCGCCTTTCCTTCATTGTCTCTCCACTGCTTTTGGCCTTATTCGTTGCTGCTGTGCCCAAGTTAGGAAGTGATGGCTTGTACTGTATGCTCCATATGGCGTCAGGGGCAACTTTGTACTTAGTCTCCATAGGATGTTCTGCTCCAGCATCTCAAACTTCAAGACTGAACTTGTCTCCCCACCCTTATACACACCAGAAACCAAATCTTACTGTCTTCCTTCTCACCCTCGTGTCGTCACGGAGCTTCCTAGTATGTCATAGACCGTCACTCACGGCCTTCTTCACTTCCTGCACACCGACTGCAGGAATCTTACGAATTGTGTCCTTCTGTTTACTCTTCCCTCTGGCTGATCCTTCATGAGCAGTCAGAATTAATCTTTGCTTTTAAAACATTTATTTATTATTTTGTATTTTTGAGTGGTTCCTGCATGTGTGTATCAGTGTGTTATGCCTGATGTCTGCCTGTGGAGGCCAGAAGAATGCATCTGATCCCCTGGGACTGAAGTTACAGGCCTTGTTCAAGAGTACCCAGGCTTTTAACAGCTGAGCTCCTGGAGTTCATTTCTAAAGTAGAATTCTGATTTTGTTATATTGCTGGGGAAAGTCCCTTCTTCCCTTTCCCATTGCTGTGGAGAACAAAACCTAACATACACTCTCTCTCTCTCTCTCTCTCTCTCTCTCTCTCTCTCTCTCTCTCTTTCACACACACGCTCACACACGCTCCATGCCCACATGTCCTATTGGCCCTGCTATGTTCTGACTCACCTGCCTCCTCTTACCCTAACTTGCTGGCATTCCTGTTTTTCTGTTATCCCTGTCTGAGCTGGTCATTCACTTCCTAGTCTTCTGCTCAGAGACCCTGAGTGAACTTTCCTTCTGCCTGGAGTCATCTCCCTGCACTCCGCCTGCCGAGGGGCTCCCGTTCACACCCCCGCCCAGCTCAGACTCAGCGTCCGTGCATTGCAGCCTCTCATACATTAAGACCATTTAGTCCTCCAGTATCACGTTTATAGCCAGGCTGGCTCAGCGATTGTTTTTGTGCTCCTTGTCTTGGTGTTTTTTTCCTTCGACTAGGTCTTAGGTCCATACCGTTCTGGAGAATTTGCCTAAATTCCGGTAGATTCTCAGTGTTTTGTTCACAGTTCACACAACTGAAAAACTGTTGCCAAGTCTACCTGTGCTTCAGTAGAAGTATGTTTTCTTTCTTTCTCATGGCCTCATTAAATGTGTTATTATTTTGTTATTTGTCTTGGGTGTTTCTCAGTGAAGACCATACTTACTTATGTTCTCTGGATCTATGCATGTTAAATATGGGAGACATTTTATAGGAGGATTATTCTAAAGTTATTGAATGGCCTTTTAAAAGAAAATCATTTAAACTGTACAAATGGAATATGTGATGTTGACGTGATGTCTCCTGGTGCCAGTGAGTGTCTTCAACTTATGTTATTTGTACGTAACTGTTGGAAGCCTTTGCCTTCCTCTCACTGGTAATAGGGTGGGCATGAGCTGTTAGTATTTCAAGTTTTGTTGCCCTGTCTTCTCTGGTACTGTGAGTTGAGGTGTCTGTTCTAGTACATGGGATTCATGGCCCCACGACCTACACAATTTTCACAAATGAAAGTACTGGGTTTTTCTGGATTTCCCCTACTCCTGCTATTTCAAAATGTAAATCTTGAATATTATAGGCTAGTCAAGACCTGGTTGCTGTGCCTTTGCTTTGCTTGCTGGCACGCTGTGGGGAGTCACCCTTTCTGGACAGAAGCAGTGGGCTGAATTGTGCAGAGAAGCGTGAAGAACAGTTCTAGATTCCTGCAGTCTTGCCCACATCCCAGGCAGGTGCTCGGTTGTCCTCACACTCTTCTGTCTCCGAAGTACAGATGGCAGCTGCACTCAGCCATGTGGGGGTACCTGCTCTGGCTAGCAAGATGGTGCTCAGGTGCTCCGTGGTTGTTGTCTGGCTGCTGTCTGGCTGCTTCCATGTGAGACAGGCTCCCAGCCCAGGCTGTGCTTGAATCTATGTCAAGCCTCCTGTCTCAGCCTCTTTTGAGTACTGGAATACAGGCTGAGCCACTACACCTGGGTTAGCCTGCTTTCAGGAGGAGTGAATTCCTCTTGTATTTGGGAAGAATCTGTTCTTTGATCCTGAGTCCTTATTAAGAGTGATCATCTTAACCAGAAGTTAGAAAGTCATTTCCTGTGTGTTCTTGGAAGCTCATCTACTGCCCTCATTTAGATTCCCCTTTTACTCTGTGTGTGTGTGTGTGTGTGTGTGTGTGTCTGTCTGTGTCTCTATGTCTGTGTGTGTGTGTGTGTGTGTGTGTGTGTGTGTGTGTGTGTGTGTGTGTGTGTTTCCTCCTAGCAGTGAGAACCTGCATCTTAATTAACTAAATAGGACTTAGCATTGACACACATTGTAAACTGTTGAAGCAATGAGGAGAGATTGCTGACTTAGTCCTGATCTTTAATTGTGACTATCTAGCATCTTTATGATTTCGTATTTTTGTTCCTGTCGCTCTTTGGGGACCTTTATTAATTCCTACCTACTGAGGTAAGGGGTTTGGGGATACTGCAAGTGTGTCAGTGTATTTATTCCTGCTGGTATTCATTTTCTTTGTGTGGGTCCAGATGCTTGTATTAGAGTCTGTATTTAATGTGCTTCCTGATTTTTATGACACATTAAGTGAACCAGAACCAGTTCATGACATTCATGGTTTGGGAAGACAGGGAACACCTCCGTTGGGCGAATGGTGGTTGAATTGAGATTATGCCAGATTAAGACTAATAAAGAACAAGATTAAAGCCTTTCTATGTTGATATCGACGTTTTCTTCATATTATGAGCGCTGAGGTGATAGTAGGACAGACCCCTGAGTCCTTGCTTACACAGCTGAGCCAGGGGCAGCATTCCCTCGGCTGCGTGCTCCAGTATACTGTGTTCATGGCAGTGTGCGTGTGCGCACCTAAGTGGGGATTTGTACATGTTTGTGCAGGTGGCCATCATGTGAGTATGTGTGGAAGTCTGAAGCGTGTTGTGTGTTTCTCATGATTAATATTCATCTTTATGTTTTGTTTTCTTTTTAGTAAATTTTTTCATATATTTTGGTCATACTCTTCCATCTCCTCCCCCACCTCTATATCCACCCAACTTCGTTCATGCTCAAGTTCGCTTTCTCTCCCTCCCTCTCCCTCTCTCTTTCTCTCTCTCTCTCTCTCTCTCTCTCTCTCTCTCTCTCTCTCTCTCTCTCTCTCTTATACACACACACACACACACACACACACACACACACACACTCATTCACTCACTCACTAACCAATAAGACAAAAAAAAGTTGAAACAGAAAGCTGTTTGGTTTCAGACCTGGGACAAGGGATTGAGGTGCATATTTTGCACATCAGTGCAGACCTGGCCTCCAGGTTCTCCCAGCCTCCCTCAGTCCCTACCTAGCACACCCTGCCCCCAACCCTGAACTTACCATGGCAGAGCCTAGGTTGCCCTTCTCCCAGAGGCTACTCCCTATATAATCCCGACATTATTTTTAAAATTTATTTATTTATTTTACATATGTGAGTACACTGTGGCTGTCCTCACACACACCAGAAGAGGGCATCAGATCCCATTATCTATGGTGTGAGCCACCATGTGGGTGCTGGGAATTGAACTCAGGACCTCTGGCAGAGCAGTCAGTGCTCTTAACCACTGAGCCATCTCTCCAGTCCTTATCTCAACATTTTCTTCTCTCACTCTTCCCTTCTCCCCTCCCCCCAAGGCCACTCCCCTGACCTCAGTCCTTGGGGCCAGTGAACGTGCCCAAGAGCCGCTTCCCAGTCAACCTGCCTTTAAAATAATCTAATCTGATTTAAATTGGCTGTTTTCACTGGCAGTGGGGAATTGACCTATCCCTGCCCCCTCCCCCCATTTGTGTCTACTCCTGAGCAACTCCCACATAGATGCCTGAGCTCTGTGGGAAGGGCTTTGATGAGGATATCCCACTTAGGGTCGAGTGTCTGAAGTCTCTCACTCTCTGCACTTTGTTCAGCAATGGGTTTCTGTTTCCTCTCCTGTGTACTGCAAGAGGAAGCATCTCTGAAGAGGGCTGAGCGAAGCACTGGTCTGTGGACATAGCAGTCTGTTCTTAGGAGTTGTTTTGTTGCTTCATTCATTTAGCAGAATAGCAGTAGATATTCCTCCAGGGCCTATGGCCATCTAGTCTCAAGTTCTTGGAGACCTTAGCAATTTCAGGTACGGCTCCATCTCATAGATTGGACCTTAAGTCCAATAAGAAAGTGATTGATTATTCAAATTAGTGCCACTATCTACCTTTTTCTTTTGAAACATGATTTCAGTGAACCTGAAGTTCATGGATTAGGTAAGGCTGGCCGACCAGTAATCTACCGGTGCGTGCTCTATCCCGAGGTTGAGATTGTGGCAATGGTTTTTTCATGGGCTTTGAGGTCCTGGTGTGTGGATGGGATATCTTCCTGCATATCTATCTCTCTCTCTCTCTCTCTCTCTCTCTCTCTCTCTCTCTCTCTCTCTCCCCCTCTCCCTCTCTCTCCCTCTCTCTCCCTCTCTCTCACACACACACTCTTTTTTTTATTTTTATTTTTTTTGAGATTTAATCTCTCACTGAGCCATTCAGCTAGGTTGACTGACCAGAGACTAACGAGATCTACCTGTCTCTGCCTCTCTCATCTGATAATAGAGTTACAGGTGCATGCTACCACATCTGGCTTTTCCACAAGTCCTCAGGTCTTCTTTATGTTTGTGTGGCACACAGCTTTACTAACTGATACGTTTTTCTAACCTCCCTTTCTGAGGTCTCGGCTTTCGAGGGCTGTTAATTCTTAGTGTCTGTAGAGCTAGTGATTGGACTTCTCACCTGGCACGCGGAGACCAGCACCAGGGCCCCAGCACCAGGGCCCCGGCACCAGCCAGCCAAAGCCGGGAACAGCCAGGCTGAGCCGTGTGGGCTGCTTGAGGGCATGTCTTCAAAGCTAGCTGAGCAGTACAGAAAGAGCTTGTATTAAACAAGCAATAATAGTTATTTCTTTCATATTGTTTTACAGCATTTAGATGGATTTCTGGTATGTAGAGAGTTATGGATCTAAGTAGCTGTTTACTGCCCTAAGCAGTTTATGTGATACTGGTTAACCCAGATATTAAGAAGAAGGTTCCTCACCTGACCTTCTGGGAAGTTGGAGTCTAGTATTTTCTTTAATCAGCACAGCATACAAAGTTTTCTTGTGTGTGTAGTTAGCTGTTTACTAAAACACTAATTAACCTGGATTCTTTCCTTTTCCTCTTTATCTGTCTTTAGCCCATAGAATCGAACAGAATCAACATTTTAAATTCTGGCTATGAAGCTTTCCTAATTTATTATTTAATATGTGTTTCCCCTGAAAATAAAGACTCAGGACAATTGTGGCAGTTGCCATTTTTTTTCTCTGTGGTTCAAAATAAAAATAGCGACTTTATCTTTAATCTGGGTAGCCATGATTGAGAAATAATTGTGTAGTGTGAGCAGTTTAATGATCTAATATATTTGTAAAATTGTGGCATTATTTCCTTTCTCATGATATTTTACCCTCTGAATTACATCTTACACTCTAGAAAGCAGCGTTATTTATTATCTATTATAAATGATCTTTTACATTTATAGTTCCACTTTTTCCCCCCAAGACAGGATTTCTTTTCGAAGTCCTGGAACTCACTCTGTAGACCAGGCTGGCTTCAAACTCAGAGATCCACCTGCCTCTGTCTTCCTAGTACTGGGATTAAAGGCGTGCACCACCATGCCCGACTAGTTTCACTTTAAGAAATTTAAGACAGTTAACTGAAAGTATTTTTTGCTAGCCCTCCCCTTTAAGTGGCCCATATCTTAATCATCCTGTGCTGCTCCCCTCCCTGCCTAGAGTAGGGAGGGCGTCTATGGTAATTTCTGTAGAATTCAGTATAGGATAGTGAGCTACCAAAATGGGCCGTCGCCCTCAGGAGAGACACTGCTTTCTTCTGTGGCTTTTGTGTAACTGGGAGTCCAGACGCACCTGCCTGGAATGGGTACAGAGAGTGTGTCTGTCCTTTCTTGTGTACTGCTGTTCCCTCTAAGTTGCACAATGACTCTAGTTTCCTCAGCCCACTTCCTCCAATGGCAGCAGGCATTTTTTAGTACCAGAGAAAGGCCAAGTGTGAAATGGGAGTTTCTCCTGTCCTGAGAAGCCAGAGGTTTTACTTGCTTTTCAGATTCTTCAGAGTTTCCACAAAGCTGGCTCCATAGTGAAGGCGGAAGGGACCTCAGCTACTTTGCACGCTGCAGTCCATCTGAGATCCCAGTGGCAGTGGCAGCCATCGGGACCTCTCCACATGCTTGTTTCAGTCAATCATTGGATGGCAAACTCTTCATATGCTTGGTCTGCCCTGCTTTGGGCAGATGAAGTGCTTTGCTCAGTATTTTACACGTAGAGCCGGTCTGGGGGGATGTTAAATCCTGTCCCACCATGGCAGCCCTTCCTGCCGTCACTCGGCCTGTGCTTGGAAGGAACACTGGATGGATGTGCGGGTGCTCGTGCTGTCTTCTCTGCTGTGGTTAATAGTAATCATCTCTTCTCCTCCCTCCCCTGCCGCCTCTGTCCTCCTCCCCCCCTGTTTTTATTCAATTGCCCTGTATACACCCCCACCCCACTTTTCTTTTAATTTTGTGACCTCTGGCCCCCTCTGTCTCCCCTCCTTGCTTGGCTTCCATGTTGCTAGTTTTTATGTTCGCGCGCTCATTATCACCCTTTTTTGTACTTCAAATCCCAGCAGCTGCCCAGCCAGGTCCCTGAGCACAGCCCTGTGGTATATGGGACTGTGGAGAGCGCTCATCTTGCTGCCAGCACCCCTGTCACTGCAGCTAGCGACCAGAAGCAAGGTTTGTGTATGACTGTTTCCTGCCTCTCTCTTTAGTCTCTTGTATAATGACATTGCTCTCGGTACCCTGTCAGACACCTGAGGGTTTCTCAGACTGCTCTGTAGCAAATCTAAGGTAGAAGGTGAGCTTGTAGGAAGGGAGGGGAAGGGCCTTGCATTGCACCTGCCTTGCTGTTGCTATCTCTGTGTAAGTAAACACTTAGCTTGCGTGAGGATGAAAGGAAACACGTTGCTCGAGGAGAGTAATGAAAGCATACATCTCTATAGCCTGCTTTACAAGAGCAGCCCGAGTGTACATTTCCACCATTCCGTGGGGTAGTTGCTGCTTCTCAGAAGATGTTTTCTGTAAGCCTGAGGCAGCAGACCCTGTGAGAGAACAAGGAGCTAGCTAGTGCTCTGAAGCAAACAGAAGCCCCACCTGTGCTGTCCTCCTGGGGCCTCCCACCCGGACCTCCAGTTTCCTCACTGACCTACCAGGGCACGGTTCTTGGGAGGACTTTTCCCACCTACTTGTAAATGATAGCCATGGTTGCTGATGCAGGAACAGTGTACAGGCTGCCTGCTCCTGACCTGACACACACGCTCCCAGGACTTATTGAAAGCAAATACAATACCTTTTGGAGGAAAGTGAGACATTGGTCTTTTCTCCCCTGACTTATGGATTTTAGCTTTATCTTTGTAGAGCTTGTGTCTAGTGCTCAGTAGGAAAAGGGGAGTAGGAGCAGGAGCAGGGGCTACTCTCTTCTGCCTCTGGCTTCACTCTTCAGTGAGCAGAAACCATTGTGTGCTCTTTGAGGTCTCCATCAGGTCTACTACAGCTAGCTTTTTGGGGTGTTTGTTGTTGTTGGGGTTTTTTATTGTTTTGTTTTGTATTTCAAGACAGGGTTTCTCTGTGCAGCCCTGGCTGTCCTGGAACTTTTTAAATGTTAATGTTGATACTTGGAATGGTTCTTGAAATAGAAGTATTTTAGCAAATGCTCTTAATTTTAAGCATGATTCCATTTTTATGTTTTTTACTTTTTCACAGGGTTTTGTTTCACACAAATTAATTACATTCAGGCTTTTGAAAAGCTTGTTTATTTGTTGGTGGTTTTGTTTAAACAAAGTCTCATACTGGAGCTTAGGCTAGCCCGGAACTTGTTATGTAGTGTGAGCTGGCCTCTTAACTCTTCAGCCTCCTAAGAGCTGAGGTTACAGATAGGAACCACTCCTGCTGATTTCAGTTTTTCCACAAGGTGGAAAGATACTGTGAAATACAAGACCATCCCTCCCCATTGAGTATTGGCAGTAATTAAACATTAAACCTTTATAAGATCATTTTAAACCAAAAGATAAAAAACCCATAACGGGCACCTCTGCAGCAGTCAGACATGTAGACGGTTCATGTGTGCTTAGTGCTGAATTCTAGGTACCAGAGCCATCGGCCTTGCAGAGGGTAGAGTGGTTTTGGGGGAACTGCTTTTTATCTCCAGTGATTAAAACACTTTTAAAAACAAAGGTTTGAAAGAGGATCTAGCTTTGAAGTTCAGGTTGTTGGGGAGCTCGTTCTACCCGGAACTGGTCTCAGATTTGAGACACTCCTGCCCTTAGGATCGTAACCGGGTGCTGTCATGCCTGGTTTTACTCATAGTGACGAATAAGCTTTGGTAGATTTTTCTTAAAATTTTAGTGCACTTTTGTATAGATGTAATCCACCTGGCATATTGAGCCTATCTGTGCACAAGTCTGTTGAATACGTCTTCTTTGCATACCTCTTCCACAACTAGGCTTCGTTATAAAAACATCCATAACATACGAGATAATAAGAGTTCAGATCTGCCTGACAGCATTATTTGAAGTTGGTTTAGGAAAAAGAATGCTCAAATTTTAAAAATATGAAATATTTCTATTTTGATACTTTTAGGTCTGTATATATTTTCAGGAAGGGAAAATGGAAAATTCTAGAATTCCTTTAGCTGTTTTCTTTTCTTAGAAGAAATTTGAATTAATAAAAAAAAAATGTCAGGCCAACATACAGATGTAGGTGGATTGGCAAATGTTTTAGACTGTCTTTATCGCGCTGATGAGCAGCTCTTTGTGACTAAAGTAGTCTTTACATCAAGGATTTCCTCGGGGATTCTCGTAGATGGCCAATATGTGAAGTGGTCTTCAGACTAGGTGGGATGTTTTACGTTGAAGCATGGTCTCATGAAGCCCAGGCTGGCCTCTGGCCTCTTGTGTAGCTGAGGATGACTTTGAACTCACGATTTTCTGCCGTATCTCCTGGGCTCTTAAATTAGAGAAGTATACCACCTCTCCCGACTCCTGTGGTGTTGAGGATGGGAACTTGGGTATTCCCGCCAGGCAAGCGTTCTACCCACTATCCACCCCAGCTTCAGAGGGGCTTTTGCAACTGTATACTACTAGTAGTTGCAATTCAAATGTTACTAGAAAGTGCTCTCGAGAGAAGAGTTTTTATTTTGTTCTATTTTGATTATGCATTTTTCTTTATACTTGCTTTTGCAACATTAAATTCCTTTTAGGGCAAAGAAGTGTAGAGGAATGCATTTACTTAAATGACTTGTAAGCTGGATGTGGTTACGCACACCTTTGGGCAGAGTCCTACCTTGTCTATATACAGAGTTCTAAGCCTGGAGCTACTTAGGGAGACTGCACTGTTATTGTTCCCCCAGACAGTATCTGTGTTCTCTGCCCCGTTGGTTGGTTTTCTGTCTTGCCAATGGACTATCACTGCTGAGGGTCTGCACTGGGCACAGAATGTCCTTCCTGCTTGAACCATCAGATGGCTCACCCCTGAGTAAAAAAATGTGGGGTTTGAAATCACTCTTGAGCCATTTGCTAGTTCGATAGTTTCTGGACCAGAACTAATCTTTTGTAAAACATGAACACAGTAGTTTCTGTCCTCATGGTGGGGTAAGAAATGAAGGGAACAATGCAGGCGGGCTATTAGCCCACCTTGTGCTAGGTACTTAGTACATGTCAACTGCTATTAGCCCACCTTGTGCTAGGTACTTAGTATATGTCAACTGCCATTATTAATATGGTTTCTCAGAATTCCATTGCATGAGCAGATGTAGGCACCATTTCCCGTTTGTTTAGTGTTTTATGAAGATAAGACAATACTCAATGTTTATAAATGCATGAGGACCTTCACTTGGTGTTTACCTCTGACAGCAGAGAGTGCTAAGGCTTTTCTGTTTCTTGAGAGAGACTTCAGCCAGTGCAGCATATTGCTACCAGGGTACAGGGTGCTAGTAGAAATGAACACGGCAGTCCCTATAGTCAGTCTTAATATTTTTGGGAAAAGTTCACTCTGCATTCAAAAATGTCATTCTGTTATCACTATGTCCTGACCCAGCTGGAGTTCTGTTGGCATTCAGGGCAGGATTGGCCCTCAGATAGAGGCTGCTGCCATTCTTGGCCTCTTTCTAATAAATGGCCATGGCACCTGCTTGGTGGCCATGAAACATAGAGTCACAGCGCCTGTCAGGCCACTGGCTGGTCCTTCTTGTAACCGCGATACATTCATTGTAGAAACTGGGTCAGCAAAATGAAAGAAAAATGTGTCTCCAATACCCAGACGCGCTGAAGTAAACAAACCCTCTATAGAATAATGAGCTTGTCCTAGGAGTAGCTTTTGCAGTTACCAAGTGGTACCATGTGCTGTATATGGCCTGGGTAGCAGCCTTAAAAGATGGAGTTTCTCAGAGGTGTGTAATAATAAATGGATATCTGTTAAACGTGATTAACAAAGAACACATGCATGTATAAAGAACGCATATGGGTCCCATGTATTTTTTTCCTGCCCTGCCAACTTAATCTGAGAAATTTGGTCTTGAGCGTTTACTGCTTTTATGATGCTGAGAATGGGCAGTCTTGTAGGCAGGTGCCTTAGCTGCCCGCCCGGCACCCATGGTGGATTCTGAAGCTGTGAAGTGGTCACCTTAGCATGGACTAAACATTAGCTCCACTTTGCTCTGGGTGGCAGTGTCCTTGCTCACAGGTTTCACATTGCTGCAGTCATGTTCGTGGGTGCAGGCTATGTTGGGAGGAGAGTCTCTCAGACTTGGCTGTCTTAGAGAATGGACATTGAAGGAAGTCCAAGCTGGGGCCATCGGGGACCCCCTCTCAGTGGTGCCCGTCATTTACCGGAATCCAGCAACTCAGTTGATTAGTGCCTCTTTTCTTTATGGTTATCATTTTCTGCTTTGTTCTTATTTCCCCGTACACAGATTATGTTTACATATAAACTTATATATACATAGTCTATCATACATAACATATAAGAATGTTTCCCACGCGGAGATGTCCAGTGACTGGCTTATGGGGTCCCTGACTTTGGTTCCCTTTGAGGAGACCGATGACTCTGTTCCCCACACTGCTGCTGGGTTTGGTTAGAACCTCTTTGGAGAAATGCAAGTTAATTTTGAAGCTATCTTTGGTGCTGAAGTGCTTGGGGAGTTTATAATACTTTGGTTTCTGATTAGACTGTTGTGCCTGGATAGTAGTGTGCCCCTACTAGAAAAATAGTCACAGGAAGCAAGGTAGAGAAGAGGCGGGGGCTGTCTTATCTTAAAAATGGTGGAGCAGAGCTGAGTGCGGCAGCCCATGCCTGTCATCTTAGCATTCAGTAGGCCAAGGCAAGAAACCCAGGAGCCCAGGGTGCAGGGTGAGGTGTGTGAGAAGATCTAATGCTAGCTTCTGTGAGGTCTCCTCTGTTCTCCTGACATCACCATATGGTGAACTGATCCCTGTCTTACTCCTGAGCAAGTGTCCCGTGTCAGTGTCCTGGAGACTGAGGCCTAGGAAGTGTAACTAGAGAAAAACCAGGCCAGTGTCTTTGCAGTCCGGTATTTTGGTCTCTTTTTTCCCTGCCCATGAGTGTGGGTAAGTGATGGACAGACTTGGCTTAGGGCAGTACCGTGCATTCTGTGATTCAAAATTATTCTTAAAATATTTTATTTCTTTTCCCCCAGAAGAAAAGCCAAAACCAGATCCAGTGTTCCAGTCTCCTTCAACAGTCCTTAGGCTCGTGCTTAGTGGGGAGAAGAAAGAGCAAGCAGGCCAGATGCCCGAGACTGCTGCAGGAGAGCCCACGCCAGCGCCTTCTCGGACTTCATCACCCACCACCCTTCCTCCACTTGCCCGGAGTGCAGTTCCTTCCCCCATGTCTGCTGCCCTGAGCAGCCAGCCACTGTTCACTGCTGAGGACAAGTGTGAACTTTCTTCCTCAAAAGAAGACGCACCTCCTGTACCCAGCCCCACATCTTGCACAGCAGCGTCAGGCCCTTCACTACCAGATGACAATGATATATGCAAGAAACCCTGTAGTGTAGCACCTCGCGAGAGTCAGCTAATTCCTAGTACTGCCCTAATTAATGAAGTGAACGGAGTTGGTGAAAAATTACCAGCCAAGGAGAACGCTGTGGACATGGTGAGACAGGAAGTGCTACCATTGACTCTCCAATTGGAGATTCTGGAACATCCCCAAGAAGAAATGAAAGTGGAGTGTACCCCAACTCCCATGGCCCCGTCCACGCTGCCTTCCTTCTCCCCAGCTCCTTCGACTCCCCCAGCTTCTCCTCCTTGTCCTCCTATTGTCCTGTCTGCCACCATTCCTCGTTCTCCTGCTGTTGCTACTGCAGTCCAGAGAGCTGCCCAGGGAGAGAGCCTGAGAACTTGCCTTAGCAAGGATGCAAAGGAGATGCAGGACAGAGTGGAGGCAGAATCAGATGGGCAAACGGAGGAGACTGCGGATTCCCAGCACTTACATTCAGGACGGAGCCCTGCCCCAGGTAAGCTGCTCTGCCCTTAGTGGGTTCGTGCTTGCTGCCTGTGAGGAAGAGGTGGTGGTGGTGGAGTTATTTTTTAATCGGCTACTTTCCTTGACTTCCAGAAACATCGAATGAATGCTGAAATTCCTAGTCTGATTTCTTCAGTGGTGTGCTTGTTTTTTTAGTACAACCTGCAAAAGAGTTACTCCATTGTCTAAAATACACTAAATGCCTCCAAGGTATATGTCTCTATGCATGTTGAGTTTTGTTTTGTTACTTTTGTCTTTTAAACGCATTTCCTGTTTTTTTTCTGTTGCCTCAAAACTAGAATGGAAATCTTTAGTTCTTAGCCCTGTCTTCTCAGGGTTCTAACCCAGCCAGCCCTTGTGTAACAGTCCTGAGTGAAGGACTGGTCAGGGAAATCGCGCACAGAGCAGCACAGGTGACAGTTGCTCTTGAAGAACAAAGCCTCCTTTGGTTAGGTACTTCAATGTCTCTTTTTCTTTTAAAAGTTTCACTTCAGGTTGGCAGTAATAGTGTACACCTGTAACCCCAACACTCCAGAAATGGAGGCAGGAGGGCTCAGACACCCTCGAATTTGAGGCTGCTCCTTCTGCAAAGTCATGTCCAGGCTGTCGGAAGTTTTATTAGACCAAAAAGAAAGTTTTATTTAGATTTTTATCTAGTCGCTTTCATCCTGAAACTATAGTCTTCCCCAAGTCAGTTTGGTTTTTTAGTAGTATCACCTAGGATCTGATGATTAGATTTTTTTTTAATCAATTAAAAATATTTAAGATTACCTTATGTGTATGTTTGCCTGTGTGTGTGTGTGTGTGTGTGTGTGTGTGTGTGTGTGTGTGTGTATGAGGAGGGGGGGGCGCCACATGCATGCTTGTGGTAAGAAGACGTGTCAAATGCCCTGGGGCTGGAGTCACAGATGGTTGTGAGCTGCCATGTGGGTGCTAGGAAATGACTCCAAGTTTTCCTGGAGCTTAATGGTCTGATTCTGCAGAGAGCAGCCCAGGATATGTAACCACTACCCTATACAAGTTGGCACTAGACATTCTCTATACCTTGTCCCCATGCTGTATAGTTTGTCCTCACACACATAGTAGGTGAGTTGTTTTACAAATGAGCATTCTCCTTGTGCTAGACCGGTATATTTCAGTATTTATCACTTCCCAGGGCTGTAAAAGTCAGGTTGCCGCTTGTTTTTATCTTATAGTTTCATAGATGAACTTTATTGTTACTGTTTATCTTGGTAAATTGTTGCCACTCCCTCAGAAATATCAGTGCCGCAAGGAAGAGCCTTGCCAACCTTCTAGCAGCTCAAGTCCGGCTTGGATCTTCACGGGGTGCATCTGCCCGCTGTTTGTGGCCATGCAAGTTTGAGCTACAGAAATGCTGGGTAGTTAGGTGTACATCTGATGATTGTGCAGATTCTGTGTTCAGAATAACCTTTCTTTACCACACATCCGCTGCTACCACGCCTTGTTCCAGACAGCTTGCCTAGCTTGTCCCCTTCTAATGCCCCAGCTCCTTTCCACTGCTGCCTTCACCTCGCACACTTCACTTTGCACACAGCCTTGCGTACTGCTTCTAAGGTCTTGAAAATACACATTCTTCCCTAACTAGTGTGAGAAAATGCACAAACTCCTTCTTGGTCCCAAATAGGAATTGTGAGAGAATTTATTGTCACTTCATGTCCTTCAGTTGTGTGTGGTATATGCTTGTAATCCCTGCAGGCAGGAAGCTGACACAAGTAGGTAGCTACAAGTCAGAGCTCAGTCTGGGATATGGAGCAAGTTCTAGGTCAGCTAGGACTACATAGCAAGACCCTGCCTGCCTCAAAGAAAACAAAACAGAACCAAGGAATGACCAACCGTAAGGAATCGTCTCATAGAGGACCACAATCTTGGGCTCTTTTTAACAGGAATTTGAGTGTACGTATTGGAGACATCTCAACTGTATTCCAGGCTATTGTGGAGCTCACTCTGTAGCTCAGGCTGGCCTCTAACTCACAGAAATCTTCCTGACTAGGATTGCAGAAGTGAGTCTCCACACGTTTTAATGGATCTTTTCAGTCATTCCCATGGCAGCTCTCGACTGTCTGGGCGATAGAATGTCCGTCAGCGTGCAGACGGGCTTGTCGTGAAGTCCTCCCCTTTCCTGTTTCAATCTTAGTGCTCAGTGCTTACATTGCAGTCCCAGATCATTTTGTTGTGTTTCTATACAGCCTTGTCTCCGGCGTCACCCTCCTGTGGACACAGCTGTTGCGCCTTCTTTTCCTCGTGTAGGTAGAATCAGTGGGTAGAATTTGCCTGTGCTAGGATGTACGCTTCCGACAGCCTTGTGACACTATGGTCAGTCTTGTGTGTTATCCACTGCCGTTACACCCTATTCTGAGTTTACTGGGGTTTTCTGGGTGGTTCTCTGACTTCCCACTCTATGGACCTCCAGTCCAGAAGCCTGTTGACTGTTCATGATGAAAAACCCTTGGTGAAGGGCCTTAGCTAGGGTACCACTAGCAGGTTGCAACTTGGGTAGTGTTTATTTCATCCTACGGTTCCTAGTCCGTCATCCAGAGAAGTCAGGCGGACATGAGGAGGCAGGATCATGGAGGAGAGCTGCCTACTGACTTCCTCCTGGCTTGCTCAGTTTTTTGTTTCTGTTTTTTGTATTTTGTTTTTGCTCTCATGGTCTCCAAGACCAACTTGCCAACGAGTAATGTTACTACCAGGCTCTTCTGCATCAATCATTGCCAAGAAAATGCCCTGCAGCCTTTCCCACAGGCTAATCTGATAGAAGCGTTGTGTCAGGTGGACATAAAACTAGACCGCTCATAGTTAGACCTGTGGTGTCGTGCCTGTGCTGTGTGATCATAGCTTCTAAACCCAAGCAGTAAGTTATGGAGAGAAGCAGCAGAGCTGTTGTAATGTCTGTGCCATGCCGTGTAGGATTCTTTTTATAATGTGTGCAGTCTTAGCTGGCTTGATATACTGGCTAGACCAGGATGGCCTTGAACTCAGAGATCCTCCTGCCTCTGCCTCCCAAGTGCTGGATTAAAGCTGTGCACCACAAGGATCAGGACTGGCTTCCTGAGAAATCTTAATCTGGCATAAAGAAGTGGACATAGTCCCTATGGGGTTGTGACTTTGAAAGAGTTTTGTCCACAGTGTGTCATTTTAACACCGAAATAAACATGTTATGCTGTGCTTTAGACAGCGTGCTGTTACACTGAATTGTTTATTCAGACCTGAAACGACAAACCTGTGGGGAAACCTTGGAAACATGCCAAGTAAAAATGTCTCAAAACCACTTCCTGCATTTCTAGGAAACGTCCAGAACAAAGTGCAGTGTTGTCAGGGCTGGGAAAGCAGTCAGTTTGGCCTCTAGTGTGAAGTGGTTTCTTTGGAGGTAATGATGTTTTCGAAATATCGTTTGATATGGCTGTGTGGGTCTGGTTAGGGAGCTGTAGCCCGGCAGTTCGGGTTGCTAGAATAACGCCATGACTGACTGATGCCCCAGGTCCCCCAGTTCCCACATACTCAGTTCTCACTGATACTAGTTCTACCTCCCCTAAGACTGAGAGCCTTCCTTCTTTTTTTTTCCAAGATTGAGTACACTGTGGCTGTCTTCAGACACACCAGAAGAGGGCATCGGATCCCATTACAGATGGCTGTGAGCCACCATGTGGTTGCTGGGAATTGAACTTAGGACCTCTGGATGAGCAGTCAGTGCTCTTAACCGCTGAGCCATCTCTCCAGCCCTCTCTAGCCACCACCACCCCGCCAACCCCGAGAGAGCCTTTTCTTGAAGTAGCTGTTAAGGATTACACTTTGATGTCAGGCAGTGACATCAGTGAGGAGCGTGGATGGAGCAGGCAGACAGCAACAGTCCTTATGCTCCGTCCCACCCGGCGGAGGTCTGTGTGGAGAAACACTGAGTGCCCCTCCCGATGGGTGTGATCCAGTCCATGTGTGTTCCTGCCTTTGGTGAGCCATCCTTTCTAGGCCCTTGAGCTCCGCCCTACCTAGCTCCCGATTCTGCCTTTCTTACATGTGTCTGTTCACGATGCATGGATTCTGCCTTCCTGACAGTATGCTATCTTATATCTCAGGAACTGAGAACCTGTGTCCAGCCTTTTTTCTCCTCCTCTTCCTTTTTCTTCTCAGACTTCTTGAAACAAATTTTCGATACACATTTCCTGGGAAAAATCTTCTATATAAAAATGTTGCTTCTTGATGTATCTGTGGTGGTTTGTTTAGGTATGGCCTCCATAGGCTCCTGTGCTTGGCCCCTGTGGAGTGGCACTAGTAGGTGGTGTGGCCATCCTGGAGGAAATGTCACTGCCGAGGTGGACTTTGAGGTCTCCTATCCTCAAGCTCTGCCAGTGTGGAACACAGTTCCGGACTGCCTGAGGATTCAGATATAGAACTCTTGGCTTCTCCAGCACCATGTCTGTGTGTGTTACCGTGCTGACCATAATGGACTAAAGCTCTGACCCTGTAAGCCAGCCCCAATTAAATGTTGTCCTTTTTAAGAGTTGCCTTGGTCATGGCAGTAGAATCCCTAAGACGCTGTCCAGCATTTAGAGAGGCGGTTGTTTCTAGATGCTGCGTCGTTTGTTTTGCCCTCGCTTTGATTTTGCTGGTCTGATCAGAGTTCATTCCTTTATGGTTGCCTTGATGTTGTCTTTCAGCCTGCACCATGTTGACTTGTTCCAAATAAGTTTTCTGTTGTAATTCCTTGACAGCTTATCACTGTATCTGCTGAGCGGGTTTCACCCCGGGAAGCTGACAGTTTAGCATTGTACCTCATTTCTCTTCTCCATTTCAAAGCTCTGCTTTTGGGGGGGGGGAGCGGGGGGGGGTTCTTTTGAGATGGGGTCTCCTTGTGTACTGGGACTAAAGGCATGTGCTACCATGCTTTGCTATTTTTGTTAGTATTATCATTACATTTTATTTTGTGCTAAGACTGGCTTTGAACTTGTCCTTTCTTGCTGCCTGTAATGGAAATTCCTGGTTGTCAACTTGACTGTATCTGGAAAGAACTACAATCCAGAAATAGAAGACTCACCTGTGGTTCAGATTTTGAGGCTGGAAGACACAAGCTTCTGACCTGGATCTTGGCATGAGATCTTGAGGCATTGTAGCCATGAAAGGCTTAGGCCCAAGCAAGGAATTACACGCCTTTAATCCCAGTAGATTTAGGCAAGGAGATATCTGAGTTCAAGGTCATCCTGGGACAAAAACAAGTCCCAGATCCAGACCCAGATACACACCTTTAATCTGGGCCACACCTTCTGCTGAAAACCTACATAAGGACATTGGAAGAAGGAAAATTGGCAGTTCTTCGCCTGCTTACATTTACTTGCCAGCACATCTGTTGGGACCTACTTCTTCGGAAGCCCAGCTGAAACAACCAGCCTCGTGGGACCTAGCAACTACTAAATACTTGGACTTCCCATTTAGAGCTGACCAAGATCAGGCTGGCCTCAGACTCAAGAGATCCAACTGCCTCTGCCTCTGCTTCTTGAGCACTGGGATTCAAGGTGTGCGGCACTATCTCCTGGCCTCACTGCCCATTCTTAAGGTACCCTTGAACTCCCTTTGTAGCCCACACGTGATCCTCCCGTCTCAGTCTCTCTAGTGTTGATATTATAGACATTTCCTACCATGCGAGTACTTTGTTAATAATCACCCATAACATCCAATATGTTACAGGAGCAAAAAAAAAAAAAATACTAATTATAATAGTTAGCATTGACTAAAGGCTTGCTAGTTTTGAAGCACTGTGGTATTGTCTTTGTCAGCCCACACAACCACCCTACCACCCCAGAGAAATGAGACCTCATGATAGCCTCATGCTTTTTAGTTAATGCAGAACCAGACTTTATACTCACCTCCTGGCCTGCTTCTTTGTCTTCTTTTTATGGTGTTTGATTTTTTTTTTAAGAGACCTTTGTGTAGCCCTCCCTGGCTGTCCTGGAACTTGCTCTGTAGACCACTGTGGTCTAGAACTCAGAGATCTCCCTGCCTCTGCCTCCCGAGTGCTGGGGTTAAAGGCGTGCGCCATTATTGCCCGGTTCAGCCTGCTTCTTAAATTACATCTGCCTGTGACTCCCTCATATCATATAACCTATAAGGGAATTCTAGACTTCTGTCAGCAAAATTTGAAATTACTGGGGAATTTGTGGGAGTAACCAAGGTGCACGGCAGAGAAAGAGGTGGGTGTGGAGAGAGGGTGGGGACGTGATGGAAATACTCTGTAGACATGTACCTCTAGCTTATGCTCATAAAACATGTCAATTTTGGTTCTTTTGGATTCTTTCAGAGACAGAGGCAGTTCAAGCCAGTGCTCATAGTGAGACCCTGTCTCAAAATAACCAACCCCCCTCCAAAAAAAAAAAAAAAAAAACCCAACAACAACAAAAAGTTAAAACAGATGTCAGGAGTTAAAAGTCAGTTGTTTCACACGAAGTCGGATGGGATTTCAGAGCAGGCCTGCGATTCCCCACCCATGTGTCTATGTGCGTGCTACTTAGCACACTGGGAAAGGATTAAAGCAGAACCATCAGTGGGTCCTGGTGCTCAGGGTTTCCGGAGACGCCATGCTGCCTAGGAGCTGTTACCCTCTGTGACATGACAGCAGGCACTGTTTCAGGACAGCTGTGTTTTATCTTGAACATTGAACTTGAACAGGATTTGAACGGACCAAATAGTAAAAACTGTTTAGATCATTCTCACGCTTGTCAGACCTGTAGTTTTTATTCATGACTGAATCACATAGTCTTCAGTGTTTAAGTATTCCTCACAAACTTGTCCTGTGTATTGGTAGGTTTTTTATTGTTTTGTTTGTTTTAGCTGGGGGCGGGGCGGGCACTGTGGCTGCAGCATGGTACTTACCATGGTGCCTACTTTCCACTCAGCTATTCTATATAATTGTTTTGTCATGTGTATATATTCTCTTAGTTGAATTTGTCTGTGAGGAGAGGGGAAGGAGGAGAGATGGTGAAGGAGCGAGAGACAGAGACAGACAAGAGGACAGCTCTTATCTCCTCTCACTGTAGGTTCTGAGCCTCTGGCCCTTCAGGCCAAGTATTTGGTTACAGAAAATGTTACTTTCTTAGTTTGATAATGTAGTACTTACTACTCGTTTCAAGAAACATTTGAGTAATTCCATTGACAATAAGTGACATTCTCTGCAGGTCTAGTGACAGAGTGCAGGCTTCCTGGCAACCATGTCCTTTACTAGGTGTTGGGACCAGACCTGGAGTCCTGTGCATGCAGTCATGTACTGTCCTGAGTTATGCCTCCAGCCCCTGTATTTATTTTTAAATAAGTTTGGATGTCTCTTCTCAACCATAATTTAGGACACAAGAGGAGAAAATAATCAAATTTTAGACCGTCACAAACCCCCAGGAATCGTCCCAACCCCCCCGGAAGCCTCGTGGCCTGACTGTGGTGGTATTAACACCCATGTTCATGTCTCTCTGTGGAGCGTCTGGGATTAAATTGAATAGTGGTCTGACCTCATTTGTTTGGTGATTTTCACTTGCACTTAGCACATTATTTAATCTATAGACCTTTGACTCCAGAGATGAGTCAAATGCCTTTCCTCTGAGGGCTCTGGTGACACAGGCATGCAAGTCCTGGACTGGGCAAGGTGAAGGCTGCAGGACTGGGGACTGCACACTGGCCTGTCGCACTTGTGAAGGTTGCCTTGAGTTCGTCTCGGCAGCCTGCACTTTGTCAGTCCCAGGTGTTGGCTCAGATGAGTAGAAGAGGCGGTTTTCCATCTGGGTTTCCGAATTCACGTTATCCGTCTCCCTCAGAGGTGAAGAGTGTCGCAGAGGGGGGCTGACTGTCCGTGCTGCAGTCTCTTTGCTGTGGTGGAGGCGGGGGCTGTCGTAATCCGTGCCTCTGCATCTGTACCACATTCACCGTGAAGTAAAATGTAGTCAGCGTGATGGTAAAGGTGCCCTGCAGTGCTTGTTAAATGCCAACACATCTGAGGAGCTGCCTCAGGAGCTTGGAGGTCATGCTCATTGGCTCCCTGCAGGGAACTGCCTTCCCACCGAGGGCAGAATTTCCTGATGACTTGGTCTAACAGTTCATTTCCCTGATGACATGACATACGTGCCGAAAGCCAGCAGCCAGACACTACCCACACCGTTCTCCTGTATGAGGTCCATATCCCACCTTCTCCCAGTAACAACAGTGAAGAGATCGGGGTGGAAATGGAGCTGGAATTGAGAGGAAGGAGCACAGGGACAGAGCAAGGTTGTGAAGTGTGGGGCAACGAGGCTTATGTAGTTTAGCTCTGGCCTTTACCTCCAGAACTGTGCTCTGTTTAGTGAACGTCCTAGCTCTGACATAGGGACAAAGACTCAACCAGCTTCTGCCCTTAGCTGGACTTTAGATCTTTGCTGGAATTTTCTAAGCACCTGCTGTTGGCTAGGGCACTGTGTTACACTCCATCAGTGCGATCAAACCCTTTCCCTTTCCACAAAAGGACTTAAACTCACAGCACACTTAACCTTGTGTATGAGCCTTTGTATAGAATAACAAGGACATAATGAAATGTATGGAACATTTTTGGCACACTAGAACAGGAAATGACCTGATACTGACTCAAAAATAGAAGCTGAATTGTCAGCTGATGTACCTCAGCGGAGAAATGAAGGGTCTTGAAGAAGGGGTCCTAAGTGTAGTGGCCTAATGGTTCCACTTTCATGGAAGTACTACGGGAGTCTTACACAAGAGCACAGTCAACTGAAATTGTTATTTACAGTCCAGAATGGAAGGCAGAATGCAGTGCCTGATAGGAGTGTGGGCCGAGAGTCTTCAGCGCTAGCCACCGCAGTGGCCTGAGGATGGAGGTAAATGAAGACTTAAACTTTTGTTAAAATTCTTAGGCTGTGGTGATGTCTGCACTGCCACCTGACAGGAGACACTCGGATGTGCTGTAATGGCTAAATACAGATGGCTCCAGAACTACCTGCCCATGCTGGAGTCAAGTGTGTGTGATGCTGGTGGCTAATCTGCCTGCGGTGGCAGTCCTGTGCCCTCCCTCATCACGGCATTGTGCCAAGCAGCTGTTCTCTGGGCACGCTCAGATTCTAAGCTCAGCTTCTGTAAAGAGGCCGCTGCTGAGCTGCTATCGCGTTTCAGCTCTCAGAACACTGTTCAGTGTTCTTCCTCCTGGTCTCTGACCTTGTGTGAACCAGTAAAATTACATTAAATTTTTTGGCCTTTCTCTATATTTGCTTTATAAATAAATTGTCCTAAACAAACAAGTTTGTGATCAGAGGAAAATTGTTCTCTTCATAAATTTGTTTTCTCTCTTTAATTCAGTAGTTGGGAATTCCTTAGGGAGTAAAGCTTTTCCTACAGTACTTAAACTCCCAGCACGTACTTCACATCTTCAAGTTCCCTCAGACATAAGCCACACACATTCCATCGCCGCATCTATTACAGAAACAAGATATCCAGAAGGCCTGTTCCGGGACAGCAGGACGGTGAGCTGCTTAGCATGGATGTTACTAGGGCAGCTGTGACAGACGGCACAGGGCCGGGGACTGTCTAGATTCGAGGATGCTGGAGCAGCACTCCAGGGAGCAACAGGAGGCCGCCCCACAGAACACCTGCTCTGTCATCTAATCCTTAAGTGCAGGCCAGGGCTTCAAGGCTAAATGGAGGGAAAAGGAAACCTTAGACAGACCTCCGAGTTTTGGTCAGAACAGATAAAAGAGTAAAATGAGAATCTGATGATTTCTGCAGTAAGACCTGACCCTTGTAAATTACTGATAAAAGCCTCATTTACTTAGAATTCTAATTCAGTTATTATTACAAAATATCTTCATTCGGGCTGGACAGATAGCTCAGCGGTTAAGAGCACTGACTGCTCTTCCAGAGGTCCTGAGTTCCATTCCCAGCAACCACATGGTGGCTCACAGCCATCTGTAATGGGATCGGATGCCCTCTTCTGGTGTGTCTGAGGACAGCTACAGAGTACTCACAAACATAAAATAAATAAATAAATCTTTTTTTTTTTTTTTTTTAAATCATTCAAAGAAAATAATTTTGCAAAGGCTGGTGAAATGGCTCAGCAGGTAAAGGGACTTGCAGAGTGAGCTGGTGACCTGAGTTGATCCCCAGAACTCACATAAAGGTGCTAAGAAAGAGCCCCAAAACTGTCCTTTGACCTCTGTGTGCATACATTCATATATCCACACACCCACACTAATAAGTAATTTAAAATGACTTTTAAAAGTTACTGACTTTTTATTCTTGAAAATAGGTACCACATCTCTGTGGGCAAGTCTCAGGGAGCCCACATTTGTTGCCTGTCCGTGGGACATGCAAGTAGTGCCCACTCTGATGTAGTTGCTTTTTTTTTTTTTCTTTTCTGCGGACCTTAATAGTAAGGTGTCCGTTCATTATCAAAAATTAGGGGAAATACACTTGTGGTTTTTTTTCTTTTTTGAACCAGGTACCTCACATACAGCTGTGACTGGCCTGGAACTTGCTATGTAAAGCAAGCCTAGCTTTGAACTCACAGAGATTCGCCTGTCCCTGCCTCCCAGTGCAGGGATTAACAGTGCACCATCGGCTGTTAAATAATGTTCTTGTACTCAGGGGTCTACTTGGAAGTTAATTCATAGGGATTTTCCTACTTTATCAAAATGTTATACACTTGATCAAACATCCTCTCTTTCTGATTTAACCCTCTTACGTCGGTTATTTCCGGAAGGCTAGCGGAGTTTATCTCCGTACTCCATAGCATTCCCATTGTGCTGTGAAACGAACAGCCCAGCAGCAGCAGAAATGAACCTTCTGGCAGGCGTCTCCAAGCTAGGCTTTGCCTTGTTTCTAATATTTTTTTGTGATCTCCAAGTCTATAACTAAAACAGAAGAGTAGCTCACCTACCCACTTCTCTCCGGGTGGTGTGGTCTTCTGGTCTTCTGAGCAGATCTCTGCTATAGCCACCCCTGACTTTCACAGTCATACCTTTGATCCCAGCACTCGAGAGGGGGAGACAGGTGGATCTCTCTGAGTTCAAGGCCAACCTGGTCTACAATTGAGTTCTAGTACAACCAGGGCTACACATACACACACACACCCACACACACACACACACACACACAAGATTAATTACCTACCCAGAACTCTACTACTAGATGAGAATTGCAAACCAAGACAAGAATATAGAGGCAATAAATAGTTAACTGACATATTCCATAAGGGAAATAAATTGCATATTTCATAGTCATAAAGATAGGAAATGATCATTCGTTCGTGTGTGTGTGTGTGTGTGTGTGTGTGTGTGTGTGTGTGTGTGTGTATCTCTATGTAGCCTTTACTGTCCTGGAACTTCTGCTGGACTCTAGCTCACAAACTCACCTTCTTTTGCCTCCAGAGTGCTGAGATTAAAGACATGCACCACCATGCCTAGCCCCCTCACTTTCTGATATTTTTAGTCAATAATTTAATAAATACATTCTTGAACACCTGCAAGAATAGAAGTGTAAAAAGTCGTGTGTAAGACAGAATGTAAACTTATCGTTGGGAAGCTAAATATGACAATATTTAATAAAATGAATACATGAAAGGGATGGGGCGTGTTTAATTTTGTTGGTGTGTTTCAGGAGTAACCTTGGAGTGTTCAGAGGTCAGAAGAAGGTATCAAATCCCTCAGAGCTAGAGTTGCAGGCATTTGTGGGACTCCTGGCCTGGTATGCTGGGGATCCATTCGGCAGGTTTGTGAGGCAGGGGCTCTTAACCTCCAGGGCCATAGCTCCAGCTCTAGGCACAATTTCCTTAACAAATGAGGTGAAAGAGAAATATCTTCGCAGCTAGCCTGTACAGTATACCAGTGTGTAAATGTGCTTGTCTGCTTCCATGACCTGTAGGACTCTATGGTCGGGAAAGTAATCACACCCAGGACTGCCACACTGCAGACCAGGCTCACTGCGGTGAGGGATTAGTTACTTGAGATGGGCACTAGTTACAGTTGTTTGTTCTTGTTGACATTTGTTTTGGAACTCATTACTTGGTACACAGACTTTTTCTTTTCATAAAAAGGAATGCTGTGTCTATGCCAGTATTTTATAAAGCATCTAATGTCTGAGCCTGCTGTCAGCATGCACACGTGCAGTGCTTTACTATCACCCCACGTCACTGAACGTCGGAATATACACAGATTTCAGTACATTTTCTCCTCGTGTGATATCAGCAGTCTACCGCCCAGATCACGGGCGTATTAATAGCTCAGATGTTTCCTCTTGGGGCCTGAGAAATGGCTCAGCAGTCAAAGTGTGCTTGCTGCTCTTTCAGAAGACCCAAGCTTGGATCCCAAACAAGAGAGAAGCCAGGCATCCCACAATGCCTGTAACTCCAGCTCCAAGGGACCAAATCGTGTCTTCTGTTCTCTGCAGGAACCTGCACACACGTGGCACACACGTGGCACACACACATGCACATAATAAAAATGTTCTTTACTGTTCATAAATCCCTGCTTGCTGCTTTCCAGTCATCCAAACCTCACCGCCACTCTCTCGTCTTCTCAGCCACTGTTCCTTGCTGGCCAGGCCCCTTCTCACATCTCCCTCAGTTCTCTTGCCTCCTCTACTTTAAAAGGCCTTTTTATTTTTTTAAATGCATCGGTGTTTTGCGTGCACGCGAGTGTGTGCATGCGTGTGTGTGTGCGTGTGTATGTGTGTTGGATAACTTGGCAATGGAGTTACATACAGAAAGCTGCCATGTGGGAACTCAGGTCCTCCTGAAAGAGTGGCCAGGGCTCTTAACTACTGACCCCCCCCCCCCCCCAAAAAAAACGAGTCTTTTTGATTACCTGGTGTCTAATTTCCTGTCCATCCAAAGATGCTTAATTTTACCACATATACAAGGGCACTTTGTCATGCAAAGGTTCCGTAGGGGTAAAATATGAGCATTTTGGGTGAGGATTTATTGTGCATAGCACACTGCAAAGGTGATATTAAGGTGGAAATTCCAACCACTAATTGAATATATTGTGAAAGAAAGTTCTCTTCATCTTCTTGGCCTCAGCATCCACCTTCAGAAGCTATTAAAAGAAAGGTAAATTAAACTCAAAGGATGGGAAAAGTTAAGGTAAAATTAGAAGTAAACTTAGGGGGAAATAGATGAAGGTCGTTATTGAAAGTGAAAGTGCCTGCAGAGCTCACCCGGGTGCCCTCACTCCTGTGACCTTGTGATCGAGAAGGTAAAGCAGGAAGTAAAAACTCACCGTCAGCTGAGTCTGGTATCTGCTCTGTCTTTCCCAGGCATCATTCGGGCTCGACCTCATCAGCTTCATCCGCCTGATTCTCGAGGCTCTTTGATAGCTTCGCTGTGTGTGTGTGTGTGTGTGTGTGTGTGTGTGTGTGTGTGTGTGTGTGTGTGTGTGTTGGTTTGGTTGGTTGGTTGGTTGGTTGTTTTTTGGGAGTTTTTTTGTTTGTTTTGTTTTGGTTTTCGTAAGGTCTTACCTTGTAGCCCTGGCTGTCGTGAAATTTGCTGTGTAGACCAGGCCAGCCTAGAACTTAAAGCCAGCCACCTGCCTCTGCCCCTCAAGTACTGGAATCAAAGGAGCACACTGCCACCCCACATTCTTCTCTGTAGCCGTTCTCTTCTCTCACCCAGCTTTTCCTTGTTTCCAAGCGAACTTGACATTTTTTCCCCTAGATTCCTATGGGAATTTCTGAAATGAAAAAACAAAAATGTCAGGGATGTGGATGAAATAGAGTCCACAGCCAAAAGACTCCAGTAGAGAGCCACGGCTCGGGAATGTAAGGACTCTGGTGCAGTGCCAACTGAAGGGCAGGGAGCTAAGAAGAAAAGTCATGAGGAGGGGGAAGCCCAGGTGTCTAGGGTGGGAACTCTCAGAGAGTTCCATTGCTGGAACATTCTACTCTGTTTATGTATATGCCTGCGACAGACAATGCTCTTGGTCCCACCTCAGCAGTGGTAAAGCACACACTCACTTTTTTTTTTTTTTTTTTTTTTGGTTTTTCGAGACAGGGTTTCTCTGTATAGCCCTGGCTGTCCTGGAACTCACTCTGTAGACCAGGCTGGCCTCGAATTCAGAAATCCGCCTGCCCCTGCCTCCCAAGCGCTGGGATTAAAGGTGTACGCCACCATGGCCCGGCCACACTCACTTTTGTGTCACTTGAGTCCTGAGCCCTGGACTCTGTACACACTGTCTTCAGACTGGAGGATTAGTCACACTGAGTCCCCCTGACAGGAAGAAAGGGAGCCTCTTTAATTGATGCTTTCTCAGCTAGCAGCCAAACTTGAATTCTCATGACCAGATAGTGGCCAAAGAATAAAATCTCTTCACAATCTAAAAACATTCCAGAAATACAGAAAAGCAGCAACAAGAGTTATGTCATTTAACAAACTTAGGTGCTGGGCCGAGTGCCACAGGCAGCCTGGGCTCGGAAGTGCGGAGTTGCTGAGAACTGCAACCCTGGCTTCCACTGGAGTCCATGAGCTGAAAGGCAAGAACAGGCTGGTTGTCCTCTGAGCTCATCGAGCACGCATGTGTGCATTTCCGAATGAGTAAATAAACAATCAGTTCGAGGTTGTGGCTCCTTAACTCCATCTCGTGCCATTCGAAGTTGGCTGTAATTACTGTCAGTGGTAACAGGAGTTTGGCTTTTGCAACAAGTGTTTTCTGCGCAGTCCACCATGACTTTGAATTCCCTGCGTCCACGCTGGTCTTTTTTTGTTTTGTTTTGTTTTTGTTTTTGTTTTTCGAGACAGGGTTTCTCTGTGTAGCCCTGGCTGTCCTGGAACTCACTCTGTAGACCAGGCTGGCCTCGAACTCAGAAATCCACCTGCCTCTGCCTCCCAAGTGCCGGGATTAAAGGCGTGTGCCACCACTGCCCAGCTCACGCTGGTCTTAAACATGAAATTCTACTGTCTCAGCCTCCGTGTACCATACCCCTAAACTGTATTTCTCCTTTTTAAGCCATCTTGTCATGTGCCAACCTAGTTCATCTGAAATTCTGGAAATTTCAGCAGCTGTTAGAATCCAGGTCTTTATGACAGGCAGGTAGTTACTAGAGCTGGGTTCCTGGATGAAAAGTCCCATTGTGACAAGAGAGACAACAGAGCTATGGAGGCAGCTTCTGGCTCCAAGTTACAGTGCTGATAAAAGTACACACCCCAGGGATGGAGCCGTAGTGTGGGTTCTATAGGGAAATGCAAGAACGCAGTTGCCTGTACCTGGGTCAGCTGGGATGGAGAATGGTCAGGGTCCTAGGACCTGCACAAGCAGTGGCTTGGGAAAAGCCCCTGCCGTGCCCCACCCCCCCTCATTCCCCCCCTGCTCCCCCGCTATGCCCCTGCTGTTCTCTTGGTCTTGGATGTGAAATTTCAAGCCTGTTTGATTTCATATAATTCTTTGGACTTTCCATAGGCTAGTCAAACATTTTATTCTGTTCTTTTTACTATCTCTTTTACATTTAATTTTGTGTGTGTGTGTGTTCAACGCTGTGTGTGTGTGTGGCCGTCAGAGCAGAGCTTGTGAGAATATGTTCTTTCCTTCCACCTTGTGGGACCTAAGAATTGAACTCTGATGTAAACGTAATTTTTATTAGCCTGATATAATTGTCTTCTGAGGTTCACCGCTTTCATCTGCTAACCTAGGCCTAGTCCTGGAAGCTTCTAGCCTCTGTACAATCTTATCTAGGCCTAGAATGTTTTCCGGCTCTGAGACTCACTGCTTTATAAGCTCACCTCTTTCTAGTTCTTTCTGAACTCTGGCTGGTTAGTTCAACTCAGCTGTTCTGGCTCAAACTCAACTGTAAGCTGATTGATTCAATGTGGCTTCTCTCTCAGCCTCTGACTGCATTGCTCTGCTTGACCTCATACTAACTATGGCAGTGTGTTCTAATCTTCTGGCTCCTTCTCATTCTCTGGCTCATCTTGTCTTCACTTATTTGTGTCTAGCTTGTTCTCTCTCCAACCTTTCCTGGTAAAACTGCCTCCCTCCCTCTCTCTGCACCGACCCTCATGTAGCTTCCCTTTCCTCTCTACTCTCCTGAGGGCTGGGCAGGTCCTATTCTGTCAACTCTTGCTCTGATTCATCACTTTGCTGCTCAATTAGACCCCTGTGTTTCCTTCTACAAACTAACGTTACCTTCATTGTTTGGGATTAAAGGTGAGTACTAAGGGCATGTCTGTATTCCAGCCGGAGGGATTAAAGCCGTGTGCTAAGGGCTGAGCCACACCATAGCTAGAAACAGGGTTTTTCAGTAAATAACACAATATCCATCCGAGTTCACAGTGTGATCCGGTTTGCAACATTCTGGTCATCTTGCTGGGTGGCAAGTACCTTCACCAGAGCCATGTCCTGCTTCTTAAATGCTCTTAATTTAATGGCTTAATTTACTTAGTTTTGTACCATTAGCTTTTTTTAATGTGTTTTCACTATTATAAGTTTCAATTATGTTTTTAAGTTTTTAATTTTAAGTTTCAATTATGTCTCTATGACTTTGAAAAATTACTCCCCCACCAGCAGAATGCTAATATGAACGTTACAGTTAAACACCGTTTTAGTGGAGTGAATATGTAGGAATTTCGGTAGTTGGATTATTAAGAGTTTCCACAAAAAGCCTAGTGTAATTAGACTCTTGTTTAAAATTCAGGTAAAAATAACCAGATTGTAACATAAACATGAAATATCTACATAGCTGTTATTTTTAAATATTAAAATGAAAATTGGCCAAAATGTCTGTGCCATTTCAGGATAAGATGGCCTTCAGCTCTGTCTCTTCTTTATGACCTCCTCCCTCCCCTGTCTTGCAAGGGCTCATGTCTAAGGTGCCTTCTGAGGTGAGTCAGGATTTGCTGTGCTCTCATCTGTGCAAGAGGCACCTTGGAGATCAGTGGGGCTCCCTGCTGGGATCTGCGAACACATTCCTACAGCCAAATACTAAGGAGGGGAGACCTGGCTGCCCGCCAAGAGCAGGTGCAGTGAAAAGGGGTAAAGGGAAGAGCCGACTGCCTCAGGGTTATTCAGATGCTGGTCTTATGCAACGGTAATTCAGTCTGTTAGAGGAAGTTTCCAGGAAGCTTGGCTGACTAGAGTGAGAATTGGGAGCAAAAGCAGAACAGAGTACCTGAACTTAGAGAGCCAGCACCCAGGGATTGGATCCTCACAGACAGAACCAGAGCCAGGCCTTCTAAGTACTTGACATACAGAGGCAGAGGGATTGCTGAGCGCTCAGGGCCAGCCTGATCCACAGAGTTCTAAGCCAACTAGAGCTACATAGTGAGAGCCTATTTAAGAGTAGAGAGGGAGGAAGCTGACCAAGAAGCCACATACTTTATACTTAGACAATAGGAAAGGTGTCACGGGGCAGGTAATGGTTTGCCTGACTCACCTGATGCATTTCAAGACAGTAAGGGTAGAGTTTGTTTGAATACTTGAAGTACCCCATGGCTCTGACTGCTACCTTGCATGGTGTTTCCCACACACCAGGCCAGTGTCTGCTTCAGGTGAGCTACGGGATTCAGTGTTCTCCATGCCTCTGGCTTGGAAGGATGGAGCTTGTTTTTGCTCTAGGGGAATTCCCAGCTAAGAGTTTTACATTGAGTCTCAAAACAGACTTTGAGTTTGACTCTGAGCAACGCTGGAGCTGTAGCTGCTTTGGTGATGCACAGATGGACTTTCCATGTGAGATGACCACCCCCTGGGAGAGCTGCAAGTGGACTCTGGTGGTGGGAGATGCATCTGTGTAACGTTGACAGATAGTGGGCTTGAGGTGCTGGCTATCCTGAGCTTGGTTTGCCAGAGAAGCACCTAGAAGAGCAGGAAGGCATGCCGGCGGGGTTTTCTTTGAGGATGTACAAGAGAGAATTACCTAACCCTGACAACATTTGCCCTGTGTGCACCCACCAGTAAGCAGGGGGCCATGATGGGTCAAAGGAGGAGGAGGAGGCAGCCAGTACAGGCATGTGCCCCTTTGTGGCTGTGCTACATGATAGGAGCTTCTTGCTCACGACACTCTCTGTCAGAAAACCTAGACCGAGCACCTGCATGGTGGCTAACAGTCGTTTTTTTTTTTTAACTTGAGTTTCGTGGGATCTAGTGCCCTCTTTAGGCTTTCACAGAAACTAGGCACACACACACAGACATGCATGTAAGCAAAACACTCGTACATTTAAATGAAAATAGAGTTAAAAAAAAAAAAAAAAAAAGCTAAACATGAACCAAAATAACTCCTCCTTCAAATCATTTTGCTCTGGTGTTGGTCATGTCAAGTGAACTTCCTGACTTGATCTGAAAGCTGAGAGCCACAAGTCAGCTCTTTGGAGCTGGTATTCCTATAAAGAAAAAGACTTGATTTCAACTACTAGCTCCTTGGGCTGAGGACGCACCAGGCTTTTATTTATTTCTTCTTGGCTGGATCTATGAGAGAGCCACCATTGTACAGTTCTTCCTCCTATTTTAGCTGCCTCAGGCTCTGGGAGAAGTCATTAATGTTGAATGGGAGGCCAGGTAGAGTGGGCAGGTAGATCCAGGGTACCCTCAGCTGCTCGGAGAGGTAGGCTAGCTCAGCTATGTCAGACTGTGTCTCAAGGTAATAACGACAGAAACTATGATCATGGGCCTAACAACAAATGTATGGATTGTGGTTTTTACCCAGCCCTTGTTTCTAGGCCCAGTGGTTATCTCCTAGGTTTTATGAAGATAGTTAACTTTTTTCTTTTCCTTTTGATTTGTTTTACTTTTTGAGATGATATCTACTACATAGGGTTGATGGCCTAGAAATTACTATGGAGACAGGCTGGCCTTACACTCACAAATCTGCCTTCAGAGTGCTGGGACTGGAGGCTAACGCTGGGCTAAGACAGTTATTGCTGCAATAGTAGCATCTTGGCCCCAGTCAAGCCAAGATGAGAAATAAACTAAAGCCATCACCACATACTCGCACAGCCTGTTCTCTCTGGCTTCCATAGGTACCAGGAAGCTGAGTATATGCCGCCTTTGACCCATTCAGTGTGACACATTTTAGAATCTAAAGCCTATGCCTGGGTGTGAGTTAAATGTGGGAATGTGCCTGATTTAATTCAACCCTTTGGAACTTATATTCCAAACCTCCAGAGGAGACAGAGCCTTCTGAAAATCTACTGGTTAATTCCTGTGTTCCCTTGAGTTTTCTGTGTGTATGTCAACGATTGCTTCATGAAAAGAACTCTAGAGAGGAGAGAGTAGGTTTCCTTTGACCGTGTCACAATTTACAGAAGCGTAAAATAACGTGCGGGTTGTTTATGTTTGCTGGTTTTTGTCATTGATTATGTACACCTGTAGAAGTATCTCATAGGCTGGGGATCTCCAGGCCTCTGGGACTAGAAACACTGGGCTTTCCGTTGCCTACTCAGTGTTCTCAGAAGATGACTAGAACCCCTATCTTTGTCTTAGAAATGTCAGCAGTGCCTCTCTCAGGCTGCTGGTGTAGGTCACTGCTGCAGCACTGTGGAGAATAAATAATCCCAGCACAGCTTTCACCACAGAGCGCCACAGTGGACTAGAAGAGCCGCAACCCGCAGCAGTGTTTAACTGTAGAGCCTTCTTCACCCTAGTTCACAGGGTCCTGTGCTCAGTCTATGTCTCCTTCTGCCTCTCTTCGAACTTCTTTTCCTTCATAGCTGATTGCCTCTCACCTCTGTTTTGCTCCCATCCCAGCTCATCCAAAATTTACACCACCCGTCAGTCAAGGCAGAAGAGGGCCCGTCCTGAGGTGTATCTCTTACAGGGATATAAGTTCTTTCTTCCATTCACCTCTTGGCTCCACTGAAGAGATGCTTTCCCTCAGGTAGACCACAACAAAATAATAACTGGTTGGCCTAACATTTTCTTGCCGACTGTGGTCCCTGAAGATAAAAGGATAAAGATAAATTGACTTGAGGTTTGTCATCACAGATCTATAGTGTTTGTGGCATTTTTGTGATGGTGAGAGTTTTGAATGTCCCTTCCTCTTCCTTGTCCCCTAAAGAGTTTGTGTGCTGATAGAGTCTTCTGCTCTGGGCTTGCATATTCTCGTTATGTTTCTGTTAAGTGGCCTTCCTTGATTCTTCCGCCTGTCTGTCCAGACACTTCGGTCCTATCTGATGGCCCACAGGCTGCCTTCTGTAGTGTCCCTCTGACATTTCCTGCTTACTATATGACAGTTCAATTTTAAATATATCATAGATTTCATATCCATGTATTGACTAATTCTGGGAGATCTGTAAGTCTGATGAATATTTTTGTCTTTTATGGCTGAGTTTCTGGCTTTAGTCCTCCAAATCACCACCACCACCACCAAAAACAAGAGTAAGGTCTTTATGAACTCAATCTTGACCCAATAGAAATATATGGTAAGAATTAACTTTTGTCAGTTTGACCCCAATACCATGAAATACTTGGCCACTGGTATTGATCTTAAATGAAGGTGGGCGATGGTCAGAAGTGCCTGCCCTAGAAAACCTTACACAGAGCGTTTGGGGCCTGTTCCTAAACAAAGTCTTGTTTTAGCTAACCTCATTCTTCAACTTCATAGTTGGCCTCATCAGGGCATTGAGAAGTGTCCCTGGTTAAGATCACACAGTTGCGTAGTAGGACCGGACCCAGGTCTAGACTTCACTCTCATGCCAGTGTTGTCCTGGTCTGATGTCCTGGGAACTCCAGCGTTTCCAACCTCAGGTTTCCAGTTTGGAAATGCATGTGCAGATGTGACTCATCTCCAACCCAGGAGTCAGGAGCTTTAAATCTGAATTTAGAGACTGAGAATGGTGGCATAGGCCTTTAGTCCCAGCGCTGGGGAGGCGGAAGCAGGGGACTCTCTCTGAATTCGGGACCAACCTAGTCTACATACAATTCCAGGCCAGTAAGTGCTTCATATTGAGATCTTACTTCAAAAATCATGCGCCAAACAAAACTTTAGATTCTGGATGTTTAGATGAGGGATACTCTGACTCTTCTGAATCACATGCCAGGTTCCTAGTGCCATCCTGGAGTATCCAGGCTGCCAGTGCACATCTGAGCTTGTGTCTAGCACACTTACCTTATTGGCAGTTGCTGGACTGCTGAGTGAAAGTGTTCACATGGCTTTCATTTGGCTCCTGGCCGCAGATGAATTTCTGTGCTGCTGGGCTAGCATGCAAAGATGTTTTAGATCTAATAATCCCCAGCAGGAGTGCAGAGGTAAGTAACAGGACTGGTCTTGTATTTCAGTGCAAACAGCTACCACTGTACCAAAGACGTGGAAGAAAGCAAAAGAGCAGACCCGAAGCCCAGATGAAGTGTTAGAAGCAGAGGCGGAGGTGAGTGACAATCTTTCCTGAGACTCCTTTCTTAAGATAACAGTTTCCATTTCCATCTTGGTCTATCAAGCACAAAATATGTCTACGGATTTTGCTTGATGTTTGATGTTTGATTCTTTGAATAGTTGTTGCCTCTCTTTCAGAATACCTCTTCTAAGTAGTCAATGTATAGTTAACTCTCCCTAGTTGAAAGTGTGTGTGTGTGTGTGTGTGTGTGTGTGTGTGTGTGTGTATGTGGTTTTATTTTTGGTTTTATTTGTTGTGTGTGATATTTCTGTATTGGTGTGGATGTTGTATCCAGGTACATGCATGTGCATTGGGTGTGTACAGACCAGAGGTCAGTGTGGTGTGTCTTCCCCTGTTATTGTCAACCACGCTTTTGAGACCATCATTACTAACCCTGGTGATTTGCTAGTGGGGTGGTTGGTGAGCTCTAGGGATATGCCAAGTAGTTCTTCACACTTTCCACTTAGCCATGCACTTCACCACCTGGGCACACTCAGTCCCTTCGGCTCCCACTTTCATGTTACTGAAGCTACAATGACGAACATTAAAGTGGAGATAGTCTTTTGGGCATGCTGTACTTTTCTATTTGGTAATGGAAAAGGGTTGTTTACAACTTGGGCCTGAACTGGGAAGAGATATTCTCAGCCTCTTTCCATTGAGGCAACATGTATTTATTTGTGTTTGTGTGCCTGCACTCATGTTGTGGCTTATGTGTCAAAAAACATCCTGTGGGGTCAGTTCTTTCCTTCCCTTCTCCCTTCATGTGGATTCGGGGGATCCAACTCACCCCATCAACCTTTCAAGGGAAACATTATCTGTTGAGTCACTTTGCTGCCTAAGGCAGCTGTTAAATAATTTTCTGATGAGCTCTTTGTAGCTAGTAAAACCTTGCATCTTGTTCACACAGCCAACAGTATTCTTTGTTGCTTCCTCTGTCATGTCATTTTCCTTCCATGATGCTCTGTTGATGTCACAGTGAGTTGCCTAGCAACCACTAAAGAGGTGTGTGAGTGTGACTTCATTGTGCTTCTGAGGGACAAGATTTAGCACTAAGTTTGAGAGGTGCAAGTAGTTGGTGCCTACCTTGAAGCTTGACAAGAAAATGATGTTCCTGCAGAGAATAAGATACTTCCTAGAGGCGGGAGAGTCGCACACAGTCCGGGTATGGCTGACCTTCACAAGTAGACTCCTCTTGAGGCTTGGCTGGGTTTGGCTCAATCACTTTAGTTTCCTTTTTCTCTTGTGCTCTGACTCCATTTCTCAGAGAATACTGAATGGTGGACCACCCACCATTCCCGTGCCTTTCCTTAGTATGGAGGTACCCAGACCTGTTCATTTCAGGTTGGGATAGTACATACTTGAAATCTGTTATTCCTCCCACGACTCTTCAGGCCTGGCACAGCACACAATCTGTCAGTGGGTGACCTGTGGCTATGTTCCAGTAACAGTATTGGTAGGCACTGAAATTTGAATTTGTATATAAAAAGACACATATATAAAAAACCTTTTTTGGTTTTTCAATCATTGCAAGGATAAAAATTCTTAACTTGTACAATTTATGAAAACAGTCGGTAAACCAGAACTTGTTGTAATGCTATTGGAGTGTGTACTGAACCCCTGAGAGCTTGGATTCGTTGTGAAGCAGCCACTTCCTTTCTTACCACACATTGTATAGCCTCAAGTAGTGAGGCTGGGGAGGTGGCCACCTGGGTCAGGGGGTGGACTGTTTTTCCACAACACCTACACGAGGCCCCTAGCACCCGTAGTGGGTGGTTCATAACCACCTATAGCTTCAGTTCTAGGGGATCTGATGACTTCTGGCCTCTGTGGTCACTGCACTTGTGTGAAAATACAAATGCGTGCGCACACATGAATGATATATTTTTATAATATTTAAAATGTTTTCTCTGTTCTATGTGGTCTTCATTCAGAATTCGCAGTCCTGTGCCTTTCCTTCAATAATGGTCATTAGCAGCGTTTATGGAATACTGGATACTCTAGCCTTAATTTCCACTATTGGTCTCACCCTTTCTTACTTTATTTTCTCAGCCTTTAAAAATAGTGTCATTTGGGCACATCTGTGGTGGCGTGTGCCTTTAATTCCAACACTCAGGAGGCAGAGGCTGGTGGATCTCTTGAGTTTGAGCCAGCCTAATCTACAGAGCTAGTTCCAGGACAGCCAGGGCTCTACATAGAATCCCTGTCTTGAAAAACCATAGATAGATGGATGGATGGGTGGGTGGGTGGGTGGGTGGGTGGTGGGTGGGTTGACAGATGATGGATGGGTGGATGGATGGATAATATTCAGTCCTTTTCATCAGTCACTGGATATCCACTCTTCATTCTGACTTTTCTGTGATTGGTAGGCAGTGTTAAGAGATGTATTGTGAATAATATTAGTGACAATATTATAATGGTATTCTTTTGTGTGCATTGGGGTTTTGCCTACATGTGTGTCTGTGTGAGTGTGCTAGAACCTGTAGAACTGAAGTTGCAGACACTCATGAGCTGCCATGAGGGTGTTGGGAATCAAACCTGGTCCTCTGGAAGTGCAGCCCAAGTTGATAACTGATGACTTATCTCTCCTGCTCACATAATAAAGGTAGTTCCTCCCTTCCACTCCACCCTCAAGGATTTCTTTGTATACCCCTGGCTGTCTTAGAACTCACTTTGTAGACCAGACTGGCCTGGAACTCACAGAGATCTGCCTGCCTCTGCCTAAGTGCTGGGATTATAAGGATAACCACCACTACCCAGCCCATAATGTCATTCTTTTGTCTGGTTTTCTTTTTTTCTCCCCCTTTCTTAGAAGAGGCCTCACTTTGTAGCCCTGGCTGCTCTGGAATTCTCTATGTAGACCGTACTGACTTTAAAGCACAGAGACCCGATTATACCTGTGTCCCTTCCAGCCCTGCTGAATCAGATTTTGGAATAAACAGTTACCACTGTTCACCGACTTCATGAACTCCACTTGGCTCATTGAGTTTTTATTGGGTTGAACCCTGTGGCATTCTGTGTCTTTCCTGATGATTCTGTGTAGCTACACTGTAGCCGCTCTTCCCCACAGGTGACCTCATGCTGCTTTTATGGTTACAGTCGAATTTCTTCCTGTCACCTTTCCGTTCTTTCCCTGTTGATCCCCTGCCACTGATTTTAGGAAATGGTTTTTACCCACACATTTTGCAAAGTCTAAAGTAAGAGTTTTAAGAACTGTGATGTGCTTAGCTCTTTAGTGCCGTAGGGGCTTTTGCTCTTAGTGTCCTGAGACACCGTGGTCCTGCCTGCTGAGATCTGTGAAGTCAAGAAGACCTCTCTGGGATCATCCACACTGAACAGAAAACCCGCACCTCCAGTCCTTGTCAGTTTACTCAGAGGATCCTGGGTGCAGGAAATGGAGGTCTGTCTCTCATCAGCTTCACCCAGTCTTCTTTTTTTCAAAAGTTGAAAGCGGATGGATATATATATATATATATATATATATATACACATATACACACACACACACACACATATATATATATTTCTAGGCTGTTTGCTTGGAATTTGATATCTACATTTGAAGGTTTATGTTGCTTGCCTTTTTTTTTTTTTTTGAGACAATGTCTTATGTTTCCCAGGCTAGTCCTCAAGTGGCTATGCATGGTCATCTGCTACTGATTTTAGAAAATTTGCTATGTAGCCTAGGATGACCTTGAATTTCGTGTGTGTGTGTGTGTGTGTGTGTGTGTGTGTGTGTGTGTGTGTACATATGAGAATAGCCTGTAGGATTTGGTTCTTTTCTCCTTCTACCTTGTCGTCTGGGGATCAAAATCAAATGAGGTTTTGCAGTAAGTACCTTTGCTCACTGAGCCCTCCTGCCTGTCTGCTGTGAGCGTTGGCCCTCCTGCTTGTATAAAAGCACTTTCTTGTGACCCATCTGTCCAGCCCAGCCTTGAACTTCTAACCCTCCTGCTCCCAACGCCCTAGTGCTGGGATTATTGGCATGAGTGATTTCTTTTCTTAAATGTTAGGTATTTTAACATCTTGCTTCCTTTTATTTGTGCTTAGAATTGAACCCAAAGCTTCACCAGGTCTTGCTAGGTAGTGAAAGCGTGCTTTGAACTTGAATTCTTCCAGCTGTTAGCCCTACAGCGTTTACCTTTGTTTTGTCTTTTTGATAGCTTGTGTATGTATGTTTGTTGTGTGCGCCCACATGCATGCACTAGGATCATATAGGTGTAGGTCTTTTGCATCATGCTTATCTACTTGTAAGACTTTAACATTTGTGTCTTTCCTTGCTATCTGATGTAGTGTAGGAACACGTTACTAGTGTTTTCCAATACTTACACGTTAAAGAAGACATGTTTGAGATTAACACAATTGTGTCATAATCAGGTAAGGTAAAGCATCCCGTGTGTAGGGCAGGCTTTGGCACAAGACTGTGTGTATCACCGTGTTCTGTTACAGTAGGGCACTCTCGCTCACCTGCTCAGCATTAGAGCTCTACTGTGCCATTGGCGTCTCGTGGGTGCTGGTTGGGTAGGCTTGCATTTAGAGTGCCCCCTTCACCAGACACACTTCATTCAGAGAATCCAGATGCACACGAAGGCCTTTGACATGTTTAGTTCCACATGTTGGTGCCAACACCAAGACTTTTGATAGATTTAAGCTAAGAGGTGATTCCCTGTCTCCTGGCCTATAAAATAGACTCCCCCAAGAGGCAGTGCTGTGGGCAGTTTTCTGTCAATGATTTGTTTGTGTTCCTCATACACAGTCCTGGGCACAGACAAGTTAATTGATAACTAACCTGTAGTGGCCTCCTTGTAACTAGAATGTGATTATCACCATAAAACTTTGAATTCTTTAATTTCCCAAAACTGTTACCAAGCTGGAGGCCTGCCGGAGCCTCTGCCCTTAGCGCCTCTTGCTTTGTGAACAGCTGTGTGGTAAGAAGGTTACAGTTATTGGGTGTGTGAGCATGACTCCTCCTTGGCCATCTTCTTTCAAGAACTAGCAGTTCTTAGCTGAGGGTGGTAGTTCACGCCTTTAGTCCTGGTGAATAGTTTAGGTAGAGGCAGATGGATCCTTGAGTTCCAGCCTGGGCTACACAGTGAGTTCTGGGGCAGCCAGCACTACACACAGGAAACTGAAAGGGCAATTCTTTCATGCTAAGCCTGGCTACATTGAGACTCCATTAGTCCCAGGTGAGCACGTTTCAGTAGCTGTCGGAATTGTCTGTGTCATGCAGCATGGGGGAGGTGATTTAAAACTTACTGTTTTCGTGCTGAGCTTTTTTTTTTTTTTTTTTTTTTTTTTTAAGATTTATTTATTTATTTTATGTATATGAGTACACTGCAGCTGTTCAGACATGCCAGAAGAGGGCATCGGATCCCATTACTACAGATGGTTGTGAGCCACCATGTGGTTGCTGGAAATTGAACTCAGGACCTTTGGAAGAGCAGCCAGTGCTCTTAACCTCTGAGCCATCTCTCCAGCCCAGACACTGTCATCTTGAGTGGCATGTTTTCCTGTGTACATTGTATGCAATATACAATATTTATATTGTAATGCGAGTTCCATCTTTACTTGCCCTCTAGCCTAAAGCTGAAGACAGTGTCCTTGAACCTGAACAAGAGAAGATGAGCCAAGGGTTTCAGTTTGAGAGAGACCCCTCTGCCCTGAAGCGAGTGAAAGCGGAAGAAGAAAACGGAGAAGCTGAGCCTGTCCGCAATGGTGCTGAGAGTGCTTCGGAGGGGGAAGGAGGAGATGCTAATTCAGGCTCTACTGATAGCTCTGGTGATGGGGTTGCATTTCCCTTTAAAGCAGGTAAGCTGTCCCTGACTTCCTTTTTTCCCTCCTCTGTTTCCTGTGTGGTCTTAACGAAATTCTTTACAGAGAAAGCCTGACAACAGGAGCTTACCCTAAAGTAAGGATGACCGGTCAGATAGGTTAACCCAAGGTCGAGTTAACGACTGGTAAATCTAGAGTTCTCTCTAAACCTTCACTGCCCCAGCACAGCGGCCAATGGGGATCTCCAGAGCTGGTTGTTAGAATTCAGTGGGACAAGTCTGTTGTCTTCACATTGGTCTGAAGTGGTGGTGCAGTTGCAATCAGTGCCCTGAAGACGGGCCTCCCCTTGCCCTGGATTTACACGTTTTGTCTTTCCCCTAACTGAACCCTCTTAGTAACTGCTGAACAAGTGTGAGGACCAGCAGGTAGAGTGGGCGCGCCTCATATCGAGGAGTTGTGCAGAATTAGTGAGATCATGTAAGACAACACAGATGCATTCTCACCCTGACCTAGCAGCATGGAATTCTGCCTTCAGTACTTCAGAGCCCAAATCATGCTCTTCTGGTTTTGCCAGCCATGACTGCTGTGGGCTGTCATGGAGGGTCATGCTGTCTGCATGTCCAGCTGTGACTCCTTGGATGTGAACTTTGGGCTCAGTGAAAAGTTTTTTTCCTGTACCAGTGGAAAGTAAAGTTCATAAAACAGACTTTGAATTTAAAGGTGCTAGACTAGAGATAATCCAGACCAGGGTGTTTCAAACTGCTGCTTTTAATTCGATGTACAGGCTGTGAAATTACAGAGCACTAAGTAGTAGTATCCTAAAGAATAGCAATGAAACAATGTTGCTACAGTTTCCTGTAGGCTGAGAGGTGTAGTTCAGAGTCTTCTGCCAGTTCTGCCTTTATAGTCATTGTCTCACTGTGTGGCCCAGTGTGGCCCAACCTACTGAGGGACTAATTATAGGCAATTTCATAAATGTATACAGTTCACCCTGATCCTTCCTGTCACTGCCTGCATCCTCTCTGAAGGTTTTTATAATCAGGAATACAGGGAAACCACTAGCCTATTCTTCCCACGTTGAATTACTAATTTTTTAAATTTTGGTTTAATTTTAAATGCTAGGACACTGTTCTCCTACTAAGCTATGGTATAGCCCTGTTTTCCCTTTTTTTTGGTTTTTCGAGACAGGGTTTCTCTGTGTAGCCCTGGCTGTCCTGGAACTCACTCTGTAGACCAGGCTGGCCTCGAACTCAGAAATCCGCCTGCCTCTGCCTCCTGAGTGCTGGGATTAAAGGCGTGCACCACCACTGCCCGGCCCTGTTTTCCCAGGCTGCCCCTGACCTGCATTCCTTGTGCCTCAGGCTCCAGAAGACCTGGGGCTGCATGAGTGTGGCATGCACGAGGCCTGACCTGTCGTGTACAGCGCCGCTGCACCCAGTTGATGGACTTGTCTAAACCATAGCGTTGCATTCTTATTGCACATGGAGTTTAGCAGCTATTAAGCAGAACAGTTTTGTATAAGAGCGTCTTTTTTAAGTGTAGGGGCAGTGTCTCCCACCAGATTACTAAACACCGGTGGTGACCACCAGCCTTTTTTTCATAATTGTGATGACAGTGCTGTCGTTGCCAAGTTACAGGGTCCAGCTATCTAATGGCCATCTGATTTCCTTTGACCTTGTAATCCTTGTGTATCAGTAAGGTCGGGAAAGGGATGGTTTAAGTCCTAAACCCCAGTAAGTTAACTACTTTCTAATAAATACAGTTATGTAAGATAGACTTGATTGAAAACATCTTCATAACATTAAGAGAGTCTCTTGGGGTTGGAACCCTAAGAACATAGCCTGCTACCAGGACATGATCTCGGGCTACGAATTTCACATAGAAATTTTATGTAGTAAAAGTAAGGCTGGGGGGGGGGGTCATGAAAAATGGCTCTGCCCTTAAAAGCACATACTGACTGTGCAGTAGAGTAGAGTTGGGCTCCCAGCCTCCACCTAGGACAGCTCACGGGTGCTTGTAACTCCAGCTCCAGGGATCCATGCCCTCCGGGCTTCTGCAGGCGCTGCTCTCCAGTGCATAGACCCAGGCATGTAAAGTTTTTAAGCTGAGGAGGCTGGAGAGATGGTTCAGCAGTTAAAAGCATTGGTTGTTTTTCCAGAGGCACTGAGTTCAATTCCCAGCAACCACATGGTGGCTCACAACCATCTGTAATGGGATCTGATGCCCTCTTTTGGTATGTCTGAAGGCAATATACTCATATGCGTAAATTTAAAGAAACAAATGTTTTTTAAAAAGTTTTTAAGCTGAAATTTTTTTTAAATGAAAGTGAGGTTAAATAGTTGATACAACACAAACAGAGGCAGTCCAAATTCCTGTGGCAAAATACTAATTCAAAATTGTAATAAAAAGAAGAGCTAAGACAGCCCTGGTGGTCCACGCTGCCACCCCAGCACTCTGAAGCTGGGCTCCACAGGAAAACCCTGTTTCCAAAATCTAAGACCATGAGTCAGGCTTTCTCACTGGGTTCTACTTAGTCCTTCAAATTAAACTGAAGACAAAGATGAAAATCCTTTATCTAGCTGACTAGACTTTTATTGTCTGAAGTAAACTATTTTTTTATTACTTTTTTTTCTTTACAGTGTTGCCATGTGAACAACCACTTGGCCAACCTTGTTTCCTCTGAAGCTAAAGTCTTGCCAGTTTCTTCTTTCTCTGGCCTTCCTGGCTTGACGGTCCTTTTATGTCCTTAAGAGCCTGGATGGCTAGGTGGTGATGGAACCCGCCTTTTAATGCCAGCAGTAGAATGGCAGAGGCAGGAAGATCTCTGTAAGCTCAAGGCCAACCTTGTTTACAGAGCTCGTTCCAGGACAGCCAAAGCTACACAGGGAAACCCTGTGGTAGGGGAATGGATGAATGGCTCAGAGCCGTCAAGCCAAACCATCGTCTTTATTTCTTTTCTCTAGCCTTTTTATAGATAAAAGTTCTTAGAAAATTACCTCATAGATAAAATGTTAAACAAAATGTGAATGACAGAAGGATGCTAACATTAAGTTCAAAGCAATGTTTCACTCTCTGTGCTCATTGTAAGTTCAGAGCCAGTTTCTCGTGCTCTTGTCATAGTGCACACCTGTGGCTTCTTCCTTGGAGCTCATACTTTTCCCTGAACACAAAGTTGCCCCAAGGCTGTATCCTCCTGTTAGTAGAATATGAAAGCTCATTGTATTTCTTAATATGCAGCCTTTTACTTACCGTTCTGAGCAGTGGGCAATTCTGGTTTTGGTTCTACCTTTATTACATCTTTTTAACAAAACAACTAAAACCAAGATTATTTGAGTCAAATCAAGAATTCTATAAAATTATTAATTTATCTAAACTGCATTAATTCATGAATGTTCCTCTTTATGTTAATCTGTAGGAAATCTGCTCAATAGGGTGGGCCCAGGGATTATTATATTAATTTAGTAATGACAGGAAAGGCATATCAGCTGCAAGAAGCAATCCAGAGATGAAGTCTCTTGGGATCTTGCTTCATAGAACTTACCCATCGCAGACCATGCAAAAACCGTGGGCCACCTCCAGGAAGGCCACCTAATAGCCTTAGCCCATCCTAGATGGCTCCTGAGACTTGGAGTTTGCTTCTTTGTTTCCTTAAAGAGGTAAAGTAAATATTGGAACAGGTTTGGGCCAATGGTCTCTGCTTTTGCTGTTCTGTTAGAGTCCTGGAAGCCTGCAGATACAGAAGGCAAGAAGCAATATGACCGCGAGTTCCTGCTGGACTTCCAGTTTATGCCGGCCTGTATCCAAAAGCCGGAAGGCCTGCCTCCCATCAGCGATGTGGTTCTCGACAAGGTGAGCCAGCCGCGTGACGTGAGCATTGAGTGCAGACAGGTGCAGTGCAAGCAGCTCTTAGGAACTGCTAGATCACAGACACTAAAATAAAAAATGTAATACTTGAGAAGTGGCTTTTCCCAGAGTATTGTCTTTTTTAGGTTATCAGAAGTTGTTTCTTTTAGATTTCATTTCATTGTGTATATGAGTGTTTTGCTTGCATGTATGCGTGCAGTGGCCAAGGAGGTCAGAAGTGGGTGTCATATCCCCTGGAACTGGAGTTGAAGGTAATGGAGCCACCATGTTGATGGCAGGGACTGAAATCCCTGGTACCCAGCAAGAAAACGTTCTCTTTACTACTCAGCCTACTCTCTAGCCCTGGGTGATGGCTTTAACTATATTAACGTGTGTGTGTTTCTTGAGGCTCTTTTCTAGTGATGCAGTGTACCTGCTTTGAGTTGGAAGAAGCAAGGCTACGTTCATAGAGCATTCCTTCGTTCTGAACGTAGGGAGTTATAGCAGCAACAAGAAGGGTCAGAAACCAGAGCAGGAGGTATTTAGATGAAACAGGTAGCAGGCAACATAATTCAGATATTGTGTATCTCAAACTTTCCCAGTAGTTATCCCAATAGTGATGAAAGTCCCCAGTCCTTTGCATAAACTTAAAAACTTTGCTTTTGAGTTTTTAATGTGTATTTATTTCTTTATGTGTATGGATATTTGTCTGCACATAATGTTTGTGTATCACATATGTGCCATAGAGGCAGGAAGGGGGTGTCAGATCCCCTAGGACTAAAGTTACATATATAGTGAGTTGCCCTGTAGGTGTTGGCAACTCAAGTCCTCGGCAAGAGCAGCAAGTGCTCTTAACCACTGAGCCATCCCTCTGTCTCCAGCGTCCTTCCTCTTTATAATTGGTTTCTATGGTGCACAGTCAAAGTTAGTGCAGTTCGGGCTTGTTTATTCCGTAATGCACAGGGCATGGGGTTGGGTGGTGGTTAAAGTGCTTACCCCACAGTCCCGGTCATTCCTGATGTCAGCCACTCACATCCCAGCAGCTCAGGAGCTAGTTTTCTGACTGAGGGAGACTCAGTGCTTACCTCGTCAGCTCACAGCATCAGTGAAGTCTGTTAACTTTGTGGCACTGAATGCACTGGCACACGTGTGCTTCAAGCTCGTCTGTGCTTCTTCATGCAGATCAACCAGCCCAGATTGTCAATGCGGACCCTGGATCCTCGCATTTTGCCTCGAGGACCCGACTTCACCCCAGCCTTTGCAGATTTTGGAAGGCAGACGCCTGGTGGAAGAGGCGTGCCTGTAAGTGCCGGTTCCTTACCACAACCCAGTCAGTTAGCCAGCTGTGGCCGACACCGTGTCTAAGCACAGGGAGCGGCTTCTCTATGCTGAGTCCTATGACCAAGAAGTAGAAGAGGCAAAGACTGACCTCCATAGTAACACCCATGAGTATTAAAGCAAATGCATGGTGCACCTGCACTATTTCATGCAGTGACTCGGTCTGGTCTTTGTTTGTTTCGTCTCTATTGAAGTTGACCGGCACATTCTTTTGCTATAGAACCAGCCTTGGGTAGGATTCTGGGATGTCATGGTATCCTAGAGATTCCAGTGGCTCTCAGCTAATCCTCTCTTTGTTTCTACAGATTTACAAAGTACAGAGCGGGCATGGATTGCCAATTCTGGAACTAAGCACAGCCCCAGGCTGCACTCCATTGGCCATGTCTCTCCCACCCCTGAATTGCTTGCCTGTAGGGAAGTGCTAGATCTTTCTTTAAAGACATGTCTCTGGTGATGTACTTTTTGGTTTGCTCTTACTTACTATCGGTCATCAAGTCAAAATATAGGCAAATGACATCTCCAGAAGTGTAGTGTTAGTAACTTGTAGGTTGTCGTGCACACAGGAGTGGCTTCACCAGTGGATCTGCTCTGGGTGCCACACTGTGCCAGACTGCAGGCTCTGTCTACTCCCTGCTTTGTAGATCAGAGGAAGCGTGGGGACTGTTGGTTATTCTTTACATGGGACATCTGCCTCTGCGAATAGCTTTTTGTAGCTCTAAATCATTCATGGGAAGCATAAAGCGAGGGGTCTCTTTGCAATGCGTCTTCTCAATGTTTACTGCCAGCTCGTTGTTCATTGTTTTTCAGTAGTTGATGCAGAGGAAGCCATACGAGTTGAGAACAAGCTGTATCTCTTGTAAAATAGTGAAAATAGAAATGAAATTTTCAAGTGACTTTTTTGGGAAGATGGAGAGGTGGCTTAGGTTTTTTTGTTTGTTTGTTTGTTTGTTTTTGGGTTTTCAAGACAGAGTTTCTCTGTGTAGCCCTGGCTGTCCTGGAACTCACTCTGTAGACCAGGCTGGCCTCTGCGTCCCAAGCGCTGGGATTAAAGGCGTGCGCCACCACTGCCCGGCAGTGGCTTAGTTATTAAGTGCTCCCCACAAAGCCTCAGGACCTGAGTTCAGTCCCCAGAAAGTCCCCAGATTCATGAGAAAGGCCAGGTGTAGACTTGATAGTACTCATCTGGAACCTCAGTACCTCATTTCCGGTGTGTCATAATCAATGCACAGGATTCCATGTGTAGGTGTTCAAATGCATGTATATAAATGGTGTGTGTGTGTAAGTAGTTGATAGCACTACAAAGTACTATATTTTTTTTAAAAGGATACTTTTAAAGTTATTATAGTGTCAGTGCAAACCAAAGCTCTCACCTCAATTTAAGAGTTTATTCTAGAACTGGAGGGATGGCTCAGTGGTTAAAAGCATTGGCTGCTGTTCCAGAGGTCCTCAGTTCAGTTACCTGCAACCACATGGTGGCTCATAGCCATCTATAATGAGATCTGGTGCCCTCTTCTGGCATATATGCATAATAAATAAATAATTTTTTAAAGTTTACTTTAGAGCTAAATATGAGTGATCAAGGCCCAAGAACACAGATTTGGGTTTCTTCAATGCCCCACTCTTAACTTGGTGGCAGTTCTGTAACATTTTTTTAGTAAAAGAACAAAAGAATCTCACTCTTTAAACACACCAATGGAGGTTTTAGGTAAGGGGTTATAGCCAGACAGGGAAATCTTGGCTTCTGGCCCCACAGGCTGTCTGATAATATTCTAGTCCCTTGGATTAGTAGAAGATAGGGTTTGTTAGTACATCCCAAAAGAATTCCCTAATGATCACAAGGAAGTTATGTCAAACACAGAGGTGGCCAATGAATGGTTCATTAAGGGTGCTAAAGATAGTTCAGGACAGGTTGGCTTTAAACCTGCGACATTCAGCTTTCCACCGTCACAGAAGCTGGTCAGTTTGCCCTCTCTCACCTTTTAACACTGGGTAGCTTTTTCCTTTGGGAACTTACAGTGGGTGAGGAGGTATGTATGAATTGGTCTCACTTGCAGGCTTACTCATTGGTGTTTGCAGTAGGTTTTGTAAATGACTATCGTCAATATGCACGTGTGATTCTTCTTTATATGGGGTATATAGACGCATGGTGCACATGTGCCCAAAGGTCCATACCTGTGGGCAGACCAAGAACCCCCCTTGATCACAGTTGACCTTATTTTTTGAGACAGGGTCTCCTGTGGAATGTGGGCCTTGCTGTTTGAGCTACCCTGGCCGGCAGCAGGCTTTCAGGATGGTGTCTACCCCCACCCACCATCCCTGAGATTGCAGAGGTGCACTGTCACTCTGTGTCACCCGTCTCTCCATGGTGCTGGGGACATGGCACCTGCACGTTTGCCCCTGTTCTGTCTTCCTTCATTCTGTGACTTGTCCATCATTTTGACGTCAGTTCCTTTCTCCCAAGTTTGTTTGTTCTGGTGTGTTTTAGATCCAAGTGTAGGTTAAACTGTTTACTTGTTATTTCCAGCTCTTAAAATCCACACACACTGCCTCAGGAATGTAACCCTGATTGTAACATCCAGACCTCGTTTGGCTAACTGGATATCTTACCTGAACTGTTTGGGCTAGATCTTGTGTAGAAGATTCATTTATAAGTAACTGGCCTTGGTCTGCTTCAGCAACTGTCCCTGACAGAGTGTTCCTGTCTTTAGTGTCTTTCAGTTAAACCATGTCTCCTGACCTATCTGGCCTGCAGTTAAACCATGTATGTCTCCTACCTTATCTGGCTTGCTTTTGTTTTTGTTTTGTTTTAGTGTTTGCTAAAACATTTGAGATCCTGCCATCCTTTCTGTGTCCTTTCTTGGTACATTTGATAGTATTGAGGAGGATTTGAACTTTCATCCCGATGCCTGCTTGGCACTGCCATTTCGTGTCCTTGATCGATGCTGGTGTAAGGGACAACTTGGAACATTTAGGTGGAAATGCTTTTAAATGTAGCCGGCTAGGCTGGGCCTTAACTGACCCGGACACTCCGGTTTTACGGTACTCCTTTTTTTATGGTCTGTATTTTTTCCCCAAAGTCCTTTGTGTTTAAAAGTGCTACCATGTGTTGTTAAATGAGATACTATTGTGGTTTGTGTCTTATGAAGACTTTTCTGTACTGTTAAAAGTCCTCTTAAAAATAATGCCAATATTTACAGCATTTGGATGATTTCTCAGAAGAAAATTCAGATTGTCATTATGTAACAGGACTGAGGAGTCAAAGCACAGAATCCATCCCATGATTAATCTTGAGCAGTAAGGCTGGGTGTGAAGGTGCTCCAGTTCAGGATAGCCTAAACTGCAGGTCATCCTGCCTTTGTCCCCAAATAAGGACATACACCTTGAATTCCAACAGAGGCAGGTGGATTGCTATGAGTACAAGACCAGCCAGGGCTGCATAATGAAATTGTTTCAAAAGGGAAAAAAGGAAGTTCAAAAACCAATAAAGGAAACAGACTTAAAAACATTTAAGGTGGCAAGAGTTAGTTCTACATACAAAATACAGCTTTAAGTTTGTGTTTATGTAAGATTTTAAAATCCCATGCATATATCTGTGGGTTTGTATATGTATGTGTGCAGGGAGTCCCTGGCATTCATGAGCTGCCTTACATGGGTGCTGGGAACGCAGGTCCTTGGCCAAGTGGGTGCTCTTTTTCTTTTTTGTAAGACTTCCTCATTTGGTTTAAGCAGATGAGAACTCTATCCGCATGCATACCTGCAGGCCAGCAGAGGGCGCCAGATCCCAGGATAGATGGTTGTGAGCCACCATGTGGTTGCTGGGAATTGAACTGAAGACTTCTAGAAGAGTAGACAATGCTCTTCTTAACTGCTGAGCTATCTCTCCAGCCCTTTAAAATTATGTATATGTGTGTGCCTGTGTTTGTGTGTGCACATGAGTCCAGTGCCAAGGTGGCATCAGAGCTCTTGGTTTTGGAGTTGGAAGTAGTAGTTGAGCTGACCAACAAGAGTGCCAGGAAGCAAACTTGGGTCCTCTGGAAAACCAACCCCCCCTTCTCCCCCTTCTCTCTCCTTCCTTCCTTCCTTCCTTCCTTCCTTCCTTCCTTCCTTCCTTCCTTCCTTCCTTCCTTCCTTCCTTCCTTCCTTCCTTCCTTTCTTTTAGAGGGCTCCATGTAGCCCTGTTTCCTGGAACCTGCCACGTAGACCAGGCTGACCTCGAACTCAGGGATCCGAGTGCTGTGATTACAGGTGTATACCACCATGCCTGGCCACCAACAAACATTTCTAACTTGAGAACCATGGCACCAGCCCTGCACAACTTGTCTTGCTGTAACAATATTTAATTTGGTGGCCAGTGTGTCATCGATGCATACTTGTATCACTGCATGTGTCATGGTAGGAAGGGAAGAGAGAAGCACAGAGTGTTTTCCAGACAATAATTAGTTCCCTTCTGGTGATGAAATCGGGAATCACAATCTCTGCCTTAAGAGTAGGTGTCTGTTACAGAGAATTTCATAATAAAGTTGTATTTAAATGCTACCTGTAAAGTTCACAAATATAGCTTCTGTTTCAATGTCTTTATTGGGTTAGGATTTATTAATAGTTCATTGATTTTTGACATAGGGTCTCACCCTTAGCTCAGGCTATCCTAGAACTCAGTGTAGCCCAGGCTGACATTTCTGTCTCCTGTCCCGCATGCTGGGATGACAGGTGTGCGGGTGTGCAGTACCACAACTTGTACAAATAGTTTGTTTCTTTCCTTTCCTTTTACAGTTAGTGTTTAAAAAAGCTTTGTAACTGGTGATGCCTCCTGGGAATGTCTGTGGAGCAGGAAATAACTAGCCCGGTTCGGGCCTCACGGCCTGTTCGGTGTAACTTTTGTTGAACCCAGGCTTCCTGGGTAGAATGATAATTTATCAGACACCATTTTTTGATCCTTGTGACCCTCTTAGAGGTAGAGGTGTTGTAGCAATGGGTTTCTGAGGCACTTTCTCCCTCCTGACTCCTAAGGAAGATGATTTCTAACTTGGACACCTCATACCTGGTCTTTTCATCTAGAAGTGTTGGCTGTGAACACGGGGCTTGAGCAGCCCCGCAAAAGCAGGCTGCTGTGAATTCTCTGAATGCATGTAATGTTCTTGTCCTAGTTGTTGAATGTTGGACCTCGGAGGTCTCAACCTGGCCAGAGAAGGGAGCCCAGAAAGATAATCACTGTCTCCGTAAAAGAAGACGTGCACTTGAGAAAGGCGGAGAACGCCTGGAAGCCCAGCCAGAAGCGGGACAGCCACGCCGATGACCCCGAAAGCATTAAAACACAGGTGAGGAGGACTGTGCCTGTGCCCTGGGCGGAAGTGTACTAGTCTGAGCCTTTCCTTGTAAGCTCTTCGAATTATCAGTGTGTGGAAAGGTTTTCATTGGTCCCGGCTGGCCTGGAACTCCATGTAGACTAGGCTGGCTTCAATTCACTGGGATCCGCCAGCATCATTAAAAGTGTCAGCCACCATACCTGGCTTTTTGTCCTTTTTTAAAATAGCATTGTTCTGTAGACCTCAGTAATAAACAATTTATTCTGTGTTAGTGGCCCTAAAATGTCCTTCCCATAACAGTTGTGTACACCACGCTGGCCGAGAGCTCAGCCTTTTTTACCCAGTGTTATTCCGAGCCATGAGACTTAGTTTCCATTATGTGGGTGATCTGTCTGTCACCTGAAGATCCAGCTTTCTGCCTGCTTATATCTCTGTGCACTGAATGCATGCCTTGTGCTGCCAGAGGCTAGAAAGGGAGAAGCATCAGATCCTCTGAAACTGGAGAAATAAGACAGTTGTGAGCTGCCATGTGGGGCTGGAAAATGAACCCATTTGGGGTGGTTAGTTTTATTTTTGTCTTTACTTCTGTAGTATGGAATTAACTCCTTGATATTTTTTGTTGTTGTTGTTGTTGTTAACTAAAAGATGACTTTTGCTAAAACTGACTTTATAGCAACAGTGAGTCTCCCAGTAGGTGGATGAGATAATTCCCCTCCCTCTGCCCAGTCTTCTCTGCCCCTTCCTGCAGGTTCAACTGTTCTTGGAAAGCTCTGTGGGTATCTTGTTAGGTGTTTAGCTAAGTACTAGGTGGGTAGTGCTATTACCAACGGTCCGTTTTTATTTCTGGTTATCCATTGCCAATGCAGAAATAGAGCTGACAGCTGAAGTTCCTACAGACTCTACACAGGTACTGCAGCAGCTACTTAGACTTGTAATCCCTGCTGAGAAGTTGCCAGTTCCCAGGCAATAGGAAGCAAGACACTGTCTCAAAAACATGGGGGGGGGGGGGAGAGGATAGACTGCCTGCCTGCCTTTGTTGTTCCACCTGAGATCACTGGGCTGGCCAACTAGAAGCTCTTTTTATGGAGTCCTTGCAGTCGGGCTTTCCGTGCAGACAGCTGCTGTCCTTTGTGGATGGGGCTGCTTTCTCCCTCTCTGGTGTGTAGGTCTTTGTTTTTCTTCTTATTCTGAGGCCCTTTCATGGGGCATTGAATAGCAGTGATAAAAATGACAGACGTGTGGGGTATTGCTGGTCCCCTGTTTCTAAAGAACATTCTTCTTGCTATTTCTAACTCAACTCTTTGGGACAGGGCTTCTCCTAGAACTCCCTCTACAGACCAGGCTGGCCTCAACTCAAAGAGATTGCCTGCCTCTGCCTCCTGAGTGCTGGGATTAAAGTCCTACACCACTCCACCTGGCTCTATCCAGCTCTAAGCTGCTTATTCAAAACAAGCAAAAGACTAGTTCTAGTTTTCGTGACTACCCACTAGTCACTTGGTGAGATTCAAGGGTGCCTGTGACTCAGCACCAGATGATTCAAGGTCGGCCTAGGGTATATAAGACACTCTCTTAAATTTTTTTTTTTAGTTAAAATCTTTTTACTTAGCCCTAATTAGGAACCAATTTTTAAAAATGGTAGTCATTTAAAGGTTGCGTCAACCATTTTAAGCTTTAGATGCACTGTGTTGTGGTCTGAGAAGTGCCAGGGTAACTATTTTGCAATTGAACCTGTAGGATACCAGGAGCCCCCTACCCCTGCCAAGTTCTGGTTCCATAGGAGAAAAGTGCAAGAAGAAACGAAACTGCATCAGTTCCTGACTGAGCTTTAAGTGACGGAAGTCGGTCCTCCCTAAAATTCTCCATGGTCAAAAGCAGCGAGGGAGTTTCCTGTGGGTGTTCCTCTGGTGCTGTGAAGACTGGCTAATGCTGTTCTTTTATCCCTCTTAGGAACTTTTCAGAAAAGTTCGAAGTATCTTAAATAAACTGACACCACAGATGTTCAACCAGCTGATGAAGCAAGTATCGGCACTTACTGTGGACACGGAGGAGCGACTAAAGGGGGTCATCGACCTGGTCTTTGAGAAGGCTATCGATGAGCCCAGCTTCTCTGTGGCGTATGCAAACATGTGTCGGTGCCTAGTAACGGTAAGAAGAGAGGAAGCAGTAAACCGAGAGTCTCCAAGAGGTATACTCTCCCCTCAGTGTAGTCTTCCCAGTGTCATTGCAGTGGAAAGGGGAGAGTGTAGTGCTAACCTGCTGTATCTATCCTCACGGATAGAAGAGAATTTTCCAAAAATAATGTCTACCCCACCTCTGGGGGTGGGGGTGTATATGGAGACTTGCCTGAAATGGGCACAGGCATTGGAGAACACTGGGGTTTAGGTAATGTGGAATTAGATCGCAGGCAACAATTGCATTCTGGAGTGTCCTCCCATAGAACCAGAACGGGTGCTAACCTTAACATAAACTGAATTTAAAATTACCCTCTGAAACTGAAAGGATAGTTGTCCTATCATCAAAAAAGTTCAAAATCTGACCATTTCCTCTCTTGCTAGACATGGTAGCTCACAGGAGCATGATCTCTGAGAGTTCAGACCTGCCTAGGATACAAAATACGACCGTCTCAACAACAACTAAAAGCATATAAACAAATAAGCAATTTCCTTTTCTTAAATGTCACAGACATTAATTTAACCCATAGCATACATGCACATGAATAGGGTTAAATTTTATTTAAAACAAGAAAAGCAAATGAGTACAGTGTTAAAGAACCGTAGGCATAACAATTCCTGCTTAGACAGTGGTCTGACTGCCAGAAAGTTGTAGAAAGGGAAACCGGAAGAAGGAGGGTAAGGCGGGCTGGCACTGGCTCAGCACCTCCGCCAGCAGCGGCTCCCACTGCTCATTGCTACTATGTCACTGTGTGGCAGTGTGGGGCAAACATAGTGACGTAGTTGTACAAGTTTAAGACTCAGTCAGGACAAGGTGTGTGCATACATGAGTGTGTATGCCTGGGAGGCCAGAGAGGGTGTCAGATTCCCTGTAGTTACAATATAGGCAGTTGGGAACTGCCTGATTTGGGCACTGGGAACTTGCTGCTTTGCCAGAAGACCAGTGTTATGTGCTGCCCCCCCCCCCCCCCCCCAGCCCTCAAGCAGTATTCTTTGTTAATTGATAGCACCTTAGCTCTAACACTGCACTGCTTCAGTCTTCTCACCTGGGCCTTCTCCCTCCTCACCAGCTATCAGCATCTAGAGACACTTTTAGTTAGTGTCAGCCTCTTTGAGAGCACAGGTTGAGGGAGCTTACACATGGTGCTGAAAGAGAGAGCACTCTTTGACAACAGTTTTCTAGCCCAAACTGACATAGTGTTCAAGGAACCCTGGCTGTGTAGTGTTGTCACAGATGAAGGAGAATATGTATTCTTAGTATTTAGAGGAATTTTGTTTTCAGTCTCAGTGCCATGTACATAGATTGTATGCTTTATACCACACACCCACTTAACTGTCTCTTTCATATGCAAGGCCCTGGGTTTTTTGTGCAAGATAAGAAATATGCTAAGCAAGCTAAGTTATCAGTGATCTACCCAAGCCTTGACATACCTCCATTTGAACCCTTCTAGGTGACTTGAGCCCACCCGGCACTGTCAGAGTGAGTGAGTGAGTGGGTGAATGCATTCTCATGTTATTTTGCATTGCTTAAGTTGCCATGTTTTGTTGTAATTAATTACCATGAAAATGAAAATCCCCATTTCAGAGTGTCTCTGAATTACATGCTACTCAGGTCCTCTTGTCTAAGATTCAGCTTTGTGTCTGAGAACATGAATGCCTGAATAAGAAGTGTGCTGGAAGCCGGGCAGTGGTGGCGCACGCCTTTAATCCCAGCACTCGGGAGGCAGAGGCAGGTGGATTTCTGAGTTCGAGGCCAGCCTGGTCTACAGAGTGAGTTCCAGGACAGCCAGGGCTACACAGAGAAACCCTGTCTCGAGAAACCAAAAAAAAAAAAAAAAAAAAAAAAAAAAAAGAAGTGTGCTGGCCAGTTTGATGCCAACTTCACACAAGCTGGAGTCATCAGAGGGGAGGGAGCCCCAGCTGAGAAAATGCCTTCATTAAGATTAGGCTCTAGGCAAGACTATAGGGCATTTTCTTAATTAGTGATTGATGTGGGAGGACCCACTGTGGGTGGGGCCATCCCTGGGCTGGTGGTCCTGGGCTCTGTAAGAAAGCAGGCTGAGCAGCCAATAGGAAGCAAGCCAGTGAGTAGCATCCCTCCACAGCCTTCAGCTTTCTGCTTGAATTTCTGCCCTCGATGCTTTAACTGTGAATGAAGCCTTTCCTCCCCAAATTGCTTTTGGTCATGGTTTTTAATCACAGAAATATTAGCCCTAACTAAGGTAAAGAATTTTAGCAAGTGACCTGAAGCAGGCCTGTAATTCCAACAGGACCGAGGTCCTCAGCTATATAGCCTGGAATACTTGGGACCCCGTCTCAAAAAGTCAGGAGGATAAAAGAAAAGCTGAAGTTTCCTTGTGTCTTATCTGTGTGGCAGGTGTGTGAGTCGAGCATAATGAAGGAAGCTTCGCAGGGCTTGAAGCATCGGGGTGTTATGTTCCCCAGAACAGGTGTGGGGGAAATAAGGAGCGAGTGACGGGTTGAGAGTGGTCAGACTCCACCATGATGACTGAAAAGGAAGCAGGTGTTGGGGCCAGTCTGGTCTAACCCATGAAACGTCTGCCTCAGACAGTAGGATGTGGCTGGGGTGAACCAGGTGAGGAAGCGTGTGCCACAAGCACAGTGCACCGAAGCAGCATCCAGCTTTTGGAAGGGAGGGCTGTGTTCAGAGTTTTGTAGGCATCCTTCTGCGTGTGTCTCTGAGTGACTCCAGTAAAGATGTCTTGTCTCGCTTCTGTGCACAGTGTACGTACGTACATAGCCTGTTGTATACACTGGCCATGAAGAGAAGATAGTAGTAGGTTGAAGGAGCTACATTTGGACTGTCTCTTTACAGTGATATCCAAAATGCTGGGATTGTTAATCCTGTGCCAGTTAACATGTGCCAGCCTTGGTGACTCTCACCTCGAAGACTGATGAACTGTGGGCCCCGGTGTGATGATATTGCTGTTCTTTGTGTGTTGACATCAGGGATATGGCAGCTTTCCTGCATTTTTTCTAAACTGTAGGTCCTGATTTTCCCTGCTTCCTAAGCTACTGTTTGCTGCCACTGTGCTGGCCTCTGGCTGGGTAGAAGACACAGTAACTGATCGTTACTGCATCGTAGGAGCACATTGACGGTGCTCCGCATCACGGCTGTCTGCCACTTGTCCAGCCCTTCAGTCTTGATCCGGTGTCCACATCCATTTGACCCATAAGATTAATTCTCTCAATTAGTCTTGACAGCATATCTGGTCCCAGCACTTGGGAGACAGAGGTAGAGGCAGGGGGGTCAGGAGTTCAAAGTCATCCATAGCTTTATAGTGAGGTCAAGGCCAACCTGAGCTGCAGAAGCTTTTGTCTCAAAAATAAATCAAACAGCGTGGCATTGAGTATTTGGTTAGTGCTTCATCCCTGCTTACTTCAAACCTAGTAAGAAGGGTGGGATAGATTGGTGACACATGCCTGTAATCCCAGCACCGAGTTGCCAGCCATAGGCAATAGAATTCCAGGTTTCAAGCCAACTTCGCTTCTATAATGAGAAAAAATGGTTTTCACCAACTTGGTCTAGGCTGTATACTAATTTAAGAACTGTTGGATTTACTTTCTGAGTCCAGAAAAGCCCTTTTACATGCTGTATTGTAACTGAGTAGGAGGAGTTCACGTTTTGTTAGAATGGATGCTACATTCTGCTGTCTAAATAAAGGGGAGGGGTGAGACGGCTCAGTGGATAGAGGTGGTGACCTTGATGACCTGAGGTCGATCCCCATAGCCCAAGTAGAAAGTGAGACTCCTCCATGGATGCGCGCACGCTCACGCACACGCACACGCACACACCCCGCATATAAATACAATAATAATAAGGTTTAAACAAAGGGGTAGCCTTCCACAATTGAAAGGTTTAAACAAAGGGGTAGCCTTCCACAGTTGAAAAATGAGGTGTATGATAGTAGCCACTGTACTGATAGCAGGGCTTGGCATCTATCCGCAAAGGCAGAGGTGGCATGGGTCTGTTCTGCATAAGAGACAAGACAGCTTTCTGTTGCACTGTGTAAAAGACTGAGGCTGTATTTTTTAGAATATTTACCTCTGTGTGTGTGTATGTAGTAAGTAATGTGACTGCCTTTGTACTCTCTTCTCTGAGTGCAGCTGAAGGTGCCGATGGCAGACAAGCCCGGCAACACCGTGAATTTCCGGAAGCTGCTGCTTAACCGCTGTCAGAAGGAGTTTGAAAAGGACAAAGCAGACGATGACGTCTTCGAGAAGAAGCAGAAAGAACTGGAAGCTGCCAGTGCTGTAAGATCTTCTCATCAAGTACGGTCAGAGTTGTCAATACAGTCAGCTATGGCACCTGCAGAGGGACTCTGTGTGTGTGTGTGTGTGTGCGCGCATGTGCGGAGGTGTAGTGTATTGGTATCAAAGAAAATACTTTAGTCCTCTATGTTAGAGGCACTCAGCTCCACAGCAAACACCAGAGGGCTTTAGAGAAGTTGCTAGTTCACAAATCTTGAAGAATGCACACTTTGGTGAGTAGGTCTTTTTTTCTGAGGAGTTAGGCTCATAGATCCATGTCAAAGCATTTGAGCCTAGAAGGAGAAAGGCCCTGTAATCTTAGGTGTTCTCACCCCTTTTTACACAACAGCCAGAGGAGAGGACAAGACTTCACGATGAACTGGAAGAAGCCAAGGACAAAGCCCGGCGGAGATCCATCGGCAACATCAAGTTCATTGGAGAACTCTTTAAACTCAAAATGCTGACAGAGGCCATCATGCATGATTGTGTGGTAAAGCTGCTAAAGAACCATGATGAAGAATCCCTGGAGTGCCTGTGTCGCCTGCTCACCACCATCGGCAAAGACCTGGACTTTGAGAAAGCAAAGGTACCAACCAGAGACTCGGAGGTGCTCCCTAGTCACGTGAGGTCAATTTGTAGACTAGGTTGGTTGGTCCTTCTCATAAGCATTTTATAGGTTATAAGCAGAAGCAGGTTAAGAAATAGACCAGGCCTGAAAAAGAGGAAAGAAAAGCTAGTGGATTGTTTGTTTCTCTTGAGACAGTATCTCCTGTATGTCTACGGCTGACCTCTTGAGACAGCATGTGTGCGCCACTCTGCCCCCTTCAAGTCATTTTTTTTGTTTTGCATTGTTTTTGAGACAGGGTCTCGCTATGTAGCTCTGGCTATCCTGGAACTCACTATGTAGACTTGATTAGCTTTGAACTCACAAAGATCTGCCTGCCTCTGTTCCTGAGTGCTGGGATTAAATGCATGAGACATTATGCCCAGTTCTCACTTGCTTCTTCTGTTTATGGACTAATTAATGACATTGCCACCTGACCATTGTATAGAAAGTTATAGAGTACTTAAGACATAGCCTGGCTCTGTACAAATAAAGGAAACACATTAGAAATTCTTCAAAGAAATAATGTCCATGATAAGTTACCTAGCGTTATCTTTGTATGTGACAAAGGCCCAAATCCCAGTGATTGTACAAGATTGGGGTTACTTCCTTCTGTGTAACCAGAGTTCCAGCTCTCTGGCCTAAGCTCTCCAAATCTTACGACTTACTCTGCTCTCATTAGTTACAGCAGAGATCATAGGACATGGAGCAAAACACAGAGTGCAGTTCTTGAGAACTGCAATATAACATGCCGGGAACATAGTGAGTGTGCTCTCAGTAGTGGCTGCATATATTCTCCATTAAATGCCACTACTGGGGACAGGGAAATAGTTGCTTATGAAGTCTCACAACCTGAGTTATATCCTCGGGATCCATATGGTGGAAGGAAGGAACTGACTGTAAGAGTCTCCTCCCACCTCCATACGTGGACACGTGCAGACACAATACAGTGGTAATAAAATTTCACCAGTGCTTCTAGCCATAGGATGTTATTCTTAAATCACCTAAAAATCTACTTGGTATCAGTGTGGTCCATTACACATCTGTAATTATTCCAGCGCTCGGGAGGCTGAGGCAGGTGGATAACAAGTTTGAGGCAGCCTAGACTGCAGAGTGAGACCCATTATAATAAAGACAAAAACCAAAAGTACATGAGGGAAAAGCAAATTGAATTTCCTGGTGGTTTTGTTATTTGCAGCCACGCATGGACCAATACTTTAACCAGATGGAGAAGATTGTCAAAGAAAGAAAAACTTCATCCAGGATTCGGTTCATGCTCCAGGATGTAATCGACCTCAGGCTGGTAAGTTAGGTTTCTATCAATAAATACCATTACCAAAAACCATTTGGGAAGGGGAGAGTTTCCCTTTACAGTTCTACAATACAGTCTTATGGTCAAAGGAAGTCAGGGCAGGAGCCTGGAGACAGAAACTGAAGAGGAGGCCATGAAGAAGCGCTGCTTACTGGCTGGCTCAGTCTGCTGTTTTACACAACTCGGGACCACCGCTCAGGGGATAGACCACATGCATTAAGCAAGGAAATGTCCTCCAGACTGCCTGCAGTCAGTCTGGGTGGAGGCCTGACCTCAGCGGAGAGTCTGCCGGAGAGCTCTAGCTTGTGTCAAGGCGACAAGTTGTGGGAGGGGAGATCAAAAGACTTGAGTGAAGGATCAGCGGTGTTTGTGTGGGTGGCAAAGTGTCCTGCTTCATGCCCAGCCCTGAGGTGACAGGAAGAAGCTGCTGCCTGTCGAGTGTCTTGTCTTTTTTCCAGTTACCACACCACACTGCAGCTCTGACCTTGGTCATCTGAGCTCACTGCTAGTCAGTAAGACTCAGGCTTTCTGAACTGAACACCTGGAGTCTCCGCAACATGGTGAACATGTTGAACTCATAAGCCATGCCTTTGATTTCTACAGTGATGCTATTACTGTCCTTTAGACCTTACCACAGTTCAGTGAGATAAGTGTGCACAGCGAAACTCGGGGCTGTTGCCATTCTGCACCTTGGGCACCTTATCATCTCAGCCGCCTTGTTTATCTACCTCGGCTAGAAGCACAGCCGCCTCACCCCGCCCCTACCCCCACCCCACCCCCGTCCTCGGCACCAGTGAGGCTTTTTGCTAAACCCAGGTGTGACCTTAATAGCAAAAGCTGTGACCTGATGCTAAGAGCTCTCTCACAAACTAAATTCACCCCATTTCCCCCCATGTCTCCTCCACATTTGCTCATTTCAGCCATTGGAAGGGAGGCGGGCATGGAGTGAGGCAAGGTCTGTCTCCTGAGAAGAATGAAGCAGCTTTGTGTGACATTCTAGGTAGGGTACCAGAGTCATGTTAAAGGAAGAAAAATGGTTGTCACCTGTGATTTAGAGCCCTGTACACTATGATATGAATTATTAGCCCATCATGTCACACAGTCCTGGGTTAGTGTCCTTCTTCCAGGCCCACCCCTTTTCCCTTCCAGTGTAGGCAGTATTGGCAGCTGCAGCAGACACTTCTTCCTTCTGACTTTTTACCCTCTAGTTGCTGGAATGTGCACTGCGTACCTCGCCATAGTTAGTCATTTCCTTAGCTTGAAACTCTAGAGTACACCTGTCATCCTCCGCCAGCTATGGAACTAGCAGACTTCTCCGTTTAGTAGGAATTTTATATGTTTGCCACAGTGGAAAATATACAGCTTTTCCTTTTGCCAAAGAAGGGGGTATTACCAGGTTTCTGTGTAGCCCTGGCTGGCCTAGAACTCAGTCAGTAGACCAGGCTGGCCTCAAATTCACGGAGATCTGCCTTCCTCTGCCTCCTGAGTGCTGGGACTAAAGGCATGCGCCACACTGCCCAGCAAAGGTATAGGCTTTTAATTTATTTTTATTTGGAAAATTATATTGTTCTTGTGTATGGTGCTGAAGACCAAGCACAGAACCTTGCGCATGCTAGGCATTCACCAAGGCAGACGTCCGATCCTTTCTGTAGTGCTGTGTGTGACTCTTAGCCTTGTTTTGTTCTCATAGTGTAATTGGGTGTCCCGAAGAGCAGATCAGGGGCCAAAAACTATCGAGCAGATTCACAAAGAGGCCAAAATAGAAGAACAAGAGGAGCAAAGGAAAGTCCAGCAGCTGATGACCAAGGAGAAGAGAAGACCAGGTGAGGCAGAGGCTGGAGAGGGGTGCAGGCTGCTGGGACTGTTAGCCAAGTGCTGCATACGAGGTCACAAAGGTGGTTGCCAGGCAGCACCAAGACTCCTGAGACTAAGCATGGAATAAGAGGGTGCACAGTGGGAATGTGCGTCCTGTGCAAAGCCAGCCATTCCCGGGCTAGCAGTGAGCGTCTTCCTCCACAGTCTGAGCGAGGTAAGAGAAACAAGTGAAAATAGCTCTTCTGAAACTGATGGCTTGACCCCTCCAGGACACTGTGAATGCATGGGGTATCCTCAGTTGAGATGTATTCTCCATTAAGGTTGTAAAAATTTAGACTTGAGAGTGATGTGAAAGGTTAAGAACACCCGTTACTCTTCCAGAGGACCCTGGTTCAGTTCACAACACGTCAAGGCAGCTCATGACTGTAAGATCGGTTCCAGGGAATCTGACACCATCACACAGATACACACGCAGGCAAAGCAACAATGCACATTAAAAAAAAAAAAAAAAAAAACACTAAAAAAAAGGAATCAGAGGGAGAGAGAGCTGTGAAATTTTAGAGGAGAGAGATGGGAAGAGGAAGACCCTTTGTGGAGAGGAGGCCTGACCTGGCTGAGTGGCTGGTGTTTGAAAGGACTTGATGGTCCTCATTGGGTGCCATTTCACTGTTTGGATGGACAATGCTTGCTGGAAGAAGACCAAGGGCTTAGTTTTGGCTTCTTCCAGTCTTTTTTTTTTTTTTTTTTTTTGGTTTTTCGAGACAGGGTTTCTTTGTGTAGCCCTGGCTGTCCTGGAACTCACTCTGTAGACCAGGCTGGCCTCAAACTCAGAAATCCGCCTGTCTCTGCCTCCCAAGTGCTGGGATTAAAGGCGTGTGCCACCACTGCCCGGCTTGCTTCTGCCAGTCTTAAGCGTGAAGTGACAGGCACTCGGGAATGCCCATCACGTCACAGGGTCATGTGCTGGCAGCAGTAAACAAACACTGAAGTACAATATGTCATTTATCCAACTTGATTTCAGGGCACAGTTTAGAAGAAAGAAATGTGGGAAATGCGAGGTTTAGAGAAGAGAGGTTGCCGTTTTTGAGTTTCTTATCACGTGGCATGCCATGGAGGTCAGAGAACAATTTGAAGGAGCCTGTTTACTACTCCTACCGCGTTTGTCCCAGTATTGAACTTGGGTCATCAGGCCTGACAGCAGCTGCTTCTACCTGCTGAGCCATCTCAGCATCCCAGAGGCTTTTAAGCAGGAAGCCTGGAGAGCCTTTTCTTGTTGGTGCTGGTGAGCCAGCCTGAAGCAGGTGAGGGTGGGAAGGCCTGTGCTCATCTTTGGAAGAAGGGGCTGGACAGAGCAAAGAGGAGCACAGAGGCCCTGCAGCAGTGTGGTCTGTGGTTAATGCTCTGTGCCTGTGTGGAAAGGGGTCTCACCGAGAGGGGGGCAGACATGGAGACCAGAGTCCTGAGAGCTCAGTCCTGAAGTAATTCGTAAAGAATCTTGTCTTTTTCTCATTGAGATGATAACACCAGACGTGTTTCAGAAGAAAGGCAAGATGCCTGCACTGTATAGACCCACACCCATGGCCGCCACACAGAGCAGAAGCCAGAGGCCACAGGGCAGGCCCTTACCCCAGTCTGAAAGGCCTAAGTAGAACTGCTGACGTTAGCTCAGCAACTTGAAAAGGCTCCATCCTGCAGTGTGTTGACGATTTTATTTATTAATTTTATCTTTTAGTTTTGAGACAGAGTCTTACCATGTGTCTATGGCTAGCCTGAACTCACTGTATAGCCAAGGCTGGCCTAGAATTCCTCGTTCTCCTACTTCTGCCTCCCAAACTCTGGGTTGATGGGTGTGTGCCACCTTGCCTGGCTTTGCATATATTTTTAAAGTGGACCAGGCAAGATCCGACAGATAAGAAATTTGAGAGAAAGAAGTCAGGGATTTCCTCCTGAGCACCTAAGGGTTGGACAGAGAGGAACACATGTACATTCCACAGAACTATTGATTTAGATAGTGAAGTCCATCCAACTCTTCCCAAGGTGTAGATGGCAGTCTCCGTTAACCCTGTAGATCCCAGACTCAGCCAGTACCTAATAATCACTTGTGTCTATGGTTTGTCTACGTAATGCTTCTTGAGAGCCAGAGTGCTTATGCTTTGTACTCTCATGCTGTGGATTAGAGCCTCCAGGACAGCTGTATGTAGCCATCTGAATGTAGCCAACCTGGCCTGCTCTGCACAGGAAGATTCTGTCTTAAAGAAACTAAGAAAACTTTTACCAGGCTGCCATTGGTATTTTAACATTCTGTTTGTTATCTCCTTGGTTTTAATGGCATTTCTCAGTTAATAGGATTCTCACTCAGTGACAAGCTGGCTTGAGGTAATGAGACACTGCCATATTGTGTCCTCCCTGCAGGAGTGCAAAGAGTGGATGAAGGTGGATGGAATACTGTACAAGGGGCCAAGAACAGTCGTGTACTGGACCCCTCCAAATTCCTCAAAATCACTAAGGTGAGCATTATACGGGATTTACAAACCTTGGTGCCTTCCTGTTATGCCAGTGCTTAGGTAGAGGCAGGAGAAGCAGAAATTTAAGGTTATCCTCAGCTATGTTACATGTTTAAAGCCAGCCTAGGCTATATGAGAACCTGCCTTCCCCCCATCCTCTGTGTGTGTGTGTGTGTGTGTGTGTGTGTGTGTGTGTGTGTGTGTGTGTGTTGAAAATTTAAAACACACACTTATAGAGTCAACAAATGTGGCAGCACACACCTGTAACTAGTTAACTAGGAAGTTGTAGTAGGAGGATTGCTGTGAGTTTGTGATCAGCCATGGCTACAGAAACAAACTGATGACGTTTCCACATAATTGGGCATTGTGGTGTAAGAAGAATCATTTGGGGCTGGAGAGATGGCTCAGTGGTTAAGAGCACTGACTGCTCTTCCAGAGGTCCTGAGTTCAATTCCCAGCACCCACATGGTGGCTCACAACCGCCTGTAATGGGATCTGTTATCCTCTTCTGGTGTGTCTGAAGACAGACAGTGTACTCAGATACATAAAATAAATAAGTATTTAAAAAAAAAAAAAATGATTTGAAGGTGTGTGTTGAGCATTGTAAGACGTTCTGTGCAGAGAACCTTTGCATACCCTGGGAACCAGCGACGTTCTCACTGTTCTGTGGAGACTAATCTAAGAAAAGGTTCAAAAGCCCAGGGGTCCCACCTTAATGAGCACAGCTCCAGTTTACGGTTGCTTGGTTTATTTTTGAGGCAAGGTATCCTGGCTGCCCTGGAATTTGCTCTGTAAACTAGGCTGGCCTGGAACTTGGCCTCCCAAGGCTTGTGCCACCTTGTCCAGCTAAATTCATGTCTTTAAACTGACACTCCAAGGTTTCGTTGCTAAAATTGGTTGTATGGCACTGAAGAAAGCCATCAAAGAATTTACCCATGAACAACCATTTGCCACTTTTTATAGCCCACCATTGACGAGAAGATTCAGCTGGTACCCAAGGCACAGCTGGGCAGCTGGGGCAAAGGCAGCAGCGGTGGGGCAAAAGCAAGCGAGACTGGTAAGTGCGGAGGGCTCTGTGCTGGCTGGCGGGGTCTGTAATGCAGTTGCCCTGCCATGCATTCCCTGTGTCTGGAATTGTGCTAGGAAAAGGCCGTCGACTCATCTGCCTGGAATTGCCGAGCCGCTCTCAGTGGTTCTCAGATGCTTCCTTTTCTATAGGGCTCTTTCAACATTTAATATTTCTATAAGTTCTTTTAGATTTATTTTATTAGTATATGCGTTTTGCTTGGATCTTTGTATGTACAGCACATGCGGGCTTCTTGCCTGCAAGGTCAGAAGAAGGTCTCAAATTTGGGATCTAGAGTTACAGATGGTTATGAGCTACCATGTGGGTGCTGGGAATTATGGAGGTTCTAACCACTGAGCATTCTCTGTGTTTCCTTTTTCTTTTTCTTTTTCTTTTTTTTTAAATTTTTTTGACTCAGGGTTTCTCTGTGTAGCCCTGGCTGTCCTGGAACTCACTCTGTAGACCAGGCTGACCTTGAACTCAGTAATCTGCCTGCCTCTGCCTCTACCTCTGAAGTGCTGGGATTAGAGATATGTGGCCTCAGGTGTTTTTTCAGATGTCTGTAATCCTAGCATTTGGGAGATGAAGATGGCAATCCCATGTTCATGCCTACCTGAGATTGTGAAGACACAATCTTCAAAGAACGAGTTTGTAGCCAGCTAGGTGTGGGGGCACGCATCTGCAATGCTGACGTTCGGGAGGCCAGGGCAGGGAAACGGCCATAAATTTGAGATACCTGGGCAACATAGGAAGTGCCAGGGTGGCCAGAGGTCCAAGCAGGAAGACCCTGTTTCAAAAACAGAAACAGCAAGGCTGGGTGTGTGGTGGATAGAGCAGCCCCTGGTGTGCACGCAGCTTGTGTTTTGGACTAAGGATGAGTGTAGTTTCTCATATTTGTCATGTGGACATCTGCATCTACAAAGCTTAACATTGCCTGCCCCAACTGAAGAGCTGCCAACCTATGACGGCCTTCAAGGGAGGGAGAGCTTCCTTTAAAGAGCGTGGCCCCTGCTAGATCTATCCTGAGCCAGCATAAGTGTATGAACAGCACAAATTGGACTTGGTGCAGTTTGGGAGAGTTTTTTGGTTTTGGTGATTTTTCGTTTTTTTGTTTGTTTGTTTGTTTGTTTGTTTTAATGACAGGAAGTTCAGCGGGGTTGGAAGTGGATCTGGGAGAGGTTTTGGGATAAGTTGGGGATAGTTATGATTAAAATACATAGTGTGAAATTCTTTAAAAGATTAGTAAAAATACTTCTTAAAAGCTCACACTCACGGACACACAATCTAATTACAAAATAATATGCAAAAAAATCTTAAAATACTTTTAGTAAGATTATTGTTTGCCTTGGTCCAAATTCGTACCTTCAGCACATGTGACCAAATTAGAAGCCTGAACCATCACAAACATGTTTTGAAAACTAAAGAAACAAGATGATCCAAAGGAAAATGAAGAAATTTCAACAACATTTTCTTAAGTTACTTAAAATCCCATACTTTGCCATAACCACAGCATTCTGTTGGGTAGCTTTGGGCAGTGCCTTGCCTCATTTCCCTTCTGCTTACCACACCTGTTTTTGGGTTTTGTGGTTGGTTGGTTGGTGCGTGACTGGCTTCCGTGTAGCCCAGGCCAACCTGAAGTCACTGTACCTGAGTATGACCTTGAACTCCTTGCGTCTTCCTCTAAAGTCCCAAGATTACAAAGTTGCCACCATACCTGCCTATGTATGTTTTTAAGGACATAAAATTTGTGGTGAATAGAAGTTTATAGGCCTTTCATATGCCAGTACCCCTATAAGTACTTGTCAGAAGATGGTAGGTGTCACATGTCCTTGCTAGAAATTACTGCCTACAGCCTACTCCCCCCACTAAGTGCCTTGTCTTGATGTTGGGCACTAAGCCGGTCTTGGCCTGGTTACCACCTGGATGGGAGGAATGACTGGTCATTGAGCTTCTAACCTTTCTTGGCTCTCTTCCTTGATAAACTGTCTCTGTTTACACTATATTTAATAAAGCTACTGCTCTCAGGGCTGGGGATGCAGCTCAGTTGGTAGAGATTCTGCTTAGTATGCACAGTACCCTAGGCTTGAGCCTTAGTAACTCAGGAAGCGGGTATGGTGGAGAGTGTGGGATTCCAGCATTCAGAAGATGGAGTCATCAGGACCTGAAGACTACATAGTGAGTTCCAGACTGGCCTTGCCTATATGAGATCTTATTTAAAAAACTGCAGGGGTGGGGGGCGGAGGTGGAGTTCACCTGTTGTCCCACCTACTTGGGAATGAACCCAACCCAGCAGTGGGGCCAACCTGAACAACGTAGACCTGTTTCCAATTTTAGAAGGAAAGAAATTCCTGGTCTTGTTTCTTACTCCCAGAAGGCAGGAAAACAAGTATTTGCATATTAACCACATAATTTGTATTTTCTTTCTAAATCTACAACACCTATAGATGCCTTACGGTCAAGTGCTTCCAGTTTAAATAGATTCTCTCCTCTGCAACCTCCAGCACCTTCAGGGTCCCCGTCAGCCACACCTTTAGAGTTTGATTCCCGGAGGGCATTAACCAGGTGAGCATTGCTTTTACGTTTATGACGGCTGTCCTACTTGCCAGCTCTGTCTCCCTATAGTTAAATCTTCCTCTAATCTCAACACACTTGTCATTTCTAAAGTAGAAATATATTGAGGTGTTACCTTTGGTGGAGTGGGAGAGGAGAGAGCAGGTTATCTGGCCCTAGTTGTTCCTTAGGCCAGCCAAATAGAGCACCTTGCCACACTTCCTCCAGATCAGAACCATCCCTGCACTCAGGCTTATAAATTAAGGAACAGGCCCAGCCAGTACCCATCTGCTTGTCTCACAGTGTTGTTCAAGTTACATAGTGCGTTCGTTCCGTTACTAACCGTCTAAACTGCCACGCGTGCATGGGCCTTCTCCAGCAGTCTGCTGAGCACCAGGACTGCGGCCTGACTGTCACCCCTGTGGACTCTGCTGGTTCTGATTTTCATATTCTTTGGGTTAACTTCAGTCCATTCCGAGTCCCTCCCCTCCTGCCCTTCACTCTACTGCTTCTGAGTTACCTTGCTCAAGAATCGTCTGGAATAAGTCAGCAGGGAGACAGACACCCAGTGCTGTCAAGTGCATCTAGTTTAAAGTTCTCTCACAATAAAGTATATGGCTTTAGCTGGTGAAATGCGCTTCTGCCTCTTATAGTTCCTGTGTATTTGAAGTTTCTGGAAAAGAAAACAAATGCTTGAAAGCAAATGATGTAGTTTCTCAGCAGTGAGTTTAGCTCTTTTGATGTTTGCGTCCTGCCATCCTAGTCAGCTCCCACTTCAGCACTGATTCTTTCTCCAGAGGTTTGTGCACGAGGAAGAACTCAGCCCTGACAGACGGCTAAAATATTTTAGTAGCGTGGGGGCTGTTCTAGACTTCCCAGCTTGTGCTTAGCTAGCTCAAGGTCCCGGGTTAGCCCCACACTCAGAGCCCTGCAGTTGAATTTTCTGGCAGCCAGGTGTGGTGGCTCACACCTTTAATTCCAACACTTGAGAAGCAGACACATAGGGACCTCTGAGTTCAAGGCCAGCCTGGTCTACAGAATGAGTTCTAGGATAACCTATGTAGGCCTGTGGTCTTGTTGCTCCTCAGAGACGTTGACTTGTGTGTAGCAGACAAGTACTTCCAGGAGAAAGGGCCCTGTGTCATCCACACTTGCACTTTACTTCGTAGTCATTACACATGTGTGTGGATTGCGTGGGGCAAGCATGTGTTGTGGTCAAGTCATTAGGTTAACGGCAAGCAACTTTACCTGCTGCGCTATCTCCCCATCCCCCACTTTATTGTCACTTTGTTAACTATTGTAATATATTCTTTAGTAGTTTCAAATATGAATACAGTGTATTTAGATCATATTCACTTCCCTATAATTCCCTTGGACCCCTCCTCCTGCCTTTATACCTTATAGCTTTTATTTATTCACATATATGTGTATCTATGAATACATATATATGGATAGACATACACATAAAACCTCTTTGACGGTTAGAGATGCCCATATGCTCTCTGTCATGGAGGATACAGAGCGTGGCTCACATGGCTAGAGAAAGGAGGCTCTGCCTAGCAGCAGCTGTTGCCTGTCAGAAGCTTCTCTCACTTGAATTTTTTACTATTTATTTTATGTGCATTGGTGTTTTGTCTGCATGTTTGTCTGTGTGAGAGTGTCAGATCTTGGATATGAGAGCTGCGGATAGCTGTGAGCTGTCATGTGGGTGCTAAGAATCGAACCTGAGTCCTCTGATTGAGCAGTCAGTGCTTTTAGCTGCTGAGCCATCTCTCCAACCCCTCATACTTGAGTTTTTAACAAATGCTTTTAATTCACGAAAAACAAAACTGCCTTCCTGTATCTATAAGATCTATTGAATGTTTTTAAATTACAAAATTGAAGACTCCACACAGAATATAAAATCTTAAGTAGTATCCTTTTTCCTCCTAAAGGTAAAATTTAAAATATCTTAGTAAGTATTCCTTTGGAAGCTCAGATTTTTGCCTATTTTGAGAGTTCGTATACTTTGAAATATAGTCAGTGCCTTATATCTGAAGTTGTGTAGGAGGCTGGAAAATGGATCAACTGATCTGGTACTTTCCAATCAAGGGTGACCTTACAAAGAGAAAGGTTTATATATAGAAAATCTGTGTTTTCAGGTTTGTTGGTAATGCTTTGTGTTGTCTTCTGAAGCATGTTGTTTTATATATTTAGTCGCGGGAGCATGGGCAGGGAGAAGAGCGACAAGCCGCTTCCAGCTGGAGCAGCCCGTCCCAGCACGTTCCTGAGGGGCAGCAGCAAAGACCTGCTGGACAACCAGTCTCAAGAAGAGCAGCGCAGAGAGATGCTAGAGACCGTGAAACAGCTGACAGGGGGCATGGATGCCGAGCGGGCCAGCACTGAGGCTGACCGAAGCAAAACGAGGGAGCTAGGTGAGAGGGCGCTGGGACACAAGACAGACCTCCTATTGGCTTTAAATTCAGAAGCAAAATATAGAGACAGGACTTGAGAGGTGATTCAGTGGTTAAAAGCACTGGCTCCATGTCCAGTTCCCAGCACCCAAATGGTGGCTCATAACCCCTTTTGACCTCTGAGCACACAGCACTCATGTGGGACAGGCACAATACTCATACACATAAACAAACAAAAAAAGTAGCAGTAAAAACTACCAAGACCGTTCCTGAGTAAAATTCTGGACCGACCCCAGGAGCTTACGCACAACACTGTCATTGTGTGCCATGGGTATCTCTCCAGATCTGTGCCATCACAGAGCTTCCAGTCTTCCCTGTCTGCCATGCCACGATGGCAAGGTTCTTTCTCTTTATGTTCAGTTGAGTTTCTCACAAGTCCTTTCAGCACCTTACTGCCCGTTGTCATTGGAGTGTCTATTTTAAAGCCTCTGGAGGTGCTGATAGCCTCGCACGGTCCCAGCTTAGCAAAGAGAAGCTGTCAGGCTCCAGCCTCTGCTCCCAAGTCCCTTGTGTGGGTTTGTTTGTATTTAGGGCGCATATGCTAAAAGTAAAGGGCCTTTTGATTTTGCTATCATTTGCCTGACTCTCAAATCAATATTGATAAACTGTCTGCACTGAAAAGCCAGTGTGAAAGCATGTAAATATCACCAGCAATGATCCTGCTGGACTGATCTTAGTATTGTATCTTCTTGCTCTTTGATCTCATTCATAGCGAAATCAGAAATATGCTCGGTGCCAGCCCCGGACAAGCCTGCACTGTCAGAAGAGGAAATGGAGAGGAAGTCCAAGTCTATCATTGACGAATTCCTGCACATCAATGACTTTAAGGTAGACGCTGACGGTGAAGGCAGCAGCTCTTAGGCAGTCTATGTTGGAGAGCATGGCCGCTTGGTATGGGCCGAGGTGTTGCTATGAGATAAGACATGGATTGAGTAATCCAGCCCTTCGGGGTTCCGTTGGCTCAGCTCATGCATTTCTGCCAAGTTCTCTGTTTTAAACTGATGGTTTCTGTCATTCACAAATTTAAGGGTGGGAAAGAGAATGGATTCCAGTCAGTGTAACTGAGAAGGCTAAACTGACTGGCTTTAAGGAGCAGACTCCTGGCTCCCAGTCCCACCTGTCTGGGCCCTTAGTCTCATCATCATCATTTCCCTGCCATCATCTTTCTTTTGTTAAGTGGGAAACTGAGGCACAAAAGTACAGCATGTGTTCGCATCAGAAGGCCTGAGACATTTCAAGACCCCTCTCCCCCCACACCCCTGTGAGCTCGCCCTTCTGACATCTCCTCCACCTAGGCTCTTAAGTGACGGTTATTAGGACAGACCTCCTGCCTGACAAAAGCCACAGTCCAGTGACAGAGCAGTGCAGGTGACTCCACAGATGTCCCATGAGCTAGAAGGGGGTGTCAAAGATCCTGTGACACAATCTAGTTCATTGCTTAAGTCAGGAAGTGTGTCTTCTGTTAAACAGCTGCTAGATAGCTCATACTTTGCTTTGGTATTGTTAAAATCTCATTATTCATTTTTTTTCTGAATAACCTAGCCATTACCTGCTTTTTGTACACAAAATCACTTTGATTATGTATACTCAAGCCTTTTAAGCCTTCATACCTCTAATAATAGCCATAATTTAGAAGTGGGAAGAAGGTTATTTTAGTTTTGAGTTTTTTGTTTGTTTGTTTTCAGTTTCTTTTGAGGCCTCGTGCAGTCCAGGCTAGCCCCAAACTCACTAGCCAAGGTTGGTCTTGTACTTTTAATTCTCCTGCCTCTGCCTCCCAATTCCTGGGCATGGACCCACCAGCACAGGATTCTTTTGTTGTGTTTTGAGACAGTGTCTTGCTCCATAGCCCAGCAAAGCTAGAGCACATACCTGACTAAGCTGACTTTGACTTGTAGCTGGCCAGCCTCCTGCCTCAGCCTCCCTTTTCCTGGAGTTCCAGTCATCAGCCACCAGACTCAGCTGGAGAAAGCTTTTGGTGATGTTAAAGGTGAAGGGGTGATTCTGCAGACTTGACCCTGGAGCAGAATGACCCTTGAGTGAACAGCACAGACTGCTGCCCTGCACCTGCTCAGCCCCCTTCCTAGACAGCTAGCTGCACCCTTGGCACGTGAAAAACTTGAAAGACAGGTGAACTTAAAGAGTTGCGGCAGGTGACACAGCAGTGTCTGGAGAGCTAGATGGCTGGAAAGAGGCTTTGTATCATGTGAGGTCAGCTCCAGACTGAACTCCCCAACACAAAGCTACAGGGTACTTGGGGGTCAGTAGAAACTCGAGGACTCCTGTTCACCAGTGTAAGTTTTCTGAGTTCATAGGAAGACAGCGAAGTTACAATTAATGACCTTCAGAGGTAGATACGTTGTACTAGATAATTTGACCTGAATACTCAAAGTATTAAAATAGCAGAAGCACAGACGAACATAGAAACACTTGCGGACATGCTCTGCTGTGGCCAGCGGCCACCTTTCTCACCTGTGTCCTCTCGAGAAGAGGAGCATGCTTCAGAGGCTGAAAGAAAGGGAAAGCCACTAGCCCTGTGGTAGCTGAGGGCAGAGAACTGCACGTCCAGCCAAGTAAGCTAGAGCAGCAGGCTTTGTTCTCCAGTCCAGAAACACACCAACCAGATCGATCACTCCACAATCAGTGTAACTTCTTGTAACAGAAGACCTCAGGTGGAGATTGTGCAGTACTGACATCTCAGGGCAGGCAGCTGCCGCATTAAGTTCTTGCTCGTTGTTTGTTTGGGGTTTGTTTTCTTTTGGGGTTATGTTTCTCTGTAGCACTGTTTGTCCTTGAACTCACTCAGTAGACCAGGCTGACCTCAAACTCAGAGATCTGCCTTCCTCTGCCTCCTGAGTGCTAGGACTAAAGACGTGCGCCACCAATCTCAGCTCACATTAAGGCCTTTGCATCTTGGTACTGAGTTCTGTTTTACAGTATCTGCTTTTCAGAGTTTTAAAATGGTGCATGCTGGCGCATACTGTTACATCCTCCATACACATCATGTGCATATGTAAATGTTAAGCATCCAGAAACACAGCATGGTATGATTTATTTATCGGTTGATTTATATGCTATCTGGCTTTGGTTTTTACAACAGAGTCTTATACGGTAGGAGAGACTAGCCTCCAACTTGTGCTAATCCTCCTGTCTCAGCCTATTAAGTGCTAGGATTACAGGTATGAACCCTCACACTCTCGTTCAGAAACATACTTTGATACTGGCCTTTGAGTTGCCTTTACTAAAAGTGTTAGCCCAGGGCTGTAGATGTGGTTCAGCAGTTGAGGGTCCTTACTGCTCTTACAGAGGACCAGGCCTAGTCCTAGCTCCTACACGCATGTGGAGTATATACACACATTCAGGCAGAGCACTTACATACGTGTTAAATACAAAAGTAAATCTAAGAAACAACAAGAAGAATCAAAGCTATATGAGGCCGTCCCCCTTGGAGGGAAGCACAGTCAGAGTCTCACTGCATTGCCTAGTCTGTTCCAAGCTGGATTAAAGCAGTTCTCCTGCTTCAGCTTTCGGACCTGGTGAGCGCAGGCGTGCTGATGTGGGGCCTGGCTTGGTCACTCTGGCAGCGCCTCGAGCTCTGTGTCCCCAGAATAGATTGGAACTCGGCAGCCATCCCCCTGCCTCAGCATATTTAGTGCGTGTGTTGCCACACCTGAATCGGTATTTTTATTTCTCTTTACTTTTTATTCTAGAAATTTGCATATGCCACCCTTTTAATATTAAACAAGGAAGAAAACTTGGATTGGAAAACTGTCTTGTTTGTAAAGCTTTCTACTGCTTTTAATATATTTAGATTTGGAACAGGCCTTTATTTGTTTGCACAGGAAGCCACGCAGTGCATAGAGGAGCTGAGTGCCCAGGGCCCACTGCATGTGTTCGTGAAGGTGGGTGTGGAGTTCACCCTGGAACGGAGCCAGATCACCAGGGATCACTTGGGCCACTTACTGCATCAGCTGGTGCAGTCAGAAAAACTCAGCAAGCAGGACTTTTTCAAAGGGTTGGTATCCGGTATCCTCACACCTAAGCTGCTGCGTGATGTCTGCCCGCGTGGCCTCATATTCAGTGTTGACCGATAGAACCGTAATTTGTGGACTGGGCTAAGACACACATGTTATCCTCTGATTTTCCTTGAGACCTCCATCTGATGTCTGTAATGTAAAAAGAGCCGCACTCATTCATCATAAGGTTTTAAGTCAGTGTCTTAGTCAGGGTTTCTATTCCTGCACAAACATCATGACCAAGATGCACGTTGGGGAGGAAAGGGTTTATTCGGCTTACACTTCCATGCTGCTGTTCATCACCAAAGGAAGTCAGGACAGGAACTCAAGCAGGGCAGGAGCTGATGCAGAGGCCATGGAGGAATGCTGCTTACTGGCTTGCTTGCTTCTCCAGGCTTGCTTAGCCTGCTTTCTTATAGACCCCAAGACTACCAGCCCAGGGATGGCACCACCCACAAGGGGCCCTCCCCCCTTGATCACTAATTGAGAAAATGCCTTACCGCTGGATCTCATGGAGGCATTTGCTCAACTGAAACTCCTTTCTCTGTGACAACTCCAGCTTGTGTCAAGTTGACACACAGAACTCAGTCAGTGAACTCAGTTTTCCTCAGGAAATTGTTGAGTTTATGTGTTTGCCCTCTAGAACTTGTAGGTTTCTGTGAAATGACCCTGAGGTATCAGAGATTGCTGTGGCCCATTCTGACTTTTAGTTCTTGTTCCCTTTGCAGCATCACGACTCACCACCATCCTGCTTGACCTGGTGCTGCTTTGGTTGCCTGCACCCTGAGTCATGGCAGAAAAGAGCTACCTACATAGCTGTGTAGAGCCCCGCCTCCCTCATGCTCTCTAGTAAAGCAGGTCTAATGTCACAGCGTTCACCCACTTTCAAGTTTATATTTTTTCACAAGTTAGAGGGTCTTCCTGTTCTGCCTGTGGAAGCCTAGCAAGGGCTGCCCTGCCCCCACCGTGCGTCCTCGCACCTTTGCTGACCATAGACTCACAACTGAGTGCATACTTATTTGTATTTTCACTCTCTTCCATTGGTCAGTGTGTTTTTACCCAGTGCTGTACTGGTTTGCTTACAACTGCTTTATGATACTTGTTTGAAAGCACAGACAATTTCTTCAGAGGCCGCACTAGGCTGCTGTCTGAGATAGCTTCTCTTCCCTTGGGTTCGCGTCAGAGGCTAAGGTCCCCACTGAGCGTGCCGCTGTCGAGTCTTCTACTTCTCTGCTTAGAGTTTGACCCGGGGTTGCCTCCTTCGGTAGTTTGCTGTTTGTTGTACAGAGACAGTGCACAGGCGCAGAGCTGCTCTCTCTCGTCACCAGAGATGCTCGTTCACTAGTGCAAATGGAAGCAAGCTGCACGACCTAGATAGATCTTCCAAAAGGATTTAACACTATAAGCTTCAGCACCTGTGAACTTCATCTATGAAACCCTATGTTAAGGGGAGAAAGCTGTTTCATAAGCAGTAAGGATTTGATTCCCAACTGTTTTGTAAACTGCTTTATGATGAACTAACTGGCTGAGTGCAAGGTGGAGACACAAGCCAAGAGTTAAGAACATGGAAGTCTTTAGTTGTGATGTGAGATGGAACAGCGAATTGTTTGATGACAAGGATAGTTCGGTTGTCTATTGGACCCATTATATAGCTTACTCTGTGCCGAGTGTCCAAGAACATTAGTGGGCAGGATCAAGTGATTAACCCGGAAACCCTGGTGTTCCACCAGATCGTGTCCCCCAGTGACATGTTAGCAGCTGAGTGTGTGCATGTAATGAGAGCATATGCACGTCTGCTCCATTGGAGGTGGATGTTTGAGCGTTGCGGGCTGTGGGGTCAGAACCTTGACATGGTTAGGATGCCTGAAGGCCACAGTTAAAACTATATCTGAGCTACAGAGAGTGTGGGATTACAATGGGAAAAATACGTGTTACACAAGGACATGGAGCTAACCATCGCTGCTCCTGGCGTGCCCTTCAACCCCCCTTTGAACGTGACTAGCAGAACTGTGCACCTCTCTTGCCTCAGGTTTGTACTTTTAAAAACAGCTGTATGTGAAAGCAGTTGGACAAGCCCGGAATTGTTTGCACTAAGTCAGAGGCATGCACACACACAAACAGAAGCCTTTTTTTCTCGTTATTTTCTGTGTTTTGGATACAGATCAAGCTCTGTTGCTCAAGTTAAACTCAAACTTGTGACCCTCTCCCCTAGCCTCCCAAACAGCTGGGGGTGCAGGGGTGTGCCCTGTGCCTAAGTTTTATATTTAATCCACATTTATTTTACATCTCTCACACACACACACATACACACACACACACACACACACACAAAATACTTACATTTCACAGCACAAAGGTCTGGAAAACCTTAGACTACCACAATGTGTAACCTCCAATACAGTGTTACAGTTTTCCAGCTTCTCCACCGTGTGGGTCTCTAAGATGGTGAGTCTGTCTCCCTCCGTATGACTCTGGCTATGTGATTGCATTGTTCAGTCTGTGATTTTACATGGCTAGCTCAAAATTTCAGAAGACATTCCCGTACAGAGGTCTGCTCTGCCCCAGCTCTGCCCCAGCTCTGACACAGTCAGCCAGCTCCTCAGGGCTTCCTCAGTTTGCCTTTACCTGCCCTGGTCTTGGTCTTCCCACACTGGTGTGGAGAGGACTGTGCTGTGACTGCTTGCGCTCCTCTGTGGCTGGACCAAGGCCTTCACATACAAGTGCATAGCATGCATAACCTTGTTGCTTTACTGATTTTGGTCTCTATTTAATTTTAACTTTTAAATTACATTTTCAGTGATTTTTTTTTCTTGTTCTTATTTCAGTTTTTCTGAAACCTTGGAGTTGGCAGATGACATGGCCATTGATATTCCCCATATTTGGTTGTACCTGGCTGAACTAGTCACCCCCATGTTAAAAGAAGGGGGGATCTCCATGAGAGAACTTATTGTGTAAGTTGTATTTGTTCTATTTAATGTCAAGGTAAATGAGTCTACGCCCTTCCTCACTCAGGCATAGTGGTACCCCAGTGGCGCTTCTGCACACTCACACGCACAGCCTATGACTGCTTAGCATTCTTCTTTTAATATTTATTTTTATTTTATGAGCATTGATTAGTGTTTTACCTGAATATATTTCTGTATGATGGTGTCAGGTCCCTTAAAATTGGAGTTACAGACAGTTTTAAGCTGCCATGTGGGTGATGGGAATTGAACCCAGGGTCCTTTGGAAGAGCAGCCAATGTTCTTAACTGCTGAGCCATCTCTCCAGCCTCCTTAGCCTCCATTGTCAAGGGGAAACTGTTACATTGTCTGTAGTAGAAATCTGTTAAGGAAGGGAGAGACCCTTAGCCCTTTGGGGTGGTCGTCACTACAGACTCAGATCACAGTCCAGGAGGTGATTATTTCTGGATGATTCTTGTTAGTCTGGGTTTGTTCTGCCTTACTGAGCTCCACCATTGTATTACAAGCTCACAGTTATTCTATTTTATTTTTTTATTTTTGGTTTTTCAAGACAGGATTTCTCAGTGTAGCCCTGGCTGTTCTGTCTCGCTTTGTAGACCAAGCTGGCTTCAAACTCATAGAGATCCACCTGCCTCTGCCTCCATGTGCTGGGCCTAAAATTAAAAGCGTGCGCCACCAGGCCCTGCCAGGCTCAGGTTAGAAGAGCATCATCCTGCGCTGGGTGTGAATGGGCGTCAGTGCCACCTCGGGTTGCTAACTCGTTCTTCTCTTCTTCACGACACTGCTGTCCCTGCAGCGAGTCTTCCAGTCAGAATGCTCACCACATGAGTCTCCTCTTAAAGGCTCACAAAGTAATATTGGCACTTTGGGAATTGTGATGTCTCCATGGGAAAGCAAAACAATAAAAACAATTTAATTGAGCATGGTCTTGGTTAATTGCCGATAGAACCCTTGTCTGAGGAATTACGATATTGACCCTAGGGAACTTAGTTTAGGAAAGACTTTTGCCTCACTTTGAAAATACCATAGAGAAAAGAAAATTCTGTCTTAAATCTACTTGTGACTGAGCCTTAACTGAGCATCAGTCTTTCCTGTGACGCCATAGGTAAGTAGAGAGAAGTCCTCACCATTTCCGTCATTGAAGTGCTTAACTATAAAGGCAGATCCTGAGCTTCTGCACCCCTCCTGCTCCCCCACTATGCCTCACTATGCCTGGGGTGATGGGCTGGCTCGAGTACTGTGTCTGCCCCAGGAGAGAAGCCTGTCAGTGCTCACCGGCCTGCTCCCCGTCTTTTACAGGGAATTTAGCAGGCCATTACTTCCTGTCGGTAGAGCTGGGGTCCTGCTTTCTGAAATCCTGCACCTTCTATGCAGACAAATGGTGAGTGCCAACAGTGTCAGACCCTTTGACCAACCACATAGTGGGAAAGGCAGAGACCGAGGTGGAGCTCGGGTTCTATGAACAGTTCCAGGCTTGGCGTGGAAGTATTCCCATTTCTTTCTGACCATGGGAGAAGGGTGTGGCCACTGCTTGGCCTGGTTTCTGTCAGAGGGGCTTTTGCCCTTTTGTTACCATTAACTTTGGGAAGAATTATCCAATCTCAACCAGAATGGATAGCTGTGGTTCTAAGCAATCTCAGGGTACATCTTATTTATGTCTTTGTTTAGTCTTCTTTGGAAACAAAATTAATATATTACTTTGAATAGATTTCTTTGAGAGTGGGGCTGGAGAGATGGCTCAGTGGTTAAGGGAACTTGCTAGTCTTGCAGAGAACCCTTGTTCAGATACCATCACCCACACACTGACAACTGTCTGTAACTCTTATCTCCGCGGGTTCTGATGCTCCCTTCTGGCCTGCATGCAGTCAGAACACTCATTATTCATAAAATAAAGATTCACAAAATGGTTAGTCTCATTACTTTTGACAAAGTGCTGGTATGGTCTTCTTAGAAATAAGTGGTAAAGATGATAGTGCAGGAGAGTGAATTCTTTCAGTTCATTTCAGTTAAATGTCTGTTATTCCAAAGATAACTAAGCCTCCAAAGTCCGTGTAGGATGGAGAGGGAGAGAGGCAGATGGGAACCATTCAAGCAGTCGTAGGTGGGAGCTTCATCACAGCAGTGTCATCTAGAAAGGGGACATCGGCACAAAGCAGAGTTCCCCGGAAGAGACGGGTGAATTCCTGCTGCGGTGGGTCTGAGCCGCAGGTGCTGGCGTGCTGGGTTACAGTTCTGTAAGTTTGCCTTTCTAGTTCTTAAACCAGAACTTCCTGCTCAGGACGAAAGCCCTTCTGTACCCCATTTGTGAAACCATGTGAAATAGAGAGATGCATTCAACAGTCTTGACTTCCTGTTTTGTGATAAAACTCTCCCATATAGCACTAAGATGTTTACTGAACTATTCTTTTAAATTCAGCATTCCTTCTTCCGCCTTCTTTAGTTCTTACTTAAAATTTAATTGTTATAAACTTTCATTTTCAATAACAGAAGCTACCACACTCTTATAAACAAAACCAGATTTTTGATGAATTTTCATTTGTTTGGTTTTTTTGGGTTTTTTTGTTTTTTGTATCTTTGTACTTGTTTATTTTTATCATTTTTGAGACAGTGTCTTAGGATACAGCTAACCCCAAATTGATGGCAGTCTTCCTGACCCCCCTCCCAAGTAGTGGGACTCTAGGCATGCACCGCACTGCTCAGCTGAACCCAGGTCTTCTCTTGGTCGAGTTGTGTGAGGTCCTTACCTCACGGCCTAGTGTTTTCTCTTACATGGTGTTCATGAGGCAGCAAGAGGGCCTGCTTGTGTGTTTCCCACTGAGCGAGACTCTTCTCTACTCAAGTGGAAAGGTGGTCTTTGAACAGGGATGCCTTGGAGGCCTATGCCTGGCTTAATGGTGTATGTACAGAGCTGTCAGGAAGGCGGAAATAGAATCTGTTAACAGGGTGTATTAGGGTTAGTTATTGATGGGAGTTTCCTACATCAGGCTTATAGTGATGAGTCATTGGCTCCTAAGTAGTTACGGTAAGTCACTCACCATATTGTTCATTTACATACTTATTTTTAGGTTTGGGAGAGAAGATCAGCTCTGTAGGCCAGGCTGTCCTAGAACTTGTTATGTAGTCCAGACTGGCCTTGAGCTCCAGATGCTTGGCCAGAACCTACTAAGTGCTGTGTTCCAGGTGTGACTTCCATGCCAGAGTCGCCATTGAACCCATGTGCACTCAGATATCTCAGATACTACTGTCTTGATTTTGATTTTTTTAGTCTCTTGGGGCCAGGACTTTTTATATCAAGCAAACTTTTTTTTTTCTTCTTGCAAACGAAGCTGATGGATGGGTTTGTCTCTGTTTTAGAGCCATAAGAAAGTAGGTGCCCTATGGAGGGAGGCTGACCTCAGCTGGAAGGACTTCTTACCGGAAGGGGAAGACGTCCATGCCTTTCTCTTGGAGCAGGTGAGTCACAGTTTCTTTTGATGCTGGTTGGTTTGATGCTGTTAGATCCCATGTGTAGCATTCATGAGGTCCTGGATTCCATCCATAGCACTGCAGATGATGACAGTGATGGCCAGTAAATCAGTCAAGGACAGTTTAGGGACTAGGGTACTGTTGGCTCAGCAGTCGAGCCCTGGGTTTGACACACACACACACACACACACACACACACACACACACACACACACACACACACACACACACCAACATTTCATTTCATTCAATAACAAAGAGGAAATGAGAACCTTAGCGGAGACAGCTTTTTGACCAGGCTGGCCTCCAACTCAGAAATCCGCCTGCCTCTGCGGAGACAGCTTTTTAATCCGTGTTTTAAGGCTCCTCTGTCAGAAGAAAATTTAGGTGTCAGAGGTACTATGTCCAGCACAGTTCAGGAACAGATCTGACTGGCCAAGGCAGATACACGCACAGCAAAGTTTTGTTTGGGCGGCCTGGGCTTTCTGATGGAAGGTTTGTAGCATCCTGGAAGCTCAATGTGTTTGTTATGTGATGTCACACACAGATGAACGAGGAGGCAGAGTTAGCTCATCTCAGTAGGAGACGATTCTTCAGGGGAGCGGTTTATAGGCCATAAGCATGTTGGGGAAAGGCCGTGGTGGACATGCCTTCCTATGCTACCAACACATGGTCCAGCCAAGAAGGCTTCGCCATTTCCGTCTGGGTCTGAGGCTGTGGGTCCGTGATTGACATGCATTTACCAGGGATCCCCACTCTCATGGCTCCCTTTGTTCCCTACCGTCAGGGAGCTGTGCGGGCACTGAGGAACTTGATTCCCCGAACCCATTGGAAAATGCCAGGTGATGGTGTGTACGTGTCTTCCAGCTCTGGGGCGTGAGAGAATGACTGGGAAACCTTGCTGGCTGGCAGGCCAGCCTGGGTAGGAAGTCCCAGGCCAGTGAGAGACCCTGTAGATGGGTGTTCTTTAGAGACAAACAAGGCTATCATCTGGCCTGCACATCCATGCGCCTGCATAGACACGTCCACACATGCCTACACACACACTTAAAGAATACTTAACAGATCCCATGATCCAGATGTGAACTTGAGAAGTAGAGATGAGTTATTTCACAAGAGCTGCCAGTGCAAGAGTTCTCTCTAGACAGGGCAAAGCTAGGATGCCACTTAGAAGGCAGAGGGTTATAGAGAGGCTTACTATTTCAAACCCCATAGGTAATAACTGGAAGGACCCTAAACCAGAGCCTTTCCTAGCTTGCCTCTGATTTGACAGGAAATGCAGACGTTGACAAGCCAGAGTGCAGCACTGGTGCACTTTCCTACTGACCAACCAACCGGGGTAGGGCTGCTAGGTTGAGGGAGCCCTCAAACAGAAATGACAAAGCTCTTAAAAATCCAAACCCTGAGACACCTGGGCTTAGGCATCACGCCAGCACTGGGATCCCACCTCCTGGGACCTGAGCTCTGGTCTGCAGGTTGAAATCAGTGTGTGCTACATGACTAGATACTTAGGAAACCTGAGGCTAAAACAAGCTGTAACGTAATCATTTAGGACATACCTGCTGATGCACATAGCCCCAGAATTCAGGAGTCAGAAGTAGGGCATCTCCGTGAATTTAAAGCCATTCATGTCTACATCAATCTATAGTCAGGGCTTCCCTACCTCAAAAAAGAAAAAAAAGGTTTTAAGTCAACATACAGAAAGGAAAGAAACACAGCAGATTTAAATAATTCCAGGCATCGAGCCATTCCCCTGTGGTCTGCGGTGATTGAGACGTGTACTATGGGAGGTTCTTAAAATCCCAGCTGTTTAGGAGCCTGATACAGGAGGATGACTTGTTTACCAGGAATTTGAGGCCAGCTTGAGCAGTAGAACAAAGTCAAAGCAAGGAGGTGGTATCTAAAGACACCATGTGTGCTGCCATGTGCTCCCTTCAGCTGTAGATGGTCTAGGGACACTAGGGATATGCTCAAAGTACAACCTGCAGCTGTAGCGATGGTCTAGGGACACTAGGGATATGCTCAAAAGTACAACCTGCAGCTGTAGCGATGGTCTAGGTACACTAAGGATATGCTCAAAAGTACAACCTGCAGCTATAGCAATGGCTGCCCTTAAGCTCTACCTCCCAAATGCTGGGACCACGCTACTATACCCAACGCAAACGTTTTTTGTAACTCAAGTATGTGTAAATTATATATGGTACATATTCACTCCTTTCTAAAGATTTGTGTATTCTTTTTATATAAGAATGTTATGCCTACACGTCTGTGCACCACATGTGTGCCTGTTGCCCATGGAGGTCAGAGAGAGGGTGTCAGATCCCCTGGAACTGGAGTTACAGACAGCGAGGAGTCATGAGTTAGTAGAACCTATTCCCAGGTCCTCTGCAGCTCAAGCTATGCCGTATGCCCCCCACCGGCCCCGCCCCTATTTTAACACATTTATTATCTAACCTTGGAGAGCTCATTTGCCTAGAGTGAAACAAGGAACCATGAGAAAGAGTTGAGTAGTACATCTGTTAGAAGAAAAGAAAAACTATGAGTCATTTTGAGCTTCAACTATATGAAATGCAAGCTATAGGTCAGGTGGCCCCTGTGTTCAGGAGGCTAAAGCAGAGCAATGGTGTGAGACTGGCCTGAGGTACAGAGCTGAGCCTGTCTCCAAGTCACCAAAAGGAGAGGAGGGAGAGGAAGGGGTTAAGGTGAGCTCTGTGGGCGGGGCCCTTGCTGCTGAAAGGGGCTGGGAGGAGGCTGGAGAGAGAAAGTGGATGCAGGCAAGTCAAGTCAGGGAGGCAGAAGGGAAATTACTACAAACAGCTTCGGATTCAGCAAGGCCCAGCTCCGTGAGGCTGGGGGAAAGCACTTCTGTGCGTAGGTGAAGCTGGTCAGCCAGGCAGAACAGGAAAGTCAGCGAAGGCAGCAGAGGTCACTCCTGCCAAGGGAGAGGTGACACTTTGTGAATTCTGTTCCGGGAGTGAGTAGAATGTCTGAGCACCTTTCATGCTGCACATTCAGTAACCTCCTTGATGTGAGCAGATCCCTAGCACAGAAAGTGGGTTTGTCTCGGTGTTCCTACACAGAAAACTCAAGAGTCCCTGGTTTTTCTGTGAATTCCAGCACGTATTTAAAGACTAAATAATGCTGGGCTGCAGGGTGATGTGTTAGTTGTAGAAAACCAAGGAGGGGCACCTACTTCCCTGAAGCCACACAAGCCTTGATCCCTGCACTGAGTGGAATGGGCTGATCTCCGAGCTCAGGGCTAGCCACATAGTGAGACCCTGTTGAAAATTTGTTCTTGAACACAGGAAAATGAAGTGATCGATCCATATCAATCTGTGCTTCAGGCTAAACCACGGGACACTGGGAAGTAGTTTAGAATCATACCCAGTTGGCCTGGAGGTGTCAAACCAGCATCTGGCTACAGCTGCTTTCCCATTGTTGCGGGTGATTTAAGACACGTGCAGTCAAGCCGGGTAATCCCAGTCCTTGGAAGGCGGAGTTGGAGGGCTCAGGAATTAAAGGCTATCCTTGGCAGCAAAATGAGCCGGAAGCCAGCCTGAGCTATGAGACCCTATGTCAAACCCAGTAACAGCAAAAGTTGTTATGGTGAACTCGGGTATAAGTAAGAGCCCAGCCCTGAGGGGACCAGGAAGAGGTGACTTACAGGAGCACAGGGGGCATTGCCTTTGTCAGTGGTAAAGATTTGTTTCAAACTTTTCTACTTTTATTAGCCACTCATAGCCACTAAGCCATCTCTCTGCCCATTAATACAATTTTTTTGAAAGATTGGAACCTCTTCGGATGCTTCCGTCTGGAGTGGCGTCTGCTACTCATTTTCTCTCAGACAGAGTGAGGCCATGTCTGCCCTTCCTCCATGTAATCTCCACAGTGAACAACCGAGGCCTCATGTAGTCACCACAGTGAACAATATCAGTGTCTCGTATTTGGTTCCAGAAGTTGGACTTCACGGAGTCGGAAGGGCCCTGCTCCTCTGAAGCACTTTCAAAGAAAGAACTGTCTGCTGAGGAGCTGTCTCAGCGCCTGGAGAAACTCATCATGGAGGACAAAGCGGACGATGAGCGGATCTTTGACTGGGTGGAGGTACAGACACTGACTGTGCTCTGCGGTCTCTGCAGAATGGCCAGTGGGTCCTGAGAGCTCACATTGCCCGTCCTGTTCTTCATACCTTTTCCCCTTCATGCGCCCATGCTTTGGTGCCTGTATGTATACAGTGTATTTGAAAATCAAAGACCGTTTTTTATAAGTGCTCAATCATTTTTACTCTTTTATTTTTTTATTAGATTTTTGAGACAGGGTCTCATTATGTGTAGTCCTGGCTGGCCTGGAATTTGCTAAGTAAACCAGGCTGGCCTCAAATTCATGGAGATCTTCCTGCCTCTGCTGGTGTACGCCACCATGCCCAGGCAATTTCAGTCTTTAACATATAAAACCTATTCAGAGCACAGCCCATTTCTCTGGGTCTCATTCCATTAGAGTTCATTCCATATTCTGTCACTTGTATACTACCCCAGATAAATTTAATAAGCGGCATGCAATTACTATGACGTACATTGACTTACATTTTCAAGTCAGTGACTTGAAAATGTTATCCTTTGCCTTAAGTGTTAGAATCTGCCGTGTGTTTAGCCTGTTCACTATGTTCCTTTAAAATGCTTGTCCACGAAGAGCACTTCCATGCTTTTCATGAGGTCCCAGAAGCAGAGTTGAGTCTAACTTACACAGGGTTACCTCTTGTAAGTCTCTCTTCTGCCCTTCTAGACTCTCCCTTAGCCCACTGAAACACTTTAAACACTCCGGGCATCGAGAAGTAATGAGACTCTGACAACTTGGACTTATTTTGCCCCTATTTTTCTCCCTGACTGTATAGAGTGATCTTTTCTTGAAGTCTTTCTCTCATTTTTAATCACTGTTAGAGAGAGAGAGAGAGAGAGATTTACTATTTTATTCTCTGTGTTTGGGTGTTTTGCCTGCATGTATGTCTACACCACCTCTATGCCTGGTGCCCAAAGAGGCTAGAAGAGTATCAGATCACTGGAACTGGAGTTACAGGTTGTTGTGAACACCCATGTAGGTTCTGGGAATCAAACCCCCAGTCCTCTCCAAAAGCAGCAAGTCCCTTGACTACCAAGCCACCCGTCCAGCCCTTAGTCACCCCACTTTTCTTAGGTGTGGGCGGTTATTAGCAGCAAGCCACCCGTCCAGCCCTTAGTCACCCCGCTTTTCTTAGGTGTGGGCGGTTGTTAGCAGACCAGCATGAGTACTAGAATCCAAACTCTGAGGGTTCTTTGGTCAAGAGGGGGCGTTGTTTTATGGTTTGTTTGGTTTGGTTTTTCTTTGTTGTTTTTGTTTTTGGTTTTTTAATACTTAGTTTTTGGAGACAGGCTTTCTCTGTGTAACAGCGCTGACTGTCCCAGAACTCTCTTTAGAGACCAGACTGGCCTCAAACTCACAGAGATCCTCCTGCCTCTGCCTCCCAACTGCTGGGATTAAAGGCATGCAACGTTACCATGTGACCAAACACTGTGTGTGTGTGTGTGTGTGTGTTTGATTGATTGATTTATTGTATATGAGTACACTGTAGCTGTCTTCAGACACACCAGAAGAGGGCATCGGATCCCATTCCAGATGGTTGTGAGCCACCATGTGGTTGCTGGGAATTGAACTCAGGACCTCTGGAAGAGCAGATCCTCCTGAAATCTTTATGTCCAGAGCCTTATGGGTTACTCTTACCAAAAAACAGCCCAGGGTTTCTGCATTCCTTTGAAAGCTGCTTGTGGTGTCTGAACTTTGCCAGCATATGGCAGCCAGCAAAGTCAGGAGGTACATTGCATAGGTTTTGGGTTTTATTGTTCTGTTCCCCAGGGTGGCTTCCATACCCTGTCTCCAAAGACCACCTCCAGGTCCCGATTCTCCTGCCCTGCCTCCTGAGTGCTAGGCAATGTGTGTGCAGCAGCACTCCGCCCTGCCTTACACTTGTACTCGGGCTCTGCCCTGGAGGCTCCCCCACCCACCCACTGAACTCATGACTTATGTCATGCTGGTCTCTTTACATGCCATCATCCTTGAGTTTATCCATCAGGGTCTGAGGGGACCATGTGAATAGACTGGTCTCAGGACAAAACTGCAAATTGTCTGTGACTGCGTCTCTCCCACTCCTCGGGACCCTACTGTCCCTTAGCTTATTCCTTGGCCTCCACTTGGCTTTGTAGCCACCATTTACATGTCACCCACAGAGGACTGTCTGTCATTAGAGACCTTCAAATGCCTTGCGGGAACTCAGAAATTATCTCTCTCAGATGCGGTACACTAATTAAGATTGAAGCTTACTTTACCATGGCTACATTTTTCTGAATATTACTTTCTAGTGTGACTGTGGGGTCTCTGTGACCACCACAGTAAAATCAGCTGTGACCACAGCCAAGTGACAATCTGAGGGAGGCAAGAAGGCATTTAGCTCGGTTCAGGACGACTGAGTTCAGACTTCGGGACTCTGATCCCAAGTGGTTTATCGTAGGCGTATTTTAGCACAGCACAGTGTGGTGAAGATTTTCCTGGTAAGATTAACTCAATCTCGTGCGTATAATAAAGCTTAAAAAGTGACTACATCAAACCTTTGTAAAGTTCACCTTCCATAGAAAAGGGTTCTATAAATTGACAAGCTTCTAATGAGGGATTTGGGGGAGGAGCCCAAAGGTCCCCAGGCTATTTTTCTTTTGAGACAGGGTCTTTTTTTTTTTTTTTTTTTGGTTTTTTTTGTTTGTTTGTTTGTTTTCAAGACAGGGTTTCTCTGTGTAGCCCTGGCTGTCCTGGAACTCACTCTGTAGACCAGGCTGGCCTCGAACTCAGAAGTCCACCTGCCTCTGCCTCCCGAGCGCTGGGATTAAAGTCTGCGCCACCACGGCCCTGTGGTCCCCAGGCCATTAGCCATGTCCACTCCCAGCCTCTGGGAGGATACCAGGTGCGCACTCTTTGCTTTGAAGGAAAATCCCTGTGCTGACACTCCTGGTTCCTCCAGTGCTCATCTGTGAGCACGCACGAGGCCCTCCATGACTCCCACGGTGTAAACATCTCTTTCCTAATCTTTTTTATCTATTTATGCTATAATTAATTCTTAGAAGGTGGCTAAGCTAACTATGCTGCCATCAGTTAATGCCACAGTTAATTCTTGAACTCAGGGTGGCCTCGGCCTTCGGCCTGGCATGTAAGGCACAGCAGATGTTACAGTTTTCTGTTTTGCAAGTCAGACTGTGGCTCACATCCTTAGCATCAACCCCTTCATGATTTTCCACAGATGAGCCATATGTAAGTGATTGTGCTCATATTACTTTTTTGTTATTGTTCTTTAAATTGTAAAACTTCATTATAAATTATTACATGTTTCCTTACCAAAAAACTGCACATATCTGACTGCTGTGATGCTGGAATGCACTAACGTTTGCAGTGGTTTCTTTAGAATTCAAGTTGAACAGTCTCAGCAAGGATAGGGGTTTGGGGGGGCGGCTGAGAATTGAATACATTTCATGCTATTCTTTCCTCTCCCCCAACTCTTCCAAACCTCCCCGCACCTGCTCGGCTTCCTAGGGGGTTTGGTTGATTGGATGGTTGGTTTGTGAGAAAAGTTTCTCTGTTCTGTAGCTCTGATTGTCCTGGGACTAACTCACTCTGTAGATCTGCCTGCCTCTGCCTCCTGAGTGCTGGGATTAAAGGTGTGCACCAGTACACCCTCCTTGCTTCATGTTTATGCCTGTGTCTGTTCTGGCAAGACTAAGCAGGTAAAAGCACTTCTACAAACAGTGCCCCTCCCCGGAGCGAAAAGGGGGGGGATGGTTTGCTTTTTTTTTTTAAGAGAAGACAAAGGATAGATATCAACAAATGTAAATTGTACTTAATAAAGATAGCTTCTTTTAAAAAGCAAGAAAGGGGGCTGGAGAGATGGCTCAGTGGTTAGGAGCGCGGACTGCTCTTCCAGAGGTCCTGAGTTCAATTCCCAGCAACCACATGGTGGCTCACAACCATCTGGAATGGGATCCGATGCCCTCTTCTGGGGTATCTGAAGATAGCTACAGTGTACTCACATAAAATAAATAAATCTTTAAAAAAAAAAAAAAAAAGCAAGAAAGGAAAGCAGGAAACTAGATTAGCAGCTGAGCTCTTAGTACCCTTCAGCAGACAGATCTTTCTTCCTTCTTTCCCTCCTCCTCCTCCTCCTCCTCCTCCTCTCCCTCCTCCTCCTCCTTCTGTTCCACATTTGTGCTTAATCTGTATGTAGTCTTCTTGGCAGTTTTCTCCATCTCTTTCCTACTGTTAGATGCTGGAATCTGGGGAGTTGGTCTTATTTGTACAAGGTAGGGGCAATTTGTTTTCTTGTACCCCTTGAGGAGGAGCAATCAAGGTTTAGAAATGTCTGATTTCATTCTGTTAATTGGTTGGTTTTGTTCCCATAGCTTGAAATCTGATCCTTTGGGGGTTTTTTTGGGGTTTTTTTCCCCTCCCGAGACAGAGTTTCTCTGTGTAGCCCTGGCTGTCCTGGGACTCACTCTGTAGACCAGACTGGCCTCGCTGATCCTTCGTTGATTTCGAATATTGTTCAGAGCTTAAAATGTTCTTCCAACATGTTTTTTAAAAATATTGTTGAATGGCCAGACAATGGTAGTGCATGTCTTTAATCCCGGCACTCAGGAGGCAGAGGCAGACATCTCGGTGAGCTCGAGGCCAGCCAGGCCTACAAAGTGAGATCCAGAACAGCCAGGATCACACAGAGAAACTCTGTCTCCAACAACAATAATAATAATAGGGCTGGAAAGATGGCTCAGAGGTTAAGAGCATTCATTGGCTGCTCTTCCAAAGGTCCAGAGTTCAATTCCCAACAACCACATGGTGACCCACAACCATCTGTAATGGGATCTGATGCCCTCTTCTGGTGTGCATGAAAACAGCACTCATGTACATCAAAGGAAGGAAGGAAGGAAGGAAGGAAGGAAGGAAGGAAGGAAGGAAGGAAGGAAGGAAGGAAGGAAGGAAGGAAAAGATTTTTGTTGACCAAAAAGGCATTATTTTCAAAATAACATGCTTAATTTTTTTTGTTTACTTGTCAACAATAGTTGTTCCAGCTTTGAAGAAGTAACTCTTTCAGGCTTGTCTTCAATCCAAATAAAGTTGTTTGGATTTTTGTTTTTGTTATTCAGGGTTTTGTTTGTTGAGAGGAGATCTCTCTCTGTGTAGACCAGGCAGGCCTGGGGCTCCACCATGCCAGCTAAATACTTATAGAGGTGTGAAGCCGACATCATAGCTCAGCATATCTTCTTAGCATAGCAATGGCATTCACGTCACCTCACATTCCCCCCACCTCACCCCAGATGTGCCAATGGCTCCATGTGCTGCTGTTGCTGTGGCTGACCTGCTCATGAAAAATCTCTGGTGGAACAAAGCCCTTCGCTGCTACAGTGCTGGTGTCCCAGAGAGCTGGTCATCTGTCAGCCTGGCCTTGGTATTTGAGAGCGTGCATCAGTCCGTGGTTCTAAAGTCCTCAATACCAAGCTTTCTAATCCCCAGTTGACAATGACATCTTCAGTGTCTCTTGGCCAGACGCTGTATTCAGACAGACTCTCTAGTGGAAAAGACTGGGAAGCAAATGTCATTCTTTTTCTAGTCCTAAGAACCTAATATTGAAATACTTGGAACACTTGCTTCAGACTGCCTCCACTTGGGTTTGTCTGCTGCTGCTGCTGCTGCTGCTGCTGCTGCTGCTGCTGCTGCTGCTGCTACACATGAGCTTAGTAAAAGCCTGAGCCACAGATCCATGCAGTGGAATTAAAGCTGGGGTCCCCTCTGAATTCATTTGACATCTGTTAATGCACTGTTTCTTGACATCCTTAGAAAACGAGTTTCTGGCTGCTGAAAGCTTTGTCTCAGGCAGAGCTGGAAGTCAGCCCCATTTGTTGTAACTTAAGGTAAAGCAATCGTGTTAATCAAGTGTCCAGTCACACAGTGCTGAGAACATGGTCCAGGCTACACTGCTGTCATGCTGAGGCAGCATCTTGCTGGGTGGCTCGGGCTGGCCTCAAGCTCTCTTTGTAGAAGTCTAAGCTGCCTAGAACTCAGAGATGATTTTACTCTGCTCTCTCTCCCTTCCCCCTTCCCAGCCCCCAGTGCTGGAATGAGAAGCTGTAGACAACCACACCCGTCTGTTCTGCAGTCATTAAATGTATAGATGTGGGTGCATATTCTCTTAAGGGTTGTCCTTGAAGAAAGCTGTCATTCAGTGGTCGCACTTCCATGGTACATGGTGCTGTGTGACTGCGGGCAGAGTAAGAAGCCCCTCACACCTGAGTGGCCGCCAGAGTGTTTTCACAGATATGTGCAAGCATATTACACTAACATGTTCTGTTTTCCTCTCCAGGCTAATCTAGACGAAAGCCAGATGAGTTCGCCTACATTCCTTAGAGCTTTAATGACGGCCGTTTGCAAAGCAGCTATTATAGGTGAGCGATGTTTGTTGAGAGTAGTTCTGAGCATCTAAAGTACAGAGTGTCAGCTGTACATTTCATGATCTGATTTTATATTGTCTTGAAACTTGCAGTTTCTGTGCAAATGCTGGCATCATGTCATGCCACCGGCTGTGGCAGTTATGGGGTAAATAGTTAATCTCTCCATGAGAACCAGGTCTGAATCTCACCTGCATACTTATGTTCTGTAGTTGATCAAAGTAGTTTAATGCTCTTTGGGTCCAATAGATTTTATTCCTTCCTCTTCATCCTCAAGGCCATTCTTCTATTCATGAATGGGTAAATATTTTTTATTGTTTTTTGAGGTGGGGCTCATGTAGCACAGGCTAGCCTCAAACTAACTGTGTAGCTCAGGATAGCATTGCACTCCTTATTCTCCTTATGCCTTTCTTCTTTTTTTTTTTTTTTGGTTTTTTGAAACAGGGTTTCTCTGTGTAGCCCTGGCTGTCATGGAACTCACTCTGTAGACCAGGCTGGCCTCGAACTCAGAAATCCACCTGCCTCTGCCTCCCAAGTGCTGGGATTAAAGGCGTGCACCACCACTGCCCGGCGCCTTTCATGTTTTAAAATTAAGGTACATGTGACTGATTCTGGCTTCTGGGTTAAATCTCACGCTGTGTAAACATGAGCACTTAGCTGTCAGGCTAGCGCTCCCTCTCCCAGTTTTGTATTACTGCATTTGTAAAGGATTCGCTTGAATTCCAACATTATTAATTAGTAATACTTTAATTGACATGACAGATTATGATAGAACACATCTGAATATTACACATTTGTAGGCTATTACAGAGTGCTGTTTTGATAAGTGACTGCAGTGTGGACAGTGCTTAAATCAAGCTAATCAACGCGTCTGTCTTTCCGACTTGATGATGACATTTGATTAACATGGATTGTCATAAAGCCTTAGTGCTGTTCTATTATAATTACAGTAAATGGGAGAACATTGAGGGGAATCTGCATTCAACGTGTTTCCCCTCCATGTTTTATATCATGTTTTATAAAATGGACCATTAAAAATGCACCCATCAGAGGCCTATAGTCCCAACTGCCTGGGAAGCTGAGGTAGCAGGATCAGAAGCAAAGGCCACTAAGTAACTTAGTGAGACCCTGTTTCAAAATACAAAATCCAGAGAGGGCTGGAGATGTTAGCTCAGTGGAAAGTGCTTGCCTGGTGTGCGAGACACTTGGTCCAGGCCCCAGTACCACCCAGCATGGAGAGAGTGCTTTGGGCCCCTTTCTCACCTTTCCCAGGAGTGCCTGCCTGTCTGCTGTGCTCAGAACACTACAATGGCTCTGTGATAACGCCCAGTTCTTCTGTCCCTCCAGCTGACTGCTCTACCTTCAGAGTGGACACTGCTGTGATAAAGCAGAGAGTACCAATCTTACTCAAGTACCTAGACTCAGACACGGAGAAGGAACTGCAAGCACTTTATGCACTACAAGCATCAATAGTAAAGCTTGACCAACCTGCCAGTAAGTTTCCATCTTGGTTCACGGAGCACAGCCAACTGGGGAGAACTGGAGGCCTTGAAAGATGATTTGGGATTAAGACACGGGCATTAGGATAGGGAGGCATAGGCAGTCGGATCTTATTCAGACCAGCCTGGTTCACAGAGCAAGTTCCAGTACAACCTGTCTCGAATAAACAAACAACAGAAGCATTACTAGTTTGGGACTAGAGAGACGGCTCTGTGAGTGGTTAAGCATTTTTGAGCGGACCCCTGGGATCAGTTCTCTGCACCTACAATGGCTACTTCCAACTATTGGAAACTCCAGTCCCCGGGGCTCAAGCACCCTCTTCTAGTGTCCATAGCCACCAGGCATGCACATGGGAAGATGGACATACATGTAGGCAAGACACCCACACACATTAAAATATTTTAAAACATAAAGTGTAACTCGTAGGTGGCTAGCTCTGCCCCATCATCCCAGCATATAGTGTGGCTAGGGCAAGAGGGCCCTGACCTTAAGGCCAGCGTGGGCTCCAGCATGGTGAGAACATACCTGAAAACCAAAGAAAAAAGAAAACTGGTGTAGAGAGTTGGTCCTCTCCATAGGCCAGTTCTAACGGGCATCCTGCCACAGGCTATACGCGACTCCATGTGCAGTCTGGACACCCTGAGACGCTGTGGCCATGGTGCAGACTGAGAAGTTAGTTTCCATTAAGTAGCCACATGTGGACACATTGGATGGCTAATGCTCTCGGCACCTAAGCCGCTGGTGTTTACCAAGGCGTCAGTTAACACCCGCACACACTCACGCACCCCTGGTGTTAGATGCTGGCCAGTGAACTCTTGTGGACTCTCTACATGACTGGAGAGGCTTCTTGTGGGATGGCCCTGAGTGGTCCACAGATGCTAAGGCATTGCAAAGCTTTTCGTCTTTGAAAGTGAAAGTGCTCCTGAATCTAAAATAAGTTATTCTGAGTTTAACCCGAGAGGCATTCAAATCTGAACCCAAAAGGGTAGCTGATCTCCTCCTCTCAAAGTTATGTAAGGTCATTTAACAGGATGGCAGCATTCCTTCTCTAAGTTGTGCAGGAAGGGACACTAGCTTCTCAAATGACAGGTTGTCAGATGAAGTTGATGCTGTGTTGACATTAGGTCCTCCTTGTGGAGCTGTAGTTTGGAAATCTGCCCCATCAGACTCATGGCCACCACCATCAGACTCATGGCCACCACCATCAGACTTGTGGCCGCCCTCTCCATTTCCCTGTTGGATAACCAGAATGTTGTTGTTTTGGTTTTGTTAGTGGGAGGGAGGCCTGATTTATTTCAGTGTTAAGATAATATAATTACAAATATTAATCCAAAAGATTAACTATGGATCTGCCTGACTCTCATTATCGGCATTTCTTGTTCATTATGGCCTCCTTTATTAGTGTGAAGTCAGGAAGCTGGCTGCAAGCGAAGCATACAAGCCATGTGGGTTGGTACACACGTTTATCTCAGCATTCAGTGGGCAGAGGCACGTGGATCTCCTGTGAGTTCAGGGCCAGCCTGCCCTACATAATGAGCTTGTGGCTAGCCAGGGTAACATAATGAAACTCTGTCTCAAAAAAAAAGGGGAGGGAGGTGCCTGCCATGAAGAGACACTGGGCATGTGCTCTCCTCTGAGCTGCACTCCCAGTTCCATGGACCTTTCTCAAGGGAAGAATGAATCATTTAAAGGGGTTTAATATCGCTACCAACATTTCTTTTTCAAGTAGTAATAGAAGTTTCCACTGTGAGAACAAAAGAATTCCAATTATTCAGACAGTTGAGACCTTTAAGATATCAAAATCTAGAGATCAACTTTGCCTGTGTTGTCCGTATAAAGTCAGTCTTTGTTTTTAAATACAGACTTAGAAAGGGGAAAGTTACACTTACCTTGGTTTTCTGCCTCTGCCTACCAAGTGCTAGGACTAAAGGCATCCTCCCCATCGACAGCATTATATTTAATTTTTAAGTGTTTAACTTGATAACTACATAATAGCAAATTCCTTTCCTAGTATCCGAACATAGTTGAATTTGAACAAAATAATAAGAATAAAAGTAATGTTTTGTCTGCAAGTGAGTATTCTGTTGCTCAGCATCAAGAGGGTGTGGTGCACAGTGCTAGGAAGTGCGTGCTCATTTCCTGTGCTGATTCACTCATTGGACGCATTAACTGGTTCGCTGCATGCATGCACTCACTGACCACACTCAGTCACTCACTCACTCACGTCTTTACTTTTCCTTGCAACTACGATACTCAAGCCCGCGGCTGTTGTCGCCCTCTTGCAGATCTGCTCCGGATGTTTTTTGATTGCCTGTATGATGAGGAGGTAATATCAGAGGATGCCTTCTACAAATGGGAGAGCAGCAAGGACCCTGCTGAGCAGAGTGGGAAGGGCGTGGCCCTCAAATCTGTCACAGCGTTTTTCACGTGGCTGCGGGAAGCAGAAGAGGAGTCCGAGGATAACTAATACTTCAAATACACAAACGAAACAAAAGAAACAATTTAAGTATTTTTTTAAAAAGTTTCACGTCTTCGCCAATCACAGTGCAGCAAGGCCAACTCTCGCAGAAACCCCACGTGTGCGCGAGTGGGAGAGGGGACAGGAATCAGGTGATCATGGAGGATAAAGGTCCTGGAACAAGGAAACAGCAAACCTGAGGGCGGGAGCTCCAAAACCAAAATACATGTACTATTTATAGAAAATATTTTCTGTTTAATCTTTTCTTTTTAAACGAGGACTCATACTTTAAAAAAAAAAAAAAAAAAAAAAAAAACACATTTATAAAAAAAAAAAAAAAGAAAGAAAAAGAAAAAAAAACAGTTGAACTTTAATTTATTTTAAGGACTGCAAATGCCAGTGTAATTTTTTTAATTTGCAGTTTCTGTAAACAACTTGTATAATAGAAAAGCAGAGAAATAAATTTCCCTTCCCTTCAGATGCAACGCACATTTGTGTTAAGGAATAGCTGTTAGTCCCGATTTGAGAAGGTTTGGGGTGAACAAGGTAAGAAAGGTCCTTTTCTCCCTCCCCCTCCCCTTCCTAGCCCCACTCCCAGCCCTGTCATCAGATCTTTCTGCCTGCCTCTCAGCTTGCTTCAGAAAACTTAAAAATCACACTAGTAATCAAAACATACATAACCTTGGAACAGAAGGAAGTACTGTGGACCAGAAAAATCCAAGAATTGTTCAAAAAAAGTGCTACCCTGGAAAATACCCTTAATACCGTTGAAATCGTTAGAGCAACTTTAAGGCTTGTAAATACATAGAACAAATATTTAAAAACATAAAAAAGGAATTGACTCAATACTATTTCTTTTCATTTTCAAAATATAAGGAACAAAATAAAGACGAGCATTGCAAGTTTAAAATAAAGACTTCTGCTTTTGACAGCCGTCAGCTGTGTCCCGTCCTGGGAGGTGCTATGTGGCTCCTTCCCGTCCAATCCCAGGTGCTTCTGACGATGTGTGTGCGTGCCATGTGTGTATCTGTCTGGTATGGATAGAGGGTGCCTATGCCTAGATGTGGGTGCCCTTGGGGTCTAGGACAAGCGAACCTGAAACAGTCTAGCTGTGTATAACTCTGGGTAGCAGGTCACCCCAGGAATGCCACTGACTTTGAAATCTCCCGTCATTCTGTAGTTGAGTCCCAAAGGAGGGGCTGGAGAGACGGTTCGGTGGTTAAGATCACTGGCTGCTTTTACAGACGAGCCCTGTTGAGTTCTCAGCACCCACACAGCTCACAACTGCCTGTAGCTCCACAGCAAGACATGCAACACCTTCACACAGATAGACGGGCAGTCAAAACGATACATATAAAATAAAAATACATTTATTTTAAAAAGAATTTGAAAAGTACCTGTGTAAGAAATGTAAAAAGTTGTTCCGGGAGGGCTGGAGAGATGGCTCAGCGGTTAAGAGCACTGACTGCTCGCCCAGAGGTCCTGAGTTCAATTCCCAGTAACCACATGGTGGCTCTCAACCATCTGTAATGGGATCCATTGCCCTCTTCTGGTGTGTCTGAAGACACAGCTACAGTGTATTCATCATATAAATAAAATTTAAAAAAAAAAAGTTGGTCCAGCACATGGTAGGAGAGATTCAGTTCCTGAAATAGTCCCCTAACCTCCACACATGTGCTGACACTTGGAAGCACACACACATACACATGCATACAAAAAGTCTAAAGCTAAATTCTGCTTTGTAGGAAGAGTGGAGCTTAAAGTTACACACTCTTCACGGAAAACCTAATCACTCCACTCAAGCTTCCTTTAGGCCCCTCCATGGGTGTGAAGCCTCTGATGGAGCTGCTGGGTCTTGTGTTTGCCGCAGTGACTGGATGTTTGCTTCCTTCTCCCTCCATGAAGTAGCACTAGGGAGTGGAGTTTCTCTCTTGGCTTTCACCCTACAAAATGTGTTTAGGAACACAACCAGGCAGACCCCAAGGAAATACTCTTTGCATTTCATGCCCACATAATCTAAGGTTTATGCTGGCGTCTGTCTAACAGCGTCTGCAGGAGGAGGCCTGCTGGCTGAAGAAGCAAAACAGTTTCCCACAGGGGTAAAGAGCTTTCCTGGACCGGGCTGAGCCCAACTCAGAATCCTAGCATATGCAGCCACGGAGCCTGTCCCTCAGTGGTGAAAAGCCAAGTGCTAAATGCCACCTTGGCAGGCACAGACAGCCTCAGCTGTAAAAATGGGCTCAGGGAGCAGTTTGGGTGCCTTGGGAGCCTCAGTTAAAAATGTCACCTGGTTGAATGGTTTACCATTGGCTCCAGGAACCCTGTGCAGAAGACGCCCTTCTAGGAAGCTCCCACTAGATGCAGGCTTTCTGAAGGATCTGACAGCACTCTGGGGGGTGGGGGTGGGGGGATAGTGACTCCATCTCAGGAATCAGTGGCTGTCTACAGGCTGACCCATTCATCACTATTATAAATAAAAATGTGTAAAAATGGAGAATGTTTAACTTAAGGGCTGGTGAAAAAATAAGTTCTTTACATCTTTATCACAATACCAGAAACACTGAGATGCTATCCAATGTACCATCATACACTGCAAGGTAGCCTTTGGGTTTATTGATGCTGTATTGAAATGTTTGATAAAATTAGAGCTATTTCCTAAGCAGCGGGCCCTTTGCCCTAGCACTCAGGGCAACAGGAGCCTGGCAGCCTAACCCATAACAAGGGAGGACGGGGTGGACAGATGGCTCAGTAGGTGAGAGACTTGCTGCACAGGTCTGAAGACTGTGCTCAGATCCCCAACACCTCCATAGAAGTCAGGTGGGGTTGCCTGCCTGCTTGTAACTCCAGCACTGTGGGAGGCAGAGGCAGGAGGATCGCTGAGGCTTACTGGCCACCAGCCCACCTCCAGGTTCAATATAAGACTGTTTAAGGGACTACACTGGCCTCTGTGCATGCATGTACACGTGCAAAAACTAGGTGTGATTCTTTATGAATCTGTTCCTGGGAAACGGAAGATTTGCTTTGAGCTCAAGGTCGTTCTGGACTCCATAATGAGTTCTAGTCTCCACAACAGGATAAACGAAGTTAGGGACAAGGTGTAAACAGAAAACCCGTGCTTTTGCTAGCCCTGCGCAGCATTGGGACTGCTGTGCTTTGGGCCGCCTCCTGGAAAACACAGTTTGGCTGGATCCAGTTTAAAATGTGTGCCATGCTTGGGTTTGGTTAGCTCCTGCCTTCAATTCCAGGACCTGGAAGGCTGACAGGAGAATTGCTGCAAGTTCAAGGTCAGCCTGGGCTAAAGGGTGAGATTCTACCTAGGGAAACCCCAGGATGTCTTCTTTTTTTTTTTTTTTTTTTTTGAGACAGGGTTTCTCTGTGTAGCCCTGGCTGTCCTGGAACTCACTCTGTAGACCAGGCTGGCCTCAAACTCAGAAATGCATCTGCCTCTGCCTCCCAAGTGCTGGGATTAAAGGTGTGTGCCACCACTGCTGGGCAGGGCTCGGATGTCTTACAGGTGAGAGTGCTTGTACTGTAGGCTTGGGAACCCGAGTTCAAATCTCAGGCATCCACATTAAAAAAAAAAGGTGAGCATGGCTTTTTTTTGTAGCCCAGCCCTGGGAGGTGGCAGCATGCTGATCCAGAGTTCACTGTGACCAGCCACCACAGTGAACATTTCAGTTCAGCAAGAGATCCTGTCTGAAGGCAGAAAGGCACAGAGAGAGCTCCTAAGACTCTGCATCCTGGTCAGGCCTCTGCAGATACTGCATGGGTGCGCTCCTCTGTAGATACTACATGGGTGCGCTCACTACACTGTATGCATGTAACATGCACCTGAGAAAGCAAGGATAGACAACTGGCTTGCCTTTACTCCTTCAAGATACACAAGCTGTCTGAGGGCTGGGGATGTGCCTCGTTGCCAGAGCACGGCACGGTTTTGCCCACATTTGACCTCACCAACAGGTATAGCACCTCACTGGTTCATTATGTGTCTCTGGTGCACTGAAAACATGACAATTATTCAGTAACTTGAAAGATGTCCTATTTAGGGAGAGAAAAATACGCCAGCTTTGAAAATAAACTAAGTTTTAGATTCTTGGTAGACCAATAAGCCAGGTCACAGGCCATACAGGCTGAAGTCACAGGAAGGGTCGATGTCCTTAGCACAGGTGAGGTCCTAGGTTCTGTTCCCAGCACCAAAACAAACGGCGAAAGTACTTAGCATCTTGTAAGTGCCAAGAGCTCTTGAGAGGTTTCTGTTCTGCCTAGACACAGAAAGCTAGGGGTTCGAGCTATAGTTTGAATTAGACATCGTTGAGTTGTAACTCGTGTCCGCTTGGTGTCGGACACCCTTTTGTTTTCAATGCTTACACTGTGGGAGATGCCACAGGTGTGCCCAGCCCTCAGCTCAAGGCCTGCTGAGGGTGGTTTGAGAGACCAAGGTCTCACTGAGCTTGCTGCTCTTGGCCTTTCTCAGAATCTCCATCTGCAGTCTTAAGGAGAGAGCTTGCCAATCCCCATTGTAATGTGGAAGAAAGAAGGGGCGGGGGGAGCTGGAGAGATGGCCCAGCAGTTAAGAGTGCAGGCTGCTCTTCTGAAGGTCGTGAGTTCAAATCCCAGCAACCACATGGTGGCTCACCACCATCCGTAATGGGATCTGATGCCCTCTTCTGGGGTGTCTGAAGACAGCTACAGTGTACTTAAATATAATAAATAAATAAATACTTTAAAAAAAAAAAAAAAAAAAAACACGGAACTTCAACCAAGGGACTTAGAGGATGGAGCACCAAGAGTGGTTGTCCTGCATGTGTGAGACCCAGGCCTGAACGAGGGGAGAGGTGTGTGTGTGTGTGTGTGTGTGTGTGTGTGTGTGTGTGTGTGTGTGTGTGTGTGTGTGTGTGTGTGTGCGCGCGTGTGTGTGCGCACACGCGCGCGCGCGCGCGCGCGCGTATGATACTGTTGTCCCAGACATGCTTTGTGAGCCACCATGTGGTTGCTGGGACTCGATCTCAGGACCTCTGAGAGAGCAGCCATCTCTCCAGCCCCCTCTAGTCATGCTTTTTAATGTCCTACATAGGAGAAATGACAGGAATTCTTTTCCCTCCCAGGATGATGTAGACAATGCAGTGTGAAATGTTACCCCGGGGCCGGGGAATTAGCACAATGGCTAAAAATGTCCCACAAACCCAAGGACTGGAGTTCAGATCCCCCAGACCCCACATAGAAGCAGGGCCGATGTGGAAACTTGCCTGTAATCTCGATCCCAAAAGAGGGCGTTCCCAAGGCAAGATGGCGAGCTGTGGGCTCGTGAGTAAATACGTGAGAACGGTGGACAATGGGACACTGTCTCAAAAAGAAGGAGGAGGTCCAGGCATGACGACTCCCACCTTTAATCCCAGCCCTCAGAAGGCAGGCAGGCAGGCCTGGTCTGTCTACATAGTTTCAGGACAGGGCTACATAGGCCCTGTTTCAAAAAAAAAAAAAGAAATTAGCTGGGTAATGGTGGTATGTACCGTTAATCTGATGATGTGGGAAACACATGCAGATGGGTCTCTGAGTTCGAGGCCAACCTGGGCTACAAAGGGAGTTCCAGGACAGCGAAGGCTACACGGAGAAACCTTATCTCAAAAAACCAAAAAAGGATCTGGGGCTGGCGTTGAGTTGTTGCCTGGATGACTAAATAGTACTGGAAACCATGAGTTGCTAGCAAAGGAGCAACAATAAAAGCTTCTCAAACTGCAGCACGAGTGACTTGCTGCTTTGAGGTGATTTTTAAGAAACATGAAATTTTTCTAAAGAAATGAGGTCATCAGAGAGGCCGGCAGCAAAAATGACCTCAATAGGAATCAAGACTTCATAGAGGAAAGAGAGAGAAAGCCTCCATGGGACGGGCCTCAGCCACTGGTCCAAACATGAAGAAAGGCTGGTAGGAAGTGGTGAGGGTTCGAGCCCCATCTCCCCCACTGCCCCGAGCAATTTGAGCAGACTTTCTAAGAGCAGTCCAGATGGGCCTTTTCGGAGCAGGTAAGAGAACTCTGGGATTCTGGTGGGCAGTAACCTGTCCAGCACTGCAGTTATTTGTATACCATGGAGCTGACGAGCCCTAGTGCCTGCCGTCCTGTACATACCAACATTCATTTTATGAATGCCGCTGTCTTACCGGCATGCACCCCATGTGTGCCTGGGGCCCTTGGAGGCTAAAAGAATGTGTTGGATCTCCTGTCCCAAGTTATCAGGTGGTTATGTTGCCATGTGGGTGCTGGAAATTGAACCCAGGTCCTCTGGAAGAGCAGTTAAGTGTTCTTAAATGCTGAGCCATCTCTCCAGGCCAAGATTTTGGTTTTCTTTTCTGTGTATACCTCTGGGCAGAAGGATGAGAAGCATGCGTGAGTAGAGGCCAGAAGAGGGTTTCAGATGCCCTGGTATTACCGGTATGAGCTGCCTGATCTGAGTGCTGCAAACCAAACCCTGGTCCTCGGCAAGACCAGAAAGCACTGTAATCCCCAAGCCATCTGTCTAGCTCCCTCGCCCCACAATTTTAATGTCTTTTTTTCCATACACATGCTACTGTGTTAACAGTTGCCTACAAGTGTTGAAGCATGCTATACACAGGTACAGCATAGGGACAGAAAGGTGTACTACATAGCACAGGTGTGGAGTAAGCCAGGTCATCTAGGTTGGTGTCATGAAATCTCCTAGACACATTTCTTAATTGATTCCTTAAGGATCAAACCGCTGTTCTCTCAGATTTCACTAGAGACTACCTCTTTATTATTTTTTACCTATATAGTGTGTGTGTGTGTGTGTGTGCGCGCGCGCGCGCGCACACACACACACACACAAGCGCGCGCGTTTGGTGTGTCAGATGTGCATGCCATGGTACGCATATAGGTCAGAGGACAGTTTTGCAGCTCTGATCTCTCCTACCACCATGAGGATTCCAGAGAACAAACTCAGGATTGTCAGGCTTTGTAGCAGATGCTTGCACCTATCGATTCGTCTTGCTGAGCCCCAGGAGTTACTACAAATGCTCGGCCAAAGAAATGACTGCGCTCACTCTTAAAAACCATTTCCAATCCACTGAGGTAGCCACACAGTGTGAGTAACCAAGGCTCTTTGGAACCTCCCCAGACAGGTCTTGGACCAGTGGCCTCAGCACTGGGACTGGTCCAAGCATTGTGGAGGAGGTGATGAACAATGAAGAGTTGTAGACCACAGTCTCTTAAGCCAGAACGAGAAGAGGTAAGGCAGGCCACAGGCCTTCGGGTGACTCCTGGGTAGACTGAAGTGGAAATGATTTTGGGGGGGAGCTGGACCTACAGTGCAATGGTACAGTGTTTACCTAGCATGAGCAAGGCTCTAGGTTCCATCCCCAGCACACCTGCCCCTAAAATGACTCTTGTGGGGGCGGTCCACAGCCCTGGCAAGTTCTAAAGGCTAAACAATAATGGATGTTCCTTAAAGCCCAAGGCATCTTTTATCTGTAGTACCAAAACTGTACATCTCACCTCTCCAGAGGACAAGGAGTTCAAGGCCAGCCTGGTTCTACATATTGAGACACAGTAAAAGGTGAGGCAGTGCAGAAAGGAATGACAAGGCTGGAGAGATGGTTTATCGGTGAAGTACACTGCTCTTCCGGGGGATCCGAGTTTACTTTCCAGTGTCTGTATGAGGTGGCTCACAACCACCTGTAACTCCAGCTCCCTCCTGGGGATCCAGTGTCCTCTTCTGGCCTCCATGAGCTCCTATACATGTGGGGCATCCTCTCCCGAAGACACATGAATGATAGACTAAGACATATACAGTAAAAACGGGTTTCCAGGTGCTGCAGGCTGGCATCCAGTTTTCCTCACACCAGCTCATGAAGATGGGGCTGCTTCCTTTTGCTAGGTGGGCAACTGTGAGCCCCAGAAGCTGTCCCTGCCATATGGCAGGATTGACATTCTTATTTGGTTTTAGATTGAAATATTTCCCAAGAATATTCTTACCTCCAGGAACCTTTCTTTCTTTGGGGAACTGACATACTGGATCTATTCTGGGGAGGTGGGATTGGAGAACAAGGGTGTTAGCTCAGCCTTGCCTCAGTTTCCTCATCTAAAATAGAAATATCGCATCCACTTGAGGGTTGTTTGGACCATGAACAGATCAGATGTGACAGGCATCTTACCTGTGGCTCATTGTTTTCTCCTACACACACATGTAGCCATGTACAATTAACAGATGCAGTCTTCACTTGCAGTTGGACACTCAGCAGGTGCTATATGTGTTATTTTCCTTTAGCATATTCTAGGAAACACTTTATATGCTATTTTTTGGTTTGGTTTGGTTTGGTTTGGTTTGGTTTGGTTTGGTTTGGTTTGGTTTGGTTTGGTTTGGTTTTTCAAGACAGGGTTTCTGTGTAGCCCAGGCTGTCCTGGAACTCACTCTGTAGACCAGGCTGGCCTCGAACTCAGAAATCCGCCTGTCTCTGCCTCCCAAGTGCTGGGATTAAAGGTGTGTGACACCACTGCCCGGCCACTTTATATGGTTTATTCTGAATGGATAATAGACCTGGGGAAGAGAAGGTTTCTTGGGGATTCAAGGATGTATTGTAAAGCACTCTCCTCCCTGTAGGCAGAAGTTTTTCTCAACTTATTTTAATAAGGGTTCAACCTCTCCTCTCTCCCGCCACTCATGAATGGTAGCAGAAAAGAAAAGTTTTTAGGACATGGGAGAAAGAGACCTGTTTAGAAGTAGCTCTTTGGGGGTGAGTCTAATTTACATCCTCAGGATATCAGCAGTCCAGTCCTCTAGCAAAACACCAACAGGAATCAGCAGCTGTAGTTCAGTCCACCCAGGAGACACCACACACAAATCAGCAAGGGCAGTTCAATCCAGAAGAAACTGCAAGACTCACCAACCAGCCCAAGTCCACTGACAAAGTGGCAAGAAGCAGCAGGTACCTCAAAAGAAGTTCTTTGGTGAGTTTCTCTCTATGATGTCACCACAAGTGAAGCCCAACAACACAATGTAAGGCAAATCAATGCGTGCCTGCTGTCCGTGAAGAATAGCAAGGCGGAGCAAAGCAAGCTAATGCTTGAGCTCCCACTGTCTGTGGGGTCATAGATATATTCCTTCCAAACATCACTCATCCTTTCACGTGTCTGCCTCAGCAAAACATCATTTGACATAACTGACTTTCCTAAGAAACCAGAAGTTTCTGCTTCCCCTCCCCTTACTGCCTAGTGTCCTTTTCAAATCACCCATTGCCCTAAAGAAAAAGGTTTGCCACAAAATCCAATGAACTGAAAATAGCTAGTTTAAGAGTGCAGTCCGGTGGGGTGGCTGTGCAGGTAAAGGCTCTTGATGCACGAGGCCGAGAATGGTCCTGAGGACCATGAAAGGAGGGAACCCTCTGCCAGACTTGGCATCCGACTTCTACAGGAGAGCTGTGCATGCATGCACACATACAAATACGCTTTTCTTAAAAAAAAAAAAAAAAAAAAAATCATAGCCTGCTACATCTATCTCTGGTATGTTTGGTTTGGTTTTTGTGTGCCCCTCTACCCCCAGCGGGCCTCAAACTAAGGTAGCGTCGGTTATTATTTTTATTACTGAGACAGGGTCTCATTTTACTAAGGCTGGCTTTGAACTTGCTACACAGCCAAGGATGACCTTGAACTGCTGATTCTTCTGTCTCTACCTTCCTGGTGGGATTACAATCATGTGCTAATTAGTTCGGGACTCCTTGTATGCCAGGCAAAGTCTACCAACTGAACTGTATCCCCCGACCTCCAACTGTAATATACAACACGGAGAGATCTATGGCCCAGACTGGCCTTGAACTTGTAACAGTTCTCCTGTCTCAACCTCTTGAGTATTGGTATTACAAGTATGAGACACCATGTCCAATCCATGCTTTCCCTAAATTATTAAATATTACTGAAAAACAAAGTATATCCTTACTTTTTCAAAAATAATTATTTCACTCATTTGTGTGTGCATGTGTAGGCATTCTTGTGCTGTGTCATGAGTTACAGCAGTCAAGGGACAGTCTGGATGAGCTAGGATCTCACCTCCCACCAGGTGAGACACCAGGGACTGAACTTAGCTTGCCAGGCTTGGCAGCAAGTGTCTGTACCCACTGAGCCACCTCCCTGCCCAGAAGCTTCGGAGTCCCCACCTCACCGTATTTACAGAACAAAGACGTTAGTTGAAGCAACCTACTCAGTTTGCTGGAATTTTCTTGGTTTAAAAACTGAAAGTCTCAGGGGGCTGGGGAGATGGCTCAGCGGTTAAGAGCACTGGCTGCTCTTCCAGAGGTCCTGAGTTCAATTCCCAGCAACCACATGGTGGCTCTCAACCATCTGTAAAGGAATCTGATGCCCTCTTCTGGTGTGTCTGAAGACAGCTACAGTGTATTCATCATATAAATAAAATTAAAAAATTTTTTAAAAAAACAAACAAAAACATAAAAACCAACAAACAAACAAACAAAAAAACTGAAAGTCTGGCCCAGACACGGTGGCATGTGCCTTCAATCCCAGTACTCAGAAGGCAGAGGCAGGAGGAGCTCTGTGAGTTCAAGTTCAGCCTACTCTACATAGTTCCAGGACGTCCAGGGCTACATAGAGAAACCCTGTCTCAAAAGATAAACCTGGACATCGCTCCTCCCACCAACTCCCATATTCCCAACCTCCAAGCTGTGAATATACGGGGACAGTTGGTCACACTGCCTGTCACTGAGCCTGCTCACCATCTCTGGTCACCCAGATAGGCTGCTTAGCTGCCCAGCAAAGACTGACCTTAACAGCCAGCAAGTAGGAATGGAAGAGCAGGGACGGCCTTGTTGATGCTTTTACTTCTATATACAGTGAAATCCACACCAGGTCTGCTCCAGCTGACCCAGCAAGCTAAGCAGGGATTTAATCTCCTCAAATGCAATGGTTTTACCTCTGGCATGGGGTGGCAGGTGGGGGTTCAGCGGCAGGGGGACCTTGATTGTCAACCTGTAACTTAGGATATTCTAAGACATCTCTGATAACATCCCTCCTGTTCTTCTTGCCTCGAGAGCTGAAATGTAAACTCTTCCAACACTTAAGATGTTACAAATTAGAGAGCTGTGCTGGAAAGACTATCCTAGAGCTGAGGGTGTAGCTCAGAGAGAGAGACTTGCCTAGCACACTCAAGGCTGTAAGTAAACACACATGTGGGCACATGCAAGCACACATGCACACACATGTGCACACACGCACACACACACACACACGCACACACACACACACACACACACACACACATGCACACACCCTTAGAGTGAGAGGAGAGTCTTGTTCTTCTAGAAGCCCACAGGTCGGTGGACATGGTGGGTCCTACTGCAACCGTGAATCACACTGGCACCCATCAGGTCAGGTCACAGGCTCTCAGAAGGCAGGTGACTTCCGTGGGCTCCAACATCATAAGGTGATGTCACTTTATAAAACCTGCTTGGTTTTTATCCACTAGTTCTTTCACGTTGCACCCAGTACCTCATACACGCTGGAGCAAGCACTCTGCAGAGCTCCACTACAGCTCTAGCTTGCAATCCTTTGTCCAAAACTATTGGGCGTAGATGTGCTTCAGACTTTTACAGTTTTATTTACTGGGGTTCATATGTGCAAATGTGGAGTCCAGAAGACATCTTGTAGGAAGAGTCCCTTCTCGCTGGGGGTTTTTGGGCCTCCAACTCAAGCTGCCAGCTTGCTGGTAACCTCCTTTACGGGCTATCTCATCTGGCCTCCAGAAATCTGAATATTTCTGTCTATTCCTTCACCCGACTAGTGATTGAACCTAGGATCTTTCTCATGCCAGGCAAATAGTCTACCACTGAGCTATATACATCCGTAACCCTGGAATACAAAAGTTTTGAGAAAAACCTTCAAAGTTGATTACTCTGCTAAAAAGGAGTTATAACTATTGCCACCAGTAAACAGCGACTGTGTAATGGCGAGGGAAGCGTGTCCAGGGATGTTGCTTATATGCCTCAGTGATATCATAAACAATAACAGAAAATTCCTATGGACCCTTTTCCCCAGCCTCCATTTCTTTTAATTATGAATTGTCAATTCTGTTACTTTCCCACCTCAAGCTCCAGTAAGCTTGCGAGTCACTGGCCAGCCTCCTGGCCGGACATCAGGAAAATCAAGTGACACACCGCCAACCCCAGCCTCATCCATACTGGACACTCTGAAGGGACCCAAGGCTGAAACTGCAATCCTGCAGCCACAACTCTTGGAAAGAAGTGAGCCACTCTATTGGAAACAGAAACCTCTCCCTGCCTGCCAACCAAGGTTTATTCTTCAAAGCTCCTGCAGTAAATATGATCTATGAGTAAGACGGTAAATATTGTTCCATACTCAACCTTGTGACTGCACCACTGGGCTCTGGGCTGGAACTCTGAAGTCAGTTAGCAGTTGCTTCAACTTTATCCATCTTTATGCCTGACTCCAAAGTCACACCCTCTTTTCTATACAACCATGAAGTTTTAGTCCAACAGACTTGTCTCCATCTGAGGATTCAGGTGGGAGAAAAAACAATTATTGCCTTAACAACAGGCTGTGGATTCTGCAAAACTTGCTGTGTGCTAAGTTAAACACCTTAGCTTTTGTTGAAATCTAGATATAGTGACTTTCCCAGGGTTTGACTTTCTAAGACATGGTCTCTCTACATAGCCGTGGCTGTCCTGGAACTCACTAAGTAGACAAGGCTAACCTTGAACTTAAGAGAGATCTGCCCCACTCTGCCTTCTGAGTGCTGCGATCAAAGGGGTGAGCCATCATACCAGGTCCCAAGTACTTTCTTGAAACTTAGGACTCAGTTTTTTGGCAAGTACTTGGTTGTATGTTCTCAGAAATTTTGTTCTATCATTTTGCTTTCTTTTAAACAGAGTAAGATCTTTTTTTAAAATTTTAGGCAAAAATCTGTGAGGATGTCTCCTGATTCTTATTGGGATCATCTTGCATGAGGTGAGACTTAAAAATGTCTAAGTAGTAGGTGGATCTTGGTGACTTTGAGGCCACGCTGATCTACAAGTTAGCTCCAGGCCAGGCAAGACTACATGGAGAGATCCTGTCTCAAACACTGGCACACACCAAATGTTTCCAATTATATCAACACATAAAAGTGGGATGGGGGCAGGTGTCTCAGTGGCTGAGGTCCCTTGTTCTTGTAGAGGACCTCAGTTTGGTTCCAAGCACCCACATCAGACAGCTTATAACTGACTAACTCCATTCCCAGAAGTGCAGACAATCCTCAGACATCTGCACACACCTGATACACGTACAAACAGGCACACACACATGAAAAAAAAATTAAAAGATGGTTTTAAAAGGAATAGAATCATTAAGAAAACGGAATTTCTCAAAAAGACCAAAAACTTTTTAATATTTAAAAATTTCTTCATACAACATATTTGATCATGTTCCCTCCTCTCCAAATCCTCTCAGATCCTCCCAATAAGCTCTTTTGAAGAGCTTGACTATGACACCAGTGTCCCAGGGAATTGATAATGTCACCAGTGCTGACGTTCACCAGTGAGGAATTTTTGGTGGGGTGATTTATTTAATCTACTTAGAACTGTTGTAGTTTCAGCCACAATGGCTGGGAAAGCTAATGGCAGGTGGGGAGGGCTGAAAGCGTGTCTACTGGTTTCCTAACTAAGTTCTTAGATTGACCTGCAGTTGAGAACCAGTCCACTGAGGCGATCCGTGCCATGCATGCACCAGCTCCAAATCCACAAGACTCTGGCTACTTTAGACACATTGAATTTTTCCAAAGTGGCTTTGAAGAATTACACCTGCAATCCTTCCTTTATTTCCCTTTCCTTCTTTACACAGGCTCTCATGCATTTCAAGCTGGCCTCAGGTTGGTCACCTACCCAAAATGGCCTTGAAATTTTTATCCTCTTGATTCCACCTACTGAGTCTGCGTCATCACACTGGGCTTTATGAGGTGGTGGCGAATAAACCCAGGGCTTTCTTCATACTAAACACACATTCCTAACAACTAAACTACTTCTCCAGCCTCAAGAATTAAACAATTTTCAAAGGCGGAGGCGTGCAGATTACATGAATAGGCAGATCTCAATCTAAAACGCCAAATAAAAAGCAACTCTCTTCTAATTCCGTGGTTTCTTTGGGAGGTGTATGTGAGGGTGTGTGGAGCTGTCTGTACAAGCAAACCAAGAAGCGGCAGACCGGCTCACGATGGAGAAAAAGGATCTTCCAGGCCTTGTATGACCCGTCCTAGCTCACTACACTGCCAATTTCCGTGTGGACTCAGGAAGTGGCTGGTGTTGTCTAGCGCCGTCTTCCAAGGCTAAAGGGAGGCTGGAACTCCAAACACGAAGGACTCGGGGTCGGGGATAGAGAACGCGCCAAGCACGCAGGACGCAGCCAGGAAGCTAGCTCCCAGCCACGCTCTGCCTTGCATCGCCCGCCGTCCCCGAGCGCCCTGTCGCGCCTCTGCGCGCCCGCTCGGGACCCACTTCGCGGGAGCGCGCGTGGGGCGGGGCTGGCGCGTGGGCGCGCGCGCGAGGCCGCGGGCAGGGGGGCGGGGCGGCAGAGCTCGGTGCCCGGCCTGGAGGACAGCGGTGTCGGAGTCGGCGATCGGTGGTCCGCGACAACGCTGAGAGGCCGTACGGGACGCGGGCGGCGGAGTTCAGAGGTAACGCAGGACGGACCCGGCGCGCAGGGAGTGGGCGCGGGCTCTGCGCGTGAGTGGCGGAGGCCACGGGCCTGGGCGCTGACGCCGCTGCCGGAGCGCAGGAGGCGGGACGCGGGGACCGAAAGCCGGCGGCTTTTGTCCGTCCGCCGCGGCCGCTGCGCCCTCTCGCGTCGCGCCCGCCCGCCACCTGGCCCCTGCCCCTGGTGCGCGGGCCTCCCGGGTCCTGCGGCGCGCGCTCCCGCCCTTGTTTTGTTTGGACTTGGGGAGGAGGGGCAGCTCTTCCCTGGTCGTGCCCCCCCCCCGCGTCTTAGTGCGCATGCTCTGGCGTGCGTCGCAGAGCCCTATTGGCTGCGGACTCGCGCATGCTCCGAGGCCCGTGGCCCGACTTCCGCCACGCCCTCCCCTCGGCCTACTGTCAAGTGTCTTCAAGCCGGTTCGAAAGATGCCGGCGGTAGTGACTGGCTGCGGCGGGCCCGCCTCCCCGGGTTCTCCGCCCCCGCCGCCGCCGTGGCCGCCATTACGGAGTTCCCAGTGGTGAGTGTGCGGAGCTGAGGCCCCGCGGGTCGCCGACGCGTCCCTGCAGACAGGAGCGCGGAGCGGTCCCTGTGCCGAACCTCTGCTGCCACCCTCAGCAGTCCCGCGCCCGTCACGGCCACCGCTCCGCTCCCTCTGCGCTTCCGCCGTTACGGCTCTGCGGCGCGGCTTCTCGCGCCTTTGTCTTGGCTGCTCCTCCGGGCAATGCACATTCCTCTGGGCGCTGTCGCTTCGCTGCTGTCTGTCGCCGCCGCCGCCGCCGCCGCCGCCGCCGCTACCCTTGACAGCCTTGCGCTTCTGTGTTCCCGCGAGCCTACACCTCCCTCAGCCCCAGCGGTGCTCCCTAGGCCGATGCAGGATTGTCAGTGTCAGCCGTCTTAAGCCCAGGCCTGAGTTGATCCAGACTTAACTTGTCTTCCTTAACGCCCTTGAGGCTAAACCCTTCCTGTCACAGCCAGAAGTGCTCATGACTTCTCCCCAGGTCGTTTACTGCGCTTCTCCGACTGTCCATTTGACCTGGACCTCATCCGCAAGCATCTTAGACATGAAATGTGGCTAGAGTCACTCTGCATTTGATCTTAACCGAAAGGCCTTGAAGCTATTATTTTTTTATCTTTATCAGCATAGGCCATATAAAACTGTCACAAGCTTTTTAAGTTCGTCGCCCCTCTTTCAGTTTCAGAGTAATTTGTTCAAAGTTGATCTCAAATTTTGTTTTGTTTTTGAGGCGGTCTCCCTAATGCTTCCTTGGGACTCTGTGCTCCTCCTGTCTCAGCCTCCTGCTGGAGGTGCTAGTGTGAACTGTCACCTGAGAGTTCACATGTAATAAATAGCGTTAAGATTGAGGTTCTTGGCCCTAGTTTTCAAACTTACTTGGGAGGTGGACGACTGAAAGCTGACTAGGAAGTTACTGAGGTCTGTGCCGATGCAAGTCTTTAACTGGAGCGAGTGGAGCCGTGTTTGATAGACTTCTATCCCAGCCATGACAGACATCACTACATGCTAATTAATGAAATGGGAAAGTTGCCAGCAATCTCGGTGCTTTATCTGAGCGAGGAAACTAAACCTGGGAGCTATGTGAGGTATTTATTGGTCTATTAGTGACATTAGAAAGTATGCATATTACATGGAGTTTATGGTGACTTATGAAATCCTGGCTCCCTCGCTAAAAAACGCTGATTCTAAAGGACAGTGGTAATTTGAACTACACGCTGTAGTCCCAGACATAGTGCCTTTTCTATAGGAATAAACCACAACCATGGATGTGGGCTTTCTACTTCTGCAAGTTTTTATTGCCTATAATAAAACAATTTAGGCATCTCCCTTGTCAAAAGTAAGGTGTTACTGTTCTAGCATTCAGAGAAAAAGAACCCAAAAATTGTGGCCACAGGAGAACTTCATAAACCCTAAGTGAAAATATATTTTGGTTTCCACACTGTATGAAGGCAGGTTAAAGAACTATTTTCATTCTTTAACAAATATTTGTTGAACTCTCATTCTCACCCTGTTATCTTTTAGACTCCCAGTTTTGTATCTGTGACTCAGTAGAAAAAAATACCTATTCATTTCCAGAGTGGTGTGCAGCTGTAATCCCAGCACTGGGGAGGTGTGTTAAGAACTCAGTCATTCTCTGCTACATAGCAAGTTTTGATGCCAACCTGGGCTACTTAAGGCCCCCCAACCCCCATTCCCCCAAAAATATCCTGGCCAGGGAGGTAATACAGCTGTCTAAAAGGACTCATCATTCAGAGTGTTGTAACAAGAAGTTCTGTTACAAGGTACACTGGTAATTTTAAGGCAGTCCTGGCTACCCGTCCACGTGGCTCTGTTGGTAGCTGTTAATGAAAAATGAATTTAAGCTGGGCATAGTGGCACATGACTTTAATCCCAGTACTCGGGAGGCAGAGGCAGTTTAACAACCCACAAAGCCTATTACAGAAGGACAAAAAAATGCTATGGGTTGGTATTCTGTGGTCTTTAGTAAAGAAATTCAGAACTATTTTCCCCAAATAACTCTAGGTGGTTTTTATTACATGCATTTATTTGGAATGGAGGGTGTGGGGCATGTGCTCACCACCATGCTTGTGCTGAGGTCAGAAGACAGCCTTGAGAAGCAGGTTCTCATAACTCCACCCTGTGGATTCCAGGGTCAAGTTCAGGTGCTCAGGCTTGTCTGTAAGTACCTTCATCTGAGTGTCTCGGGCTGTGTGTGTGTGTGTGTGTGTGTGTGCGCACATGGGGGGGGGGTGCTCCTGTATAGCCTGCTCACCCACCTAGTGTTACTGTAGGTTAGGAAGCGTTCATCAGCAGTGTCACTTTCCAGAGGACGGTGCGATCATGATGGTTTACTTCTGTATCGTGTTTGCTGGGGAAATACCACCTTTGTTTAGTTTTCCTTGTTATTTTCAGGGAAAATACATCACTACAGAAGTACTACTTGTTTGCATTGAAATCCTCATGCAAACTAAGTAATGTCCTGAGCCAACTTGGCTTTTTTTTAGGGGTGAGATGGGGTTTGAGACTGAGTTTCTCTGTGTGGCCCTGGCTGTCCTGGAACTCATTGTGTAGGCCAGGCTGGTGTCACACTCAGCAACCTCTCTGCCTTTGCCTCCCTTACCCCTAATGCAGAGGTTAAATGAACACAACGCCATATGTAGCATGGTTTACATTGGTTGTGTGGCTGTCAAGAATTTGAAATATTTGTAGCTATTTCTAATTTGCTGTTGTCAGTGAGATATGTGTTTGGGCAGTTTGAGTGGGCAGACTGAGAAAGGACTCTGGTGGTCTTGCACTGATGACCATCTTGTCTCAGCCTCTTGTAGTGCTGGGTTACCGTTGAGAGCACTGTCCCAGCTGCATTCTTTCAGCTGTCTTTGCAACTGATACAGAAATCTGGAATCGATTGTGTTTCCAGAAGATTTTTCTCCAGCAGAAAGCACTCTGTTTGATGTTTTAAATTTTTACCCTAATTTGTTGTGGCCTGGGACTATTACATGACATGCTAAAAGGTCTTAAATGTCTAAAAGACTCAGAGATTAAAGTAGAAATTAAATTAATTATTCCCCATCTTTGTTAATTGCTCATTAGCACAGAGGCCTAAACACTTAGATAGCCATTTTCCTCTACTCATTTTATTGTAGAATATCAGGATCCTAGATTTAGATTGTATGTATTGTTTGCACATACATGTACAGGTGTGCAGGCCTGAGGTCACAGACAGGAGTTTTCCTCAGTTGCTCTCCATCTATATTGTGAGACAGGGTCTCACACCGAGCCTGGCCCTCATCATTTCACCTACACTGGTTAGCTGTTGAGCTTTGGGGGTCCATCTGTCTCGCCCTCCCAGGGCTGAGGTTATAGATGGGTACCCCCACAGGCAGCTTTTACATGCATGTTCAGAGTCTGAATGGCTTACACGACACTTTACCAGCTGAACGTACCCCCTCTAGTGTTTTTTGTTTTTCTTTTTAAGGACACAGGAATGTTGATGATCAGATAAATTTTGGTGCCTACATGAGGTTTATTTATTTGTGGGTTCTTGTTTGTCTGTTCACTTGATGTTAAGAACTAATTCTTTAGCTCAGGGTGGCATAAAGTTCAGAATTCAGAATGTGTCTCCTCCTGCCTCAGCTTCCTGAGTTCTAGGGTTACAGGCATGTAGTACCATGTCACTTAGTTTGTAGATATTTGACTATGCCTTTTTTCTATATGTATTAGCTTACATCACACAAGGACAAGGCTGTAGATGAATACTTCTTCTAGGCGGTGATCTAAACTTACCTTCCTGGCTCTGGAGGTCCTCCAGTGCTAAGTTCTCATTGGTAGTTTTACACGTCAATTTTTCCTTTTAACGAGGAGAAAAAATTTACTTTTCTCTGTGAGGTAAAGATAAAAGTTGCAGTTACTTTTCTTGACCCCATTCAAATGATAACCACAAAAGTCATCTAGACAACGGATCCTTGGCTAGACCTGCCCTTAGTCTCCTCCTAAATTCCAGATTGTGGCGAGAGGGGTTGGAGTTAGGTTCCTTAGCCCGTTGTTGTCCTTGCTGCTTTTGTTCCTGTGGAAATTGCAAAGCTGCTGTGGCTTACATGGTCCTCCTAGCCTTGCTTCCTTGTTATATGTTAATAATGTTGTCTGTTGTTTTTTTAGTGATAACTAAGTCATCTGTAACTTAAGTTTTATCATTATGTTAATTCTCATTGAAATATTGAATTTAGATGTTTTAGTTTAGCTTTGTTTCTGTTGATCTTCACACCAAGTCTTTTCTGTGCTTTAGGTTGACTCTTCACCACACTGAAGCCATTAGGAAAAACCCTTGTGATTAACAGCAGAGGCTTCAGAGTTTCACCAGTATTCAGGCCTAGAAATTATTTTAAATGGCAGCTGATATGTCTCAAGGTGAACTCATCCATCCTAAGGCACTCCCACTTATAGTAGGAGCTCAGCTGATCCACGTGGACAAGTTAGGTGAGGTAGGGGCTGATACATTCTTGAAGCTCACTCTTGGATCAACCCCTGACTTCAGGCTCTGATGGGTTCTTCATAGATACAGAGTTCTTTTCATCTCCCCTTCCCCCTCAAATTTCGAATAAAAATTCCTTATTTAAACCTTCTAAGTTGATTCCAAATTACCTATACTTTCAATTTGAAGTTCTATCTATAGAATATTTTTAAAATCATGTTTCATTTTAAAAAAAAAAATTGTTAAAGGTAATTTGTATCAGATCCTGGAGTAACTGGAAGAATTCTCCTACATCTTTGACACCCAGTTAGGTCCCTTGAGAGAGACAGAAGAGAACTCTTTATGCCTGTGTGATTATGGGCATCTTTTTTCTTAGAAAGCAGAAGATAGCACCATGCCTATACGTCGAGCTGTGAATTCTTCCCGGGAAACTCCACCCAAAAGCAAACTTGCTGAAGGAGAGGAAGAAAAACCAGGTAAAGTAAAGCAGCCACAATTTAAAAAGACAAAACTACTCCAATTTGAAGTACTCCATAAATCTCTTTGAACTTAGTTATTCTCATGTTTGTAGTGAAATGTTAAAAAGCACTTGAAGGGAGGGAAGGAGCTGTTTGTGTGTTGTGCTGGGCCTTGTGGGTAAAGTAAGAGTGCATTTTCTCTTTGAAGCCTTTCAGAAAGTGAACAGTAATGTTCCTGGAATTTAAAACAGCAATGAGGAGCAATTGGTATGACTTTTTTTTTTTTTTTTTTTTTTTTGGTGTGACATTTTTGACATAATAGTTTCCTGGAGGAAATGGCTCTGGAATTCAGGAAGGCTTGGGCCTTCAGGATGGGCAGCAGAGTCACCAGGAAGCCATAGGGAAGCATGTGGGTTATTCAACTCTGGGTGTGGTTTGCCTTAGCAGGGACGAGATGAGCCACCGAGGTAGGTACAAGGAGTGGAGGCAGAAAACAGTCTTGTCTGACTGCAGAACAGCTTCTTTCCTGCCGTTTCTAGCCTCCTGTCCTTTCTCCCTGCTAGTCTTTGTCCTGTGACTTTTTTCTTTCTCTCTTTACCCCTTTCCTTTTATCTTCTCGCTGTATAGCTGGGGTTGGCAGGGTTAACACACCACCATTCTCTTCCTGTCAGGGCTTTTTCTTTGTCTCAAAATCCTTAAGTGCTGTACTCAATTTAGGCATCCATGCCTAAGGTAGAGGGGAATAGAAAAGCAGAGTCTGAAAACTAATGTGGGTGGTGAGCTGATCAGCACTACGTCTCTCACGGCATCAGGTCACAGGCGGTGTGGCGGAGTGATGTATGACACCGTGAAGACTGAAAGGCGGCTTTGAACCTGAGGCCAGTCAGGGCTATAGCATGCCACCATCCCCTGAACTACCACACCACACTTACATTTGTGGGTCACTCAGAAGAAATGACAGATCTTCAGAAATTATGTCCAAATGTTAGGCTCTACTTCTTTTTTTTTTTTTTTAAAGATTTATTTATTTATTATATGTAAGTACACGGTAGCTGTCTTCAGACACACCAGAAGAGGACATCAGATCTCATTACGGATGGTTGCGAGCCACCATGTGGTTGCTGGGATTTGAACTCAGGACCTTTGGAAGAGCAGTCAGTGCTCTTTACAGCTGAGCCATCTCTCCAGCCCAGGCTCTACTTCTTTTAAAACTTTTTTTCTTTCTGGAGACAAGAGTTCGAGCTTCACACAGCAAGCTCAGGAACCTGCTGACTCGATAAGTATGACCTTGAACCCTTGAACTCATGCCCTCCCCTCTACCTACCAAGTGCTGGGATTCCCATGTGTACCACCATAGCCAGTTCATGCAGTGTTGGGTATTTCTCACATAATGGTCTGGGTGAACACTTGAATAGGCAACTCAAATGATTTAACAACATGGAAGAGGTAGCAGGCCGGGTAGTGCAGTGGTAGGTAGTACTTGTACTCCAAAGCCGTGTGCTGATTCATTTTAGAATGCATCTTTTAATTTGAACAGTTGGCAGGTCTGTTAAGTAACATGCTTTTGACTTAATATATTGCCTGTGGGGTGCAGGGGTTTTAATGTATCTACTTGATGCTCACCTGATGTTTTAGAACCAGATGGAAGTTCAGAGGAATCTATCTCTACTGTAGAAGAACAAGAGAATGAGACTCCACCTGCTACATCCAGTGAGGCAGAGCAGCCCAAGGGGGAGCCTGAGAGTGGAGAGAAGGAAGAGAACAAGTCTGCTGAGGAAACCAAAAAGGAGTAAGCAGTCATGCTTCCTTGCTGTTGATAACTGAAGGCTGTATGGAAAGGCTGACCGTGGACTGTGGGAATGTGCCAGAACACCCGTCTATGCCAGCAGTTTACCATTTGGGCTTACTTTTTACAATTACTGTTTGAGAAGGTTTCACTCTGCACGTTTATGCCAGTTAGATTTAGGGTTAGTTAGATGGTATCTGAGTGAGCGCTTCCTGTTGGCTTTGGAGTTTGTTTTCCTGCTTAGAATTCATTAAAGGAACATTTGATACTTTTTAAGCCTTGATAGAATCTCAGTAAGAAATGATAAGTAACTACAAAAACCTGACTTGAAAGACACTTTACCATTTGTTTTTACCCCTGTGCCAACAGTGAGCTGTTTTTATGTGCTTATTAGAATATTTAGTTACGTTATTTAGAGAGCAACATAAGCTCTGTATCAGTGACTGAGCTCTGCAGATAAGACTTACTTATATCTGTGTATGAAGGTGGCTGTTGTTTAAGTTGTTTTGTTTTTTTACTTGGGCAGGAGGGGACAGACACATTTTGAGCAGGTCTTACTATGTAGCACTGGCTAACTTAGAACTCACTATGTAGCTTCTGTTGACTTCAAACTTACAGTGACAGTCCTCATGTGTCTACATCTCTAGTGCTGAGTTACAGATATTTGCCATCATGCCTGGCTTCCTTTTAAAAAGAAAATTGGAGAGCAGTTGAGGAAGACAGCCAACATTGATTGACCTTTGGCTCTGTGAGCAAACACACGAGCACAGACATACACACTATTTCTTTTTAAGTAGTAATAGTCATACCTTTCCCATGTACTACTTAGGGCATCTTTTATTCCCATTATTAAGAGTAAGATCTGTGCTGTTTTTTGGCTGTGCCATATTTTTTAGTGTTCCAGTACTTCTGTTAGGTGGGTGGATCACTGTTACCACTTAAAATGAATTTTATATCGTCTCTGGCTTCAAAAGTTTTCATTCTTTATTTTATTCATTCTTTTGAGACAGGGTTTCTCTGTATAGCCCTGTCTGTCCTGGAACTCACTCTCTAGACCAGGCTGACCTCAAACTCAGAGATCTGCCTGCCTCTATCTCCTGAGTGCTGGAATTAAAGGCGTGCGCCACCACTGCGTGGCCATAATTTTTTATTCTTCCCCTTGAAGGTAGTTGATGCTGTTTTACTGTTTCAGTGCTGAGATATGATTGTGACTTTACGTTCTTCCCCATACCCTATTGCATCTGTTGGTGGGATTACTAATTCTTATTTTTTTATATGTATGAGTATTTTGCCTGCCTGTTTATGCATAGTGCACGGCTGGTACCATGGAAGCCAGAGGAAGAAGGTGTTGGGTCCTTTCAGATGGTTGTGAGCCATTTTATGTACTGGAATCAAACCCAGATTCTCTGGAAGAACAGCCATGCTTTCTTATTGCTGAGCTGTCTCTCCAGCCAGAACTTTCACTTCGGTTTCAGGGACAGTTAATGTGACTGCCTTCCCTGTGGCTAAGAGAGACAGTTTCTAGCTTGTTACCTAAGAGGACCTTCTTTTTTTTTTTTTTTTTTTAAGATTTATTTTATTTATATGAGTGCACTGTTGTCTTCAGACACACCGGAAGAGGGCATCAGATCCCATTACAGATGGTTGTGAGCCACCATGTGGTTGCTGGGAGTTAATTAAACTCAGGACCTCTGCAAGAGCAGTCGGTGTTCTTAACTGCTGAGCCATCTCTCCAAATCTAAGGACCTTCTTAAGTACCAGGAGGTTTTTAATGTTATGTTTTGTAAATTTTTGCTTGTTTTATATATATCACCTCAATGTAAATAAACTTTTCTCCCCAAGAGAAGACTTTATTTTGTAGCTGTGGCTGTCCTGGAACTTGGGGACTAGGCTAGTTTAGCCTCAAACCTAGGGTCATTGTGCTTCCTGAATGTTGGGACTACAGCCTCTAAACCAGGCTCTCCCTCTATAGCCTTTTCTTTTTTTCTTTATATGTCTGTCCTTTGATACTAGAGGGCCATTGGTTCTAGGGCCCCTACAGTACCAAGATCTGTAGGTGCTCAAGTCCTTCCTGTAAGTTGGTTTAGTGTTTCATGTAAGTTAGGTGTATCTTCCTTTATATTTAAATACCTATATGTTACTTCTAATACCTGATACAGTGTGAGTGCTGTGTTACTAGCGACTAATAATAGGAAAGAAAGTCGCACATACTCTGTGCAGAAGTGTCTACCCCTAAAGTACATATAGTCTTCTATGTGGAAGGCAAATGTGGGAAATGCTTGCATACGAAATGTTGACCGTGCCTCTTTGCATAATGAAAACTTTGTTTTTAAGTGAGAAGGATCAGTCTAAAGAAAAGGAGAAGAAAGTGAAAAAAACGATCCCTGCCTGGGCTACTCTCTCTGCCAGCCAGCTAGCCAGGGCCCAGAAACAAACACCGATGGCTTCCTCCCCACGGCCCAAGATGGATGCAATCTTAACTGAGGCCATTAAGGCAAGTTGTTATTCAAGCATTTCAACTGAGGCTTCGGCTCTGTGGCTTTCCCTCATTTCACAACAGCTTGTTTTGTCCAAACATCAGAATTCCTGCTTTGCTTCTTAGAGATTCATACATGAGGCACATGTTTTTCTGCTATAATTACATTGGATGAACACATCCCCCCACCGGGACAGGGTTTCCCTGTGTAGCCCTGGCTGTCCTAGAAATTGCCCTGTAGACCAGGCTGACGTTGAAACTCAAAGACCTACCTGCTTCTTCCTCCTGAGTGCTGAGTTTAAAAACTCATAATTAGGGTCCTTTCCTCTTTCTCGCTGGACCAGTGAGCAGGGACGGCCTCAGCATGCAGAATGTCGCTGGCGAGTTTGTTGACCTGTACGCGCCGCGGAAATGCTCCGCAAGCAACCGCATCATTGCTGCCAAGGACCACGCGTCCATCCAGATGAATGTGGCCGAGGTTGACAGGAGCACAGGCCGGTTTAATGGCCAGTTTAAAACCTACGGCATCTGCGGGGCCATTCGCAGGATGGGCGAGTCAGATGATTCTATTCTAAGATTGGCTAAGGCTGATGGAATTGTCTCAAAGAACTTTTGAGCAGAAGAAATCGGGAATTTGTTACAAATAAAAGTGATAAGTACCTGCAAAAAAAACAAAAAAAAACAAAAACAAAAAAAACTCATAATTAGGGGGCTGGGTTCTATTCTCAGCACCCACATCAGCCAGCTCAGGACTGTCTGTGAATACAGCTCCAGGAGCCAGATGCCCTCTGTGGGCACCCTGCATACATCACATACACGTGTACACATAGAAAATATGTGTACACGTACACGTGTACACATAGAAAATATCCAGAATTTTTATTAGAAATTACTCTCAAGTTTTGTTTGTACAACTAAGCATATCTATCTCTCTCTCTCTCTCTCTCTCTCTCTCTCTCTCTCTCTCTCTCTATTTTTTGAGACAGGGTTTCTCTGTATAGCCTTGACTGTCCTGGGACTCAGTCTGTAGACCAGGCTGGCCTCAAACTCAGAAATCTGCCTTCCAAGTGCTAGGATTAAAGGCGTGCACCACCACTGCCCGGCTAGCTAAGCATCTCATATGTACCACTTTTCATACCTAAAAAAAACTTCAAATAAATAATTAATAAATATTACTGCTTTGTTTCCTCACTAATTTCAAAATATTGTGAAAATTAGCCTCCTTACATAGCATTGTGACTTCAGTGTAATTCTTTGGCTTCATTAGCATATATGGCTCTCGTAGACTTTTGGGGGTCAGGGTAGATTTTATGATGAGGCACATGTTGAATGACCTTGAGCTCCTTATTAGTCAAGGATGACTCTTCTGCAGGATTACAGGGTTTTGCTGCCAGGACAAGCACCAGATGAAAGTGTAATATTGCATTTATTATGTAAGTCTCCTAACATTCCCACTGTTAAGCCTACATCCTTCTCTCCCCTCCCCCTTTGTATTTTGAACCAGAAGATTTATTTTATTTTTGTTTCCATGTATGCCTATTTGAGTTTGTTGCATCATATGTGTTCAGGAGTCTTTGGATGCCTGAAGAAGGCATTGGATGCTCTGGAGTTGGAGTTACAGGTAATTTTAAGCTACCATGTTGGTGCTGGGAACCAAGTCTAGGTCCTCTAAGAGATATTGAGCCAGCTTTCCAGCCAGATTTCTAGAGATTCTTCTTTTTCTTCCTTTCTTTTTTTGAGATAGACTTTCTTTGTGTAACAGCTCTGGCTATCCTGGAACTTGCCCTGTAGTACAGGTTGGTAGGCTTTCACAAAGATCTGCCTGCCTCTGCCTCTGCCTCTGCCTCTGCCTCTGCCCCCTGCCCCCTGCCCCCTGCCCCCTGCCCCCTGAGTGGCGGGATTAAAGGTGGTCTTCACCATTGCCTGGCAAGAGTTCTATTCTTTACATAGCTCTCTTTAAGAATTTCACATACAGGGCAGAGGTGGTGCACATCTTTAATCCCAGCACTTAGGAGGCAGAGGCAGGTGGATTTCTGAGTTCGAGGCCAGCCTGGTCTAATGAGTGAGTTCCAGGACAGCCAGGGCTACACAGAGAAATGCTGTCTTGAAAAACTGTTAAAAAAAAAAAAAAAAAAAAAAGAAGAAGAAAAATAGAAAACAGCACTACAGAAATTAATAATCTGTTTTATTAGATAGCACCTGCAGCATTTGAGAGAAGTTAGTCATTTATTGCCTTTCTGACATAAAGATTTCATCCTTCTATAGAGACATTTGTCTAAATAAGATAGAAATAGTAAAATATCTCCATATTTTCCCCTCGAAACTCCCTTTAAGTCTGTGCCTTCTGTGAACTCAGTTTATTCCATTCATCTGGACTGTCGTTGAGTCCCTTCACAGAGAGCCTGGGAGAAGCACTGGTCCTGTGTGCTGAGATTCATTCCTTAAAACGGGCTGACACTGCTGTGAGAGGACTGCTGTGTTTCCTTCACTTTAATGCTAAAGTCCGTCTTCTAAATTGTCTTCCTTTCTTTTCCTGTTCCTGAAATAAAATATACTCTCAAAAGCAAGTTAAGGAAGAGTTTGGGTTTTTGGTTTGGTCTCTCTGTGTAGCCATGGCTGTCCTGGAATTTACTCTGTAGAACAGATTGGCTTTGAACTCGACAAATACCCCTGTCCCTGCCTTCCTAGTTGTGGCATTAAAGGCATGTACTACCACTGCTTGGTAATTTTTGAAGATGTATTCATTTTTAATGTATGGGTGTTTTGCCTATACGTATTTGTATGTACCATATTTTATGCCTGGTGCCCATAGAAACCAGAAGTAAGTGTTGGGTACCCTAGAGGTAGCATTGCAGGTGGTTGTCAACTGCCATATGGGTGATGGAAATTGTACATAAGTCCTCTGCAAGATCAGCAAGTGCTCTTAACTGCTCAGCCACCTCTAACACCAAAGAAGGGTTTATTTTAGTTCACAGTTCAAAGCACTGCCCATTGTGGACTGAAGGTCAAGGCTGTAGGAACTGGAAATAGGTAGTCATGCCAGGTGTGGTGGTACAGGCCTTTAATTCCAATACTCAGTAGGCAGAGGCAGGTGCATCTCTGTGCATTCAAACCAGCCTACTCTACCTGGTTTCAGGACAGCCAGAGCTACATAGAATGACCCTGTCTCAGAAAAGGAGGTTGGGGTGGAGAGAAGCAGGTGGTGTTTTTATATCTATAGGTAGAGGAAGAGCAATGGATGCATGCATTTGCTCAGTTCCCCCTCTCTATTTATACAGCCCAGGAGTCCTGCCCAGGGAGTGGCCCCACTCAGAGTTAAGATGAGTCTTCGCACATCAGTTAACTTTAGATTGTCTCTCACAGTTATGCCCAAAGACCTATCTCTATGTGATTCTAGATTCTGTCAAGTTGACAGTCAGTACTATTACATAAATACAGGCTAGAATTAAAGTGAAAAGGGGATTTTCATTAACTCTTGGAATATTTATGGTTTGGGGGTTGATGGTTATTATTTTGTTTTTTAAAGACAGGGTCTTACTCTGTAACCCAAGTTGGCCTTGCAGAGATGCACCTACCTCCAACTCCTGAGTGGTGAGATTACAGGTGTGAGCCACCTTACCCAGCAATTGCTGTGATTTTCAAAGACTAAGATTGTTGCAGAAGCACTTGTTAGTGTTGTTCTCCAGCATTTCAAGCCTGATTGCCCTGAACTGAAGCACAGCATTCCTCTGCTTCTTTACCATTAAGCTCAGAAAACTATTCAGAGTCTCTGATCAAAACTAACTAAAGTCTGTATGGTTTGAAAATCTTGCAGGCTTGCTTCCAGAAGAGTGGCGCATCGGTGGTTGCCATTCGAAAGTACATCATTCATAAGTACCCTTCTCTGGATCTGGAGAGAAGGGGCTATCTCCTTAAGCAAGCACTGAAAAGAGAGTTAAACAGAGGAGTCATCAAACAGGTACTACACCGCTGTAGAAAATTAGAGTACTTCATGTATCAGCTGTGCTAAGTGCATTTCTAAGGAGAGTTATGTGTATCCTTCTTTTGTTAAAGTAAGCTATATGGCTGAAAGAGTTCAGCTGGACCCAGTCTTACCATGTGAGGCCTCAGAGCCCAGGCAGCAGTTGCCTTTGTAGGTCACTTTTGGTTTTTCGAGACAGGGTTTCTCTGTGTAGCCCTGGCTGTCCCGGAACTCACTCTGTAGACCAGGCTGGTCTCGAACTCAGAAATCCACGTGCCTCTGCCTCCCAAGTGCTGGGATTAAAGACCTGCTCCACCACTGCCTGGCTGTAGATCACTTTTTTTTTTTTTTTCTTTTCTTGTTTGTTTGTTTGTTTGTTTTGAGACGGTTGGTTTCTCTGTGTAGCCCTGGCTGTCTTGGAACTCACTCTGTAGACCAGGCTAGCCTGGAACTCAGATCGTCTGCCTCCTCTCCTGAGTACTAGGATTAAAGGTATGTGCCATCACCACCTGGCTTTGTAGGTCACTCTATTTTTCTTTTACCTTATTTATTTATTTTTACTTCATGTACAATGGTGTTTTGCCTGTACATATGTCTGTGTCAGTGTCTCTGGAACTGGAGTTACAAGGCAGTTGTGAGCTGCCATGTGGGTACAGGGAACTGAACCCAGCTCCTCTGGAAGAGCAGCCAGTGCTCTTAACTACTGAGCCCTCTCTTCAGCCCCTTGTAGGTCACTCTTTTTTTTTTTTTAATGTATGCGAGTATACCCTTCATACCAGAAGAGGGCATCGGATCCCATTCCAGATTGTTGTGAGCCACCAACCTGGATATGAAGTCAGGACCTCTGGAGCAATCAGTGCTCTTAACCACTGAGCCATCCCTCCAGCCGTCTGTAGGTCACTCAGCAGCGGTTATATACAGTGGTGCTCTTTCTCTCTGCCTGTTGTACTATTGGTTGGGTCTTTGGGGACAGGCTTATGCTTGAAATTACATAGCTCTGAAAGTGAGAGCAAGCTTAGGGAATACTGCCATTGCCATAGCAGAGGACAACTTGCTTTTGTGTTAGGTTTGTTAGCTCTAAAATTTGATTTATCTGACTCAATTGGTTACTTAAAAATTGGCTTGTAGTTAGACTCACCTTAACAGATTATTATGTAAACTGTTAACGCTTGAGAGCTAAAGTGCATCAGATGAAGCCCGAGTAGAACGAACACTGATTTCAGGCATGCTCTGGGCTACGTTGTTTAGTTCTTCAAAGTATTGCTTGGAGCTGGAACAGCTTGGGCCAGGCGCTGCAGCTCCAGCCAGAACACTTGCCTGAGCATGCATAAGGTCCTGGTCACTCTGCCCTGGGAAAAAGTCATGACAGTCTTAAGACAAAAATGGATGTTATCTCATCAAGTGTGCTCTTCAGAAGTCCACAGTAAGAAAAAGAACCCATGGTAGCCGGGCAGTGGTGGCGCACGCCTTTAATCCCAGCACTTGGGAGGCAGAGGCAGGCTGATTTCTGAGTTCGAGGCCAGCCTGGTCTAGAGAGTGAGTTCCAGGACAGCCAGGGCTACACAAAGAAACCCTGTCTCGAAAAACCAAAAAAAAAAAAAAAAAAAAAAAGAACCCATGGTAGCAAAAAGAGCTTGTCCTAGGATCTCGTTCATCACAGTCCCAGAGCTGCTGGGGTTCTCTGACACGTATCTACAGAATGTGATGGGTTGAAGTTCTGTGCTGGTCCGACAGGTCAACTCTGCTTAGGAGCTCTCAAGGACTAGTTGAATCTATATTATTTAATCAGTGTATTCGTTGTGTTGAGTACTTATAGGTTCATCAATGAATAAAATGATTTCCATTGTGTGGAGATTACTTTTTTTTTTTTTTAATGTGTCCCACCCCAGGTCTTTTTTTAAATATTTTTTCTTATTTATTTATTTATTTATATGTAAGTACACTGTAGTTGTCTTTAGACACCCAGAAGAGGGCATCAGATCTCATTATAGATGGTTGTGAGCCACCGTGTGGTTGCTGGGATTTGAACTCATGACCTTCGGAAGAGCAGTCGGCACTCTTAACCGCTGAGCCATCTCTCCAGCCCCCCCACCCCAGGTCTTAACTCCTCAACTCCAGTGTTCGTTCTTTCCAGAGTTAAGCAGTACTTCATTCACATTAGCTTTCTTGTCGGGCTGTTACCATCCAGTGTGGGGTTGCACACTCACTACAGGAATAACATAGATTTCATTTACTTTAGGTAAAAGGAAAAGGTGCATCTGGCAGTTTTGTCGTGGTCCAGAAATCAAAAACACCTCAGAAATCCAAAAACAGAAAGGTAAGTCTGTACCACAGTCTGCGTGTTGAGGTACTGTTACTACTACAGATGGAGCGCGATTGAAGGCCCGTGGGAGCAGCGCTGTTGTACGAGCGGCCTTCCTGCTGATTTCCCCAAATCAGTGAATGTGACACCAGACCTTAGAACTCCAGCCTTGTTAAGCCTATGGTCTTCCGTGTCTTATGTTGAACTATGAGCAACTGTATGAATTACACTATTTTTTGTGAAATATATTTTAATCTAAAGAGATATATACATATATTTCTGCTCAAACCAGACCTCAAGCTGTACTCAGATCCCTTTTGTCTTTGCATTTCTGAAAGTACTAACACACAACACAGTTTCATTGATTTAAAAAAAAAAAAAAAAAAAAACTGGCTCAAAATTAAAAAGTGAAATAATGTTTGTCTGTGTCAATGATTAAAACGATGATCTGTATGCTTACAACTCTGAAAGTTTTATACATTTAAAATTAAATGTAATGATTTTTATTTTTGAGACAGATCCCTAGCTGCCCTGGGATTGTAGGTAGCGGGTAGGCTGCCAGCTGTCTGTTGTGTGAGGATGTGATTTTTGATGCTGTGTTGCAGAAGGGCTCTGCGGTGGACCCAGAACCACAAGTCAAACTGGAAGATGTCCTCCCATTGGCTTTTACTCGACTCTGTGAACCTAAAGAAGCTTCCTACAGTCTCATCAGGAAATATGTGTCTCAGTATTATCCTAAGCTTAGAGTGGACATCAGGTATTAGCATGCTGCTCCCTTATACCCCTTCTTGAGAAAGGACATAGATGAAATATTTAAAGATTTCTTTGGGGTGAGCCAGAATTAAATCTTTTTGTATGGTTTTTTGTTGTTGTTGTTGTTGTTGTTTTTAATCTTAATTCCATATGTTTTTTTTTTTTTTCATGTCATATGTAGGGTTTTTTGTTCTTTTGATAGTCTTACATGATCCTAATAGAGTCTACCTGTCCCTCAACAGTCAATACCTGTGCAGGATTTGGTTCCAGGAGCCTCCTTGATACCAAAGACTTACAGCCACTCAAGCATATGCTTTCCATATGATACATAGTGATACATTTGTGAGCAATAGATACAGCGCATGTCTTCTTGTGTGATTTCTTTCGTTTTTAAGATAGGAGCTCACTGTGTAGCCTACACTACCATCAAACTCAGTCTTCAGGCTTCTGCCTTCTGAGTAGTAGAATTACTCCTGGCTTCTGTATGTACTTTGCAGTACTAACAATTGAAGCTAGGGCCTCATGCATGCTAAGCAAGCCTCTACCCCTTAACTATACCCTGGCTCCTCTTTTTACTTTTTATTTTGACACATTGTTGCATTAAATTGTCTAGACAGGCCATAAACTTGTGATTCTCCTGCCTCAGCCTGCTAAATAACTGGTATTATAGTCCTGCACTGTTGGTCTTGTCCTCTGGTATACTTTAAATCTTCCCTAGAATATTTAAAATATCTAATACAAATAAATGTTATGTTAATAGATTTTATAATCTATGCAACAATGGTAAGGGGAAAGTATGTATTCAGTATAGGTATAGCTTCCCCCACCCCAAAATGTTTTTGAACCAGTACTGAATCAATCCTTCCCACAGAAGGACTGATTTGAGACAGGTTTCATGTAGTCTGGGCTGGCCACAAACTTGCTATGTAATAGGATTTTCTTGAGTTGCTAGTCCTCTTGCTTCCACCTCTGAAGTAATGGGCTCACAGTGTGTACCACCACACTCAAGTACATATGTGTTTTGCGCATTTAGAAATGTATGAGGATGTGTGTTTGTGTGTTCAGATGCATGTGCATATACAGAGGTCTGAAGTTGATGCTGAGAGTCTATCTAGATTGTGCCACTGAAATCTTTGGCTAGTTTGGCTAGCTCATTTGCTCTGAGTTTTTTTTTTTCCCTGCCTCCTGTAAGCTAGGAATACTGGTAGACTAGCATACCCACTTGGCTTTCACATAGTGTCTGGGGGTCTGAGCTTGAGTCTTCAGACTTACCTGGCAAGCATTTTACCCATTGCCTTAGTTTCTTTTCTGTTGTTGTGACAAAACACCATGACCAGGGCAACATACAAAAGAAAATGCTTAATTGGGCTTCTGAGATCAGAGGATTAGAATCCATGATGGCAGAGCAAAGACACAGTGGGAGTGGCACCAGTCCTTTGAGACCTCAGAGTTCCCTCTTGTAACACACCTCCTCTAACAAGGCTACATCTCCTAATCCTTCCCAACAGTTCAGCAGCTAGGGACCAGGGATTCAAACATAGGAGTCTATGGGGGCCATTCTCATTCAAACTACCACACCCACTGAGCCAACATCACAGTCCCTGTAACTCTTTTCTTGTTGGGTTAAATGGTGACTCCTTGGTTAGGAGCACTGGCTATTCTTCTGGACGACCCATTAGCTCACAGCTGTCTAGTTCCAAGGGGCCTGATGCCTCCTCAGGTACCAGACATACATATGATGTACAGACAGACAGACATGCATATACATATGCAGGCATAAAAATGAGTAAACATGGCTCACAACCATCTGTAATGGGATCTGATGCCCTCTTCTGGTGTGTCTGAAGACAGCAACAGTGTATTCATATACATTAAAAAAAAAAAAAAAATCTTTAAAAAAAAACAAACATAGGATGTCATGTACCCCAGGCTGGCTGTTATATTTTGAGTGTCATTACAATGTGCGTGCCTTAATTACTTTGTCATCAGTATTGCGCAACAACATAAATTTGCTTCCCATGTTAAGATGCTTGCAGGATCCCCTACTATTTCAGTTTCCTCTGTGGAGTAATTGGATGTGCACACTGGGGGTTACAAACCCACTTGTACATGTGCATGTGGAGGCCAGAGGTCAACTTCCGGTGTGCTGTTCCTCAGGGCATGTCATTTATCTCCCAAATTGATCCCCCCTCTTTTTAAAAGTACTTTTACATGTTCCATGAATTTGGTTGGTATGATAAAAGCCAAAAGCTTGTGGCCTGGGCCACATAGTAAGACCCCATTTGGGGGGAAATCATGTCTTTGCTTTGTTTAATTGTTTAGGGCATTCATCAGTCTGATGGTAGTAAGTTCCAGGGTCTTGGCATGCTCTGGCAGTTTGAACGTTTGTACTATATGTCAGGGCTCTATATGTGTCAGTAACATCTTCCTCAGGAGGAAAGAAGTTCTGCTTGTCAGGATGCCTGCGGTTTGGTGTTCCGTTTTTGTCTTTTTAATAAGATATTACACATAATAGGAATTAAAACTTTAGATCTGGAAATAGCCTGTCTATTTCTGCAAGTCTTCTTTCATTGACATATTTATCACTGTTTTTGTTTCTCTCTGCAGGCCCCAGTTGTTGAAGAATGCTCTGCAGAGAGCAGTAGAGAGAGGCCAGCTAGAGCAGATAACTGGCAAAGGTGCTTCGGGGACATTCCAGGTTAGCAGCTGAAGGCTTGCTTGTTGAACTGATTCTCAAAGAACCTCTTTTGTTCTCAAACTGTTGAACACCTTCAAAAAAATGTTTTTTATGTGTTAACATCTATCAGTGTTTACTAAATTAGAAATTAAAACTAAGAACCAAGCATGGTAGCACACACTTGTCATCTCAGGCCTCAGGAGACTGAGGTAGGAAGAGTTCCAACTCAAAGCCAGCATGAGCTACACAGAGAGACCATGTCTCAAGAAATAAAAAGAATTGGCAAGATAACGCAGTAGGTGGAGGTGCTTGGCTTCAAGTCTGATGACCTGAGCTCTGTCCCTAGGACCCATGTGGTGGACGGAGAGAAGCAGCTGTTGCAAGTTTAGTTCTGACCTCCACACGTGTCATGGCTGGCGCCTGTGTGTGTGTCTCCACATAATTACCCAACAGTAAATAAATGTAATAATAAGATTTGGGGAAAACTGGACATTTTATTTACATTGTTTTGTTTTCTGAGACAGTGTTTCTCTGTGTAGCCCTGGTTATCCTGGAACTCACTTTGCAGACCAGGTTGGCCTAGACTCAGATCTGCCTGTCTCTGCCTGCTGAGTGCTGGGAAAGGCTTTCACGTTAACTCCCTAAGCTGCCCTGGTGCGGAGTGCTGGGCTATAGAAGCAGGAGAATCACATTGGAGTCCTTCTGCCTCTATGTTGGGGTGGGGGTCAGAGACGTCTTGGGCTGCTTTGCACCTTGTTTCAAAACCAAGACAAACTATATTTTTAAGTCAGTTCACATAAAAATAATAGTAACCAGGGGCTCATGCCTTAATCCTAGTACTAGGAAGGCTGACGAAGGGAAGTTGCCATGAATTCAAGGACAGTCTGGTTCACATAATGAATACATGACTGCCATAGATAAGTAGCAATAAACTATCTCAAAAAAATAGAAAACAAGCAAAGTCCCACAATACTAGACCCTTTACATGGTAAATAGTGTATTTTCTTCATGAAAAATAGCTATGTCTTCAAAAATTGGTTAAGAGAAACACTTTTTACATTTTTGATAATATTTTTAATGTCTCACCTTAAGTTGTTTTATTTAGTGTCTTTTCAGTTTATGAAAAAAGGCCAGCCTTATACAGAAATAGTTAAAAGATAGATAAGATAGATTTCAGATATTTGTGGATATTACTTCTTTATACTACACCAAAACTCAGTAAATAGTAGATTGTTTTAGCAGCTTTGTTGATCTGAGTTAAAATTTATGATTAACCCAGTTTTGGTGAATTTTCAGTGGTATAACTGTCTCCAAAGTTGAATTTTGGGACCTGCTGCCGCCCTGGAAATATCCCTGTGACTATTGCAGTCACTTGTAATTTTTACCCTTAGCTTCAGACAGCCTACAAAGTCTGCTGACCCTTCTTCATATTTCATACAGAAAAAATTATTCCTTGTGTGGCCTTTTGTATTGCCCTGTCTACTTAGCATAATGTCTGAATTTTTCCATGTGGTAGCTTGTATTCATATCTAGCGTATCCATGCGTGAGCTGCATATTTGGATTGTTTCTACTTTTAGTTAATTATGTATACTGTCTGTGTACGTTTGTATAAAAGTGCCTCGGGTAAATACATGCTTTCTTTCAGTGCAGTCAGTAGCTAGGAGTAGTCTTGCTAGCCACAGAGTGAACAGGACTACATCATTTTACATTCCTACAGAACCTGTGGTTTCTCCACAGCTTTATCACCAGCCTTAGTCTGCTTCGCGCTAGCTCACCTTGTAGAGGTGAGGAGTTCCTCTTGAGGTTTCGGTGGGCATTTATAATGGTTACTGATGCCAAGTCTGTCTATTACTTGTGCACACTGGTCATCTTTTCATTTTCTTTTATGCAATAGTTCTATAAAGAACTCTTGCCCATTTTAAAAATTGAGCATTTGTTAGGAGCTCTTTACTACAGATGAAAGTTCCTAGTCAAATACAGAACTTGAAATATTTCTTTCTAAATTTGTGGCTTTTTACTTTTTACACGAGATAAGGACTCATGTAATCAGGCTAGCCTTGAACTTTCTATATAGTTGAGATGACTTTGAACTTCTGATTCTTCTGTTCTTATCTTCTAAGTCTGTGGTTACAGGCATTTGCCACCATCACTGGTTTATGGGGTGCTGATGTTTGAACACAGGGCTTCATGAATGCTAGACAAGCAGCCTACTAAATGAGCCATATTTACATGCACGTTTGAAGCTAGACATTTCGGTAAATGAAACCCTGTTTCAAAAAATAAGTAATCCAATACTATACAGCATTCCCATTTTCTTTTCCTATTTGGCTAATTGTTACTAATCTCTCTCTGTCTATCTGTCACTCTCTCTCTCTCTCTCTCTCTATGTCTATTTGCCTCTCTGTCTCAGGGTTTTTGTGTGTAGCCCTGGCTGTCCTGGAACTCACTCTGTAGACCAGGCTGGCCTCAAACTCAGAGATCTTCCTGCCTCTGCCTCCCAAGTGCTGGAATAAAGGTGCGTGGCCCCATATCCAGCTTAATTGTTACTGATCTTTATTTCTTAGTCTCAGCTTGGAATTAGGCCGTGTAATTTTATGATCCCCTAGATGTTTATCTATTTTTCATGGCTCAAGGCATAAAGATGTCAGTTCCTTTGGGTTCACAATGCCCATTGCTGTTTTAGGAGGCTTGGAGGGGTTAATGGAAGAAGAAATTACCTGAAAGAGGGTTGGGCTGCCTCAGGTAAATTGAGACCTGGTGAGTGGGAAGAGAACGTCCCTGACCTGAAAATTCATTGTAAAACATATCTGTGCTGATGCAGGAGCTCCGACCCACCTGGTGCAGAGGAGTCTTGTCTTGACCTGCTTTGGGAGAGTGTTGTCTTGATGCTTTTCTCTTCCTCCTTGGAAAACAGCTGAAGAAATCAGGGGAGAAACCCCTGCTTGGTGGAAGCGTGATGGAATATGCCATCTTGTCTGCCATTGCTGCCATGAATGAACCGAAGACCTGCTCCACCACTGCTCTGAAGAAGTATGTCCTGGAGAACCACCCAGGGACCAATTCTAACTATCAAATGCATTTGCTGAAAAAAACTCTGCAGAAATGTGAGAAGAACGGGTGGCTGGAGCAGATCTCTGGGAAGGGCTTCAGCGGCACCTTCCAGCTGTGCTTCCCCTACTACCCCAGGTGAGCGCCCACAGGGAAGCACTGGCCGCTGTGCCCTCGAGGCTGCTCCCTGCTTATAAGCCTGGGTTATAGCTTGCCTCCTTCCTGTTAACCCTGAACTGGACCTATCTGAGAACAGTGACCCCCAAGGTCTCACCGGAGCCAGCGTTCCTGCTGTCCTGAGATCGCTGTTGGTTAGCCAGTTCTTGGGCAGTCACTCGGTGGTCAGTCTTTATCTTGTTTGTTTTTGTTTTTGTTTTTGTTTTCGAAACAGGGTTTCTCTGTGTAGCCCTGGCTGTCCCGGAACTCACTCTGTAGACCAGGCTGGCCTTGAACTCAGAAATCCACCTGCCTCTGCCTCCCAAGTGCTGGGATTAAAGGTGTGCGCCACGACAGCCCGGCTCATTCTTTATCTTTTTAAGTAAAGCAACAGTCAGAGTGCCAGAGAACTAAATACTAATTAACCACCCAGAAAATCAGATGTGGAGAACCTTGACCTCTTCCACGAATCGTAACTTTGCCTTCTTCAAACTTGTATTTGAAAGCCTGCCTCCTGTTCATGATGTATCTAACTGTTGAACAGAAGTGTCCAGGAAGCTCTCAGCAGCTGCCCATTGCTCTCTCTGTTGGTGCTGGAACTCTCGTATGCTTTTATTAGTGAGATGCCACGGCCTGTGCTGTGAGGCTCTTGCTTTAGCAACTCTGCATTGACATTTTCTTACCTAATCATTCTTAAAGACACAGACATTATGTTGTTGAATGTATACTTAAACTTTCATACATTAAATAGTAAATTGAATAGGCAGGTCATATACCTGTTTTAATTTATGGAAACACTAATAGAAAAAAATTTAAAAGAGTTTAGGGGATAAGATTCTTGGTCGATTTCTTTAAAACTTTGAAGACTTTTAGCCTTATAGTTTTTTGCCAGTATTGTGAAGGCAAAACAATGTCACTGTTCTGTAGACATTCACTGTTGTGTCTGGGGGAGATCACATGGCAGAAGGCTAGCGACTGCTTACTAAACAGTGACACTCCATCTTACTAAGTGACGGGAGGGAGGGGTCAAAGCATGTGAGACTTCCCTAGACAAGTGGTGGCTTTGCACATATGCTCAAAATAGGCTAAATTCTAAGCAGGTACTTGGAGTCTAACAACATTTCTGAGGGAATCCGAATAAGATTGGATGTGCCTGGTGACAGGCACCTAGGTTCACGTCATTTGCCTCATCCCGCAAGATGATGCTTTATTTCTTCCCCTACCGTAGCCCAGGAGTTCTATTTCCAAAGAAAGAGTCAGATGGCTCTGAGGATGAAGATGAGGATGAAGACGAAGATGACTCATCAGAAGACTCTGAGGATGAAGAACCACCACCCAAGAGGAGGTGTGATATGGGGAATCTGCTGAGACAGATCATACATCTCTCAGAGCTGAAAGTGGAGTTGGGCCTGTAACTCCAGCTAGTAAGGAGGCTAAAGCAGAATTGGAAGTTGATGGACAGTGTGGGCAGTTTATTGAAACCCCATCTCAAAAAGTAAAACAAGGCCTGGGGACATAGGTCAGTGTAGAGTGATCAGTCTAGAGTGTGCCTGGTATCACTCAAAAACATTGCTGCTAAGCGGGGCTGAGGATAGGAATGTGTTTTAACCACGTAATACCCTTCTCAGATTCTTTGAGTAACATTTAAATTATCTTCTCCCTTGAAAATTCAAGGACTCTGAACTTAAGACAGTGTGAATACATAATATCTTTTCTGGTAAAACATAGCATAAATGTTTGTAGTTTATTCAAAGAAAAATAATTCCATATTATCCCAGGAAATGAATTGTAGATTTCCACAAGTCAGATTTGTCTGAAACCTGTATTGAGAAATCAAGTCAAACTTTTGTTTTTAACATAGTGATTTCTGTATACGCTACTTCTCTTGAAGCAGAAGGAGATTGTGCTGGCAAACAGCTTTCTCCTGCACTCAGTGATACATTTACTCTTTTGTTCTCACAGCTTACAGAAGAAAACACCAGCCAAGTCCCAAGGGAAGACGGCATCCATGAAGCAGAGGGGGGCTAAGCCTGCGCGGAAAGTCCCTGCTGCCCAGAGAGGGAAAGTGAGGCCACTGCCTAAGAAAGCTCCGCCCAAGGCCAAGACCCCTGCCAGGAAAGCCAGGCCCTCACCCTCAGTCATCAAGAAGCCTAGTGGGAGCTCCTCCAAAAAGCCCATAGCCAATGCAAGAAAGGAAGCGAAACTGCCTGGTAAGGGCAAATCAGCCGTGAAGAAGTCTTTTAAGACAAAAAAGTAAATTTTATAGAAAAAAGGTATCATGATTGGATTCAGGATCTTATTTTATGAGGTCAGTGTGCATTTGTTTTAGTTATAATGCTTTTAAATTTTACTTTTTTTCTTCCCCATGAGCATTGTGGGAAGGAATATAAACAAACCAGTGTAGACATTTGTTAGCTTAGGTGCTGCTCTCAGTGCCTGCTTCTTCATCGTTTTAATTTCTGCTGTAATCCTGGACTTTGCTGACTATGTAACTTCCCTGCTCCCTCTGCTCATCTTAACCCCAATCCTCATTCTCTCTTTTTTGTGATCCGATTTGGGGTTTTTTCCTCTTTCAAGTTAAATCTAAACAATTGCAAAGACGTATTTGTAGTGAGCACCTACAAGTCTGGTGCTGGAAGTCAAGACGAAGCAGGAGCACTGTTGGAAAGGCACTGCGTCCTGCCTGGAGGCTTGCTAGAGCTGTGGTGATGGACCCTGGCTGTTAAGTCACTCTACTGACCAGTCTCCAGCTGGAGCCTGGGACAGCTTAACTTTGGAAAGAAGCCCCAGTCTCTGATCCCATAGATTCTGAAGATCTCCTCTCCTTTGGTCACTCTGACCAATTGCCAAGCGCGCTTTGCTGCCCAGAGCTTCGTTCCCTAAACAGCAAGCACACGCTGTCTGCACCACTTGGTTTTTGACTGAAGGGGAAGTACAGGAATACGTAGAATCTGATTTCTGGTGTTGCTTATTACCAAAAATGACAGAATATTCTTAATCAAATGTCTAGATATATTTTTAATATTTGGGGCATGAGTTGCCCCTGTGTGAGAGTTCCCATTCCTGATATAGAAATGGTAAATGGTAAAACATAATTTGCTAAAATGACCAGTTTTCAGATTCACCTGTGCGTGTGCCCCCACTCTCACCCCACCCCACCCCTAACATAAAACTTTTGATATCAGGCAAACGGTTTCCTTTTTGAGATATTTTAACAGAAGCGGGGAGGGGGGGAAGCAAATGAAGCTGTACTACCTAGTCCTCCTCTTATTTGTATTTGTTTAGGGTTGTGAGGTTGTGTAAAATAGTACTAGCTTCCTACTTGAGAACTGCAGTTTCTGCTATCATTTATTCTTCCCTGTGGCACTTAATATTTTATCTGTCTTAAGCTTTTTGATGTATACATCCTCTGGCCCCTACATGCTGCCAGAGGAGAAGGTGTTTGTTTGAGATTCATTCCATTTGAGGTGTCTCCTGGGATTCCCCACAGCTGCATTGGCTGGGAAATGGCCTTAAGGAAGTGGGCTTGAACTGATGGCTCAGACCTGTGAGGTCCCATGGTGAGTCATTGGGATTTGTGTTGCATGGAAGGCAATCTTTCCTGTTGTAAATCTTCCTTTTTTATGTACATATATTTTGAAAAATATGAATAAACATACAATTTTAAAAGCTGCTGAACTACAACTTAGTTGAAAAGTTTCCAGTACCTGCCCTGTAGTCTCCTCCTGCGAAGGACACCATTGCTTCCTTTCTCTTTTGAATTCTTATTTTGATGGTCTTTTTAAAAAGATTTATGTATTTATTTGTTTGTTTGTTTGTTTATGTATATGAGTACGCTGTAGCTGTCTGCAGACACCCCAAAAGAGGGCATCGGATCCCATTACAGATGGTTGTGAGCCACCATGTGGTTGCTGGGAATTGAACTCAGGACCTCTGGGAGAGTGGTCAGTGCTCTTAACCGCTGAGCCATCTCTCCAGCCCCAAATCAAAGGATTCTTAAAGAGTCATCTTAGGGGCTGGTGTGATGGCTCAGCAGTTAAGAGAAGAGCACTTTCTGCTCTGCCAGAGGACCTGGGTTCAGTTCCCAGCATCCATATGACAGCTCACATCTGTCTCCAACTCAGTTCCAGGGTTTCTGACACTCTTACACAGACAACAGATAAAACACCAACAAACATAAAATAAAAATAAAGAGAGTCATCTTGAAACCGTGGTGGCACACACCTTTAATCCTGGCACTTAGGAGTCAGAGACATGTTGATCTCTCAGTTCAAGGCTAGCCTGGTCTTTTATTATTATTATTATTATTATTATTATTATTATTATTATTATTATTTATTTCATATAATTGAGTACACTGTCGCTGTCTTCAGACACACCAGAAGAGGGCATCAGATCCCATTACAAATGGTTGCTAGGAATTGAACTCAGGACCTCTGGAAGAGCAGTCAGTGCTCCTAACTGCTGAGCCATCTCTCCAGCCCTAGCCTGGTCTTTAGAGTGAGTTCCAGGACAGCGAAGGCTACACAGAGAAACCCTGTCTAAAAAAAAGAAGAAAAGAAAGAAGAAAAAAAAAAAAAAAGAATCATCCTGATTGAAAGACTTTGCTCAACATCTTAAGAGCCTAGTCTTTTGTGTTTAATTAATATACAAAACTCAGGTAAATCCTTAGACTGGAAAAAAATTACAACACAGTTACGGACAGTAGCCTGCCACAGAGGCCTTGCTCTAGAAAGCTTCTGTTCCTTGTATGTATGCCAAGGGTTGGTTATTCATAGGGTATTGTTAACTACCTGTGCCAACAGTTCTCTGATTTTACAGAATCAAAAGTTGCAGGTTTGGTTCATCTGTATTATACGATATCACTTATACAGAGCTTTGCTGAGTGCTCAGCTGGTCCCTGCACCATACATCAGACCCTGTAACATGCACTGTGAGAAACTGAGGTCATGTCAGGTCTCTCTCCGCTCTGAATTCGCCTCACAAAAGTTGAGGGTAGGACAGTCGGCTTTAACATCCTGGGAAAGAAGACTGGATCATTCCACTCAAAAGCCCCAGCTGTCTGACACATACACTTCCACTACCCTGACATAGAGGAATTCTTGATTTTTGTTTTTGTCTGTGCACTCTGCAGAATACATTTACAGTTTTTACTTCTGTGTTAAATGAAAAGAGCAAATGCAGGAGGTGGGTGTCTAATGATCTGGTTTAAAGTCTTTGATAGACTCTGAAGCCATCTGCTACAAAGAAAAATGAGTCTTTGAAGATGCTGAAAGCAAGGTGGTTGGCTTAACCTGTATTCTCGGAGACTTTTCCATAGTAATGTGATAAAGGCATTTAGCACAAGTTGGACCTGGTCCACATGAACATAACTCCAGGAAATCTAGTCCTGTGCACATTTCAAAAAGGACAGACTTGGTGGGCCATGCCTGTCAACACAGCAGGCAGAGGTATTTTAATCATGTCTATTGATAATAGTTTGAGTAATTTATGGAAAAACAAGATCTAAATAAATGCAACACTTGGATATACCCTTGGCTTGTTCATTGTTATGTAAACTTGTTACCTAGCTTTCTCTTGCTGTAACAAAATAGAAATAATCTATTTGGAGGAAAGGCTTTAGCTTGTGGCTTACTATTAAATTGCTATCAAAGAACACCATGACCAAGGCAACTTAGAAATTGTTGAATTTGAGGCTCATGGTTGCAGAGGGTTAGAGTCCACCACCACCATGGCGGAGAGCTTGACAGCAGCCGTAGCACTGAAGCAGTGGCAGCACTGAAGCAGTGGCTGAGAGCTCACATCTTAATCCACTAGCACAAAGCAGAGAGCTCAGTAGGAGGAGCATGGGCTTCTGAAACCTCAAAGCAGACCCTGTGACAAACCTTCAGCAAGGCCACACCTCCTCCTTCCGGGGCAGTTCTACCAACTGGGGACCAGGTATTCAAGTATATGGGCCTGTGGGGCCATTCTCATTAAAATCTTCACATCTTAGGCTCTCAGTGATCAGGCAGGGCGAGGGCACACACTCCAAGTAACTAGACAGCTACCTATTAAAAGGTCTGCCACCTCCCAGCTACCTGGTGACTGAGCTTTTGGAAGAGCACATACCCAACCACGGACTAGAAATTTCTATATTAGCAGTAGTGCTTATATGCTGGTTTTGTGCTGTGTTATCACATACCTGGCAGTTCTCCATTTTTGGGGTAGAATATATATAACATCACAGGTAGAGTTACTGCCTATGCTTTCTTTTAAAAATTACATTTTATTAGTATGTGTGTCCATGTGCTTAGGGTACCCATATGGAGATCAGAAGACAACTTGGAATTGGTTCTCTTTCTACCATGTCAGACCCAGGCAAGTGCCTTTCCCCTCAGAGGTCTCTCACTGGCCCCAAATACATGTACTTTGAATACAGAACTATTTTTGACTTTCCCCCTTGACTTTTTTTTTTTTTCTTTTAAGATTTATTTTATGTGTGTGAGTACACTGTTGCTCTCTTCAGACACACCAGAAGAGGGCATTGGATCCCATTACAGATGGTTGCTGAGAATTGAACTCAGGACTTCTGGAAGAGCAGTCAGTGCCATCTCTCCAGCTACCCCCACCCCCTTGGCTTTTTACAAGTTTTGAATTGTCCCAAAATTGTCTCTATTTCTATTCCTGGAAGGAATGGTTCGTGTAGACTGGGAAGTGAAATCATCCTAAGGCAGGGTGGCTTGCAGGCATTTTATTGTTAAGGAGTTTTTTTCAGACCAGGGTCTGGATACATAGCCCTGGGTGCTCTAGCACTCCCTATAAAACAGACCGGCTTTGAGCTTGCAGTGATTCTCCTGCCTCTGCCTCTCAAGTGCCAGGATTATAGGCAATAGCCCCGCACTGAACTTAAGTGTGGCTTTTGACAGCTGCCAAATTTTACTGGGAAATACTATCTGCTTGGCTCTCGAGTTTTTAAAAGACTTTTTAAAAATTAGTGGGAATGACAGAGTCTGGCCTCAGAGGCCAGAAGTGTTGGATCCCACTGGGGCCGGAGTTACAGAAGGCAGGTGTGAGCAGCCCTGTGTGAGTATCAGGGACTGAACTCGGGTCCTTGGCTCCTAACCACTGAGCCAACCTCTCCATTCCTGCCTCTAATGTTTTTTATAGGACTGTACAGATACTCAGCCACTCTCAGGTGTTCACTCTCATGTCTTACTCCAGAATCACCGTCACCCAGTCCACATGATGCTTTCCTAGGAGCCATGGCATCAGTTGGGTGTCCCCATGCTAGAAGGTTTCCCATGATGCCTAGCAAGAGAAGTTCTAGCATATAGATGCGTCCACTACAGTCATGAGCTGCAACGGTGGCAGTCCACCATCTATCTCCTGCCAGCCTCACTTCACTGCACCGTTCTGGAACCTGGGATCTTAGGAGCTTCTTGTCAATCCTTAGTCTCTTCCTTTACCTGTTAGTATAAGCCAGACTTGCTGGTAACATACAATAATGAGGAACTAGGCCAATGGCTCAGTTGGCAGCTCTGAGTCCAAGGCCTCTGCAGCTATCAGCTGGCCCCCTCAGCCTGGATCCGAAGCAGGACCAAGAGCAGAACTGAAGGTGTTTGGTATGCGAGCTACACAACAAACCCGTGTCTTAGTGGCTTCCGTTTTTCCATGTACATGTTATCAGATGAGTTGGGTACTGCATGCCGTCTTCCCGTAGGAAATGCATCCCCAGCTGCTATGTTGCTGGGAAGAAGCTCCCCTCCTTTCAGACCTCTTCCTTTCTGCTGAGAAAGCATGGGACCTGGTGGGCCACACGCATCTCTCCTGGGGCAGTGCCTTTCCTAGGTACAGGAGATGCACCCCACAGCTCGGAGCCGGCTGGCGACAGCTTCCTGCTGGTGTGCAGTCACTCCTACGCACATTCGTCAGCTGCCAAGCGCAGAGCCAGATTCGGCAGTTTTGGATAAAAGGGGAAGATTGTGATAGCAAGCTCCCACCTGTGTGGTTTAGTGATTGTCACTGACTCATAGGAAGTAACCATGACTTGCAAGGTGAGCATAGATGCATTTGGCAATCGTGACTCCCACCCCAGCATGCCCCGGCCTGTCTTTTTTTATGTCGTCCGTCTCTGTGCTTAATATGGGTAACTCCAGGCTTCCTGCACAGGTGAGTCACACATTCAGTGGAAGGGCTGCTCCTGTGAGCTCGAGAGCTTGCTGCTTGGAACAAAGGATTAGGCGTGGCAGCTGAGATAGTGACAACTGCTTCATGCTACAGTTCTTAGTGGGACGAGGTCAGCTTGCCCAGAGATGGCCGGCACCTCCAAAGTTTGATGCAAACCTTAGAGCATGTGGTGTATTGTTTGTTTAAATTTTATGTGTATGGGTCTTTTGTCTGTTGTGTTTGTTTACCACATGTGTGCCTGGTGCCCAGGGCAGCCAGAGAACAGCGTTAGATTCCCCTAGAATGGGAATTACGTTGTGAACCACCACCATGTGGGTGCTGGGTGTAGGAACTGAACTTGGAACCTCTAAGCCACTGAGCCTCTCTCCGGCCCATAAAGGTGTTTCATTATTATTACACTTTGGTTGTTATTTGTGTGTCCACATATAAGGTTGTGGGCATTTGAAAGGCAGGGGACAACTTGTAGGAGTCGTTTGTCTTCTTCCACAGTGTGGGTCCTAAGGATTGAACTCAGGTCACCAGCCATGGCAGCAGGGACAACCCACTGAACCACCTTGCCTGGTTTTTTTTTTTTATCAGTGGTGGGGATTAATCTTGGCCTTGTGCATGCCTGAGAAATGTTCTACCACTGACATACATGACAGCCATTTTTTTTCCTTTCTTTTAAAAAAAAAAAAGTCATATTCATTTTGGGGCCTGGGAAGATGGCTCAGCCACTAAGAGTATTTGTTGCTCATGCAGAGGACCTGGGTTGTGTTCTTAGCACCCATGTGGTAGCTCACAACCATCTGTAATTCTAGTTCCAAAGGTGTGTCCCCCACCTTCTGTTCTCTGAGAGACCCAGACATGCATGTGATGGACATACACACATGTAGGCAAAACACTCATACACTGGAGTAAAGAAATGTCTCAAGTGGTTAAGAGCACTGGCTGCCCTTCCAGAGGAACTGGGTTCCACTAGCACCTGCGTGTCAGCTTGTTACTCTGGAACTTCAGTTTCAGAGTATCTGACTTCTTGTGGCTTGCAATGGTACCAGGCATGCATGTGGTGCACAGATATAAAAGTAGGCAAAACACACATACAGGTGAAAATAAATAAAGTGAAAGAAAAAAAGGAATGGACCATAGCCCACAATCAAATCTAAATTTAGAAAATTAAAAATTTTTATTATAAAAAGGTTTATTTTATTTAAAAATAAAATATTTATTGCTCCTTCACCGTCCAGGCCTGGAGACTGTTAGGGAGGTCCCTTAGCATTTTGCACAGGGGAATCAAAGGCCACAGACAAAAGAAATTCAAAATATCATCGGTATTTACCGAACCTTCACTTACCAGGTCAGTGCCAGGCCAAGCCCTGTGTCCCTGTCATGCCTTCCAGTCCTCACCTGGCTGAGTCACGGGTGGCATTAGCTACGGGAGAGGCCCTGTTGTAATCCAACACGATTAAAGAGTTTATCCAAGTCCCACTTGAGAGAGAGAAGTGCCTCGGTATGAGCAACAATCACACCTCACTTTTGCCTCTGGAAAGGTGCTAGGAGCTCTGCAGAGACGAGGGATGCCCAGAGCGGTGCACTGGGAACTAACTCCCCCGAGGCTGCAGATTCAGGTTCACCTTATCGCCGGCGCTGTCATCTGTCCGGATGTCCGGTGAAATGAAGGACAGCAGTTACCCTCCCTGGGCCTGAGCCCTTGTGTCCTGGCTTTCTGCGGTGTGCAGCACGGGCAGTTTCTGATGCGTTCTCTGCAGATTTGGGTTTAATACACACCAAGCGCTTGCTTGGCTCGGATTTGCGATTTATTTGGGCCACCTACTGCGCTCCTCACCTAATGGGATCAGAAGGGCCCGCCCTCTCGGCTCTGTGAGCGCGCTGGCTAAATTCACTCACCGTTTCCCCATCTAAGTGGATTTCCGTGAGGCCCAAAGAACAGAGTCACTGCTCTGTGCTGGACCCCAGCTGAGAGACCCAATCAATCTCCTCCTGGTAAGGGAATATGTGCCACCAAGTCCTCTGCCATTTGCGTTTGAAGGGGTGGAACTGCGTGGTCATTGAGCGACCGTGCAGACCTAGTGGAGTAGCTAGGTCTGTCCGGAGTAGCAGACGAGTGGCGAGGCCTTGAGCTCAGGGAGTCGGGACAGCTTCGAGGAGGAAAAGCAACAAGGAGGAGCCAGCCCGGGTCGCAGCGTGGGCGGAGCCAGGGACCCTCGCAGTCTCTGATTGGGCGGCACAACCGAGCGGAGCGGCTCCGATTGGCTGTTGAGGCCGCCGCCACCAACGCCGCCAAGTGATGCCCAAGGGTCGGGTCCCAGGGCCACGTGGGGGGCGCGCGGCGCGGGGGCATGGGCGTGGGCGGGGGTGGGGCAGGCCTGGCGCTGGGTAGGAGCAGAGGCTGCAGGGATCCCAGCTGTGAGACCAGCCAGGAGGCGCGGCAGCGGCGGTGAGTGCGCCTGGGGATCCTCTGGGAGCTGGGCCAAAGCCGGGAGGGTCGCCCAGAGCGAGCCGCACCCCCACTTCCCTCTGCCGGCAGTTGCCATCACCTCAGTCCTCGTCAACATCCTTCCCTTCCTGGCGCCGGGGCACCTGAGCCCCCCCCCGCCCCCACCGAGAACCTAGCGCTATGTGGGGATGGTGACGCTCGCGAGGTCGCTGTCAGCGCTCGCACGCGCTCCGCACCTCCGCGCTCGATCCTTTCCGCGTCTTCCCTATCCAGCCTGTGTGCTCCGCGCATCCAGATAGATTTCGGGAGGAACAGAGGCTGATGAACAGCTCCAGGAGGTGGCTGTCTTCGCGGTCCCCTTCGCAACTGAGGACTGGAAGCTGGCAGGCCAAGGTCACACTAGCCAAAGCTGCTGAACCCTAGTCCCGTCCCTTGTTGCGTGGCGGGTCCAGAGCCTGTGGAGGTGGTATCAGAGGTGTGCTGGGCTGGGAGAGGGAGTCCTGCCTTTCTAAGCAGTTCCATCCCCAGAGCCTGAGTTGTTGCAGCTATGGGGCTACTACTGGCTGCTTCTGCGGCACCTATTCCTGCACAATTACAGACCCAGTGTGTACCAAGGATGGATCCCTGCTTGGGGGTCCCAACTGACTGTAAGCAGAAGGGTACTGCTTAGCCCAGGCAGAGATTCCTGGGTTTGCCAGCTCCCCTCCTGTGGTGTGTCTTTAGTCAAGCAGCTGGGGTTTGCAGGCTGGGTAGTCTCCCAGTACCCTGAGAGGATAGATAGTTGAGCTTTATGGTGCACAGGGCCCTGTGAGTGGACGTGGAGTATAGAGTCAACATAACTAGTCCCCTGCTCCTAAGGAGAAATCTCCCCTCTCCCGGAAAATAGAAGCCCACTATATGTCTCTGTAGGAACGTCCTGGCCCGGCAGACAGACCCCTGTGGGAAACTTTTTATTTGGTTCAGAGATGAGTTGAGTGTGCTGTCGTTTCCAGGGTTTCAGTGAGCCCTGGTGTTCTCCTTGGTCTAAGGCAGGATCACACTGGAAGCGAGGCAGGAGGGGGACAAAGTTCCCGTTTCTGGGGAGGCTAAATATGGGGAGGCTGGGGAAGGGCCAGGTGCTGGGAGGATGCTGTCCATCCTCCTAACCTCTCTCTCTCTACACAGACACACACACACAGACACACACACACACACACACACACCCCACACAGGGGACTAGGCAAGCTAGTGACTGTGTGAGTGTGAGTTTGCTGACCCTTGGCTCTTTACCCCGTGCTTTCTAGGCTGTGTGGCGCAGATGGGGTGTGAAGGGCTCTTGTCAGCTCTCTTTGTCTCTCGTGATTGCTTTTCTTGTCGCCCTGTTCCACACACCCCCTCCTCCCCCAGTCCCTTCCTGGCGGGTCTCATTGCCAGCTGTGTGTCTTGTGGTCTCTGCTTCCTTGCTCTCTTCTGCCTGAACTGGTGATTAGACAGTGAAGAAGCCTCTCACTGCCTCCCCGGGAGCCCCATCCCCTGCTGGGAAGGGGCAAGCAGCACGTGGCAGGAGTGTGGTCTACCTTATGTAAACATCAGATGTGCCATCGGACAGGCGCGACTGTAAAGTGAGCAGGCTTAGAGAGGAGGGTTGGCAGAGCACAGGTTGGCAGCAGCCTTGCAGAGGTCTGGGTGGGCTCTGGGGGTGGGGCGGGCTACAGCCTTTGTTCCCCACTCTCCCTGGCTGAAGCACGGGCTTGAAGGTGACTGGCAAGTAGAAGTGGAGGACCCTTCTTGGGTTCTAAGAACATCAAGTCTAAGGCACCCAAGCTTCTCCCTTTACAAGCATTCCTGTTGCTGTGGCACTTCCAGGCCACCCCTGCCCTCTCCTGGGGAGTCAAGGCCTCCAGGCCAGCTTCCTTCCCAGCCTGAGGATTTCCACTTGGTGTAGCCTGAACAAGAACTCTTGAAAGTGGCTAGACTCTGTCTTCTTCCCAAGCTCCCTTCCTGCCAGCAGGCTTGGGGGGGGGGGGAGGTGTCTCATCCCCTGTGCCATGTCAGGCTGGCATCACGTCAGGCACCTATTACCCAAGATTTTCAGGAAAGGAAGTGAGTGCATAGAGAGGTGGGGCAGCTGGCCCAAAGCCACATAGAACTTGTGCCCAGGCCTCTCTGACCGGAGCCAATAATCACAAGGCTGGTGAGAACTGGGGAGAAGGGAGGTGTCTTATGGTGTCCCTGGGATGCTGAGTCTTCAGGGACCCAAGCGCAGACTTTCCTCTACTCTGCAATAACTGGTCCATTGATGCATCTGCCCCATAGGACTTCTGACCTCCACCTGTGGATCTGGCTAGGGGTCCCAGAGAAAAAACAGAACAGGGCCAGGCAGGAATGTGGTTTGTCAATCTCCTGGGCACTTGTGGGGCTTCTTCATACTCCACTTAGCGCTAGTGCTTCATTGGGGTGGTTGTGGTTTTCAAACTGTGCAAAGGGCTTTAGGATTCAGGAAGGGAGTCAGGCTGGGCAAATGAGCCAGCAGCCTTTCAAACTGGTTCCTGAGATCATCAACGTGAGCTGTCCAGCTCAGACCACCCTGTGTACTCTTCCTGCCCCAGGACCTGCTATGGCTCCCCACTGTTTGTCCACGGGGTAAAGGCTCATTCTTGGGCTGCCTCAGGCTCCAGCTCACCTTTTTTGTGCCTTCCTTCTTGATGCAGTTACCCTTACCCTTCAGCGGACTCTCCCCAGACTCGTTCTCCATAATGAGATCTGTTCTGGGGTTTTTGTTTTTTTTGTTGTTGGTGGTTTTTTTTTTTAGTTAGTTAGTTAGTTAGTTAGTTAGTTAGTTTGTTTGTTTGTTTGTTTGTTTGTTTGTTTTTAAATCCTGTTGGGGGTCTCATATTGGCCAGTCTATCTCTGAACTCCTGGAATCAAATGGTTTTGGTCCTCCTGCTTCAGCTTCATGAGAAACTTGAAACTATAGGCAGACACCAGCTCCTTCCAGCACTATGAGCTGGTTCCAAATTTCTAGCAGCTTCCCTCACCCCAGAGGGCCCAGTGAGCACTTTAACCTCAGATCCAGCTCACAGGCCCATGCCAGGAACCATCCCACTGTGACTCCTCCCCACACCTCCTCCCAGTGCAGCCCAGCCCCTCCTGTCCCCCCTCCATCTTCCCACCAGCTCACTTGTTTAAGGCTTATTATCGGGTTTCCCACCTTGCTCCCTAAGAATGCTGTTGCTCAGAAGCAGGCAGAATTGGTCTTTCGTCTCTGTCATGTGCCCAGGACATTGACGAGCACCTAGCAGGTACTCAGTGGGTTTGCTGGTTGGGTGAATGAATGAGTGAGTGCCAGAGCAAGCAAATTTGAACAAACACACCAGCCCCTGACAGGGGGCCTTTGGGCCAACTGCCTGAAAACCAGCTCCCCTTGCCTTCCTAGCCTTCTCTCCGTGGAGCCTGAAGCTGGGCATGCTGGGGACCATGCAGAGGGCTGGGGCTGGGGCCCGAAGGGCCTCCGACTGTGGGCCTGCACCTTACCGGCCCAGATGCATTGCCAAGTTTGCCCAGGTGGGTGGGTGCCTGTCTTGTGTGTTCTGGAAGGTATTTGGGGGGTGGCTGCTCCCTGGGATTGGAGAGGACCTGGGGCCCAAGGACCTGACGCTGTCTCCTTTGGAGTGGATGTGTGTGCATATGAAAATATAAGTGAGATGAGGCCATGTGACCCGATCAGGGTCACCTACTGAGAACATTAGCAAAGAACTCTGGCCTCCGAGGAGTGTGCGTGGCTGCTGCGCACAGCTCGCTGGCACGGTGGAACGCTGTGTGTACTGGAATTATGGGCCTCACTCCCCTGCCTTGCTTTTCTCCTTCACCACCAGTACGTGGGATCCTTTCCTGTGAATGATCTGGACACTCAGGAGAGTGTGTGCCTTGTGCAGCAGCAGCTGTGGGCCCTGCAGGTGAGGGGTCTGGGGAGCATAACCCAAGGGTGGGCACCATGAATATCAAACTTGGATGCTGAGGGCTCTGAGGGCTCTGAGGGCACATGACATCCAGGGATGCTAGGGACCAAAGGTTTTCTGAGAAGCGACCTGGTGAGCTCCAGGCTTCAGGACTCCTAGATGCCTGGGGACCCACGCCCCACAGGTCATAACTTAACCATTGGGGGTTTGCTACCCAGGCCTCTGTCCCTGGGTAGGGATATCAGAACTGGCTGAGCAGCCTTGACAAGGGGTGCTGGGGCAGGACCACATAAGGCCAGGCGTGAGAAGTGACATCTGCCTCTGCCAACTGTCTTCCCCTCAGGACTGTTCCCGACGCCGGGCTGTCATCTTGAAATTCAGTCTTCAGGGTCTCAAGATCTACAGTGGGGAGGGCGAGGTAGGAGGGGTGAGGGGTGGGGGGGCAGTGAAGATCAGATGGGGTACAGTCTGCTTATAGTTTGCCCCATGGCCGTGTAGGAAAAGCTGAGATGACAGTTGCTTCAGAAGCTCTAGAGGCCACCTCCTGTGTTAAATATCAGGGACATCCATCCCATGAGAGTGTCTAAATGTCCAGCCCAGTATTGGCCAGTGGCTGTGGACAGCCACGGGCTAGAGATGGCATGGAGCTCTTGTGTGCTTGCCTGTCCCTCCCTGGCTACCCATTGCACAAACAACATGGCTGCCCATTGACTGCCATTGTGCAATCCATAGCTGCAGGCCCCTTACATAAAGCCCAATGCTGGTGGTAGTACCCTGGGGTCCTACATCACCTGCCTGAGGCATTGTTACTGTTTGACAAGACAGCAAGAGACACTCAGGGGACTGTTACCACATGGAGAGTGAATGGCAGAGCTAGGATTTGAACTCCTAGTATTCCTGCCCTAGAGACTAAGGGCATAACCCTGTGCCTGCTGCCACTGCCTCTGTAGGGTTCCAGCCAGTGACCACTGGGTCGCTGTTCTGTCCCTCAGTTCCATAACTTGGAGTGGCCATCCTGACCTACATGTCTGCAGCAGGCCCAGGGCTGTGGGCACTAATGCTGGGCTTGGCAGACCTTGGGGAAAGAAGGGTCTCTTCACGCCAGGAGGTGGGTGGCCTATGCCAGACATTTGAGGTCCTCGGGCCACTGCCACACAGGGGAGTGTCTGACGCCTGCTGTCACCACAATGCCTCACAGGTGCTCCTCATGGCCCATGCTCTGAAGCGCATCCTCTATGCCACCTGGTACCCAGCTGCCTGCCAGTTTGCTTTTGTTGCCCGGAACCCGCGCAGCCCACCCAGCAAGCTCTTTTGCCATCTCTTTGTGGGGAGCCAGCCTGGAGAGGTACCGGAGACCCAGGGCTGTACTGTCCTCAGGGTGCCTCGCCACACTGGCTTAGGACTGTGCTACACACAAGTCAGCACCCTTGACATTCCCTGGGGCTGGGAGCAGAACTAGCCAGGATGTTTCTCTCCTGTGGCGTGCCCACCCTCCCTCATTCTGGCTCATTCCCATCTCCCTTCAAAGCCCAGCCCACCTGTAACATGAACCAGACAGCATTTGGCTGTCCCTAATAACAGAGACTTGAGTCCTTTGGTACCAGCGGCCATCCAGGTTTTGAGCGGTCCCTAGGTGGCCCTGTGTGGCCCTGTGTAGCGGATGGGGTAGGTCATGGGCAGGTATATTATCGGTCAAGGCTGGTATGGTCACTGTGAATGACAGATCGGTGGCAGCCTGTCATTTAGTCATTTGTTGTCACCTCTGGATGTGGATCCTGGGTGACAGTGCCTGAAGCCGATGGTTCCAGCTGCGGCTGGATTGTGTGAGCGGCGGGTTCCATGTTCAGGCCCCAGACAAGTGCTGAGAGTTTTCAGTGTCCCGTCTCCTTAAGTCCTCAGAGGGTCATGGGGAGGTGAGGATGAGGATGAGCTGCTCCGTGTTCTGCCCTGGGTTACTCAACAGCTCTTAAGTTACAGAGCCAGGGGGAAGGCGCTTAGCTTCTTTTCCGGGTGGTGTTGCGGGCCTGAGCCCTGGGAGTGCACTGGGCCCAGGGTCGTGCTCTCAGCTCCCGGCAGGATGCCTGGCACCCCAGAAAAAGCTGGTAGCAGAGGCTGCATGTGGTGAGATTTTGAGGGCTCAGTAGGAGTTTCCCCAGGAAGTTTCTTTGTGGGGGACACCTGAAGTTAAGGGGCCATTTGTAGCTCTGGAGAGTGAGCTGCCACCTGAGGCGCTTCCCAAGGGGCGCTACCACTGAGCCTACCCCTCCTGTCCTAGGTCCATATCCTGTATCTGCTGCTCTGCCGTTCCTTCCAGCTTGCTTACCTCTTGCAGCACCCTGAGGAGAGGGCACAGCCTGAGCCCTGCCTGGCACCTGTAGGGGACATGTCCCTGAAGTCACTCTGCAGTCCTGGGGTACCCCCTGCCCTAGTGCGGGAGCCCTTCAGCCGGGATCAGTTGTCACAGAATGTCCATGCCCTGGTCTCCTTCCGGAGGCTTCCTGCAGAAGGGCTACTGGGCAGTAATGGGGTATGCAGTGCCCCAGTCAGGAGGAGGTTGGGAGAAAGGATCAGGGCTTGGGGGTTACACTGCAGGGGTGGTCTTCTTGTGGGGGGTTCATCTGGCCTCAAACAGATGGGTCTGAATCTGTCTGCCTATGGGCCCCTCTTGGTGCCCTAGAAGGAGCTGCCAGAGCCAGAAGGCCGAGGGGGCACCCGTCACACTCGCCTGGGGAACCCCTACTGCTCACCCACACTGGTGCGCAAGAAGGCCATTCGCAGCAAGGTGATCCGCTCTGGGGCCTACCGAGGCTGCACCTATGAGACACAGCTGCAGCTGTCAGCCCGGGAAGCCTGTGAGTTGTTGGCTAGTTGACTTGGCAGGGGGTGGGGGTTCATGCATGTCCTTTTTGAGGCTGTAGCCACCCTCCTTCCATGGCTGCCGGTGCATGTGAGGGCTTGAGGGCTTATGCAGGCCACTGAGCAATTGTATCTGGAGTGTAGGGTTTCTGTTGAGGGATCAGAGGTGTGACTGTCTGGTTGGGGAAGAGGTTTGGTGGGGGTATAAACCACAGGATAGGGGGTGGTCGGTAGAGGGGTGGGTCTGGCATTAGGAGGTTCCACCATGCTTCCTCTCACCTTCGTGGTCTCCATAGTTCCTGCTGCATGGGAGGCGTGGCCCCGTGGCCCTGGTGGCTCCTCGTGCCTGGTGGAGAATGATGGAAGCCTGACAGAGAACATCTGGGCCTTTGCTGGCCTTTCCAGGTAAGGGAGTTCTGTCCTAGCCCAAAGTCCGGTCCCTTGGGTTGGGTTTAAAAATGTGAGGTAGACACCTTGTCACATGTACACAGGGTACATAGGCGGTGTGTATGGACTTTAACTGGTGTGTGAGTGGTGCTCCCAGCCTAGGTCTCAGGCCATGACTTCCTCTCCTGAACCTCAGTTTCCCAGAATGTAAAATGTGACTATGGAGGGGAGTGGGTTAAGGAGACACATCCTCTGGGTGTGGCCTGTCCCTGCCTGCCTTCCTGTGGTTCATCTAACCTCTCCTGACCAGAGCCTCGAAGTCAGCAAGTCATGTCCCCAGAGGCCTTGAGTTCCTTTGACTAACGTTCACTGAGTAGCTGCTCTGGTTCAGAACTTCAGAGGTCACTTGTTCAGTCTTCTACCACTGCCACCAAGTTCTTGGGGCTAGTAGTCCCTGACCAGGACAACAGTCTAGGCTCCCTCCCCCTAGGTCCTGTGCTCTTGCCCTGCTTCGGAGAGATGTGCATGGAGCCTTCCTGCTGTGGCCGGAGCCAGGTACCAGTGGCCAGTGGAACCTGTCTGTACGGACCCAGTGTGGCGTGGTGCCTCACCAGGTCTTCAGGAACCACCTAGGCCGGTACTGCCTAGAGGTGAGACTGGGGGGTTATCCTCTGGGCCTTCCACCCCTGCCCTGCCCATCTGCTGCCTCCATCTCTGGCAATTCTTAGTCTGCCCTTTAACTGTCTGAGCTCCTGAGCCCACCCCACTTTCATCCTGTTCCCTCACTGGGAGCTCTCTGGCCCCACCCCTAACCTAGTCCACTCCTGTCTACTTCTGTTCTTTTGGGCTTTTGTTGTGTATTTGTTTGCTTGCTTGCTTGCTTGCTTTTTGAGCCAGGGTCTCTCTGTGTAGCCCAGGCTGGCCTGAAACTCAGAAATACGCCTGCCTCTACCTTCCGGTGCTGAGAGTAAAGGCTTGTCCCACTACAGCGCCTTTACTTCAGGGCTTGCTGGGTGCTGACCACAGGGTTCAGCTGAGGTGTGCAGCCACCGAGGTTCTCGGTGTCTTTTAGAGGTTATCTCTAGGAGAGCTGACCCAAACCCACACAGCCTCCGAGCCACTGGTTTCCTGGTTACACGACAGCTGTACGAGCCAGCCGCCTCAGGGCTGCCCAGACTGGGCAGAGCGAGGACATGGTGACTGATTCCACAGTTACGGAATTCTCCCTTTCTGAATTTATCTCCCTGCTTTCTGAATGGCAGGCACATGATGGGAGACCAGGGTAGGGGTGGGGTGCTGGTACACAGCATGAACTGTGGGGCAGGGGACCAAAGCTAAGGACCTTCCTCCCCAGCACCTGCCAGCAGAGTTCCCCAGCCTGGAGGCCCTGGTGGAGAGCCACGCCGGGAAGGAGCGCAGCCTCTTCTGCCCACTCGGCATGGGCCGTCTCAACCCTACCTACGAAGAGCAGGACTGTGGTCCTGAGGGCAGGATCCCACGGACTCTGCGGCCCCTCAGCCATGCCAAGTCCGAGGCAGAACTGCAAGGTCTGGGCTAGGATGCAGCAAGCCCTCAGTCCCCCGTGGGCCCAGCCTTGCCTCGGCCCCTTGGCGGCCTTGGTCATTCTGCCTTTCCTGCACCCCACCCACTGGTCACCAGCTCCAAAAAGGTCAATCTGCCCCTTGATTGGTCTTCTATCACTTCACTGCCGTGGGAGAGGTGCCCTGAGGTTGGAGTTGAAGATAATAGAACTTCTCCCAGGACCTGGGGCCAGCTGGGATGAACAGGTAGAACCAGGGGGCTGGAAACACTAGGTGACTTGGGGATTGGCCATTGCCAGGTTCCTACTGTCCGCCTTGGGTAGTGGCTTTCCCAGCAGTTGCTGGAGGAGGCTAAGCCTCTGCTGGGTGGGGAACCCCAGAACACGCCCATAAGGAAAAAGATGCTTAGGGAGTTACTGGTTCGCACCTTCAGCTCATTTCCTGGAGTCACTTTGAGTGGGGCTAGCAATGAGCAAACCGCAGTCCGTTTGGTGGCTGCTTTAGGAAGCCACCTCATGTTGGTGTTTCCTTTAACACAGTGCTGACCGTTGGGCATGGCTGGCACTGGTCACCTCAGCCCTAGTTGCAGTGGAGAACTAGGATTAATGCAAGCCCCACAGGGTGGGGGGAAGGTGACTTTAGCAAGGGGCAGTCCAGGGACACATTCTAGAGGAAGGCAGTGGTCCAGGCAGGGAATGACAAATTCAAGTGTCCCTTAAGTCAACTCCGCAGAATATATGAATCTACCCAAAAGAACAGATTTCTTAGGTGGTGTTGGTGCACCTTTAATCCCAATATTTAGAAGGCAGAGGCAGGCAGATCTCTATGAGTTTGTAGCCAGCCTGGTCTACAGAGCAAGTTCAGGACAGCCAGGGCTACTCTGAGAAGCCATGCCTCAAAAAACCTAATAAAATAAACAAGACAGATTCCCTTTGGAAGCAGAGATGTAGGCAGGGGACAGGGGATGTCCTTGTTTAGTGCCTTGGATACCATAGGCTTTAGGGGAAGCCACAGGTTTTGGGTTTTGGATTCCTTGGGGAGGAGGTAGTCCCTACTGAACAGAGAGGGGACAAAACGGGGTGAAAGATGGAAGCCCAGGTCGGGTGCTTCCAGCATCCCTCCTACCCCAAATTAGGATAAGGCCTTAGCTCAGTACATTGCCAGGTCTTTCAAGTGAGGTATCTTGTGAGGGACGGAGAGAAAGGTGCCTGCGGAACTCTTTCCCAGGAGACGCCACCTCTAGACTATGAGGTAATTCTTCCAGGCCACGTCCGCCTGCATGCCTACTCCCTGAGTAGGGCCTGGTTCCTCTGGGAGCAGAGAGATTAGCATATCCTGTGCCCAACCCCAGAGAGATACACCCAAGGAAACTTGGTTACCACTTGGCCCAGACTCTAGGCCAGGGCTCACCTCCAGGAGGGTATGTCCATCGTGTGAATTGCCAGTGTGTACTCCCCACATCCAAGGGACTTCCCCAGGCCCTGTGACATTTCTTCCAAAGCATTTATTGATTGCATGTACAAATGGCCCATGTGTTCAGACGGTGTCTTACTTACAGGCAGGCCATGGCTCTGGCTCTGTGCAGACCATCACCACAGCTCTCCTGTGTGCACTTTGAGACAAATAAACCACACTCTTCACAGCCTATTTCAGAAGTTCCTTGAGTAGCCGATCATCAATGTTTTCCTGTTTTGCTTTTGTTTGTCAAACATACCGCAGCTGATATGGACCAGTGAGCCTGCCTGAGGTCCTGGCCACCAGGGCCCAGAAAGGTCTGAAGGGATTGAGAGGTGAGGCTTCATAGAGAGGTCCTCTGAGAAAAATGTAGAAGGGCCTGTGAGTTGGCTCAGTGCATTGTCAAACCTGCTGACCTGAGTTTGATCCCTTGGTCCCACATTGGTAGAAAGAGAGAACTATGTCCTGTAAGTTGTCCTCTGACCGCCATACCGGGTGAACATTTGTACATCCGTGCAAATGCGCACGCGCATATATACACACACACATGAGCACACACATGTAATTTTTTTAAAAATCCAGACTCTGATCTGATAACTCAGGCTTGCTTACTGTCTCAGCAAAGTGCAGCAGGTGCTTTGTACAGCCCAGGTCTGCCTAAACCTAGCTTCAGCTCCACTCAGATCCAAGATACTTCTGAGTTCCTACAACCGACAGAGGATCCATGTAAAGATGGTCCACAGAACTGGTTCGTTTGTAGTCATTCTTTGGTGTGTGTGTGTGTGTGTGTGTGTGTGTGTGTGTGTGTGTACATGTGAATGTTAGTTTCCCCTACTAGACTGCAAGAGGCTGTCTTCCCAGAGCCTGTCAAATGACTGATGGTATTTCTGTGCCTAGGAACTCATGGGTGCACTGAAATTGGGTGGTTGGTGGCTCAGACTGTGTCAGGAGGTTAGGCTGTGTGGTCTTTCCAACAGAAAGACTAACTCCTAAAGTTTTTGTCTTTTTAATTTTTTCAAATATATTTATGTGTGTGGACCCGCTTGCAAGAGTCCTTCCACCACGTGAGTCCTGGTGGTACACTGAGACCATGTAGACATGGCAGCAAGCACTTTTCACTATCTGAGCCATCTTGCTGGTCCGGTTTTCCTGTCTTTTAAAATATGGACTCTTAGGGCTGTGGATAGGGGGCAGTGAAGTCCTTGTCACCCTCTCAGTCTCTAAACCCTGAGGGAAGTGGAGTCAGACGTGGGCTCCAAGTCTTACCCTGCCCACCTCTGCCGGGTTGCTGAACCTCACTGGGCTAGAGCTGCGAGGCCTGACAGAGCAGAGGATGGGATAGGGTAGTTCCTAATGCCCGGGTGCATCCCTTACCCCCCCCCCCCCTTGCTCTCCCTCACTTGCCGTTCCGTCCTGTGATGTCATGGACGTTGCCCAGCAACGGCGAACGCCGAGACGGCGTGCAGGAGCGCTAGCGTGACCCGGCCAGCTCTGGGGCTCGGGTCGTGCGGCGGCGCCTGCAGCGCGGATCCCCCGTTCCCCGCCCGGGCCCGGCCTCAGGGACGGGCGAGCCCGGGCGCGGGAGGCGGCGGCCCGGGCTCCAGCCCGGACACTTGTCCGCCGAACCCCTGCCGCTCCCAGCGCGCCCTGCGGGGAGTCCGGGCCCCCTGCTGCGGCCCCGCCCCCGCCGCCAGGCCCCGCCCCGCGCGGGCTCTGGCTCCGCCCCCCGGACTGGGCCACGCCCCCGGGCAGCCATGGCCTCGGAGTCAGTGAAGGTGGTCGTGCGCTGCCGGCCCATGAACAAGCGCGAGCGTGAGCTGAGCTGCCAGTCCGTGGTGACGGTGGACTGTGCGCGCGGCCAATGCTTCATTCAGAACCCGGGAGCGGCGGACGAACCCCCAAAGCAGTTCACCTTCGATGGCGCCTACTACATAGAACACTTCACCGAGCAGATCTACAACGAGATCGCCTACCCGCTGGTGGAGGTGAGGGCGCCCCGAGACTGAAGGGCCAGGCTCGGGGCTCCCGGAAAGTGGAGACAGGATAAGTGGGTTAGCCCAGCCCCTACCCCAAAAGCCAAACGAGAAGGCTCCGGGCACAGGTGGATAACGGCAGGTTAGTCTGAAGGCTTGTCCTGACTGTAGACACTAGGGACCTGCCTTCAGTGTGGTAGCCACTTCCCGGCTGAACCCAGCACCCCAGCTGGTCCACACGCCGTCCTTTGCAGCTTTTACCGCAGAACTTCAGACTCAGGACCACTCAGCGCCCCTGCTTGTCCTGACCTGCATTCCTTGCAGCCACGTGACCAGACTCTAGACCCCAGCGGTCCTAGTCCTCTCTCCTCATTCCAGACCTGTAGGATCCTGAAAGCTCCAGCCATTTCCCCCAGCCTCCTTCCCTCCTAAACGTCCCAGGAGTCTTCTCTCTTCTGTCAGGTGGTAGTTCACACTTGCTCCGCTTTCAGCTCCACAAGCAAAATCCTCCTGTTCGAATTCTCCTCTTGTCTTTCTAAAAGAACGAACAGTGTGGTGCCCTTCCATGTGCTCCAGTATCCGAGGGTCGGAGAAATCCAGATGCAAAGAAATCCGTTTGACTTCTTTGACCTAGCATTCTCAAAACATTTACCAGGAATGCTCCCTATTTTGACTGGTAGGCTCTTTCAGCTCTGCCGTCTTTCCTGCCTGTTAAGAAAGTTGATGTGTTCCAAAGCCTCCAGTCCGTGTGGTCCTGAGCCAGGAATAGAGGAATGCATCGTTAGAATTTAGGGCCAAGCATGCATCTCTGCTCTGCTGAACTCTCACCCCACTCCAAAGGCTTTCTGACTGATAATGTAGACCACAGAGCACTTGACAAGAGGGAGTTCCTTCTAAATACTCAGAAGACAAGGGACATCTTCCACAAGGGGACAGTCCCAGTCTCTGAGGGTAGCTTAGCTATCCATCTGTTGGCCTGATTTTCTGATGCCATTACAGAGGGTTGTGAGCCACCGTCGTTGCTGGGAATTGAACTCTGGACCTCTGGAAGAACAGTCAGTGCTCTTACCGCTGAGCCATCTCTAGAAGGGATCAGAGATGCCCTCTGATTCAGTCCTTCTTGCTTGTCAGGTGTTTGAATCTCCATCTAGTAAAGGACCAGCCCTTGCTTGCATGTCTTAAGTAGCTCATGCTCTGGAAGCAGCCTGTTCCACTTTTGTTTCTTAGTCTCCAGAGTGTTCCACCCACTCAGAGGCCTCCCAGGAGCTTTCAGTCCTACCTCTCTGTCCCAGAGACCCTTCAGAGCACTTGCTTCCCTCTATCTAGAGCTGGCACCTTGACAATTTGAACTTGTGTTGCTCCTCAGCCTTGCTTCTTCTGTCTAGGGCTGTCAGCCTTGCTCAGGGTGAGGCCTCCTTTCTCTCCTTGTGGATTATGCAGTGTCCTGGCAAAGGCCTACCCAGAGAGGAAGATTGTAAGGACACAGTGACAGGCCTCTTGGATCTCTCTTCCAGCTTCTTCTGAGTCCCGCTGTGCAGACCTATCTCTGGACACTCCCTTGACCTCAGACTTGACCTCTGTTCATTAATCCATTCACCCCTCTGGGAAATGAAACATTAGCATCTCCAGTCTGAGCCCTAGATTGAGCACGGGAGGGTGTGTGAAGGAGATAGGACTTACCCTCATCAAGCTCATCGGTAGAGTTCAGCTATGCTAAATTAGCAATCGGTGGCAGGTGGGGGAGGGGCGGCATGGGGAGGCCAGCAAACCTTGGAAGGGATGGAAGGGAGAAGAGAGAGAAGCAAGAGTAAGATGAGCCCAGTAGGGAGGCCAAGCAGGAAGGTGGAAGGCTGTAGGGGAGAGACAGGCACGTAGCATTTGATCTTCACTGGAAGAACTGGAGTCCTTCTTGTCAGAGAGGTGACTGAGGAGGGTGTGAGAGGTCAGCATGGAAAGCAGTACAGATTACAGCTCTGGCTGCTTGAGCCAGGAGCAGATGTGCCCTTGAGACCCATGGCGGCATAACTCACAGGCCTGCTCACTCTGGCCCTTCCCAGGGCTTTCTGGCTGGTCTCTTGGGCCTTCCGTCCAGGATCCTCCCTTCAGATCCTACCCTGTGCTGTGCCTGCACTTCAGATGCCACGTTCTGCCTTTCCCTTCCTCCTTCACCACTTCTGTCCAGGCTCTGTTCCTCATCTCTTGTCCCTGAGCTTTTCAACTGTCCTTGGGCTTCCTTCTCCACACCCACCCTTGACTGACTCCCATTCCCTCCTGCCTTGTCTGCCCCCCACCCCTAGCAAGCGGTCCTTGCCCAGCATGTGTGATACTTTAGGTTTGATCTCAGTACACACACACACACACACACACACGCGCGCGCGCGCGCGAGGGGGGGAAGATCAACAGTCGATTTCATAAAAACTCACTAAGTTTCATAATTCAATAAGACAGCAAGGGATGGCAATACATAGTGACCAAGCAGTGGACACTGGGGACCTGTTCTACTCCTGCATGTTCCCTGGGGACACCGCCCCACCCCCTGCCCCAGGGTATCAGTTACTGTGCCAGACTTTTTTGAAATCTTTGTTTCACCTTAGGAATATACGTAAGGTTGTTTTCTACTTAATTCCAGGGCAGTGCCATCTTACAGAACATTCTGGAACAGTGGGAATGCTCTCTGTGTTTACACTGACCAGTTAGGTACCCACTAGACATAGGTGGCAATTGGCACGGGAAAGAGGCTGGTACTGCCAAGAAACTGAGTGTATTAGTTACTTTTGCATCACGCTGACTCAAATGCTTATTAGAAGTGGGGACAAGGTTTGTTGTGGCTCACCGTTTCAGGGCTCTCAGTCCATCAGGATGAGGCATGCGGGCAACAGCACCTTGAGGACTCCCCTTACCCCTTCATGGCAGATCAGCCAAGTGAGCCGGAACTAGGGAGTGGGCTATAAGCTTCAAAGACCTGTTCCTAGTTAATCACTTCCTGCCAGCTCAGCTCCTGAAGATTCTGTAGCAACCCCAAACAGTGTCACCAATCAGGATACAAACAATCAAAGCATGACCTTCAGGGGGCACTTCGGATTCAGACCAGAATATTTTTGTTTGTTGTTTTTCAAGACAGGGTTTTTCTGTGTAGCTCTGGCTGTCCTGGAACTCACTCTGTAGACCAGGCTGGCCTCGAACTCAGGGACCCACCTGCTTCTGCCTCCTGAGTGCTGGGATTAAAGGTGCGCGCCACCACCACCCAACTATCATATATTTTAAAAAGATTTACTTATTTTATGTATATGAGTACACTGTAGCTGTCTTTCAGACACACCAGAAGAGGGCATCAGATCCCATTACAGATGGTTGTGAGCCACCATATGATTGCTGGGAATTGAACTCAGGACCTTTGGAAGAATCAGTGCTCTTAACTGCTGAGACATCTCTCCAGCCCCAAGCTATAATAATTTTTAATTAAGTTAAATTTAACTAAATAAAGCTGTTTTGTGTTATAAACTTGAGCCACACTCATTTTAGCTCCCCCACTGATGGCCTTTTAAAAACTAAAAGGAACAAAATAAAACTAATTATAATGCAGTGTAGCTATGATGTTTCATAAAACAATGACATGTATTATGTCTAATAACTATTAGTATTTTATGTTCTTTATATTAAGACTGTGAAGTCTGTAGTCTGTAGGTGGTGCATGCCTTCAGTTCCTGCACTTGGGAGGCAGAGGCAGGCATATCTCAGAGTTCAAGGCCAGCCTGGTCTACATAAGGAGTTCTAGGACAGCCAGGGGTTACATGGAGAAATCCTGTCTTGAGGTGGGGATGTGGCCCCTGTTGGCACCAGGCTGGCCTAGCATGCACACAGCCCTGAGTTCAACTCCAGTACTCATAAACCCTCATGGAGGCCTTTGCTTTGTACTTCCAGGGCTTGGGGAGGTGGAAGCAGGGTTCAAGGTCATCCTCAACTACTACTGCTTTTGAGGTCATTCTGGATGCATGAGATAGATATTTGCCCACCCCAATAAGACAACTAGCTCCGTGGTGGAGCACTTTTGTAGCGTGTATGAGACCCTGTAAAAAAATAAGCTCAGTCCTCCAAGTTACACCAGTGCCTTCCCAGTATGGCTCATGGCTACCCAGGAGAATGGAGCATCTGCTGTGTGGCCCTGAACGTCCCTAGAGAGTCCTCCTTACCCTGGGCTTGGGCTACGGTGACAGTCCTTGTACCACTTCCTCTTTTCCGGAGGTGTCATGTGACTCCTGCTTTAGGTTTGAGAAGCCCAGCACAGGTTGGGTCTTCTCTCTGCAGTCACTTGTCCCTACTTCAAAGCCCCCCTCACCTCCCCAGGAGCTGCAGGACCCTAGATTGAGTGGACTTGCCCATTTCGCTGCAGAAAAGAAAGTGCTTGTCCTATGTAAGGGGCTGGGAGCTTTGCATGGGTACCAGCCTTCTTGAGAATCAATCCAGCTCTCAGATTCCTGCTGAGCTCAGTTTGGGTCCCAGGGATTTTTTTTTTCCCCAGTTGAAATTCAATGTAGTCATTGTGTAGGTGTTGGGGTCTGGGAACAGATTTCTGGGCCTATATTCTGACATATGGTGCCATATCCGAATCACTTACCTGTCTTGCTGTGACAAAACACCTGACCAACTTAAGCAACTTAAGGAAGAAAGGGTTTGTCTGGCTCACAGTTTGAGGGTGGACAGTCAGTCATGGTGGAGAAGACATGGTGGCAGGAGTGTGAGTCACATTCCAATCAGGAAGTAGAGAGACACGAACACTGCTGTTCAGCTTTTTTTCCTTTAGTCAGCCTGGGACTCCATGCTGCCTATGTTTAACCTTACCTAGATACTCCCTCACAGACATGTGGCTTGTTTCCATGGTAACTCTTAAAATCCCATCAAGTCGACAATATTAGCCATCAATGCTGCTGTCTGTAACCCCGAGAGCTCTAAAGGTAGGGACTGCAGCTACCTTGTTTCCTGCTCTCTCCTCCTAACCAGAGAGCATGGTTCCTGTAGAAAAGGCAGCCAGCACCTGAGGGGTGAATAAACTCACCCATGAGTGAAGAATGAATGGCCTTTGAAGTGGAACCTGGTTTGTCTGTCTGTCTGTCTTCTCAGCTTCCTCATCTATACCCCACTCTCAGATCCGCTTGCTACTGTCAGCCACTCTCCTGTGTCCCCTTGGCCTGGACCGGCCTCATCTTCCTATCCTGAGCAGATTCCCTCATCAGGTCCACTTCTACCTTGCCTCTCCTCTACAGAAGGCTGTGCCCGCTTCCTCGCACACCTTCGGCTTCCTTCCTCAACTCCCTCCCTTCACTGTTGACTGAACTTCCGCCCTGTGTATACCTCCCTGGCCTGGGTGAGAAGCACTGTGGCTGTCCACCCCACAATGTTCCTGGCAAACATTAGTGAGCACCTGGACATGCCTGCCCTCGCCATGGCTAATGCATACGATGATTCTGCTTTAGGAGGGGCTGTGTTCTCTCCTTTATGATAGATTAGACTGAGACTCTACCATTGCTGCGATGAAAACACTATGACTACAAAGCAAGTTGGGGAAGAAAGGGCTTGTTTGGCTCACACTTCCAGATCATACTCTATGACTGGACGAAGTCAGGACAGGAACTCAAGCAGGGCAGGAACCTGGAGTCAGGAGCTGATGCAGAAGCCATGGAGGGTGCCGCTTACTGGCTTGCTTCTGACTTGCTCAGCCTGCTTTCTTATAGAACCCAAGACCACCAGCCCAGGGATGGCCCCATCCACAATGGGCTGGACCCAGGGATGGCCCCACCCACAATGGGCTGGACCCAGGGATAGCCCCACCCATGATGGGCTGGACCCAGGGATGGCCCCACCCACAGTAGGCTGGACCCAGGCATGGCCCCACCCATGATGGGCTGGACCCAGGGAATGGCCCCACCCATGATGGGCTGGACCCAGGGATGGCCCCACCCACAGTGGGCTAGAACCTCCACATTGCTCACTAATTGAGAAATGCCTTACAGCTGGATCTCATGGAGGGCTTTCCTCACCTGAGGTTCCTTCCCCCCTGATGACTCTAGCTTGTGTCAAGTTGGCACACAAAACGAGCCAGTACACTGTGTGCCAAAGGCCAGTCCAAGTGCGTGTGGTAAAGAGTGGAGCCAGGCTGAGGGTGTAACTCGGTAAAGCCCTTGCCTGGCATATAGAAGACCTTGGGGTCTGTCTTCAGCAATACACGAAGAAACAAAACAAACATGGAGGTGCGATTTGAACCAAATTGGCTCCCTAGCCCAGGCTCTTAGAGTCCTCCACCTTGGCACAATGTTTAACCCCATCAGACTGTTGTTTGAAGACAGAGTGGTGTCTTCTTTAGTGGAGACCGAGGCAGGGTCTGTGGGCTGGGCACCATGGTGCACACCTGAATCTGTCAGCTGAACACCGTGCTTTGGTTTCCTCTCATGCAGGGTGTCACTGAAGGCTACAATGGTACCATTTTTGCCTACGGCCAGACAGGCAGTGGGAAGTCCTTCACCATGCAGGGACTGCCAGATCCCCCCTGCCAGAGAGGCATCATTCCCAGAGCCTTTGAGCACGTATTTGAGAGCGTTCAGGTATGAGCCTCATATGGGAAGGGGTAAAGCTAGTGTCACAGATGGTCGCCAGGGCACCTAGAGTCATAGGCGTAGAATGGGGGTTGCGGTGAGAACCTGGTCTCAACTCTGCATGGGTCAGCAGAGGCAGGTCCTGGGTTCTAAACACAAGATGGGCGAAAGACATAAAACTGAGAAGAGTTATCTGTTCATGCTGTCTGGCTCCATGGGTTTTCCCTGGTGTCTTTGAATGTTAAAATTCATTTAACTTTTCATGTGGTTGAGATGACTTTGAGCATGGTGGCCGGAAGTGGTTATAACAGTCATAGCTCCCCTATTTATTGAGCAATTACTAAAGACCAAGGCTTGAGTGAAGCCCATTGTATACTTATCTCCTGGTCCTGAGACTGGACAACTCCCAACTGTGATAGCCCCAAAGCTGTGTGATCTGGGGCCCCCAAAGTCCATCAGTTCAAAGCAGGAGCCTTGGTCCACATAGCACTTATTGGAACTCCTGGCTTCTCCCTTGAGTGGTAGCCTTCCATCTCCCTTCCCTTAATGTGTGTAGGTAGCACATTGGACAGAGAGCCATAACACAGCTTGGAGGCTTGAGGGTCCTGGAGCCGGAGAGGAAGGCTTACTAACAGGGCAGACAGGGTAGGATTAGGGTAAGGGTCCATGGGGCCCTGACATCCCCCTCTTCCCATAATGCCCCAGCTGTAGAGGCCTGGGCAGCAGGTGGGTTTAGCAGCAGCCATCTTTTCAAGCTTTATCTGCTTTCTGCAGTGTGCAGAAAACACCAAGTTCCTAGTGCGGGCATCCTATCTGGAGATCTACAATGAAGATGTTCGTGACCTGCTGGGCGCTGACACCAAGCAGAGGCTAGAGGTGGGTGCAGAGCCCATGTTGGGTGGGCAGGAAGGTCCAGGGGGAGGAGCTAGGGTCAGACAGTTCCGGGACTCAGGAGCCTGCTGACTCAGCTTCCCTAGTGCTGGGATCGTGGCCAAACATCGCTGTGTCCGCTCAGAGTGGGGCTTTTGACCTTGAGTGTTCTCAGAGTCCATACTGCCTCGGGCTGTGACTGTGTCTACTGCTACCACATCGGCTGGATCTCACCTTGGGCAAGGCCACCTTTGTTGAAACAAGGTGGAGTTTCGCAGTAGATTTCTATTTTAGAAAACACTTTCACTGATAAAAGTTATTATAGTGGCTGGGCGGTCGTGGGCTCACCCTTAATCCCAGCACTTGGGGGGCAGAGGCAGGCGGATTTCTGAGTTCGAGGCCAGCCTGGTCTACAGAGTCAGTTCCAAGATGGCCAGGACTACACAGAGAAACCTTGTCTCCAAATGTGTGTGTGTGTGTGTGTGTGTGTGTGTGTGTGTGTGTGTGTGTGTGTGTGTGCGCGCGCTCTAAACAATGGCATTAGTCAGTTAGTAAGCCCTTAATATTCACTGGCCCTTCAGGCACATTATCTCACTTCATCTTTGGAGTAACCTTGGTGGTGGATGTTGTCAACTGTAATTGACCAGTGTGGAAAGGAGGCTGAGAGAGCCTCAACATATCTAGGTTCTACAATGCAGCAAGTGGCTGAGTCTGGACTTGAACCCAGATCTCCCTAACTCAAGGTTTTGAACCTCAGGTGCCCTTTATTTTACTGATATTTATATGGCTAGGATTCCATCATCTTGATCTCCTTTGGAAAAAGGGGTATTGCAGCCAGGCAGGGGTGGCACATGCCTTTGATCCCAGCACTAAGAAAGCAGAGACAGGTGGATTTCTGAGTTCAAGGCCAGCCTGGTCTACAGAGCAGGTTTCAGGGACAATCAGGGCTACACAGAGAAACTCTTGTCTCAAAACAAACAAAACTGAAAGGGGGTATTGCAGATTGAAGACAGTCAATAGGGCAGGCCCCTCAGCAGAGTGCCAGCACCTAGTAGGTGTTCAGTATTTGAGCTATTTCAAGATGTTAGGGATTAGAGAAAACCCAGGAAAGATGGGGGTGCCAGGTGGAGCCCCTGGGGGAGGGGTAGAGTCAAGGACAGAAGAACGGCTCATGGTGACGACTGAGTTTGACTTCTTCAGAGCCTCAAGCACATTTCATAATTTGTCCTCAGTCTCCTCGAAGATAGGGCTCAGGATAGAGGGGTGTGCTTCCTCACTTCAAGAGCAGAGATAGATACTTGCAGAACTTGCATGGCTGTTTTGGCTATCCAGAGAGATCAAGAAACCTGCCAGACTGGGGTGAATGGCACAGCCTATAATCCCAGCAGTGGACACCCCAAGGCAGGGGGATTGCAAGTTTCAGGCTAACCTGGGCTACAGAGAGAGACCGTCAAAAAAAAAAAAGCAAGGAAGGAAGAAATCTAGAGAAGGAGGGAGGGAGAGAAAAGGAGGGGGAGGGAAGGAGAGAGAGAAAGAGACAGACAGACAGAGACAGAGACAGACAGACAGGCACTATGAGAATGTAAATGAACAAATCCTGCCAGGACCAGAAACCAGTGAGAGGGCATGGAGTCCCACCCAGCTTGGGACCCTTTGGCCTTAGTCTCGGCCAGAAGTACTGGTCTTCTCCTGCCTGGGGCTCTTACAAGCTGGTAGCCTGGTCCAGGGAGGAGAGGCCAGTGTGAGATGCTGCCCTCCTCTCTGCTGGGCTATCTCTGGCTTCTCCCTCCAGTCATGCTACTTCTGATCTAGCCAAGCCTGCCCCACCAGGGTCCACCAGGAAGCCAGCAACTCGAGCTTTAGAGAGGGAGGAACAGTCATCCATTGCTTATCTTCAGCAAAGACTAGGACGCACCCACGTGGGCTGGTCGCGCCAGGACGCACACTGCACCGGCCCCTCCTCCTCTCTTCAATTTCCACCCATCCTCTCAAGCCCCTGCCCAGCCTCCCGAAGCTGGCCTAAAACAGCTCTTTGCCCTCCCTGCCAGGAACCTCTACCAACAACCAGCAGCATCCCCCTCACCAGAAGAGGGGGTTGGGAGCCTATAAGTCATGACTCACCCTCAGGCAGAGAAACAGGCAGAGGAGTTAGGTGGGGGCTGGTAGCTCCAGAAGACTAGCCTTGGGTTCATGGTCCTGTGATCTCATAGACCTTCCACCTCCTTGTGTGGGTGCCATGGGGACTCTGTCCCTTCCTGGCTACTAGTCCTGGGGGTCGGGGGGAGAGCTCACTTAGCCCACCGCTTCACAGGCTGCAGATAACAGAATGCTCAGTGATGTATTCCCGTAGGCTCCAGACCTTTGATACGCTGCTTTGTGGGTGAGAGGCAGATGGTTTTCATGTAAGAGTCGGAGACTCCTGTTCTCGTCTTCCGTGACTCAGGCACCTATGCATAACCCAAGGAGCACCCAGAGGGGATGGATTGGAACCTGAGAGGCTCCACAGCACGAGCTCTTAGCCTGCGTTTAACACAGAGCCTGGTACACTTTCTAATAAGTCTGAGTCATTCAGCCAGGGAAGGCCAGCAAGAGATTTGGGGACGCCAACTCTCCTCCCTACCCCCACGTCAGGACAAATACCACCCCAGACCTTCACACAGGAGATCTTGGTGGAGTAGGGCCTACAGGGGCCTCCTGAGATCCCTCCTCAACCCATGTGTAGGGAAGAACCTAGGAACATCCCCTCCTGACTGGATCGTAGCCACGGCTGGTGCCTCTGTGCCTCTCCTTCCATGCTGTGGCACAGCTGGTTTCCATGGAGACCTGGCTCCGGTTTCTTGCAGCTTAGATGAGCAGCTACTGAGGAATAGGACTACAGCTAGCAGCCCTCACTCAGTACCTTCCCAGGACCAATGTTGGCAGAGGGTGGGGGTAGGAGTGGCCGGAAGGAGCCGGAGGGTGTCAGAGATGGGGGACTGTTTTCATCTTCTGAAACTTCTCAGGCTTGAGGCAGCATCCCTGTCCCCTTCGTGACCTGCATCCACTGAGCCCACTAAGGAACCACAAGTCTGTTTCCTTCTTAATTCCCATAGTTTCAGAGAAGTGGGGTTCTGTCCTCATTTCACAGGTGAGGTGACCTATGAAGCCTACAGAGGCCAGCTGATGCCCCTTATCTAGCAGGGTTTCTAGACTGAGTCCTGTTGAATAAACAGAAAAGTGGCTAAATATGCATTTTAATATAAGGTCTCAATGTACAGCTCTGGTTGTCTTAGAACTCACTATGTAGACCAGGCTGGCCTCGAACTCACATAGATCTACTTGCCCCTGCCTCCCACGTGCTGGGATTAAAGTCGTGTACCACCATACCCAACTAAATATGCTCTTAACAAACCTTTTGAGCTGAGTTTATTATTTTACAAGTCTGAGTGTTTTGCCTGTATGTGTGTGTAAGTTTGTGTGTGTACTGTGCACCTGTCCAGTCCCTCCAGGGGTCAGAAGAGGGTGGGCTGGAACCGGAGCTGTGGTTGGTTGTGGGCACTAGGAATTGAACTCAGTCCTCTGGAAGAACGGGTGCTCTTAACCCCTGGTCATCTCCAGCTCTTTCTGAGGGTAACCAGATACTGCCGAGATGCCCCAAACTGGGTTCTAGGTTCTGGGAGCAGAGTAGGATCCATGAAGTCTGCTTCCTGGCCCTAAAATGCCACTCAGCCCTGTTTGCAGGAGCGGGTCCTTTGTGCCTGTCCTCTCTGACTCTTTCTCCTGTTCCTGAAGCCTTCTGTTGCTGTGACAGACACACTAGTACCTAGATGGCTTTCAGACAGCCATTTATCCTTTCTGTGCCGTGGTTACTTACTATTCCACAAGCCAGCCCCCTTAGGACTTCACACCTAAACAGATAGAGCTAGCCTGTGCACCCAACTGACTTGTGCACAGAAGGGGACCTGTCCCCTCCTGGGACCAATTAGAGCAGACAGCTGAGCCTTCTGGGCTTCAACCAGTGTGTCCAACCTGTCTCGGAACACACACACACACACACACACACACACACACACACACACACACACACACCAAACAAACAAGCAAACAAACAAACAAACCATCTTTAACTCATTCTGTTCTCCCTCCCACCTGAGATGCAGTCTTGCTGTGTAGCCCAGGTTGGCCTCGAATTTGCAGTGATTGTCCTGCCTGTCTGCCTCCCAAGTGCTGAGATTGCAGACACTCCTCCCCACACCAGGCCCTACACACTGCTCTTGCCGGTGTGATTGTCTTTCCTCAAGAGAAATACTGCATTTCATTGTTCGGAGTAAGCAGCAAAGCTCCTTGGTTGCCTGGGTGGGAAGTGAGCCCGGAGCATCCGGGGCACACACAGTTCACACACTGCGTCTCCGAGGGCTGCGCTGAGAGCTGCGTGGGCTTGAGGAGCAAAGGACCCTCCACCTGCCGCCATCCAGGAGTCTGGCAGCATTTCCATTGTTCTGGTGCTATCAGCAGAGGCGATATCAGAAGCCATGTGGCCAGGACAAAGGAGACACATTCAGAGCCCTGGGTGCCAGCCCCATCAGCCATGCAAAGCTTGTGTGTGCCTTCCTTTACTGAATCTTCACCATGCTCATGAAATAAGTATCTCATGATGAAATAGGTATCCTATACCCGTTTTAAAGATGTGCTCATTGAGGTTCAGGTTGTCACTGGCCCAAGATCCTACTACAAGTAGGAGGCAGAGTGAGCCCCCTGCCTATTACAGGATGGTTTGAGAGGGCGTACACGGCCTGGGCAGGGGCCTGTCTTTGGTAATCTCAACATTCCCGGTCCTCTTCCCTGCAGCTGAAGGAGCATCCCGAGAAGGGAGTGTATGTCAAGGGGCTGTCCATGCACACCGTACACAACGTGGCCCAGTGTGAGCGCGTCATGGAGACCGGCTGGAAGAACCGTGCAGTTGGCTACACCCTGATGAATAAGGACTCCTCCCGCTCTCACTCCATCTTCACCATCAACATTGAGATCTATGCCGTGGGTATGGGGCCGGCTGGGGGCAGAGGGTGGCCCGGACATCCTGAGCCAGGTTCCCACTCCTGATAGGAGAGTGTCTCACCTCGTTGGAGCCTGGAGAGCCCCATGGAAAACGGGGAAAAGATGCCCTTACCTGCCTGAGGGAAACAGAGCAGAGTCGTCCCTGTGCTGGGACCTGTTCCCTGGATCAGCGCCCACAACTCCAGCACTGGTAGATAGCACTGAGCACTTCCTGTGTGCCAGGCAGCGTGCACACGGTAGCTATTCTTTGCAACTATCCCATGAGTGAGCTAGATGCTAACACCCCCATTTTACAGGTAAGAAGGCTGAGGTCTCAGGGCTAGGGCTGGGGCTGGAGCTCAGTACTTGAGTGCTTGAGCATTCTGCTCCAGGCCCTGGGTTCCATCCCCAGGACACATCAAGGGCCAGGGGTCTGTGTGCTATTTAGATCTCATGGCTCCTTCTTCTCAGTGATGTTCTCTGCCTTCCATTCATAGCCTTCCTGGGAGAGTCACTGAGAAAGAGGAAAAAGGGGGCTGGAGAGATGGCTCTGTGGTTAAGAGCACTGACTGCTCTTCCAGAGGTCCTGAGTTCAATTCCCAGCAGCCACATGGTGGCTCACAACCACCTGTAATAGGATCTGATGCCCTCTTCTGGCACACAGGTGTATATGCAGATAGATAATGTATGCAAATTCAATAAATAAAACAAATCTTTAAAAGAGAGAAAGAGGAAAAAGAACCCAGTGTTTACTCTGGGCCCTGTGGGCCAGTTGCTGTGTGAGGGCTCCCTAAGCTTCATCTGCATTGCTGTGTCTGCAGTAGTCCTCAAGGTAGGCGGTATCATCCTCCTTTCAGACGCAGGAAACCTAGAAGTGAATAGCTTTGCTCACATAGGGGACCCCAGTCAGGAAGCGTAAGAGCCAGGTTTTGAACCCAGGGCCTCCCAGCGCCTTGTGTCTGCAGTAGTCCTCAAGGTAGGCGGTATCATCCTCCTTTCAGACGCAGGAAACCTAGAAGTGAATAGCTTTGCTCACATAGGGGACCCCAGTCAGGAAGCGTAAGAGCCAGGTTTTGAACCCAGGGCCTCCCAGCGCCTTGTCCATTGATGCTCCGTCACAGTTAGACCTGTAAAGAGCATAGAGCAGGAAGTGGCCTGCCCAGCTGAGAACGTAACTGTGGTGAGACCCCAGGCCCAGGGTCAAGGCCAGGGCTGATGTAACTGCCTTCCACACTGTCCATTCAGCAACCCGTTGCCAGGCCAGTGTCCTGGTGCTTGCTTGAGCAAAGGACGTCAACCTGGGTACCCCTGGGGGATGCCCATCTGAAGGGAACATGACTTCATAGTTGCATGTGACCAGGGCAGAGGCAGCTGCCTGGCTTCATGGATGGGACAGGCTCTCGGGCACTCTTGAGCTTTGCAGAAGGTTTGAAGGACAAGCTGATGTGTAAAGAGCCACACAGCTAAGGCTGTTTCCTCTGGCTCCTCGTTCTATGAATCACTGCCAGGTCTTCATGACTGTGCCTGGATGGCGGACAGAGGAGGGTCCACTCTCACCCTGCCTGAAGCTGTTGTCCTTGAGGCTTTGATATCGTGTCTGGTTTCATAGTGCTATGGATGACGCTGCAGTCCTTTGCACACAAGGCCATTTCTGCTCCGAGACTCATTGGCTCAGGCTAGACCTGGTGTGCGCTGGGAAAGCACAGAGCACACACATATTCAAGAGTCATGGCACATCCTGGTACATTCTGCAGAGCGCTCTCCAAAAACAGTACAAGTCTTCGTTCTGCTCCATTTTTTTTTTTTTTAAAGATCTTATAGGCCCAAGTCCCTCACATACCATCTAATGCCAGCAAACACTCTGTCTCCCTTAATATTGCAGTGGTCAGAGAATATGCAGTCGTTAGCCCTCCCCTTCCTTCTCCTTTTTCTTCTTTTTTAAATGATTTATTTATGTTTATGAGCATTGGTGTTTTGCCTGCATATGTGTCTGTATATAGGCGTCAGATCTCCTGGAGCCGGAGTTAGACAGTTGTGAGCTGTCATGTGTATTGAACCTGGGTCCAGCCCCTCCTGCCTTCCTTGACTTCTGTGTGGCCCTGGGAAAACTCCGTCTTCTCTTGAGCCTCAGTCTCCTTACCTGTACCATGGCAACCCCTCCTTTTCAGACTCCTGATAGGCTCAGATGTAGCCCCAGGTGGGTGGTGCAGGCCCCGAGCCACCCTCATCTTAGAAAGATGTGGGGCTTACCCAGCTGTTGCCCCCTGCCTGCCTGTCTGCAGATGAGCGGGGTAAGGACCATCTTCGCGCAGGCAAGCTCAACCTGGTAGACCTGGCCGGCAGCGAGCGGCAATCCAAGACTGGGGCCACAGGGGAGAGGCTGAAGGAGGCCACCAAGATTAACCTGTCACTGTCAGCACTGGGCAACGTCATCTCTGCCCTGGTGGATGGACGTTGCAAACATATTCCTTACCGGGACTCAAAGCTGACTCGACTGCTTCAGGACTCACTGGGTGGCAACACCAAGACTCTGATGGTAGCCTGCCTATCTCCTGCTGACAACAATTACGACGAGACCCTCAGCACGCTGCGCTATGCCAACAGGGCCAAGAATATCAAGAACAAGCCACGCATCAATGAAGACCCTAAGGATGCCCTGCTTCGAGAGTACCAGGAAGAGATCAAGAGGCTAAAGGCTATCCTGGCCCAGCAGATGGGCCCTGGCAACCTGTCAGGTGGGATAGCCTGGGGTAGCAGGAGAGGGTGGGCCAAGCAGATTTCCCATCGAAATGTCCTTGCTTTCCCTGACCTCCAGGTCCTTTGGCACCATTCAGCTCAGAATCCCCGGTGGTGATGGGCCTATCTGTCTGTGACCCCAGGAAGAAGGCTGGCTGGCTGGCTGGCTGACTAAGACTGGCTGGCATCTCCAGTCAGCCACAGCTCACAGCTCACACCCTACCTCAGGCCGTTCATCTGTCATCCACCTGTCTACCCAATTGTCTCCCTGGCTCAGTGGCCGGGACATCATGTTCTTAGCATCTGGGTGACTCACTTCCCCCCATCCCACCTCAACTCCCATAATCACAGCTGCCATTTGCAGTTCATCGGGGAGGCATAGAAACACAGGCCTGCGGGGCTCGCAGAGACACCAGCGAGTTCTGTTGCTCTGTCTCTTAGGAACAGTGGCATCGGGAAGTCTAGCATCAGTTCCTTGGTCCTCGGGCCTGCCTGGCTCTGTTGACCCATTCTGTACAGTTATCTACCCGTTGCCCCACCCACCAGCTGCCCCTGCCTTTCCTCCCTCCCACCGACTCCATTGCCTACACAGCCCGTCCTCATCCATCCCTCCTGCACCCACTCATTGGGATTCCATCCCCCAGTTGTTCACATATCCACTCCTTCATTCTCCATCGTGAACTCACCCACCATCCACGCAAAGTTCCCCTAGCACTTCTTTGTATATAGAACAGGGCTGGACACTGGGGACACACGTGACTCAGACCCAGGCTGTGACTCTCTAGGGAAGAAGAGCAAACTTTAAGGGAGCCAGCCACGTGGAGTGGAGGGGATCCAAGCCTGTCCGGAAGGCTGTGATCAGTCAGAAGAGGCCCCACAGAGACTATAGTAGCTGAGTCCTGGGGCACAAAACCTAGAACCTGTCTGTGAAGATCCCCCAGACACCACAGAGCACTTGTCTAACTCCACAGATTTCTGCTGGCTGCCTTAGGGTGGGGGGGGGGAGGTGGGTGGTCAGGTAGAAGGTGGCGGATGCAGCAGGATGCCCGTCATCTTTCTTCCTCCTTCCCTGTCCTGATTGCACAGCCCCAAGACTGGCAAAGGAATGGCAGGAGTGGATGAAGTCCTAGCTCCCCAGTGGGTCCCCAACCCGGCAGCTAACACAGCCCTCCAGGATGGGTGCCCTTCTTGGGTTAGAGCCCTGATGCTCAGTGGGCAGTCGTGGCTGGTCTTGTACCATGTGCTGAGATCAAGTAGCAGTCAATAGCGTACCTGGTTCTTGGGCATGGGGCCTAGCCCCAGGAGCTTGTACCCTCTATCAAGATGGAGTCAGGACATCTGCCTGGCTTCTGCTGAAGGGCGTAGCTCCCAGGTGACCAGGGTTATAGACCATGTGTGTGAGACTTCTAGACTAGTATGTAATACCATTAATGTGCATTGCAGCCTCAGCCTCCCACTTCCCTCAGCCACTGCCTAGTTCTTCTCTCTGTCCCTTTTGCAAGATGTGGCGTATCTGTCTGCCTCTTCTAGCGACTTCAGTGGACTCATGTTTCTCTCCCCGACACCCTCTTCTTGCCCCTACTCCAGACAGGCCTGCCCCACTCGTCAAATAATCCCAACCTCATGGCCTCTATTGTGACCCTCCTCTCTAGACCCTTACTCTTGGGACTGGAGAGGTGACTTAGTGGCTAAGAGCACCTACTGCTTTTCCAGAGGACTAGGGTTTGATTCCCAGCACCCACATGGAAGCTTACAACCATCTGTAACTAACTCAGTTCCAGGGAACCTAACACCCTCTTCTGGCCTCTGTGGGTACTAGACACACAAGTGGTACGCAGACATACATATATAATGCTGGCACCATGCACATAAAAAAAATCAGTTAAAATGAATAAGTAAGCCAGGCATGGTGTCGCACACCTTTAATCCCAGCGCTTGGGAGGCAGAGGAAGGTGAATCTTTCAGTTTGAGGCCAGCTTGGTCTGCAGAGCAAGTTTCAGGACAGCCAGGGGCTACACAGGGAAACCCTGTCTCAAAAAACAACAAAATCAAATACAGATACATAGACATATACACATACACACACACACACACATACACACACGCACACATACACACACATACATATACACACACATACACACACACACATATACACACACACATACACACACGCACACACACACATACACACACACACACGCACACACATACATATACACACACATACACACACATACATATACGCACACACACGCACACGCACACGCACACACACACACACATTAAAACCTGACTCCCCAGTTGCCCTCTGCCCCTTCCCTACCTTCCCATACACTCCTTCGCACTCCCTCCTGGACATCAATGCTGACTGTACCCGGGTCTCCTGTGTCTTCCCCCGGTACTCACTGCTGAAGCTGTCAGGCCTGGCCTCCCTCCCTCTCCATCTGCTGTCCCCATCACCCTAGACATCCCAGCGTAGGTCTGGACCTGCCATGGTCTTTCCACTCTGCCCCTCTCTCCCCATCTCTGCCCGGCTCTCTCCTCTGCCCTGATTCCTGCCCCATCTGCTTTCCACTGCGGTCTTCCTGACCACAGCACTGGGGCTTCTGAGCACCCTCCCTTCCTTTCCTTTGTAACGGTTACATTGGCTCACTCATTCACTTTTCTAGTGCACAGTACATGGTGGTGTGGCGGTGTGGCGGTGTCTAGCACTGTCCCCAGTGTCCTGAACTCTCCGGTTACTGGTGGATTGCATTTTACATAGGGGCATATTTATGCCTTGTTCCTGAGGACTCACCCTCTGTTCCTTCTGTCTCTTTCTCTCCAGCCCTGCTGTCCACTCAGACACCCCCAGGCCCAGTCCAGCCTGAGGAGAAGCAGCTGTCCCCCACTGCCGTCCAGCAGGACACAGAGGCTGAGAAGCAGATGATCCGGGAGGTGAGACCCAGCGAGCTACCAGTGTGAAGGAGAGGGTGTCCCAGGGAGAGCCAGTACCCGTAGAGTGTCACCCTGCTTCACTCCAGCGGGCTTGACACCACAGTGCCCACTTTGTTTCTGAGGAAGCCGGGGCTCAAAGACATGTCAGGACTTTTCCAAAGCTTGAGGGCAGACAGGAGTAGTAAAGAATTGGATCCAGCCAGGCAGCGGCGGCATGCACCTTTAATCCCAGCATCTGTGAAGCAGAGGCAAATGGATCTCTGTGAGTTCAAAGGCCAGCTTGGTCCACAGAGTGAATTCCAGGAGTGTCAGGGCTACACAGAGAAACCCTGTCTCAACAAACAAACAAACAAACAAATAAACAAGAGTTGAACCCAGGATTTGAACTTGGGTTCCTGAACTAGACTGCTGTTGATGTCACAGTAGAACCCATGTTGGGAGAGAACTGGGATCAGGGACATCCCCAAGAGAAGGTCTCCTAAGTAATGTTGGAAAAGTCGCTGGGGGCTGATGGCAGTAGAGAGCATGTCTCTGGAGTGAGAAGGCCCTTGGCACAGGCCAGGCTGTCAGAGTGGAGAGGAGTCTGTCTGTCTGCCTTTGGCACTGCAGCCAAGCCTGGGCCTGAGAGCAGCTTAGCCTGTTTAACCTAGGGTGAGTGTAGCGTCAGCTTCACTTGGCACCCAAGTCATCACACCGTGTCTCCCAGCATCCCTGGGAAGCAGCAGGGCAGGAGATCTCCGGGGATACAGACACAGGAAGACAGGACAGGGCCTCCCTCTCAACTCTAAGCTCTGAGGGCTTCCAGAGGCCCCTGCCACTAGACTACCTGCTAGCTCTGCCGGGTAGCTGGACATTCAGAGGACCCTGTGTGGGACTGGTTGTGTGGGACCCTGATACTAGGCAGAAGCAGTTTGGGGGAGCTCTGGTCTGGCTCCCAAACCTACAGCTGGATCCCTTGCCTCCCAGCTGTGACCTCAGTTACGGGCCAGTCCTCAAACTCTTGTCAGGATGTGGGACAAGGAGCCTGCTTTGGTGGCTCCAGTCCTGGGAACTCAGGCTTTTGGTACCATCTAGGGTAGGTCTGGGTATTGAGTCCATCTCTAGGACCTAAGCCTTGCCCTTAGTGGAAGTGGCAGAGACCCCCCCCTCCCAGCCAAGCAGTGGTGACATACACCTTTAGTCCCAGCATTATGGAAACAGAGGCAGACAGATCTCTGAGTTCAAGGGCAGCCTGTTCTACAGAGTGAGTTCCAGGGCAACCTGGGCTATACAGAGAAACCCTATATCGAACAACAAAGCCAAACAAAAGCAAATCAAAAAACAAACAACAACAATACAAAAAGCAAAAGAAGAGACCCCCTGGGAGGACTAAGCTTCCCAGTAGGGTAGCTGCCCTTCCTGTTAGGAGTGTGGGGTTTCTGCAGACAGCAGTGACTGGAGCCACACCAAGTGACTTGGAGTGACTGCAGAATGCTATAAGGACCAGTGGATTTGGGTCACAGATCCTCAGGGGAAGGGTGAACCAGATAATACTAGAATACTACCCCCTAGGTAGGCTCCCTTGGGGTCTGGCTGAAGGTTGCCTCCCCCTAGTGGTCTCCACGGAGAACACACCCCACTCTGGGCAGACAGTGTTAGGTGTTGCCTGCCTTGCCTGCCTGTAACCTAGTGGACAGTCTAGGCCATTGGAGGTGTGGATGTCTCCCCACTTCCCTTCTCTCTTCCTGTGCATCTTTCTCATCTGAGTTGTATTCTCTGAGTGCCTACTGTGTGCTGAGAACCGCATTCCAGGATAGTCAGACATTAAACAAAGCCGCTATGTGTACAAAGGGGGCTCTTCCTGAAGGTAGATCAGCTGTGAGCTCACAGCATGGCTCCAGGCTTCAGCCTCCAGCCAAAGTGGGGAGGTTTAGACGAGTGTTCCCAGGGATATCTGGGTTTTCATTATAAGTCCCGTTCTGACAGACTCCGTGGGGGCAGATGGTTTGAGCTCTCTGGGCCAATGTTTTGTTATCTGTAGAACATTCATCGTGGCAGCCTGCTGTTTGGCACAGTCTGTACAAGGACAAAAACCAAGGTCCCCTCTCATCCATGAGGACTACAGAGAAGCAGGGCTCAGGGCTTGTGCTCCAGCTCCGTCCTCCCTTAGCAAGCATGAGCTGAGCGCCTGTTTGGGACTGGGGCCATAGCTGGAAGCCCTGGGGGTGGGGGTTGCTTTAAACACGGAAGGGCCAAGACATGGGACTGCCAGCAATGGCTCAGGACAGAGTGAGACAGGGGATTTAGTATGTAAAGGCCATGGAGGGAACTTCTGTAGCCTGCAGGACAGGCAGGGAGGGTAAAGACTTGACCACACAAACAGGCATCCTGCGGTTTAGCCCCCAATCCACCCCACTCCTGTTTAATAGTAAGATTGGAAGGCAGGGCTGCTGTAAGTGGGTACACGTGCCTTTGAGTGCACAAGCGTGTGCCCAAACAGATGCGTGTGCATACTTGTGCATGCATGCACATGCAGGCTTTGTGGTTTTGGCTGAGGTACAGGTGGCTGGGCTGACGTCTCTCACAGGGTCAGGGCTGTGCTGAGAAGAAGCAATTGGGACTGTAGGGGCAAGGAGCTGAGCAGGCCGGAGACTGATCCAGTGCTAGGCTGTGGCTCTCCAAAGAGTAAGGAAGTGGGTGAGAGTAGACGTGGAGCCAGCATGTGGGGGCTGAGCTGGTGCTGTCAGAGAGCAGGCTTGGTGGCCCTGCATGTGCACCTGAAGATACACTGGATAGTCCCCAGGGTGTATGCATGCAGTTGACAATGCCGCCTGACAGCAACTCTCTAAACAGACTAATGGAAGCAGAAAAGATGAATGGCGGAGAGTGGCTGAGTTAGTCAGGAAACCTCTATGAGCCCTGAGCACGAACTTGCCAGGGAGCAGGGTAGAATCCCTGAAGCAGGAGAGAAGTAGGCATTTCTGGGTAAAGCAAGTTACCAGAAACCTAAATGTGCTTAGATAATAAATTAATAATAATAATAATAATAATAATAATAATAATAATAATAGGTAGTAGTAGTAATAATAAATCAAAACAACAAACAAAAACACAGTAGGGCGGGGCTGAGGGTCCAGACTCTGAGCACTGCCCTCGCTTAGTGTTACCAGCCTCTCCTTCACTGTGACACTGACACAAACAACTTTCAAAATGGACAATCTGGCTGAGCAGTGGTGGCACACGCCTTTAATCCCAGCACTTGGGAGGCAGAGGCAGGTGGATTTCTGAGTTCGAGGCCAGCCTGGTCTACAGAGAGAGTTCCAGGACAGTCAGGGCTACACAGGGAAACCCTGTCTCGAAAAAAAAAAAAAAAAAAAAAGAACAATCTGTTTGGCTTACTTGTGGGATGGTGTGGTCCATGGTCATGGCAGGCAAGATTCCCCTGTTCCTCAGACCTATGTGGGAGCATCCTCACAGGCAGAGGTGTGCCTTCTCACTAACCTGGGTGCTTCTCAGTCCGTTCAGGTTGGCAGCTATCCTAATTTCATTTCTGTTGTTGTGAGAAAATACCCTGACAGCAGCTTATGGATTGATTTTAGCTCACAGTTCCAGATTCCAGTCCATCATTTTGTGGAAGTCAAGGCTGGAATCTCAAACAGCAGTCATATCCCATCCACAGTCAAGAACAGAGAGCTGTGAGCACATGTCTACTTGCTTGCTTTGCCCAGCTTGATTATTCTCACACATTCAGGTCTTCCTGCCTAGGGAATGGTGCCGCCCACAGTGGGCTGCATCAAGTAACATCATCAAGATAATCCTCCACAGACAAGACCACAAGCCAACCCAGTGTAGACAGTCCCTCACTGAGGCTCTTCCCAGGTGAAGAAGGTTGTGTCAAGGTGACAGTTAAAGCTAGCGTCACAACAGTCAAGTTGACAACCATTACACCAACCATTCATGAAGACCTGGGTTTGATGCTCAGCACAGAGAAAAACAACACAACAACAAAAACTTGTTCTTAATTTTAAAAGAAGGAGCTGGAGTGATGGCTCAGTGGTTAAGGGTACTGGCTATTATCCCAGAGGGCCAGAGTTCAATTCCCAGTACCCCTAAAGTGGTTCAAACCATCTGTGACTCCAATTTCAGAGCATCCAGCACCCTATTCTGGCTCATGTACATAGTGCACAGATCTACCCATAGGCAGAACACCCATATACTTAAAATAACATAAAACAATAATAAGAAGAATGAAAAGAGGGGGCTGGAGAGATGGCTCCATGGTTAAGAGCACTGGCTGCCCTTCCAGAGGTCCTGAGTTCAATTCCCAGCAACCACATGATGGCTCACCACCATCTCATAATGAAATCTGATGCCCCCTTCTGGTATGCAGGTGTACATGCAGATATACATTAAATAAATAAAACTTTTAAAAAAGAAAAAAAAAGACTGAAAAGAGGATGTCCCAGGGCCAGCATCATTTTATCACACAGGGACTAGGGTTGAATCAAGGAGTTTAGACTCTCCATGAAAATGGAAGCCACCCATCCTAAAGAGAGGATGGGATGTTATGGGGTGGGCAGCAGAAATGTGGGGTTTTGCTGAGGTTGGAGCAGGAGTAGCTGGGGGGCCAAGTGGGATGCGACTGAGACAGGAGCCGATGCTGACAGCAGAGATGAGAGGGAAGCAGGTGGTGGCAATGCACCTTTAATCCCAGTACTTGGGAGGCAGAGGCAGGAGGATCTCTGTGAGTTTGGGGCCAGCCTGGTCTCCAGAATAAGTTCCACAGAGAAACCCTGTCTCGAAAAACAGAGAGAGAGAGAGAGAGAGAGAGAGAGAGAGAGAGAGAGAGAGAGACAGAGAGAGACAGAGAGAGACAGAGAGAGACAGAGAGACAGAGACAGAGAGAGACAGAGACAGAGAGAGAGAGAACAGCGAACAGAAACATATTTTGTTCCCAATGGCTTGAGAACCGCAGGTGGACCTGTGGTGGGCTAGATGAGGGAAGGCGTTCAGGACGTAGTGCAGTGTGAAAGAATTAGATCGAAACACTTGTGTAAAGCATTTGTCCATCCAGACTGCACAGAGAACAGACAGAAGGATGTCACCAGAGAACTGTCACCCCCATGTGACAAGGGACTTTCGCCTCATTCTCTCCTGTGCTGTCTGAGTATCCAGAACTGGAGGTCAGTTGTGAAGACCGGTTCTGAGTAGGGGTAATTAACCACCTCTGGGTCTCCTTCTACCCCAGGAGTATGAGGAGCGCCTGGCCCGCCTAAAGGCTGACTATGAGGCAGAGCAAGAGTCTCGGGTCCGACTGCAGGAGGACATCACTGCCATGCGTAACTCCTATGATGTGAAGCTGTCCACGCTGCAGGAGAATCTGCGCAAGGAGAAGGAAACAGGTGCGCTCTGCCCCGGGGCAGCATGGGAACCCGCCTCCTGTTTTCCCTTACAAGGGTCCTTGTGAAGGGTCCTCTGCCTGGTAGGCTCAGGTCTCTCTCATTTACACAACAATTCAGCCAGGCGGGTCCCACAGTTACCCTCCACCTATAGATGAGGAAGTAGGCCCAGAGGTCACTTGCCTTTGACTATGTAGCTTGGGAAGTGGAGTCAGGATTGGAATCTAGGCAGTCGGGGTTCAAAGCTGATCTTATCACACAGCATTATCTCTGGAGTCCTGTCTCCAAGCGGGGACACCTCTGGGCTTATTAGAGGAAGAAAGGATCCCATGCTCGAGAGGTCAGTTCCTGTCCCAAGTTTCTGCATTTGCTAGTCGCTTACCATTGAGCCTGTCTGCTACCAGGGTAACCGCATCCTGTAAGGATCCAGTTGTTCGCAGGAACGTTTACTTGTGTGGAAGTTTCTAGTTTCTAGGATGTATACTTCAACTGCCCATGCTGCTGGGAGCCAGCTTCCTGCTGTTTGCCATGGGGCTGGCAGAGCAGGGCTGGGTGTGTGGTCCGTTCTGATGGCAGGGGTGCTGCTGCGTGCCAGGTGCTATGGGGGGCTTTACTTAAAACCTTCCCTGTATTTGGTGAGGTTAGGTACTTGCATCCTCAGATAGCAGGTGAAGACACTGGAGCAAGGAGAGGCTCTGTGTCCTTCAGCACTGTGAGGCGCGCGTGCCTCTCGCCGGCAAGAAGACACGCGGACACACGGCAGGCTTCTTCTACAGTTCAGCTTTAATATTGTTGTTGATAGTAAGAGAACCACGCGGGACCCAACATGGCGGCGTTATATAGTCCCGGGGCAGCGTGCACTCCATTGGTTG